>JAWWEE010000105.1:96880497-96892946 GCA_035221455.1 Xenops minutus
TGGCTGCTCCTTTCTAACCATGCAACAACTTCTTAAATATGTTTTCACACAGGGGCGTAACTTAATGGTTCAAAAGCCGGAAGTTTTCCTCGGAGCAGGCCCTCATTGGCTCTGCTCTATAGGGTGGAGGGAAACTTCCAGAGACTTCCATCAGAAGCCAATCTTCCTCTTAGAAAAAAAAACCTAATCAGAGAAACCCATGACACAAGGGAAACGGGGTTCTTGTTGTTGTTCTACTATAATAAAGTCCAGGCGGAGATCTTATAACTCAATTATGAACAAGCACAAGATTAGGCATGTTAAGTAGACCTGCTCTTCTGGTATATTTCTCCCAATAACAGTTGTTTTACTCCGCTATTAGAATTCTTTATTGATAGGAAAAATTTAGGCAGACAGAAAGTTGAAATGAGCTTTAGCCTCTAAGAAGAGATGGTAAAAGAAGGGAGCTGGCTAGAACAGCTCTAAAGATAGGGTTATAACAAGCCTCAGTATAGGTGTATGATAGACTCAGAGGAACTGGCTAATTTCTGTTGACAAGAACAACATTTAAACAGCCCTGAGAGATATAAAATCAATGGAATATTCACAGTATCACCTGAGCGATTTAATTAATTTAATATCTGCATTCAGAGAACTCTCAAAGTTCTTACCAATATTTTGTAAGCAACATCAAAGATTGATAAAATCATGTATGAGAAATTCTTTATGCATGGAAGAACTTTGCCTTTTCTGTGCTAAAGAATCTTCCCACTGAAATCTTCCAAAGCCCAATTCCTTGCATTTAATCAAACAACAAAAATTGTTGTTTGATTAAATGCATGATCACCTTTCACAATTAATTGATATAAGTTGTTTTTTTTCACTTCAGAATTCCTTTGTTCCATTTCTTTGCATTCTATCCTATTTCAAATGCTTGATGTAATGCTTTGAAGTAATTTGAAAAAGCACTCAAGCAGGAGCCTTTTTTTTTTCCAGAAGCTAACAAGACTATATTCATTTGTTACGCAAAGAGTGCCTTCTCTTTCTGTGGTTTATCTGATGTCAATAGAGTTCAATGTCAGGTTTCTCACTTTCAGCTGGATACTCTGGGCAAAGTTAGATTATTTGCTGTTAACGTTGTAAAGCAGTGTGTACTCCTAGGACTTTGAACAAATAACAATGTTGATTCATCAAGTGTCTGGTAACACACTCAGAAATGATTCTTCTTTTTATTTGCTTATTCTTTTTATTTTATTAGGTCTTTGGGATCAATAAAAGAAAATACTTTTTCAGAACTAAGCATGCAAAAAAAAAAAAAAAAGACAACCATTTCTTTCATATTCTAAGTGATAGAAAACCTCAATGAAGAACTTGGATGCACCAAAGGGACTGTCATTTAAAACAGATCTTGTAAGACCTCAGTACAATGTGAAGTCATATTTCCATTACTCACTGATAACATTTTACTCATGTCTCTATATGTCACAGCCTAAACAAGAGTATGATGTATTGCATGAAAGTATTGCATCAGAAAATCGGTTCTTCATATTTCATGTTCTCAACACTAAAAATGTAAAAGAAGTGGGAGTTGCAAGTTTAACAGTGTGGCAGGTAGTTTTCCACATTATATTACTATGGTGTCTCAGTTCTCCTGAGACAATGGCAACAGTAGCATGACAAATGAGTTCTTGCTGGAAGATTTGTCCAGTGGTATGTGAAGCAGATATCCTTTTGTTTGCTCTACATAAGCCAGCACTGACATTAGAAGCTGTGAAAGTGTGTCAGGGCAATGTTCACTCCATAGCCATTTGCTCAAAGACAGCTCTAATATCCTCAGAGCAGACCTGCACTGATGCACCACTTAGAACACACAGTGAATAGGTAGAAAAGTAGCACTACTTGCTGCTGCCTCAGGTGCCCTCAATTCTAGGACATTCAAAGACTCTAGAGTTGTCCCTCATATTTTCTTTTGTCGTTTTTATGCTATGCCCAGATCTTTTACCCCACTCTAACCTCAAACATTTTATTAGTCAACCTGCACTTTTACTATTCCTGTTTCACAGATATTAAGTTTCTATCATTTGCATTAAAAAACTGTTAAGAACCGTTTAAAAGCATTTTTGTCAGTTATGTTTTCTCCTTGGAGACATGCCCCATCTTCAGTTTTATGTGTCAGCCCTTTTATCTGCCTGTGTAGTACATCTGGTGAAAAGAAGGCCAGAATTTACAAGTAATTTTTGTCTCTTGGATCTTAAAAGTGAAGAAAATGAGATATAGAAAGAGTTTTTAAGAGAATTGCTTCCTAGTGCGGATTTTTTCAAATGTATAAACCAATGTTCAGCACAAAATTTTCTAACAGTATTTTGCATTTTCTCTGCATGTTTCACAAATTCTCTCAGCTGAGTGGTGATCTAGATGATGTAATACAATTTTGATGTATTATAGTTTGTATAACAAGCTGACACCTGTCAGCTGAGCACCTATAACTTACTGTGTCCTCTTCCAGGTTTGTTTGTGGGCAGCTCTCACCTTCAGACAACTTAAGCTTCTGCCTGCACCTCACAGCTAGAAGAAGGTGGATGGGAATCCCTGCCCCGGACTCAGTTTCAGGCACAGGAACTCAGAAGATAGGGTGTCTTAGTGGATTTGGGTAGGTACTTGCAGCCATGAAGTCATTGTATCCATAACAGAGAAATGGTGGCCATGCAAGTGTAGAGAAGCTAAGGTTGTCTCTGCCAAGGGGCGGTGTTTTACAACAATGATCCCTTTGCAGAAAAGAATTGTCAAAAGCAAAAAAATCGTGACAACTTTTAGAACAGTGCCTGTTGTTAATGACAGATCAAAGACAGATCAGAGAAGGGGTAATCAGAGAAGGATCTTCATTAAACTCTCTTCTGCCCACTAAAATGGGTGACATGTACTTCTCAAAATTGATACCCCTTCTTACTGTGGTTTTTCCTTTCTATAAGGAAATAGGACTCTTGCATCTTTGTTTTAGCTACTGATGGTCTATTTGACTCTTAAAGCTACTTTTTCCCTTCACTCAAAATCATTGTGGAATAGCTCTTACTTCAATGGCATGGTGTTTCTTTCCATATTGTTAACAGTGTCCATCTAATGTGCAAAGAAGGGCTTCTTTCCGTAGTTTCTAACAGCAGATATTTTTATAGCACAAGGAGCTTTGCTCTTATTGGCCCTTAGAAATGAATCCCTCTAATCATTTATATACCAAGATTTGAAACAGCTAAGCTGTGTCAGTTACTTTGCTTCACATAAAAGTGTTACTACCTACAATGGAATTATGAATGTTAAAACTCAGTCCTAGAGAAAAAAAAAAACTTTGCTTTTCTAATCTAACTTCTTTTGGAAAAGTTCATAAATCTTTTAATAAAGTAACTCAAGTTCCATGTCCTAAAAATTTTTATTAAGAATATAATACGGACTGGAATTTGATTAGACACAGAAATATTTCTCCCGGTAAAATATGAAGAATATTTTGGACATATTCTAAGCAGCCATACAGTTACATATGGCTGTAACACCAGAAAAGACCATTATGATCAGTCATTCCAACTTTGATATAGAACATGTGCCAATACTTTTTACAATATATGCATAAAAGTAATAATTTTTGTTTGACTTACCACCCTTTTAGCCAGAGCACTTCACACATAATTTTTTTTTCTTTAACCTAAGAATTTAAGTTACTTAGTATACAAATCTGTGAAAACTCTCTCATCCAGTCAACGAACAGTAGGTTTATTCCAACAGTTGCTGTTGAACATCCTGCCTACTTGCTCATGGGGAAAAAATCCATACTATTTTATTAATGCCACTCATCAATAAATCACTGGTAATTTTTTTCCTTCTCCCTTTTTATTTTCTTTTTCTTTGCATTTACTTTCTTTCAGAAGCTGTTATTTTAACTGAAAAAACTTCCCCATGTGATTGTCACCTTGCGTCATCACTGGGCTATGAAAACTTTCCGTCTCAGACAGAAAGCAATGCACCATTCTGCCCCTGTGCAGAGAAGCTCCATCAGCAATAGAGCTCCTTCCCTCCTCAGAGTCACATAAGTGGCCCCAGAGCTGCATCATCACTCGTGGGCAGCCTTTTGTGGTTGGTTAGAGGAGTCCAGGCTGGTTACACTGCTGTTACAGTACACACTTGTTAGACACCCCATGACTGCATGTTCAGAGTCATGTGCCCATGAGAAAAGAAGATTGGGGAATGGAAAAAGATGCTATCCATCACGTCTCTTGAGACTACTTTTGTGTGGCAGATAAGCAATATGGCAGGATAACCACTGAGTTAAAGAATGGCATCTGTCCTAGGATGGGAGGAATTGGCCTCTGGAAATGGTTTTTGCCTTTCTATTAAGTGTCATTAATAGACTTGAACTACATATCTTTTAGATGCTAAAATTACAGAAAAAAATGCCATGAAAATGTGTCTTCTGGCAGGGGAGGTGAACAAAAATGCGTTGTGATACACTACAGAAAATATCCCTTACTTTTCAGCTGGCAGGGGCAGATTATTTAACTGCAAGAGATTTTTATTTTTATTTTTATTGTTTGCTGTAACTTCTTCAAGAAATGTATTCCCCAGGCTGATCCACTATATTTCAATTATCTGAAATGCATCCCAAATTTTGTGATTATTTACTCAGTGTAATTAGCATTTGAAAAGAATTCATTGCTTTTGAAAATTGGAAGCAAATACCAGAATACCAAAAAATTTTATGAAATCATATATGATGAATCTTTGTAAAGCAGCATTATCCTCTGAAAAGTAAATAGTCAGCAGAATTTCCCCTTAGAGGCATGTATGCTTCACAAAATACCTGCCTTCCTGATGAGAAAGTATCTTCCTAACTTTCAAGTTACAAAATCTTGCAATATCACTTTTCAATAACAAATACTGAAATTAAACCATTTTACAATTCTTCTAAATTTTTTCACCTGTATTTCATAGTTGTAGCTGACAATCTCCGAACAATTTCTGCAGTTTGCTATTAACAGGTCTCTGAACACATAATAATTTCATAGTCAGCTTTTCCTTAAGCCTGTGCTTAAGTGCAATAGAAGTGGACTTTTAATTGTTATAATGCAAAGAAAAAAATATTTTTTGAGCAGTCTGGTTATCACATAAATAAAAAGGAAGATTCATTTGGCTGATACAATCAGGAGGAATGTAAAGCTCCCACGCCTGCCTTCAGTAATTGATGAAGTGGGTCAGTGACATTTTACAGGGCTGTGATTGAATTGGACCCTTGAGGATAAATAGCACATAAACTTTTTCCGCCAGCTCTTTGGTAAGTTAATATTGGCAATTCCAATTTAATGCTTATGAATGAAAGTATTGCAGGCTAAGTGAAATAAAGGAACAGCCACAACTATTGTCTGGGGCTGGTGCTCTTTCCTGCAAGCACTACTTAATGCAATTAAAACCAGAGACCTAATCTGTCAAAGAAACACATGGGACTGAGCTGGTTCGGGGGGGGGGGGGGGGGGGGACAGGGGAGCGGGGACGGGGGAGCGGGGACAGGAGATAGGGGACAGGGGAGCGGGGACAGGGGATAGGGGAGCAGGGACACTGTTCTGGAAGAATTTAGAATTTGTTGTATAACTAAAAATTCAGATTTTTAGCAAAAATGTCTGTCACTAGCCCATTTGGGAAATATACTTGTTGATTTCCTGGTGAGGTGATACATTGAATGGTTGTCAGGTTTCAGGTGCATGTTAGTGTTAAAAAATTCTATTAATAATTTACAGTAAAAGGAAATATTTTATTAATGCCATCTGAAATCAATGCACAAAATTAAAATTAAGCATTCCCAATTGCTTAACTAAGCTATGGGACATGGTTGGAGAAAACAGGTATTTAATTTTTAGAACACATTGGTCATTTATATTTAAACATTTCATTTAGGCATAAAGAAATTTCTTTCAAGCTGTCATCATGAATATTTAATGTTTTCAATGTCACATATAACTTTTATATAAACACACACATAATTAGCTTTTAGTTTCAATTGAATGAATCTGAAGCTTACTAACGAATCTGCATGGGTGTGTACAACTAAACTGGGCTTCTTTGGTGGTAGTGAACTAAACAGAGAGAGTTAAGCTCAATTGCTGGGTCCTGTGCTTTAATGCTAGTGCACTTCTTCATATAATGGTGTTCCATGGCAGGTATCATTTTCCCAGAGTGCTTGGACTCGGACTGTGGGTAGCCTGGGGTTGTTCCAGTGGGCTGTATAAACAGTGCTACCCTGCTGTGGGGAAAGGAAGGTTTTAGCCATATGAATGCAAGCTGTGCCATGTCACTCGTCCTCAGGGTCAGACAACTCATTCTATTTACTAGCAAAGGTGTAGACATATCCCCGTAGGGACTTTTAGAGCTGCAGATTCATTTGAAGGATGGCTATGCACTGGTGGCATGCCATGGACGAGAGGGGAGCTCCATGGATCTCTGCTGATGGATGTCACGATGAAGCTGTTGTCCCAAAACTTGATTTAAGAATGACTATATGGTTTGATGCAAAGCTTTGTGGACATAAACCCAATTTCTATAAAAATATATCAGGCAAAACTACTATTGAATTCCAGAGAACTTTTGCCACAATAAGATTTGGGGATAAGATCTGTAGCCATTGAAAATATGAAGCTTAAAGTTTAGGGAATGAGGTGTCCTCACAAATGGCTGAACATCCAATTGCTTTTCCTGCAGCAAACCACCATGCTTGGTGTGAACACTGAGGGCCATGTGGACCACTCCTGTGGAAATACAAGAGCTTGAATGTAATGATGGATTTACCAGGGCAAGGGAGGGAGAGTAGTCACAGCATATACCTTGTAGGCAGGGCATATGCTCAGTGTCACACTCAGATCTGCTCTCACCACTGTGGCTGCATCCAGCTGGGGGAGCTTGTGCCTTTCCTGCACATATGGCCAGAGCTGAGTCCCAGGAGTTCATAATCATGGGATGTATGCTTTCTTAAAGGGATGAACAGTTTTACTGGGAAGCAGTTCAATCAGTCTGATGAAAACTTTACTGTCTGGAAAGCTTAAAACTTGATAATTAAACTGAAACTTTAAGTTTTCTTATGAAAAAAAGGGGTTTTTTTCTGTGGCTCTTTGAAAATGTAATAAATAGGAAAGAATCTTATTAGATTTTACATTCACTGTGTAAGTGCAGACCCAGTTACCTAAGCCTCCTATCTGTAAGCATCTGGTCTCACCCTTTATGTGACTGACATAGTAATTCAAGCTGTTTGGGATTTTAGGAAAATTACTTTGGGATTTTAAAATTTTTAAAGGTTCATTCCATGCTCATCCATGCTTTGCACGTGCTAATCCATTTCTATAAAACTTACAGCCTAGAGATTTTTTTAAGAGAAGGAGTAGGTAAAGAAAACCCCCCTTATCCCAGTGCCTGTTGGTGGCATTGGAAGTATAGGAGGTTCCATTACCATATGGGACTGTAGCTTCTCTTTTATTTTTTTTTCATTTTGAAGAAATTTTCACTCTGGCATGTAATGAAAAATAACATCTGAACCTTTGGGTTTTGTGTGTGCTGCGTTTTGCAATCATTTGAAAGGAATTCCTGTAATCCTGCTTTAGGAATGAGAGTCCTACCTGATGTCACTACCATCACCTATCTTGGATCCTTTGCAGGGGCAGGAAAGACTGGCTGAAGGCAATTGTTCATTAGTTCACTTACCTAAAACAGCAAATATTCTATGAAGAAACCCTCTTAGATTTTCACCTTTTCACTTAAACCATCGAGTGCTATGAAATCCTACACTGTACTCTTTCAACACAGTATTCCTTGCCTGAACAATATTGAAATTGATATTTATTTGATTTTAAAGTGCATTTGGATTTTAAGAGGATGACACCATGGGCACGTATTTAGAAACGTTTTGCACAGGAATTTATGATTTTCCTGGGCATCTCTATTAGGCACAGAAACACCTTTGGGAGTAGCTAAAATCCCCCAGCTATAAGTGCTGACAGAGCTGCTCTTAGTGCCACTGACAGCCTTTTCAGATGCTTCCCCAATAAGGCTGATGGCAATATCTTCACCAAGCTCAACAGTGCAATCTGAATGGAGTCAATACCTTGATTTCTACTAGCTGTGTTAGCTAGCATTAAATCCTGCAACCTATAAGTAAAGGCTTTTATACCTACAAAGTGGTCCTCACAGAATTCCAGGTACGGCTGGAATTGTAGTCTGGCCAACACTACCTACAGTATGGTGAGAAAATGGGTATCAGTTATTCTTTTATTTCCAGGAACCTTGAAGTGACAATTCCTGTGCTTGAAAATCTTACAGTATTATGTGTAAGCAAGGTATAACTACTGCTTAAAACTGTTTACGTTAGGAAATTCCACATGATGTATATTTATTAATATTTAAAATTTTTTTGAGGTGCACGAGTGAAACAAATTCAGAGTTGATGTTGCCTGACAGCAGGATTATGGCATAGATGATTTCTTGGGGTCATTTCTACACTATGTTTTCTATGTATTTGTGATTTTATAAGGTTATTCACATGGCACTTCCCATCAACTCTACTACCAGAATTAGATGGAGGTATGTGAAGATAAGTAGATATAAAAATGTAGAACTGAGTATCTATATAAACATCAGAGCGAGTCCCCAAGGATTCCAGTAGAGGTGAATGTATGAAGATAATTCTAGTTGACAGCAAGATGACAGCAAAGCATGCTTTAATAAATACATAACAGCAGATTAATGTGCTACAACTTCAAAATGCTAACAAGAAATTGGGAGTCTGTATGCTTGGGAAATTTAACAGTAATTGTTCCCTATTGTATCTGTGACACACACTGTGCTACATTACCTGTAGTGTGTCCTTTAAATGATGAATGTGTTTGTCCCTCACAACCTCATCAGCATAATGATTTGTTTACTTTTCTTCACTTTCACTGCTAATCCATATTAGAAAGTTTAACGTAGTAAACAAAACAAAATCCAATCAAACAAAGAGGTAATAAGTGTCCAGAAGCCTGAAGCTAAGCTGGCTAACTAGACTGCTTATCCGAACCTATTCTCAGGGGTGCAACTGTTTGTTAAAAGGTTAGTATCACATGCAAAAAAATATGAACTTCTTCCATTTAGTCATTTAATCCATTGATTTATTTTACTTCCACTTAATAAGAGATCATATTTCAGTAACACTGTTGACATAAACTGTTAAGGTGATATAAAAAATTAGCATAAAAACAACTTGAAATTGTTCTGATTTATCAGAGGCATAATCCGTTTCGAAAACTGTTTTGTGATCTATACTGCAGTGATTTAACCTTGAAAAGAAATAATTTTAAAATATTTGTAGTAAATCATCAGAAAGCCTGATGTACTTAAATTCACTCAAGGTAAGAAGAGGAGATGCAATGCACTAGTTCCTAAACTGAGTGGAAAGTTTGATTTATTAGCACTTGATCCTGTGAATCATGTACCCACCTACAGCTTCACAGATTAGGTGTTTGCAGCTCTTAAGTTTGAGCTGAGAATTTAATGAAACAGGATTTGATGAATTCTGTAGGTTTGTTTTTTTCTCTATCTGGAAATTAGGTTTCTATACATACTTATGGTAACAAAAGGATTTAATGTCTCATTATCTCTCTTGCTATTTTTCTTTGTAATGTTTAGATTCTAAAAAGTAAAGACTGAAACAGGGACCCCAAAAGCTATGATAACACTAATTTTTTTAAAAAGCAAAAGAATAGGAATATTTTGTCCCTAGGCTTGTCTTCATGTCTTCAACAAAGCTGAAGAAAAACCTGTCTGATTTCTTTTTTACATTATGATGGAACTACTGCTATATGTATCACAAATAAAAGTTGAGTGAGTGTGCCTGTATTTATACATTAGTGGTTTCTTGCATTATGTTACCTTTCATATTGTAGTGTGTCCAAAAATTATAAAATAAATATTTTAATATTCTTTTTAAATTTAATATTTCTCTATTAATAATTTAATAACACTTTATTGATCTAAGCACCCACTTGATTGGTAGTACAGCTATTTCCATTTTTCTCATTAAAAAGAGAGAGAGTGTGTGTTATTTAGGTATCTGTAATTTTGTTGAAATACTACTTAAAGACATTTTTCAAGGAAGTTGCAAATATTGCAATATTCTGTATTTATGTTAAGGAAATAAATGAAAGGTTGGAAAATTTTTAATTAGAACACTTGAATATGTGATAATAATTTCTGAGACCCTGAAAATTTACAGTAACACCTAATTTAAGAGGAAACTGCAGAACTGGGATGGAAAAGTATTGACAGAAAGAAGGAATGAGAGTCAGGCAGGGTTTAAGAGTACAATATGTGAATTACTTCATATAGTAAGTGAATAATTGCTTGCTTTGATTCGTTTACAGAGGGACCAAGAAGGGTGAGAAATCAGATCAGACTCATTTGCCTACTGACTAAGAATGCAGGCTGCAGTAGACTGACTGAAGACAACACATTATATATGTTTTTCATGATCCAGTTTTTTGACAGTTTATTCCATATGCACCAGGACACCATTACTGATATACACAACCTCAGAGAATAACTTCAGCTCTAATTTGGGATGTGCTGGCTTTGAGAAGAAATTCAATTCAACTGTATATATAGGATAAATGTTCAAACCTGAGGTAGTATTAAAAGCCAGATTTGTTTATCCCTTATGGCGTCAGGGTTGTTCTTCTGTCAGTCTTTACAGAAAGCTCAATAAATACAGTGTAAATCTACATTTTTCCTGCATTTAATCTAATGAAAATATACATCTAGGAAATATGACTCAACCATATATAAGAACATAGAAAAGCAAAGTGTTATTAAATATGTATACTACTGACTTAATTATAGAAGTTAGGGGGAAACTTGAGAAAACTAGGATTTTTTGGTATGTTTTTCTTCTCCTTAATCTAATCAGACAACACTAAAAGCCCAAGAGGAACATAAACTTCAGTAACTAGTTATATTAAACCTGTGTTTACTTAGATGATTTGTATGAGATAAATAAGTAATTACCCAAAGGACATTAAAAAATGAAATATATAAGACTGCATGTGAGCAAGCTAACACAAGGCAGAAAGCTTGACTGGTGCATATTTAATAAGAAGAATTCCCTGTGCTTTTATATCCTCTTCCATTCTATAAAAGTCCTTATATCACCTTTATTACCATAGTAACTCAGCACTTTACAGTCTTCTCCTTCTAACCATCATATTATTTTATCAGTTTAGTAAAGGATAAAGTGTTTCCTTGATCATTCACTGTTTGGTACCCTGCCTTGTGGGCATCCTGCTGAGACGTATTGTGAATAACGTAATAATTCAGCAACCTCCTCCAGAACAAAAAGTGATTCTGGTTTATACTACTGCACTATCAATTTCTCATTGTATTTCATCATAATGTTTAAAAATTAATTAATCATGAGAGCTTAGTATCCTTTAAACACTTGATAAAAATTTCTGTAGCCTTCTGAGTTGGAAGAATCAATTATTATGGTCATAAACCTTGTACAGGTTGAAGACTGGCTCTAAACTGTCAAAACCCGGCATTCAGAAGAGACAACATTATTTAGGTTTACTAGAGGCTATTTTTTTCTATCTTCCTCTATTATAGTAGCCCCAAAATGAGGGAAAGTGCCAAGAAAGCATGTTTTGTAACCCCAGAGTGCTCTATTATTAAAATATGAACAGTCGTAACAGACTAAAAGGAACAAAAAGGTATTTTCATTTACATCCAAATATAACACTTTAAGCTGTAGCATATGAAATTAGGTAAATATGTAGTTACTTACATCAGTCAAAATGAAAGGAAATTTGCAGTTAACTAGTTCCATACAAATAGGAATGGCAAAGATTACATCAGTGAGTAAAATCAGTTTAATAAATTGGACCTGAAAATTTAGGATATTTGTCTTTCTTTTCTTTTTTCTTTTTTTTTTTCCAAGATACCACCTTCATAGCTTCTAAATATGCATTTGGCGTACTTTTATTTATTCATACTGAAGCAGTGTGCTGAGAGGCTTTGTCAAAAACTTGAGTTTATCTGTATAAATGCAAACACTACTACTTTGAAACAAAGCTGACATTTCTGGTGTTTGATCCTTTAAGTGCAGACTGTTCTAGCTTTTATCTAACATTGCAAAACATTCTTTTCCAGTGTTACAATGCTTCAGTTTGATCCAAAGAAGTATTTTAGTTTTTATTCTGAATGCAATGTTCCAAAATCCACATTGTGATGTGTTTTTATGCTTAATACAATTTACTGTTTTCTACACAGTTTTCCTTCAGGTTACTGACAAAGCCTCAGAAGGACAGAATTTTTATTTTTTTTTCAAATATAAAGTGCTATGTGTCTTAGTTCGAGGGGAGAACTAAGATATCTATGTTGGCCAAGAAAATAATCCCTCTCCTTTAAATTTAGAAACAGAA
>JAWWEE010000105.1:96903165-96920043 GCA_035221455.1 Xenops minutus
CCATTTTGTACAGCATGCAAGAATGATATTTATCTTCACAACTGTGAATTCATAAACTAGGAAACCCATAACAACCCGATATACGGCAATAAACTTTCTCTTATATGAAACAGCTCTTGCTTGTAGCTCCCCTTCTTGACACTCAGTCTCGTCAAGCAGTTTCATGATCTTTCTTCCATTTGGTGTAATTTTGTACTCCTACACACACCTTCAGAAAGCTCTACAAGGTAGCTGATCCTTTCTTGCAGTTTCCACTGTCATTTAAACCTCATTTTCCACTGCACCAATATTTGCTAGATCTTCCAAAATATGTTTACAATAGGTAGATGTGTCAGTACCTTTCTTAGGCACACAAGTTCAAGCTAGTCCTTGCTGTAGTCAGCATTAGAAAGAATTATGGTTTTCAGAAGTTACTTGTGGCTTGCATAATTCTCCGAATCCTAAATCCACACAAGTGTACGCATGCAGTAAAATATAAACATATTACAATACATTTTGGATTTTGAAAAGAGTGAAAGTATTGTAAATCTGAATCTTGAGCTGAAAACATTTCAAGCTGAGTACCATTTCAGACTGGGGGTTTTAAAAGGATATTTTGATCCTCTTTTATCGTGAAGTGCGAACAGTTATACTGCTTTGTGTAGAATAGACAGTATATGTTAACTTATGCAGTCTTGCATAGCATGTTGCTAATAAAAATAGAATAATTAAAGTACTCACAGCCTCTTAGGAGTGAAATGGCATCTTGATACAAATTAGAAGATTATGGAAACAGATTTCATTTCAAAAATTGAAATACTGAAATGCCTTTTTTAAGGATGAAGAGATATTACAGATTTTAATAAGTCATCTGGTAAAACTTGCCATAAAAGCATCACTTTCTAGGAAGGTAAGATTTTAGGCACTACTTTTTTGCTAACCTTAACCTAAAATATATTGTAATTAAAGCCTGTTCTAACTCCAAGGGGGAAAAGAGCTCTCTACTTTACTTTCTTCAGCAGCCTTTCGTAGATCTGAAGAGTGTTTCCATGTCTTGTCTCAGAATACTCTTTCTTCCACTCAGCAACTACTTGATATCTTTCATGAAGAACAGAGCCTCAAACTTGCAACCACTTCAACTGAGTTTTGAAGAGGAGGGAAGATTGTATGTCATGTAGGATGTGACTCTCTTCATATGGTGCATGATACCACTGGGCTAACAGTCATTGCATTGGCCATTATAATCCTGAAATATTTCATTTAAAAAAAAACCTGACAGCTTTTTAGTTCTCCATTCTGTACTACAGAAGTATATTGTTGGAGTGAATCTTCCATTTTACCTTGTTAAATATCCTTGTGTTTTAAGACATTTTTTTCCAGTTTCTCAAGATCATTTTGAATTCTTTTAGTCTTTCAAATATGTGCAGTCCTTCCCCTACTGAACATCATCTGCAGTTTTCTTGTCACTTATTTGCAACTGTTCCAATTCTTTGATTTACTAATACTGCTTCTTACAACTGTAAAATAAATATGACAAAATGATCCTGCCTCTGCTGACTCCTAAGCATTTCAGTAAGTCTGAACTAAAAAGGAAGTATTCACAAAAAAAACCACCCACAAAATTAATCAACTCCGAATACATACACTCCTGGACACAGAAGGCAACACAATTTTTCTTTGAGTAATATATTTAAGTACAATCAAAATAGTCTAGATGATTGCATGAATAACTTATTTTTAATTTTGGATAAATATCTTTTTTCTTACAGCAATTTTTTTTGTTTTCCAGCAGTCAAGTAAAATATCTGCAAGAGTGATCCAGAACATTTAATCTGGGCATTTATTTTCTTTATTATTCTTGAATTTGTTTTGTTTTCCTTTCATTAAAAAATCAACAGTGAGAAAATATATAAGCAAAATAATTGGTTTAATTAATAATTTATTTTTTCCTGTTTTTTTTTTTCCAGTTTTCTTTTCATTACTTTTTGAAATTATTGCATTTTGAAACTGCATTATTCTAAAAAAGAAATCTTACAATGAGAGGGTTAAACACTGAAATAAGATCACCAAAAAGACTGTGAATTCTCCAGTCCTAGAGACTTTCAAAATTCAACTAGACAAGGTCCAGCACAGATGAATTTAATTTTCATCTAACCTTGCTTTGAGTAGCAGGTTGAACTATATGGCATGCAGTAATTCTATGTAAATTTAAGAAATTACATGTATATTAAAGATTAAAAAAAGCAATAATTTGCCTACTATGTAAATGTCAGTATCCATTGTTCCAAAATTAATAAGCTACTATTTTTGTGCCTGGTGTGCTTGCACACAAATAGGTATGTTGATTAGCTGAAGGCAGGATGGGTACATTTATTGAACATCTTGCATAATGAAACAACATTGCTGGGGCAGGGGCTGATGTCCCTGGGGGTGGACATGGAGTCCTGGACCATGGGCAGGGTGGGGGGAAGCCATGGCAGGAGCACGGTCTTGTCATAGTATTTCTTCTGCCAAAGTGTCCTGGCATGTATTTATTTTTTAATGGTTTCAGAAACTGCTATCCTCAGCTTACATAGTTTGATAGATGTTGCCACTAAAGTTTTATTCTTCACTAAGACTTCATTCTTCAAGTGCTCATCCTAGCAAGTCTCTGTGTGCCATGGGTGAAAATCTGTTGAACTCACCTGAGCATTTCTTTTATTGTTATCCCAAGCTCTTTCCCTTTTTAATGACTTCACTGTTCATTCACTTGGCTGTGTCCAGCAAGGGATTGACACCACCTCCTTGGAACAACATACTGAACCGTAGGTTGTCTCATCCAAGTCAGTGTCCCTGGCCTTTGCTAGAATCAGTTTAAAATTTTCTGGTAAAGCTTTCCTAGTATAATGTAGTTTAAATCACCTACCTTCCACCTCTCTTCTGCAACCAACCATCCTGTTTGCGATATGAGCAACAACCTATTGGAAAAATATCAGTAAATTCACTTTTAACAAATACTGTGAAGAAGTGTCTGTGGAACAACATGCCTTCAGTCTCCAAAATTCCTTTGAAATGCAAACCCCATGATCAATATATAAACTATAAGCCATAGTTTACAGCTATAGTGACACTCAATAATTCCAGTTCATCAGGTTTTCACGGTTTTTTCAAAATAAGTGGGTCAGTGTCTGCTGATAGAGGCTATCTCTCAGTACACATTGTGGCCTCTCTGCTTTTCCAGCCTTGTTAACCAGAAGTGATTCAATGGCATGTTATTCCTTGGACTTCAGGTGAGGTGATATTTCCACAGATTTACCACCTGCAAGAGTGATTTGATTATCCTCTATTGACTCTGGTTTCTAGAGGAAATTATTTTTTTTGACACAGATTGCAACAGTACTAATGGTTCATTCATTTATTGTACTGGTCATATCTGAATACAGTTTTCTTTAGAATTCCCATGACTCCAAAACAACACCTCTCTCAGGATGGTCCAAGGTGCAAGCAGAATGTGTTTGTAAATTGTATGTATTCTTACATGTTCTAATTCCCCACATGAATTGAGAAGTTGCCTGTATTAGATCCTGTTTTCTATATGACATTGCTGATAATGCTGTGAATTAAATTAGCTTAAATTAGCCTAGTTTGCCTACACAGTTCATATTCTTCCCACATGGCAAGTTTTGTTTTCACTCAGACAATCTGCATAATTATAAACCTTCAGCCGATTCCCACTATATTGTGAGAATTGTTGAAACCTCACTGCACATTTTGGAGCTCTAGTAAATGGAGTAAGTCGAAGTCTAGGTCCACTAAAGCCAGTGGAAACACTGCCACAAGACCAGTAAGACCAGATGACATTCAATGAAACAGTCCTTTCCCTTCTTTTATGCATCCTCAGGTCATTATATCTGCAACAGTTGTTTCGGGAAGAAGAACAAGTTGGTCCATAACAAGAACAGAATTCTGAAACAGGTCACTAGATCCATCAGGTTGTTGTGCTTCATTCTCAATCTCGGCTCCTGATCATGTGCAAGGTTCAAGATGTATGCAAGTTTCCATCCAGGTTCCAATCAGGAACCTGCATTTTCAAGAAAACCTGGATACCATTGAGAGAATAGTTTGTTCCATTGTCCATTTGCTAGAGTCAATAAGAATAGAATACCAGCAAGTCTGAACTGATTAATTGGTGGAAAACACTCAGTCCCCAGTACGGTATAGCAAAGGTGCTACAGAGGCAGCCACTGGGTTCTCACTGTCTAAGAAGGGAACAGTCCATTTTCCAGGAAGGATGTTTGCATGAAATCTTGTGATTATTTCAGTACTTTTCATAATTTCACTACTATTATGCAAAAATCATTCCCAAAGAATTTGAGGTCTGCTTCAATAGAATACATGATTGCGAAAGAAGAAATTGTGATTGCAATTACATTGAGAAATGTTGTTCGAATCAGCAAGACATGACATGACAATTCACTCTCAAAAGAATATAATAGAATTGATCGTGAAGAGACACAAATGCGTTAAATAAAAAAGAACAAAAAAACAAAAAAACCCTGAAGCAACAGAGGCAAAACTACAAGACTTTTTTTCCTCCACTCTTTTTAGTGAGGTTAGAAGGGAATTTTTGCTTTCTTACAGGGTAATTATGAGTTTCAGATTATAGCATCTTTGTTTTCCTCCCAAAAAGACCACTCTGTATATGAAGTAATAGTGTGCTCAGTGCAATAGCAGTAGAGTAATAGCTCCTTTAAAAGGCCAGGAGTATAAGATTTCTAGAAGAGTAGAAAAAGTTTGACAAGGAAATAACAAGAAAAATGTAACTTTTTATTTCATACTATCAGGACCTAATAGGTAAAATTACATGGACAGGATATATTACAAAAGGTAATTACCTCTGCTGGTAATAAGACACTTTTTGTCCAGGTATCTCCTTTGTGTGAGCCTGCAGGCTAGCCAGACTAGACCAATGACTCACAGCAGGGCTAAAACACCTGGGCAGATCCATGAACTCCTTGGAAGAAAAATCCATCTGAACACTGAGAAAGAGATATAGTGAGATATTCTTCTTTCCTTTTTTTTTTTTTTTTTTTTTTAATTTTATTTTATTTTATTTTATTTTTTATTTTGAGCTGTTAGGAGCAATTTCTGTATTTAAGTCAGAAGAAATGTAAGACTTCAAGTAAATTAAATAAATGTAACCTCTTCTTTAAAACAACAGAAAACAGGGTACCTGTTTATAAATGTAGAATCTCTAATGTCTAATGGAATACACATATATGTATTTTAATGTGTTTTCAGTAAGGAGAAGTCCAGACACTGGACCAGTACTAATTATGTCAAATCAGAATCTACCATAAACTCATTTTATCCTATTAGAAATATTGATTTATGAGCAATTCACAAACATGTAATTTCAGTATTTACCCAGTGCTGCATTCCAGAAGGGCTCATTTGCTACTTTTGAACAGTTGTTCAAAAAACTTCCTATTTTTATTTTAGCCCCAGGAATTTTGGAAATATGTAATGGCAAAGTCAGGAAATCCAGTACACATCTGAACAATAACAATTTTACCCAAGCTGCCACCTCTTAGACAGGATGCACTAACAAAGGGGGAAAAAAAACAAAAACAAAACCCAAAAACCCAACAAACCCCCAAAATATTATACAATTGTAATGTTGTGTGAAATAATGAAAACAAAATGTCTTACGAGGCAAAGGTTTCCTAAAACTGGCACAGAGTTATTTCAATAATGCCCTGGAATAAAAAGGTTAAATGTACATCAGTGATATGCAAACACTATCATACAATACTGTTCATGCTGCTTTTCCTGTCTCTCAAAGATTATGACATATTGAAGTTATCAAAATGGCTGTGTTTATATAAAACTGACAGTGATATGTAGTAGCCCTCTGAAGATCATACAAAAATAGAAGAGAAGATATCTTCCCAGAGTCCCCAAAGGATCATGCTTTGTTGTTGGTTTGTTTTTTCTTTAATTAAAAAAAAACAAAAACAAAAACAAAAACAAAACAAAAAAAAACCACAAACTTCCCTCCCCAAAAAGACCACTGTAGACCATTGTAAACAAGATTTCTCCATGCAATGAAATTAAGTACAGCAAAGTGTTTCTGCCATAACTGTGCAAATAAAATTAAATTAAATGAAAAACCACTAAACACTGTGAATCCTTACAATTCTTAAAGAATAAACAGAAGTCAAGATCTAAATTGCATCTTTTAATTGCTTATTGAACTTTAACAGTTACATACTCAATATAAAAATATCAAATGTGAGAGATATATATTTAATTCATCATGTATTTTTACACTTACAGTTGTAAGTAACCTATCACCAATGACTAACCAGATAAATAACTTGGACGAAGCTTTTCTTGCAGTCATGTCTAGCATCTCTGTAGCATACGTTTTCAGTGACTTGGAATTCATTTAATTATGTAGTGTACTGTGTTTCTTTACTCCAAGACAGATTTAATGTTAAGCATTACTCTCAGGAAAAGAGTCAGTGACTTTTTGCTTCCCATGCTAATGGTCACTTGCAGGTGGGGAGCAACAGCTTTCTGGCAACTGAGAAAAGCAACTTCCTCACCTGTGTCTCTCTCTCTCTCTCTCCCTCCCTCAACAGAAGCTGTACATCCTCATACCTGGTATGTCTTTTCTTTGTGTGTAAAAGATAATAATGCTTACTAATCTTTCTGAGATATTTCCGAGGTTAATGGAAGGGAAGTCATGTTCAAGAGCAAAGCTTTAGGATTTAATAAAGTTTGTGCCAAGTAAAGCACAATCAGTTGTACAGAAATATTATTCAGGTAGCCCACCAGGCAGTTTTACAGCTATCTTAACAAAGGATGGATGACATATTGGGAGTGGTGAGATATTTTAGTACCCTTTTTCTACTTGGACTCTTCCAGCACTTTCTACCCACCAGATATCTCTACACCTTGGGTGTCCAACTTCTCCCAGCTAGCAGGAAGGGCAAGGGCAGTATCTGATAGGACCTGAAGACAGCTCCTTCTGTGCTGCACCCACTTGGAGGGCATCCTGCAGCAAGTGTCTTTCTCACCCTGCCTTCAATGATGCTGTATTTAATAGCTTGGCTGTGACCTTCTCTGTCATAAGATTTCAAAAGTTTGTGTTTCTAAACATGACAATGTTAAACTTCAGTTAACCACTTTTCTATAATTTTGTTATCTGATTTCTTTCAATTTTCAAAACCAAATGAAACTGGTTATTGCTAGAGGTTGTTGTTAACATGAAGGCTACTTGAATTTTATTGGCAGAATTTTGGAGGTGAAAAGAGACTGGGACACTCCTCCCTTCCCCTCCCGCCGCCCCCTCCCCCCACCCCAGCCACAGCACAAGGGAAATGCACATATAGACTGAGAACAGGTGGGGGAAATCTTATGCTTCACTGAGGCTGGTGCTCCCTTCACTACTTAAGAAATGTTCCTCCTGAGAATCACAGCTAAAGTCTGTTTCAGGTTTTTCCCTCAAACTGTAAGAGAATTGTAGGCACAGCTTTGACCTAAAAGTTGTGAGATGAATTGCCATAATTTTTATAATTAAAGGAAATGAGAACTTTTATGGTAATGCTAGTGGAGGTTCTCACATTAAAAATAATAAAAAAGGATTCTTGTGTTGATTTTCAGTTTTTGATGTATACAATACAGCTTTGTTCTCATGCTTCTAGAAATAAAATCAAAGCTCGTGCAATTCTAAGAGTCAAAATATTGCACAAAATCCCAATCCAACTTTCCTTTTTCCAGAAAAATAATCCGACTAATTTCAAATATAATTTTGGCTGGGAATAGCAGCTCAGATTTTGTCACAACTGTTATATACTTGTTCAGACCAAAATTACAAACCTATAAAATTCATTCATTTTTCATAATACCTTTATTGTCATTATCTTTGCTGGAGTTTCAGGCAAAATTACACAATGGGACTGACACAGGTGAAACAATAACACAGCAATACACTCAACATTGATTGGCATTCAGAAATGCTTGTGCATTAAGACTTAATGTATGTTCTCATAGTAAAAAAATCAGGTATCAAGAATATTAAAACTGACCAGCAATGGAGCATTTAATAGTACAGAATAAATAATGTGTTGGAACATGATGGTAATGTCTCATGTTCTGTGTATTTTAAGGCTGCAGCTTTCTCATGTGTTAAAGTAATCAATCCCACATGCACTATAAATGCCAATTACTATATATGAAGGTTAATGTAAATTTTCCTTCTTGCAACCAGAAAACAATATTCTGTAAACCTGGAGAAAGGCCACCATACAGTACTAAAATGTTTTCAACAGCTAAGCAGGAAAAAGCTATCAACAAAAGCAAGAATAATGATCATTTAAGGTGTTACAAAAGGAATAGCAACAGTCCTTCCTTGCCATATGCATGTAGTTAAAAGTTATTTTTACTGTCCATATTGACATTAATCACCTCATGATTTGCCATGTACATGAATAATTATAATAAGGCAAGAAAGATTATTTTAAAAAATTATGCATATACCTAAGCTTTTGCAGCACAGTATTTTTCTTTAAAGTTGTAGAGCAATCTTTTGAAAAAATAACAGAGCTTTTATTGCTGATTTGTTGCTACTGTGTCTTTGGACAACTTGTTTCAAAGATTTCTTGGTTTTAGCCCAAATGTTATGAACAATTATACTAATGCTGCTAATTTTTAAGCATATTTTGCAGGGATTTCTATTTCAATTTCAAACCCATCTATTTCCAGTATGATACATAAAGAATGAGTTGAGATACATTCAAGCATTCCTTAGAACATTTCCAAAATATATATCTTTTATTTACATTCATGGTCAAGACAAAATAAAATAGAGAGCCTCATTCCAGAATATTTTGATGTCTAGACTGTTCACCAAGGTTGGAGAGTCCAACGGGCATGACTGCAGGTGCACCTTGTCACATCAGGTTAGACTTTGAACCAGGTTTTCTCATTGTCTAATAATTGAGCTCTGTCTCTTGGGCTAAAGAGGCTCTTGACAGGAGGCAGAAAGAACAGGCTGTCAGAGACTGAAATAGCTAATGGCTTAAACATTGTAGAACACCAAAAGTCTTTTGTCCAGTCTAGCAAACTGCAAAGAAACAGCTGCTCATCCAGCAAAGCCCCCTCTCCTTGAATACGCCTACTGTGGAAGAATCTTCAGATCAGATAAGTGGGTGCCATTGCCCACCTATCTCAGGTGCAGAAGGGTGTGCATACCTGGAGCTACAAACTGGATTTCCAGATAAGGAAAGAGGCTAAGAAGCAAATCCTGTGAGGTGGGATGATCCTTCTTATCATGCCAATGTCCTCCCTTATATGATAACTGTTGTAGGAATCCCTCTGGGAACCTTGAAGACTTTTCACATGTAGCCTGGACTATTCATCCCAAATGTTGAACAATGATTGATGCTGACATAACAGGCATCTGTAATGTCTTAGGAGGTGTCAGAGACTTGTGACGTCCCGTGGCATCATCCATTGTAAAACTCCCCACCCCAGGGGAGGTACAAGGTGTTTCTACCTGAGCTTGAGGTGTATAATAACTCATGAAATCTTTGAGTTTGGTGGGGCAGCTTCCCCCACTCCCAGCAGATCAAGACCATCGCTTCAACCAACAGACATCGAGGCTGCAACTACCAGGTTTCATTGTTGGATCCAGCAGGTGGTGACTATGCATATCTTTCCACTTTCTCTTCCTTTCCTTGTACATTTCCTGAAGTGTTATTTTTATGCTTTAATATTGCTGTATTACTATAGATGATAACACTCAAAACAGCAACATACTTGTTTACCTTTGAAACAAAATTGTTCTAAAATAAACCCTAGAAATATGTTTACAAATACTGATTAGTCAGTTATTTCACTCTAATCCACTCCAAGGGATTTATTAACAAGAACCTGGGTTACCCTCCCCTTCTGGGGTGGGTTGTAACACAGGCTGCCCAAGAAGGTCTAAGAAGCTGCTGGTAATTGAACTCTGCTATGCTGAGTTTTAATCTCATGTTTTACCCAGGTCAGGACTGTGAATCTAGTTACATCACTTTCTAAATGAGGGTCCCATTCTTTGAGCTGTGAGCTACCAGGAGGTTCCCTCCCTCTCTTTCTGTCTGGTTGTAATCAGCAGTTTCAGCTTAGACTTGAGAAACCTTTATAAAGAAAAATGTTACTGAAAAAAGTTTGTTCTTAAAAAACCAATCCAAGCCAACACAACAAAAACCCCCAAAACATCACTTCCAATCACTATACTTTGTCCAAAAAAAAAAAAAAAAAAAAATCCCACTTAGGAGAACAAAAAGGTAGATACATTATTCATTCACATTGATTTTATCAAGCTAAGGTAGCAAGTCAGATTGGCATCCACCTATCATTTTAAATAGGGACCAGACAGTCCATTTTCCTGCAACATGGTATCAAGCTCACATTATTCATGGACTTTGCTTTCAGAGTTGATTTGAGGTCATTAAAAGCTTGGGAAATGCTAAAGAACTTCAATCAAGTTAGCATTATTGCTACTATAATTTTTAATCCATTAAAAAAACCTCATTGTTTGGACTTGATCCCATGGCCTTCACCAAGTTGGCTGAGGCTATAAATATCCAACAGGTTCAGTTCATCTTCCAAAAGGAAAATGTGGACCAGGGCTCTTCTGCATTTCAAAAAAGGTGAATGAATATCCTTGATGATTAGTCCCCAAAAAGAACATACTATTGAATTTGCCCTGAAACACAAGTGGCACTCATTGAAATTATGACATTTGTATGTGAGAAAAAAATTTGGGGAAAGAAAGGACATCAAAGACTACTTAACAGCACTGTTATTATCAGGATGTCCCACAGCAAAACTCACCAGGTGGTGTGGTGGGATGCTGGGACATATGATTTTTTTACATGCTTCACAAAATAACTGCTATTGGCCACTGTCAGGGACACAGCACTGGGATTTGGTCTGATCCAGCAGAGCCTTTATCCTATTCATTTGTCCTAATGGCTCTTAGTGCAGGAATATCATATTCAGTCTTTATGAATCAATTATATTTATCCTTTTGAAAAAAACAAGAAACATAACCTACACAGTGAAAAGATGAGTGGAATTCTAATGTCAAATAAAGACAGTATTGTATAGTGCAAGTGGTGCCAACTCTATAGTGTGAAACCTCCATAGGTTTCTAATTTATTTCTAAATGAAGTAGACAGCCACAAACTCTAATAAAGGGAAAAGATAACTACTTCTGAAAATTAGGATGGCAGGGCATAAAATTCTGGGATGGTCTCAAAATCAAGAGGGGAAAGCACTATGTGAGCTTACTGGATTTCTTGCTTTGCTTCAATGAGAAGGTCCTTTCCTGCATGTTCAGTTTGCTTGGAGCCTGTAGGCAGAACCAGAACTGTCCACCACTGGAAGAAGATGGAGTTGCCTGCTGTGAGAACACCTACAGAAATGCCAACCTACAACCAGTTTCCTAAAGTACAAACAGCAATAAACAGAGAGTGAGGAAAAACACACACTACTTCTTACTCCAAAGTTACATTCTATCAGGAGTCAAATTCATGGATGTTAATTTTCATTAGTCTGGATTATTTTCCTGCCTTAAGGGAGGGTCAGAAATGGAAGTCTTGTTGGAATCCCTGTTAGGGTTTCCTATTCTTCCTTACACTGGGATAGATTCCAATCAACTTTTCAAACTGGAGTCAAAATAGAAATCCAAAATAAGATAGTATTTTATAAGCATTTATCCCAGAAATTAAAATGTGAAGGAAATGTCTTTAGAAGAAAGAAAAGTAGGTAGTCAGTGTGTATCTTGAGTACATATAGAATGTCTGGACATCTTAAATGCAGAATCTGGTAAACATGGAATATACTTCAGTTCTCTGCTTTTAGAAGAGAAAATGGAAATTTTTTAAACTGAAACTGTCAGTATCTCTAAGGGTTTGAGTTGATTGCTTATTTGAAAACAGAAAAGTTCGTCAATACATCAAGAGCTGAAAGTTCAGAGAGGTCTGAGGTATTTTAATTTAGAAGGACTTGTCATTTTTTTTAATGTCTTCTAGTATCAAATTAAAAAACTATTTAAGTGAAGAAAGCAACTACTGAGAAACATAAATTCCATTAAGTGGACACTGAATGGCTTCTGCCATTTAATTCTGTGACAGCCCAGAGCTGAGTGTTTGCCAGCCACTTGGTGTTAATTAACATGCTTATGTGTTTCCCCCACTATCACAGAATCATTAAGGTTGGAAAAAACCTCTGAGATCACCAAGATCAACCCTTGACCTAGCAGAGACAGCAAAGAGGTTTAAAGCCAGCTGAGAATGATACATGAGTTGTGATTGTTGCATTGGATCACACCGGAAAAGTAAAAAACACTTAAAAAATAGAATGTCTGCAGCTGTTTCATTTAAGAACTTTAAACTAAGAATTTCTGTTTCCTGAATTAAAGTAGGAAGATTTAAAATGAAAGAGACTTTATAATTTCTGTCTTCCAATTCCTGCTTCTGTAGGAGGGTTAGGCTACCCTTCTGCCTTTTGTGTCATAGAAGTCTGTGTTTATCTTATTGTATTTGTCTAGTAGCCTTTTTAATAAAAAACTAGAAAGCTACAACCATAAAAGTATGTTGTGATATTACTTAGCATTTTTTCAGTACTTTGTGCTTTTAATAAATTTTAATAAATAGTTTAAATGTCCAATAGTTTAAAAGTACATCTTAGTGAGGGTGACTAGATTTCAGGCCTTACACAAGCTATATAAAAGACAGGTGTAATTGCAAATGAGGTACCCTTGAGACTGCAGTCTTAGAAACAAACATTGAATACATCATCTTGGTATTTAAGTGTTGAAACAGATGCTATTTTTAAAAGCTATAGTCTTTGGGAATGAGGATTATAGCATTTTCTGTGTATTGACATACAAAATGGGAAGGTTTGCCAAGTAAAGAAGGTCAGATCATTGAACCATTTGGGTTGGAACATCTTCATGTAGATCAGTTTGCCCCATCCAATCTGACCTTCAATGTTGCCAGAGATGGGCCATCTACCACCTCTCCAGACAACCTATTCCAGTGTTTCATCACTCTCATTGTAAAAAATTTCTTCCTTATATCAAATCTGAATTGACCCTCTTTTCATTAAAACCAGTACCCCTTGTCCTATCACAACAGGCCCTGCTAAATAGTCTATGTACCTTTCTTGTAAGCCCTCTTTAGGTACTGAAGGGCTGCTCTAAGTCTTCCCGGAGCCTTCTCTTCTCCAGGCTGAACAGCCCAAACCCTCTCTTTGCTCACAGTAGTGCTGCTCCAACCCTTCAATCATTTTTGTGGCCCACCTATGTACCCACTCCAACATGTCTAATTTTATTATCAATGGCTTCCCCCCCTCCCCCCCTCCCCCCCCCCATTATTTGGGATGTTAGTCACATAGATTTGTTACTTGTTTCCTCACATTTTACCATTTGGAGTTCCATCCCAACAACTAAGAGCATACTGTCACACTGTAGCTAGGCTACACCTGCGCTCATAATATTTGGGAACCTTATCTTTTGTTCCCACACTACTGTTTGGGAAATCATAACTAAAGCTCATAGGTTGAATAGTGTGCAATATTTAAAAGACATGAGATGTCCTGAGATCTTGCTGTAGTGCAGCATTTATCAATCAGCAGCAAATCTCATTTGAGAGGAAAGTATTAGGTTTTTAGAAAAGTCAGAGAAAAAAGGGAGTATTCCCACTGGCTCCCCTCTGGTTTCTACTGTCTTCTGTATCTTCTCAGTGTCCACCTTTTTTTCTTTGTAGGTGTCTTTGTACCAATGCTTTGGCAAATTATTTCTGTATATGGTTATTTTTTTCACATTAGAATTATAATATTTACCTAATAAATTACTGTTAGTTCTGTGCAGACACTTTCCAGTGCTGCTTGAGGAAGGGAATTGCTGGCATCATTTTAAGGTAGGGGCAATCCATACAAACTTGCAAAGTGAAATACATTTGGTGCATTACCTCTCTGCCTAACCAAGAGAGAACTAAAAAAAAATTAGTGAGGGATATCACACCAAGACTGATACAAACAAAAGAAAGTTACAAAGGGTTTTAAAAATTACTGGTCTATACTGTCAGCCTATGGCCTAAGTCTATATTCCTTGATTATCCAAACTGCTTATATGTTGGCTCTCATGCTGCCTAACAGGGGAACAAATATAGGCCCAGCAAGAGACCAGCTTAAATTAAAATCCTTCTAGTTAAGAAATTTGAGCAACAGGATATAAAGAACGAAGACAAACCTAATGGGCTAAACCTAGTCATAAATACCTGCTTTAAAGTAACAAGGGCAAAAATCCACCCACTGTGATTCAATTGGTCTGTGAAAAAATACTTTTGCAGTAGCATGGCTGCTACTGCAGCTATTTGTTAGGCCATCATCATAACATACCATCTGCTCCTTTATATCCTTCTTTATAGCTCTGACTTTCAGAGAGATATAAGTGATTACCTCACATCTTTATTATATAAAAAGAACTGTTTGCTAGTTCAGTGTTCAGGGGAAAAAAGTTTTTGTCAGTTACTCATCAATTTGCTCATCTGTTTGTCCTATGCAACATGATGATTTCAAGTCTGCTGACACTGTTACCCAAGGGAGTATGATTCATGCAATAATTTCCCTTCCTTCCTGCCTATTTCTTTTAAATTTACTGGAACTTTAATATATCCCGTACATATTTTTCACCTTAAACTATTCTATCCCTGCTAGTACTACAGTAATTCATTTCACTTTTAAAATCTTATTTTTTTATTTTAGATAGGAGGCTGGCAACTATTAGAAAAACACTTTAAAATCAGATGGCATTCAATCTTGGTTTCCTACTCTTAACATCCCATTTTTGCCTATTTTCTTTTTCTCTTCAAAAATGAAGTCCTTCAAGAATAAAGACTAATATTCATAAAAATACGTTTTTATTTATAGATTCCATTGTTACCAAGACTATGAAAGAATCTTAGCAAGATGGGTAACTTCCCCTTTTTCTGTAGCATGCTCCAGGATACATGGTCAACCAGCAACCTTCTGAAGTAGTCTCCTGATACTGAATCCTGTAGTGTCTGGGGCATGGCTTCTTGAAAGAAACTCATCAGCAGCTTCAGGGTGGAGCAAGACAGGACTTCCCATTTCTATGGCAAGGGAAAGGCAGTCAAGGAAGACACCACTTCAGCAAGCCCAAATCATGCAAGTATGAAAATGTACAGCGCAGTATTGATCCTGGCAAACACAATTCTTTATGGCTGCCCTATTTGTGTACTAAAATGGTCATGGCTACTTTCTTTGCAATCTTGATGAACTGAGCTGAGGGGAAACATCTTGACTCATAAAGCATACCCTAATCCCCAGAGTAAAGGAACAGGGAGTGATATGTTGTGGTCAGTCTTTCTCTTCAGCAGAGTGCTGGAGGCACTGCATGTCTGTGAAGTTGCAACTGTCCTTCCAAGTCTCTTACGTCTCAGTTACTGTGAAAGCCCTTGCTTTGGCCTTCAAAATAGCATCTTCTAGACAGCTGAAATGTGGATGCAAGTTCACTGTTACCACTCCACGCTCTTTCTCCTCTTTCATGTCAAACACTTATTTGTGATGCTAACCCTTTGCTAGAGCTATTGTTACTCTTAGCTGGTTTTGTGCCTCTAAAAAGGAGCTGAGTTACAGCTGAATACCTTGGAAAGAAGGAAGTACTCTTACTCTTCCCCCCCATAAGAGGAAGCACTCTGCCTCAACCTGTTTAAGAGAAAATGCTGCACTGCAATGCTGCAATTTACACACAGAAACTCTGGATAGACAGTGAAGCACTCAGAAAATCATGGGAAATTATTAAGTCATTATTTAATTGTTTTGCCTCTAGATCAGTCCTTGTGCACTTGAAATTGGAGAACTGAGAATTCTGTCACATTTTTGATACTAATTCCAGTAAATTTATATAACAGAATTGTAGACATTCTCCTGCATGTCACAATCCTAACTCTACGTCACCGGACCTTTTAACCAGCTTGGAAGGTTCTGTACACAGTTTAAACCATGTAAACAGGGTTTATAGAAGGCCTAAATTAAATTACAGTAGATGTCAGAATACATAAGGATGTCAAATTAGCCAATTTCCCAGTACTACATAGCAATGGAGCCCTCTAAGGATTACAAAGCAAACTGATCACTTTTTAGCTAAGATGTAATATGGCCAATTAGGTATTTAATTGAAATAATTACATATATTCTCCACTTTATTTTTTTTTTAATGAGTTAATACAGCTATAGTGTATCACATATTACTGGGCTAAGTTTGAATAAGGTGACCACTCTGAAAGAGTATCTTCTACAGTAATTATCTAAGTTAATGATATTGAATGATAATGGTAGTTGCCAATTGGAATTGAATTATTATGTCTACTTAATGAGCATACATACAAGAAAGCCAGAAGGCTTTGGTGTTTAACTGAGTATAATAATCTGACTGGTAGTATTTTAATCTATTAAAAAAAAAAAAAAAAAGAAAAAAGAAAAAAAGGAGAAATGCAATGCATATTAACTTCAATGCAATTACTATACTTTAGCATTTTCATTCAACATTTTGTGTGAAGATTTAGGTAGGCTTTTAAAAGAAGGTCACTTTTACTTGAGAGAACAAGTTCTCCATTTTTCATTAAAAGATTTTCAAGTGTCATTTCTGAGCTTCAGGAGGCTGGAATTTGCCAATATTGAAATGTATTACCATGCACAAGAATTAGAAAAACAGTCAGTTGAAAAATGTGATAATAATATCTGTAACGGAGGCCGACTCATGGAGCAAAGAGACGACTCAATATGAGTTAACAGCAAAGCTCAGTTTATTGCAAAGCACACACACAATTATAC
>JAWWEE010000105.1:96920305-96975624 GCA_035221455.1 Xenops minutus
ACTAAAATAATTGGTGTCCATGGAATACAAGCAATTATCTATTGGCCACAGTTACAAGCTACTGTATCAGTCTCTCATGAACTCTTGCAGGTGTCTTATCTTCTACTTCTTCTGATCTCTCTCTCAGTCCTTGCAAGTAGTTTATCTTCCCAGCTACACAGCAGCGATGGCCAAGGTCGAATTCCCTTAACTCTATCAAGAAGTTCTCAGGCCTGGAAGCTACATTTTCCTACAAATATCCATTTTTTTCTGTAATTTAACTTACTTGGCATTTATTTTATATTTCTTGATCATGATACAATCACAAAAGGTTGTCTTTAAGTGCATTTATTTTACAATTCACTTTATATAATTTTAAATTCATATTACAAAAAAAAAAAAAAATCTGAAAGACTCCAATGTATTTCATTCCACTTAAAGTTTCAAGGTTGTGTGTCTTTTTCAATGATTTCTATTAATGTTGGAGTCTCAGAAGTTAAAAATTTGAAACAGGCTGAGAGAACTGGGGTTGTTCAGCCTGGAGAAGAGAAGGCTCTGGGGAGACCTTTTAGCACCTAGAGACCTTCCAGTACCTCTAGAGAGGCTTGCAAGAAAGCTGGAGAGGGACTTTTGACAGGGGCCTGAAGTGACAGGATAATGAGGATTGGCTTCAAAGAGGGTGGGGTTAAGTTAAATATTAGCAAGAAATGCTTCACTTTGTGGGTGATGAGACAGTGGAAGAGAAGCTGTGGATGTCCTATCCCTGGAAGTGTTCAAGGCCGTGTTGAATGGGGCTCTGGGCCACCTGGTCAAGTAGGTGGCATCCCTGTCTATAGCAGGGGTGCGATCTTCAAGGACCCTTCCAATCCACACATTCTGTAATTCTATGAAATTCCAGTAGACTTGATGATCCTTGTGCGTCCCTTCCAACTCAGAATATTCTGTGATTCTGTGTTTCTTCAGAGCTTGGAGAAGAACTTGCTTCTTCTTTCCTGACATAAGTATATAAATCAATCTCTTCAGTGTTTTTCATTCAAATATAAAAGTTGCCAAACTTTTTATAAACTTTATGCAAGTTAATGGTTTAGGGAACCATAGTTCACCTACAAGCTTCGTTCTGTACATTTTCAAGGTCTTTTTTTAAAGTATCAGTTACTAACTAATCAATTTCTGAAGGAGCACTATTTCATAATACTTTGGAATATTTTAACTTAAATTTCAAAGAGAAGTCCATGGAAATCACACACCATTATAATTGTCATTGTTTGCTTACATATACATCCAGTCAGATAATTTTACATGTTACATTTGTTCTTTCTACAACATGAAGGAAGCAGAAAACTTGGAAAACATATACTATTTACTAATTTATTTGGATTTTTGATTTTAAAAATCAGTAAGTCAATTTTCTAGAAAGAAATTAGTCTCACGAGGTTTTTTTATAAATTAGCTCTTTTTAATTAGAGGGATGCTGTGTCCCACTTTTTGTTAATACTATAGAATGATTAGTCTAACTTAGGATTTAATGACATAGAAACAACTAAAAAGATAAAACTGGACTGTTTTGTGTTGACTCTGTGACTTAAAATAAATAAATAAAACCCAGACTGTGATAACTTACAAAAGCTTTCACTATCAATTACTGTAAAAATCCAACATCTTTAAGTAATGCCATTAAATCTAAGCCAAATTTACAACACTACTGTGAAACACATTTAAACAACCAAAAAACTTGCAGTTTCCTGGATTCTGCCAGAAAACCCTTTGCCATAAAGAACCAAAAGCTTCCACATTGTTTGGTACATCAGCTTCCTGATTCTTGTGATGCTTTTGCTTGAGTACCCACCTTACAAATCACATTCTCTCCAGGACTGCTATAGGATGTTGATTACTCTCATTAAACCCTAAATCAAGGTGAAGAATATTGTATCAGAGACTCTTACAGTTGTGGAACTAAAATGGTTCATATGATTTAGAGCCTACAAAATTAAAACACTTCCAAGCTTAGTGTTTTTAAGACCAAGGGATACTGGTCCTAATTAAATGAAAAACTTCACATCCTGCTCTGTTGATTAAAACTACTTGGGTGTATTAACTATACAATTCTAATATTGAGAGATGAATGTGATTTCATTGAAAGGTCCTAGACTAGACAAGTCTTTGACCAGCTGAACTTCATTCTGCATCCCCTTGGGTCACTGTGCAAACTCTTTTTGCTGGATCAGAAGGGAGAAAAGGTATACAAGATTGTATTTCTTTGATTCAGGGTTGGATTAACAAGTGTGTTACAAACGACACTTGGTGCTTGTCCATTTTAAGACATGTGCCTTGTTTCAATCAGTTCTGCTGAATGCCTTGTTAATTATTATGGTTTTCAAATGAAAGAGGCGACATATTTGATCCCTTTCTGTTAGTTTCAACTGGTTGTAACTCTGGACAGTGCCAAAGAAAACAGGACTATGATTTCAGTGGGACCACTTAAAATCAGTGTAACATATTACCAGTTACAGCTCTTTTCCTGTCTTTATTTATGCCTGTGAAACTATATGAGAAAGGCTCCTGCAGATCATATTATATGAAACAATAAACACAAATACAGGAAAGGTACAGGCCTTCCTTTTGAGTCCTCTGAGATATTTTCTATTCAGTACAACACAGTTCTGGTATTGCAGCAAAACAGTGTAAGTATGGCCACAATTTGGAGGAAGTGGTTAGAAGGTAGATTACAAAACAGAGATTCCTAAAGCACATCAGTTTTGAGTTACGAGGCTGGCATTTCTCAAGCATGTTGTGGGTTATAATTGCCTAATCTTTTCAGAGTCATTATGTGTATATGCAAGCACATAACCCACAGGAAGGGGACCAAAGTCAATTCAAACTGTAAGATTATATTCTTCAAGAAGTGCTGTGTGGAAACAGAACTCAGGTGAATTCCAAAGGTAAACAAAAACAGGCTTAAAACCCAGTGTACAAAGAACACCAAGTGGAGAACACTGCATATATACCTTCTCAAATGAAGTCACAAAGCCTCTGAACACTCCAAAGCACTGTTTGCCAGGTGGTGGAGAAAGTCTAAACTGACTTCTAAGACCCTCAGTCATGACTGTGTCTGCTAACTATGTCACATAACAAGGACAGACCTGGTAATAAGGTATTATGCAAGGATAAAATCACAAAGAAAAAGAAGACATGTAGAAGTTCATGACTGCTTCACTAAACTTTCCTCATATTGTTCACACAATAATGGAATTATTTTTATTGTTGTATTTCTTTTTAATTGGTTGAAGACAGGCTCCTCCATATGAAATGTAGTTATGAGCAAGCAGGGTATTTATTCTCTTGCTGCATTAAGAAACTTTAAACACAAACCATCTCCACAGTCCTGACTCTGGAAGTATATATGCACATCATCACTACTACAAGAAGTACATTTTAGTGTAAGAAGGAAAAGTATCAATAAACTCTTGAAAGTGACTGGAGATGTATCTTGGAGCTCAGATAACAGTTTATGCTTTCAGCAGCTAGTCCAAGGCTTCCCAGCCATTCCAAAATGTTGCAGAAAGAATTAATGAAGCTACAGTGAAAAGCTCTACAAAACAGTCTCAAAATGAAAGCTTTGAATCAGCTTTTGCATGTGACATAGTGACATCCAGTGGTGAGTTTGGTTACCTGGAGTGATCTCCTCCTGACGCACAGAAAAACATTAATACTTGTATTTTGTTGAAATACAAAATATGTTAAAATATTTAAAACATATTTTTAAATATTAAAAAATAAATACAAAAATACACACAGTATGTAAGTTTCCTAAACAAAGAAATATACTTTGATACATTAATTATAAAAATAGTATATTAATTTGAAGCAAAAAGTCACAGAATCACAGAATAGGTAAGGTTAGAAGGGACCGCAGTGGTCATCTGGTCCAACCTCCCTGCTGAAGCAGAGTTGTTCTAGAGCACATTTCGCATGTGTCTAGATAGTTTAATCAAGCTTACAATAAAGGCAAACAAAAACGTCTAGCTGTATCTGAAGAAATAGAACAGTTTCTACATTACAACTGTATTTTCTATCTTGTTCACATAAAAAATCACTACTCCTCTTTTTCCTGACATTCCCAGTTCCTATAAAAGAGTTCAAGATCTGAGATTATGATTTTCAACATCCACAAAGCAATTCTTCATAGGACTCTTCCTCCATTTAACAGGCTCTTTCGCATGCAACCCAAATTCAGGTTTCCCAATTAAAAACAAACGTATTCCACCAACCTTAAACATTTGGGTCTAACTCACTTACAAACTCTAAGTAGGCAAAACAGTCTCTAAATTCGTGATCTAATTATTTTGGTTTGTCAGGAAGCAGGCCCACACTTTATGTTATTGCAGTATCACTTCATAAATCCACACTCAGGATGAAGAAAAGTCATGCTTCAATTACTGAGGGGTTTTTATGGTTTACACCACCTACCTTTTTTAAAAAAAAACAAGCCCACAACAACTTAGCTCTTCAACTTAGTGTTTCTTGAGCAGGGTTAGCTAGAGGAGAACACAGTTAAGTTTGAGTCTGTCTGAAATGTAGAGAATGGGAATGTTTTTCCAACAAACATAAATGCACATGCTAGACAAGGTCATCCAAGACAGCCAGCAATCATACCTGACCCATCTGGTGGGCTTCTATGATGGAACAACTGCAACAGTCAAGAATGGAAGACAGATTTCACCTATATAGACTTCTGTAAGGCCTTTGACACTGTCCTGCACATCCTTATCACTAAACTGGAGAGACATGGATTTGAGGGGTGGACTATTTGGTGGACAAGAAATTGGCTGAATGGAGACAGCCAGATAATTGCAATCAATAGCTTATGTCCAGGTGGTGGCTGGTGATGAGTGGTGTCCCTCAGGGCCCTTATCTTGGGACTGGTACTCTTTTAATGTCTCAATCAATGAAGCACACCCTCAGGAAGTTTGCAAATTACATGAAGCTGAATGGTGCAGCTGACACAAGAGGGAAGAGGTGTTATCCAGAGAGAGCTGGACATACTTCAAAAGTGGGCCCATAATAACCTGCCAAGTTTGAACGAGTCCAAGTGAAAGGTGCTGCACCTGGGTCAAGGCAATGCCAGATACCAGGAAGAAGTGGGAGATAACTCACTGAGAGCAGCACTGCCCGGGACTTTGGGGTTCTTATGGTTGAAAAGCTGAAGATGAGCTGACAATCTGCAGTGGAAAGTCAGTTGTATCCTGGGCTGCATCAAAAGCAGTGTGGAGAGCAGGTCGGCGGAGGCGATTCTGCCTCTCTGTTCTGCCCTTGTGAGACCACACCTGGGGCACTGCATCCACCTCTGGGGTTCTCAGCACAAGAAAGATGTGGACCTGTTAAAGCAGGTGCAAAGGAGGCCACAGAAGTGATGAGATAGCTGCAGCACTCCTCCTATGAAGACAGGCTGAGAGAGCCTGTTCAGCCTAGAGAAGAGAAAGCTCCAGGGAGACCTTATAGTGGCTTTTCACTAGTTAAAAGGGAGCTTACAAAAAAGAGGGAGAACAATTTTACAGGGACAAGGGGGGTTTGGTTTAAACTAAAAGAGGGCAGATTTATATTAAATGCTAGGAGGAAAGTGTTTGCTCAGAAAACAGTGAGGCACAGATTGCCCAAATAAGCTGTGGATGCTCCCCCCTGGAAGTGTTCAGGGCCAGGTGGGATGGGGCTCTGAGCCACCCATTCTAGAGGGTGGCATCCCTACCTATGGCAGGGGGGCCTGAATTAGATGAAATTTAAGGTCCCTTTCAACGCAAGCCTTTCTGTGATATGTGGAAACCACATTTTTAGGTTTGTGAAAATTTATCTCATGTAACTGTTACATTTACTTACCATAGTTTCAGCAGTCAAGGAAGGTTTAAAAACACCAGCCTTACAATTTTGAAGTGTATATTTTGAGATGCTCATCCTTCAAAAAACATTGATACAATGTTTAAATTTGGAGCTGTTTATAGTTTCACACAGCAATACTTTTAGAAGACAAAAAAAATGCCATCATGTTGATGCTTTCTAAACCATGTATTATCCATCTCCTTTTTCCAACTCCACACACAAAAGACAGTGAAGAACTATTTGGGGAAAGTTTGCCTTGGATGTTACTAAATAAGGCACATTGTTTTCCACTGCAAGAGACTTGTTGCTTAGCTGCTCTGAACCACCTCATTTACTGTGAATCAAACTCATACACTTCACACTGTAAATCCAAAGGTGACTGAGAACAGGTGGTTATCAGTGACATATGATGAGGTACTACAGCTACACTACAGTGTGTGACACCAAACCAATTGTGCACTGATATTGTTGCAGAACAGTTCACAACAGGAAAGTCAGGAGTACATTTGTGTGGTCATGATTAAAGCCATGTGTGAAAATTGCACCTCTCCACATCAAATCCTAAGAGCAAAGCTGAACTTTTCTAAACCAGCCTGGAGAGACAGCATCTTACGTATATAAATCAAAAAGGCCTGTTCCTTGGTCCTGAAGACAGGTGACACAGCCCGTTCTGCAATCACATTTGGACAGATTCAATTCATCCATTCCCAAAAGACACATGTCCTATCAGCCCACTAGAGGTGTATTCCATGCAGTTGACATTACCCAACACTGCATTAAGAGTCATAACAGAATGGTCAGAATGGGACAACATACAGATCTGCAACTCTTTAGTTTGGTAATATAAAGTGGTTCAGTTGTCAATAGTTCTTGACAGAGAGATAAGTGAAGAGAACACTAAAGAGGCATGGGAAAGTTAAAGCAATGGATCCAAGACTAACACTTCACTGCCCTTCCACAATGCTGTGAAGTCCTCAAGTAAGAGTTTCACTTTCTGCCTCTCTAGAAGACTCCCAAACTTTGTAGGCATAGGCATCTGCTATCTGCCTTAGGTTCCGTATTTCCACTGGTGTGAAGACTCTTCAGGGACTCACAAGTTAATTTCACAAATACTTACTTAGCTTATAAACTTACTAGTGTTCTGCTATTCTGTACCTAAATGTTTTTCATTTTTTCAAATGTTAGTCTAAGTTCAATTTTGTAGCTCAGCTTTCCTGTCTTAAATAACACCTATTTGAGACAGAAGTGTGCATCTCCAAAGATACAAATTTTTCCAAATATAGACAGTTTGATCTGTGCTCACACCCCCCCATCAAATTTATAAAAAGAGGCTATTTGAAGCAAACCTGAAGTGTTCTTCATTTTTACCACAGTTAATTTTTCATTTTCAGTTATTTATTACAAAAAGCTTAAAAAATTAAACAAAATTGCAGAGAACATTAAAAAGTTTCTTCCCTTCCTTTCTGTTCTGTAAATAAACAAAAAATCATAAAACTTTCATCTAGTTTTAAGAAAATCTGTTTATCTAGCAATCTTAAAAACATTAAATTTAAATTAAAAAAAGCAGAGATTATTTTGAATTACTTACACAAACTAAGTACAAGATTTTACCAAACTGGTAATTTTTTAATGAGCAAAAAGAAGGAAAAAGTCTGATCAAAAACTAACACAAACAATTCAAGATACAGTGGATAGTTTTATTTATAAAATGCCATTGGCACGCAACACACATAGGAAGTATGAAACTTGATTTATAAAGAAGTGAAATGCTTCACAGAAGCATGGATTCCTGAGTTATTCTGAATACAGTCTCTCATAATTGTAATACACAACACTGCTCCAACTGGCTTAAGTAGCAGAAGAATGGATAGTTGATAAACACAAGGTTAAGATTTAGTTAAAAAACACATATGCAAATTAAAACTGGAAGATTGTGTCTTTCTCAATTTCACAGCCAATTATCAAGTTACCTGCTTTCACCTCATTGTCCACAGCCACATGTTACAAAGGCTTCTTGATACCAGACACAAAAGTATCTTGGTTTCTGAATAACCATACAGAAGGACTGATTACCCAGACAAGCACTATTACAATAGAAAAAAAATAGTGCTAGGTGCTTTCACTTCTTTTTCTCTTTTTCTGCTTTCCTTCTCTGTTGTAGCATCTTTAGTTCAGTCATTACATTCAAAGTTTTGTAAACCCAGCTGACCTGAAAAGTAAGTAAATTATTAAATTTAACTAATCCATATACATTCACTTGTCAGTTTAATGAAAGCATCCATATAAATGAACATATACATACCACGATTATAATAGTATTCACCAGCAGTGGTGCTGAAAATACAAGCGAAATAAACATTCCTCTTGAATCAAAGTATTGGTATTTAGAAAATAACCTGAAAGAAACACAGTAAAAATGAGAGAGGAAGCTTTATTCAGTGTAGTTCACACATTAGACTTTAACAGTAACTATTCAACATGAACTTCGTACATATCATCCTACTTCTTGGGAATCCCCAAGCACAGGCCAGCATTCTACTGTATTAAGTCAGAAAAAAGAGGCAGTCAACATCTCATCAGTTATGAATATTTATTACAATACCAGTCTTTCTCTTCTTTAAAGCTTTGTCGTGCAAACACTAAATAAAACAACCATAAGAAACTTACCAATGTGACTACAAAAGTACATATATTTTTGCATCAGAAATCAATCTTATCCTCAAGTGTCTGAAATTACTTTCTTAAGTATTTTGCTTACTTATACTAGAAAAGATAGCAGAAATAATAAATGTAGTGAAGCTGTAATACAGGTCATGCATTCCTGAAGTGAAACAAAGACTTACAATTCGATATCTGCATGAATTCTAGCTATATTATAGTTATAGAATAATTTCTAGCTATATCAGTTCAATACTTATCAAAATAAGCCATCAGTTTAATTCTGATACACAGGTTTAGTAAATCTGACAAATGTTAATGCTTTCTATGCATATAAGTATATAAAGCAGCAGTGATATTTTTTGAGAAGTGGTTCTTTAGCTTATTAATTGTAACTAGTGAAGAAGACCCAACAAAAACAAAACCCAAAGCTTTCCCACTTAACCACAGCACTCTGTTTTTCTCTTAGTTCTCTGACCAGTTAGTTTACAACCACACATATAAACACAGATTTTAAGTAGTACAACAAAGGCATGCTAGCTACCGAAACTGTAATTTCTTATAAGCTAAGTGATGTCTGTGTTGCATTGTATAGTTTTATTCAAAAAATGAAAGTGAAACCAGTTACCTCCAATTCATGGCTGCTAATTCATTGATATATTCAGCACAGTACACCAAGCCCACTGTACAACAAAAGAAAAATGAGATTCATTGTTTCTTTAAAAATAAACTGCCACCAGTTCTGTGATATATACTAAAGATGTGTACATACTAGGTAATAGAACCCCTTGATCCTCCAAAGATCAAACAATACATTCAGTATTTGACTGCACAAAACCAATTCTGGTTTAAATGTCCCATATAGCTACTAGAAAGTATTAAGTGATCACAAAACATACACTTTATTTTAGAAACAAACAAATGTAAAAGCCTACTCATCTGAGCTAACAGAAAAAGCTCACCATACAAATTAATACTAATAAAAAGATACAAACACCAAACGACTTTTTTTCCCAACAATCCTCTTGGTGACTGCTTCCCATTAAGTCTGTAAAAAGAAATGGAAGCACTCCCCAAAGCTGATATGGAATTAGGCTATTATTATAGATTTTATGGTGTCATACTGTTACATCTCACCTGACTATCTCAAGTCTGGGTACTAATAATATACAAGCATTTTGGTAAAACACAAACTGTTTCAACAGTTTATATAGCAGAGTAGTCTGCTGCAATCAGGTGCAAACCAGCATATTCCTACTCATGAATTACATTCAGTAAGAAGTCATCAAGATAGTAAGAAAATTCAGTAAAATCATGTTTAATAAAAAAGCAATAAAATTAAAAAATCTTAAAAATACCCTAGATTCAATGGCTGAAGATGACCTGTACAAGGCAGTTTAATAACTAGGTTGGTGATACAGAGTGCTATCTTCATGTGCCATCACCTGGATTACGTCTGCCTGGTACTGTACAAACATACCTATAGCAGCTTGGCTGCCAAGGCAGAACCATGTGATACTTTCATAATTTCCTCAGCTATTTCTAAGTATCTATAAAATTATTTATATTGCAGACATATCAGGAGTGGTTCAGTTTCTCAAGTACAAACAAGGTTTGGACTCCATATGGGTAGTTTTAAGCATTCTGTATTAACACCAAGTTTACATTGTTCCTGCATTAAAAAATATGATCAATTCCACTGCATTTTCCAAACTAGTTAGACCTTGGGCATTCAAACTAGTTTTAGTAACACTGAGAATACTTTACAAAAAGAGTCTAAAGTAAACAGCATGCCATTGGAAATTCTGCATGTCCAATATTAAGCCTTATAGGGAACTTCAGGCCTGTTGTGTCATGAACAGAGCATTGTCTGCTTGCTCACTGTAGATCATTTAAAACTCTGCAGTTTACAAATGGAAGTATAGCTATTGCATATAAGTGGATCTGTAGAAAGGCTCCTAGATTCCTTTTTGGGGTATTAAATATTATTAAAACCTTAGCTTTAGCTGAGTTATTTCCTGTTTTAAGAGGCTGTAATTCCTCTACCAACTTGACTGGTTCACTAAATGGCATTTTTAAAGTCAACACAGTCTTCCAGTGGCTTTTTTTGCCTGGAAATCTCATTCTTCTACTTCCATCCTGCAAGCATGAGACAGCTGTGGTACTGTGTAAAGAAACCTGACTCAGCAGAAAATCCAACACCTGACTAGAACCAAGGCTCGTAATATGTGGATCTAATTCAAATCTATGTGATCTTAATTAAAGCAAAGCTAGTAGGTCTTCTGCCAGTCAGTCATGAAGATACAGACTGGGCTAGGCAAGGTCGCTGTTGGATTCTCAGGCTGAAGGCTGACAAATCCTGAGATAATAAAGGTTGTTACTGCAATGTACCAGCCAGTCTTGGTCTTCCTCATGCCATTATCAAGGCTCATGTCAGCAGGGCATATGGTGATAAAGCTGACCATATTCCTCGAACTGCAGCATTAGAACAAGGCAGAGTAAAAAGTAACTGCTGGTTCTCAGTCAATTTCTTTTCTGCTTCTCCAGCACAGCACCAATTTACTGTGAAGCTGTGATACACACGGCAATGCCCGCGCAGAAACCTTGCTCATCCCAAATCCTAACTAACAGCAGAATTTTTAGTCACTACCTCATACATGTTCTCGGAAAGAAAACAAATACCTATTTATAGGTCATAGCAGATTCTATAGCACATCAGCATCTATACATCATCTGCATGCATTAGCAGAGGAGAAGCCCGAGTCCTGGTGCCTCTCGGCTGCTGCCGAGCCCAGCACTCACCCATGCAGAGGAAGTGCCCGACCTGCACGCGGCGGTGCTGCAGGGACGCGCAGGTCAGCAGGAAGCACAGCAGGTGGAAGGCGGCCAGCGCCAGCAGCCAGGGCTCCGACCAGTCCGTGCTCTGCGGGCGGAACGAGGGCGCAGCGGCCAGTCAGCCAGTCAGTCAGCCAGTCAGTCAGCCAGCCAGCCAGTCAGCCAGCCAGTCAGCCAGTCAGTCAGTCAGCCAGTCAGTCAGTCAGCCAGTCAGTCAGTCAGCCAGTCAGCCAGACAGTCAGTCAGCCAGCCAGTCAGTCAGCCAGTCAGCCAGCCAGTCAGTCAGCCAGTCAGCCAGACAGTCAGTCAGCCAGTCAGTCAGCCAGTCAGTCAGCCAGCCAGTCAGTCAATCAGCCAGCCAGTCAGTCAGTCAGGCAGTCAGTCAGGCAGGTGGCGGCAGAAGGGGCGCCCGGGCGGGCACGGCTCCTGCTGCCGCGCCCCGCAGCCCTTCCGCAGCAGGCTCGGGGAGCGGCGCGCCCAGACACGGCTTCGGCCCCCGCCGGACAGTGCTGCGGCCCCGGCAGGCCCCGCTGTCCCGGCCGGCCCCGCTGTCCCCCTCCCCGCTGCCGGCCCCGCTCCCCCCGGCCGCCCCTCACCGCCAGCACCGCCGCCAGCCCCGCCGTGCCCCGCAATCCACCCCCCGCACGCCCGCCCCTCACCGCCAGCACCGCCGACAGCCCCGGCGGGCCCCGCGGCAGCTCCGCCATGGCGACAGCGGCGGCGCCGCTTCTCGCGAGACTCGGGCGGGGCGGGAGGCGCCGGGGTCGGGCGGGGAGGGCCCGGGTCGGGGCTGGCCCTGTGCCCGAGGGCGGGCCGGGCCGGGCCGGCGCCTCACGGCTCCTTCCGAGCGCCGGGCTGGGCCGGAGCCGCCGCCCGGGGGTGTCTGGGGCAGGAGCAGCGCGGGGGGTCAGCGGGGGCCGCGGGGGCCGCGGCAGCGCTCGGTGTTGGCCCCGCTCAGCAGCACCGCAGCTGGAGTCAGCCCGGGAGGGGCCGGAAGAAAGGGAGTTTTAATCCCAGCTGGAAACTTCTTAACACAGCTGAGCACTCCAGGCAGGAATTTAAGTCGAATGAAAAATACTACTTGTTTCCAAGTTAAGAAAAAAAAAATTATATATCATTACGATGAGAAATGGACATTTAAAGGTTAAATCCCTAAATTTATAACTCCTTTTGCTAAATGCATGTAGGTCTGGAAGAACCGGCCATTCTTAAGACCTAACAGTTAAAGAGAATTTCAAACTCAGATTCCTATCAGCTAAGTCAGGAGACTTTGTGAATCTTAATAGGATTAACTTTGTTGAGTAAATCATAGTGTCATATATACTTCCGCATTCTGCTTTCATTAAATTCGGTTTTTTCCCAACAGTTTGGCTTATCACAGGTGAAGCTTTGGCTTTTTTTTCCCCAAAAATGTTTTGTAGCCCCTGTATAAGTAAATATTGCAGATACTCTTTTCATTTAGTCTACCATGTTGCCAAATGCAACTCATCACTGTGATCTGGTTTCTCTTCACTCTCAGACTTCTGCGATTTAGTATGAGATACCTAAAATTGATGTCGTGTTCCTCTTTGCTCTAGGGTTTTTTTAAATCTTTTTCTCAACAACAGTATCTGAAGTCTAATCAAGACTTTCACTTAAAAGCATTGTAAAATTAAGGTGATATAAAGGTGGTCATTTTTACTACCATTATGCTCTTAAAATTAAGACTGGGGGGAAAAAAGATGTTTTGATTCTGCATTGTAGGTAGGGAAATAAGAGCAGAATAAACAATTTCACCAGTACAGGCTGGGGGCTGACCTGCTGGAGGGCAGGTCTGCAGCGAAGGACCTGGGTGTCCTGGTGGACACCAAACTGCCCCTGAGCCCTTGTGGCAAGGCCAGTGGTATCCCAGGTGCATTGGGAAAACCATTGCCAGCAGGTTGAGAGAGGTGATCTTGCCCCTCTACTCAGCCCTAGTGAGGCCACATCTGGAGTGCTGTGTCCAGTTCTGGGTTCCTCACAAGAGAGACATGGAACTCCTGGAGCAGGTCCAACAGAGGGCAACAAAGACAATTAAAGGAATAGAGCATCTCTTACGAGGAAAGGCTGAAGGAGCTGGGCCTCTTCAGCCTTGATAAGAGATGGCTGAGTGGGGACCTCATCAGTGTCTGTAAGTATCTGAAGGGAGGGTGTCAAGAGGATGGATCCAGGCTCTGCTTGGTGTTGCCAAGCAATAGGACAAGAGGCAACAGGCAGGAACTGATGCACAGGAAGTTCCACCTGAACTCGAGCAGGAACTTCTTTACTGTGTGGGTCACCATGCACTGGAACAGGTTGGCCAGAGAGGTTGTGGAGTCTACCTCACTGGAGATATTCAACAACCATCTAGACACAATCCTGTGCCATGTTCTCTAGGATGACCCTGCTTGAGCAGGGAGGTTGGACCAGATGACCCACTGTGGTTCCTTCCATCCTGATCCATTTTGATATTCTATAACTTGTTTGGAAGGTCTCACAGCTAATAACAAATCAAATGGTTTTGTGTTTTGTAAATAAGGAATGAGTTTCTTGTAATTGACTACAGAAACTGTCTGCAATAGCTGAAGGTCTTCAATGAATGCAGGATACAGCCACTGCTATATGAGTGGAATATTCTGGTCAGTGGTGAACCTGTAATGCAGACAAGCTGAATGAATAGAAAATTATTGGCTGACTATGACTACAACATGCTGAATTAAAAATATTAAAAGTAGCTTTTACTGTCAGCCACTGTAGCATTAGTGAAAACTTTCTTAAAGGGAGTTACTTCCTTTCTTAAAGGAGTTACTTCGTTAAGATTGACTAGGATAAAGTCAATAATGCTGCTTGTCAGCAGATGGTAGCAGATACTTAAGTATTGCCAGATCTTTTCTGTGGTATATGTTCTCTTTCATTTGTTTTTAGTGGAGAACAGAATGTTAATAGAAGATACTTAAAAGGTAATGAACAGATACCTTACTCTTTTATAGGGAAAACCTTGTGTATTTGTCCTTTTGTAGCGTCTTTGTAGAGCCTGTATGCTACAATTAGATCCTCATTTTTAAGATACTCTACTAAGTATAAATATACACTACCAATAATAGATAAATATTTCTGTTCTTGTTATTATAAATAACTTCTTAAGTACTTTCTAAAACTCAGTCTCAGTTTTTTGTTGCAACACTCAGATTCCTATGTAATTTCCTTCCTCACTAGTGTATTATCCAAGAAGACTGGATGAAAGATTAAATAAGAGTTGATTGGTTAAAGGCTTTTTTTCCCCTTATAACAACTGTAAAACTTCATTTGCTTTACATAGGAAAGGATCTAAAATCAGACATTTATCTTAAGTTTAGATTGCTGAAAAAACAAGCTGGGTGGTAAAAGCCTACATATGATGGGGATTCCTGAAAAATGCTAAATTATGTTGCTTGTAGTACCCTTACATGCACATTTGCTAGCAGATCATACGGTGCTGTACTAGAAACCACTTGGAAGTACCTTTTATACTTCCTGTTGAGGGAAGTGCAGTCTGATTCTCCCAGAGAAGTCGTAAACTGTCCAAGTGAGTGAAGGGAGCAGGCCCCCACCAGAGTATCAATCAAGGCCAAAATAGAAGGTGGGCACATGTCGGGGTTAGTGACAGGTATGCCCAATTTCTGTGCTTTGCAAAGATCCCACTGATGAGTTCTGCTGTGAGGACAGGGACTACCCCTCTTTGCATCTCCTGTCTGTCTCACAGCTTCCTCCTGGGACCAGTCTGTTGCACTGTCTTGGATAGTCTTTTTAGAGCTTTAAGGCATGAGCAGTTTCACTATGAAAATAGGCTGAGCCTGGGAGAGGAGTCTGTGTGATCAGCGTTGCTGGAAGTGGTCACTTCTATGCCATCATTTTTATCTGTTCTGAAGATTTGCCTTATATCCATGCTCAAAAGCTGTCTTAAATTTGCATTTGCTTCCCAATACAATTGAAGTGAGCCTGAGTCTGGTATTCATTCTAATACACATTTCACTAATATCCTTCACTTTTCCTGTCCTTGCCATTATCAAATAATTATTTTTGAGTGCTTCTGTTATTTTTGCAGCTGCTGTCATCTCTTTACCTTTTTATAGTACCAGCTTGTATTGGCTATGATGTATTTGAAAACGAGAATAATTGTCAGTGTTATCAAGATTTCTTTAGAAATAGAATTTTAAACCTATTGTGGATTGTTTTGTGTATATCATTTGTGGGTTTCAGGTTTAGGTGATGGATGCTACTTCTAAGCTTGAGGTTAATCCTGTTTTTGAGAATGAGAGTTGGACTGGATGACCTCCAGAGGTCTGACCTACATTGCTCTATAATTTTGATTTCCCATGTAAAATCAATGTACTATGTACTGGGGAGCAGCACTGGTGAGCCTGGGGACTCTCTGGGGGCAAAAAGCTGAACATAAACCAGCAGTGTAACCTGGCAGTTAACAGTGCTAACAGGTTCCAGGGCTGTGTTAACAACATACTCAGGAGATTAAGGGATTCAGCATTCATTAAAACACAGCTGCAACCACCTCTGGATACTTCAAATACAGGGATAATACTGATAAACTGTGAAAATTCAGCAGAAGTCGGTCAAAATGTTGAGGGCATTGAAGCCTTAGTGTTGGGGTGTGGGCTGTGGGAGCTGGGCTTGTTTGGCCTGGACAAGAGGTGGCTCCAGGGGAAACCTAATGGCAACTTGCCAGTGCTTATGAGGAGCTTATAAAAAAGACGGAACCAGGCTCTTCTGGTGGTGTGGTGTAAAAATGAGATGCAGTGCATGTGAGTTGAAACTTAGAAGTTTGGACTGGATATAAGGAAAAGCTTATTCCACATGAGGACAGTCAAATAAAGGAAAAAGTATCCAGAGGTTGTGGGTTGTCTCTTTTTGGAGATCTTCAGGACCCAGTTGGATAAAGCCCTGAGCAACCTTGTCTGGCCTCATAGTGAATCTTGCTTTGAACAGGAGGTTGAAATGACTTTCTAAGGTCCCTTCCAACCTGAATTATTCTGATTCAGTGGTTCCACAATTTAATATGAGAAAAATCAACTGTTTAGCTGTGTTCACTAAACAATATTGCTTTAGCCTAGAAGTGAAATAAAGGCTTCTGTATGGGTTTTTTTCAGAATCTTATTCCCTTAACTTCATCTCTTTTATCCACTTTCTGTCAGGGCTTTTTTTCTTCATTGCAGAGTAGCTTCAGGCATCTTCAGGCTTATTTTTCTTCCTCCACTGTTCCCAAACTTTACAGGCAGTCTGAAATGCAAATGTCTTTTTTTTCTCTACCTATTAACATGACCGCCTATTAAATTATTTCACTAATCCCACCAAATATCTCAGAATTCTTTCAAAGCCCTGCTGTGTTCTGGTAAAGCAACCAGATTTTATTTCTGTTGGGATCTTTGTCCAGTAGGGTGGAAGAAACCAAGTGTAGTTGAAAGCAAAAAGCAGTCCTGACAATCTCAGATTCTGTTCTTAATTATACACTTTACTTTCTCTTTGACTCCCCTGAAGTTTTCTTCTTGCAGAATTGCTGCATTGATTGTTTTTAATCTTAGAATTACCACCTTGTCTCATTCCATGGTATGGATATGAAACACCTTTACATTTCTGCAATGTGACTGCATTGAACTGAGCACATAATGCAGTACATGTCAGTTGCAACACATTGCAAGAAGGAAGTATTTAGAATGTTCAGGGCAGCTTTCATGATTGTATCTGATCTGACTGAAGAGCTTGATGTCAGCTCTGTACTTTCTGCTTAAGGGCATGCCCCTAAGGCACATCCTAAGTGCTCCCACCTGTCATTCTTAACATGCAGGGGAAGTACAAGCTGCAGGGAGCAACAGGAGTAGGATCAGCAACTGAAAGAGACTTTTTTTTTGAACAAATCATTGTTCTGAGAGATGTCAGCCTTCTCATCTCTCTGAGACTGAATACTTGATATAAATCTTGTACTTTGAGGCTCCTGCTGCTTCTTACTTATTATCTTGCTCTAATAAATGAAGACTGAAGGGTGGAAAAACAGTGGTAATTCATCAAGAAAAACAGCCAAGAGCTAGAAAGCCTGCACATCCACCTATTGATTGTGGAGCTATCCATGGTCATTGCTTTCTGGTGTTTGTCTGTTACATATGCTCAGCAGTCCATAGCTCAGTTGGTAGAGTTTGACCAAATGGCTCAGAATACCTGATGATCTCTAGAAATAGAAATCAAAAAACACACATTATAAGCATTTATATAAGGTACTTTCAAATACATCAATAATGGCAAAGCTATAAACATTAGTACATTTAACACAAGACAGCAGTGAGGTAGCACCTATCAGCAATGTCTTACTATCTGTGAGCTAAAAGCATATGACCTGAGAGTATTCACGTTGCAATTTTCTGGCACAAATGTGGGAGCTCCAGTGCAACGTTTTGCATGAGAAGGATTGAGAAGCAGTCAGTTAATCCTCCTCCAGCTTTTCTGCAGTTTGAGGTTTTGCAGATTCATGGATTGTTCCCAAGTGTCATTCCCTCATGATTGGTGGGATATGTCTTTAGCTTTTGCTGGTTTATTCCTGACTGGCTGGGGCTGTTGCTGTGGTGATGTTTTGACTTGTTCACACACCACTCTTCAATGTGTGATTTATGTTTTTTAATTCAAGGTTATCTCTCATAATAGCACACCAGTGCTGACAAATCCACTGTTGGTAAGAATATGACAGAGGTTTTAGATACTGTTCTGTGCATGGATTTTATATGACAACTTTGTGTCAGAAGTTTCCATGAAATCATGGGAGAGTTTAAATTATGAGTATTTCCCAACTTTGTAGGCATCTGTGGAAGGGACAGGGATTTGGCACTCCCCTAAAAGCTGAGACATCATCTTTGTACAAGGAATTAATCTGTGGATGGAAGCACTGAAAAGGTCACTGTATGAGTGTTAAATCAGCAAAAACATTTAGGAAGCTAACACACAGCAACCTGAAAAGTCAAGTTGCCCAAATTCAGAGTCAATGATGAATGCAGGAAGAACACTGCATAGAATATTTTGAGCAAAGATTAATTTTTAGAGGTGCAGACCAAAGAATTGCAGACTTAACTGCAGAATTCTTAGTTCCAGACTTAAGATTTACAGTTGCAGGATTGTGTGATATTTGGACAGTGAAACACATAAAACTATATCTGTTTTTAAAATTGCCATTGGCAGAGAAACACTACCATGGGAGTGGTTGTACAGAGGTCATGTTGAAGAGTTGTACAATGCAAAAGATAGCCAGTTTCAAATTGCAAGTTGTGGAGGTTAGGTGGGAAAAGCTCATATTCCATTGAAATAGAGGAACTCAGCAAAAAAATATGTATCTGCCCAGTAACTATATCCTATACTTCCTTCCTGGAAAAGTGTTCTACACCTCGAGATCCCCTCCTCCAGCTCCCTCCTCCCATTTTTACTTTCTGTGTCCAGTCCTTCCATTCCCTGCTTGTACCTTAAACAGTACTGCCAGGAAGTAAGGTAGTAACCATTTTTTAAAGAAAAAACAATTATCCCCTACAGTGCCTTTTGGTGGCATACTGGAAAATGCAGAATGGGAAAGAAAAGTCACAGCAGAGGAGGGACAATGATAAAATATGCCGCTACCTGGGGCACCACTAAAAATCTATTCTGGTGTCTGCATTATCAATTAAAATACAATGCTTCTCTGTGTGCTTGACCCCGTACAAAGCAAACAGTATGTGGAACAGTCATCCATGTAGCATTCTTTCCTTGTTACCTCTGTTTTCTCTGCAGTGGAATTAAAATTTACCCTGCTTAACAGCACTGTCTGTTTATGGTTTCAGAATAGACTGTTGTATTGCCAGATGATACATTTAAATGAGCATGGGTAACATATTCACATAGAGGCAGGGAGACAAAGTATTTCACTGTTATCCTAATGAAAAAAATTAATGTGTGATCATATTAAAACAACAACTCTGCCTTCCTTGCTCCCTATTCCCGAAGTCAAACTACTGCAGCTATGTCGAAGCATGGCTTCACTGTGTCATTAGCTGTTGCTAGGGGAAAGATGCAGGCAGAGATCTTTAAGGAAAAGATTAAGTCTTGGCTTTCACCACTAGCAGTAGATAGGCAATCTTCCACATGTCATGAACCACAGGAGTTAACTGTATCCCAGCAATACAATACGGAGTCACAGAGCTCTGACATTATCAAATCTCTTCTTTAGAAATGCCCATGCTGAAACTCCAAGGTATTAAGTTGTTCTCACTGGGGAGAAGGGGTAATCTCCTTTTTTACAAAACTTTTGAATATCTCTCAACAGAGTCCTCAGCCTCTTCCAGGCTCCAGAGACTTTGGGTCAAGTAGTGCAATACCCTCTTTTTCCTTCTCCCAAACAAAAATCTTCAGTTCCTTTTAAGAGAGATGAATTTGCCTGGGTTAGCAGACTTAGTTTCTGTCCCTATTTTTCAAATATTTTCTTCATTTTAATTTTAACTTCATACAACATTGATTCTGTATGGTCCTTCCTTGTGACCTGTGCAGGTTGCTATCAGATCATTCAACCTCACAGTGAAGTTTTTGTCCCTTTCCCTGACCAAATTCACCAGAGCAACAATCTCTTAACAGAATCAAGGTGGTGACCCTCAGACAGCTGCTCTTGTTTTGGTTCTCCTGAACTGAAGATGAAATGGTGATATAAGATCACTTACATTGATGGAGTAAATGCTGTATTAAAGTTATCCTCTTTGGAAGTAGAAAGGCCAAGTATATGTTTTTTGTGTCAGCTAGCAGTTTGCAGTGATGATCCCACCAGGATGCTGCTCTGGCAATTTTATTTCTTTTTTTGGAAGGTTCAGAAGCTTGTGACTGATCTCTGTTATAGACAAATTTATAATTAGCCGAAATCAAACCAAATAAGTATTTTTATTATTTTTATTTGTTTGAATGTAGATGTAGGTTTGCTTAGAAACTTAGGAATTTTTTTATAGCCCAGTCTTATCTGAGACATCCTCCCTGCAGGAGGGCCCCTAAGAGGGAGTCTGGAGTTAATGCTTATCACCAAAGGAATGCTAACACATCCTGTCTTATCAGCAAGAGAAAGTGGAGATATACTCTTGTTAGGGGCCTATCATCCCACGGCTCTATCCTCCTTTTTTTTCCCTCTCCTTTGTTCTCCCGGCCATGCTCTGTTTTCCCCCCTCCTCCCCCTCTCCTCATAGTCCCGCTCCCCACTCCTGTATCGGGCGGTACCCCCAAATCCTTCCACACCCCTGTACTCCAACACCAGCTGAACAGCGCGGCATACCTGGCGCCGGGGTATGCATGACCCTTCCTCCTCCTGCGTCCTGAGGAGGGCTTGCCCAGTGCCCACCAGCCCACCGCTTCCCCCAGTCCGTTCCGCGGGAGCCCCAAGTCCCCTTTCTGGGGTACATCCAGTGTTCCCCCCATGTTTCCCCTGGCTCCCACCATATAGTGCCAATCCCAGACCAGGGCTCACTGCCTTCCAGCTCGCTCCTTAATTCTCGCGGCAGTTTTTAGTGTCTTTCCTGTGTGTCACTTTCCCGCACTCACGCCAGCCCTGCTGTGCTGGGGAGAGCTTTTCCCGGGGGCCATCCCGAGCCGTCTGCAGGCGTTCTGCCTACAGTATTTCTGTAGCTGTCCCACACAAAGAGGCAGCCCCGCCATCTGGGGACACCCACCCTCCGACCCCAACCCTGCTGTCCCTGCCTGCCGGGACAACACCACGGCAGATGCAGAGCCGGGACTGACCGCCCGTCCCCTGCCTGCCACCGCCCGCTCGTGGACGCGGCCGCTTCGGAAAGACGAGCTCGCCGTGGCGAGAGCGCGCCCAAGCTAGTCTGGTGCCCGGTGCGAGCCAACACTGCAGAGGCGTCCTAGTCCGCTACGGCTTCCTATGACCACGGCCAGTCTTGCTGTGGGGCCCCGTAGCCGTCTCGGGAACGGGGACCGCTCTCCCGGGATTCCAGACCGAGTTGGGAACTGCGCTGAACCAAGTTGGGAACTGGTGCAAAAGAGGCGTGGCTTGTGCAGCCAAAAGTGAATATAAACCGGCCTCTTTTTAAAATCCAAGTGCGTGTTTTGGTAGGGCGTAGTCCCTCCAAAGCCACGCAGCGCTTTGCTGTTGGCTTCAGGCTTGCCTTCCAAAAAAAAGCTGGAATCACTGAGGCTGAGCTGAAAGAGCTGGACACTGATGTCACTAGTACACTCATTGCATTTTCTAATAAAATTGAAACTACTTTTATTTTCCTTTATTAAATAAATAAATTAAAAGCTGTTATCAGTCATCGCCTCGGTGCCTATAACAATCTCCAATTATCTTCCTGATCATTTTGGATTTCCTTCAGCTACAGAGGAAGGACAAGACAAATAAATATTTCCAGAACTACTGCTTGCTTATAGCAGGAGGACTTCAGAGTTTCTGTATTCTTGCCTTAGGGGCTGTATTTTGTGTCCCCACTAACCTTGGGCCCTCTGGATTCCATCTCAGTGTGAAGCTTTCTGCTTAGTTCGGGAGAGAAACCACAGTGTGTGCACAGGCTGTGTACCTAAATATTCGGCACATTCACACCTGAGAGACATGATGCTGCTAAATAAACTGCTAATGCAGATTCACCTTAACTGTTCAAGCTAAGTGTGTTATCATCAGTTAATTAACTGAGAAGTTCATCCTTACTGGAGAAAATAAAGGTAGTCTGAGGAAGAAGGCCTAATGCATAAAAGTTGAAGAAATCTGCAAGAGTTTTCTTCCACAGAAACATTCAGAGATGTTTACTATAGTTTGTTTCTGTTTAAATTGAGGGAATTAAATGCTTGTCTGTGTATTTGATAGTTTATTTTATTTGATCTGTTAAACATGTAAGGGAAAAATAAAAATTCTGAGTTTAGTATCTGTTTACTAGTAATTCCTTTTTTCTTGCAGATATCAAGAGCATTTTTGAGGACTTACTTCCTTTTATTTTTTAGTGCTGTTATCAGGCTAAAGGTGTTATAGGAAAGCCTTCCTTTTATAGACTATGGACTTTTATGGACTGACTGGTACAACATTAAGATGTGCTTGTCAGTGTCCAGTAGCAGAGTCTTAGGGAAGAATATAAGAACAGGACAATCAGATAGTGATACTTACCCCGTTAATTATGTCTTGCAGCTTTTTGCTTTTGCATATTGAAAGCTGGAAGAAATTTTCTGTGACTGAGAGTTGAACAGAAGGTGCTAAAGCCTCAGGGAAAAACATTAACCAGTTCCTGGTAAACGACACAAACAGGTTTAAAGAGTGTTGGTGTCCAAATACACGTGCAGTAAACCCAGTATCACTTAGCTGGTTGTGAGTCCAGGCATACTTCAGTGTGCAGTGGAAGGCGGGAAGGAGGAACTGGCATCCAGCACCTTCTCCTTGCTAAACAGCAGCGGTAGGTGGCGCTCTGACTTTGTTTTTCCTCAGGACATCGTTTTTTCGGGAACTCTGGAGCAGTGTTCACAAAACAGGTTTTGAGATACATTCAGATGAAGGAAGTTTTGTGCTATAGATCCTCATCCTAATAAAAAAGATCAGCAAACCTTTTAAGTTTATGGAACAGCACCTATGCTTCCCGCAGGCGTTAATAATTGCTCTTTTAGTCCCTACTGCTAAATATATTCTGTGGGTACAAAGACACTGCTGATTTCTGTAGGACCCTACTTGATGTTCAGGGAAAGATCTAGGCAGAGATTTTTTTTTTCCTTAAAGATTATGAAAACAAAAAAATGCCACCAGTAAGACCTAAAAAACTGTGTTGGGCATCTCTGTGGAAACACTGAAAACTTTACTGGTTTTTTGAGTGTCTTCTGTAAGGCAACAGCTATTGCAAGTGTGTCTGCCCTGTGCACAGTTTACTGTGCTGTGCATGAGAAACATCATCAGCTTTGGTTCAGTTATGCTCTATTCTACAATTGTTGCTGCTACCAGCATGAAAAGGGAGTCTGTATTTGGACCACGGGAGAGCTGGTGAACAAGGAGACAATAGCCACAGTGATTCTGAGTTTTCTAGCCATGCCATACACACAAAGTATGTTTAGCAAGTAGTGCCCTGTGACATGCTTTTACTAAGCAGAATTTCTTTGTGATGTACTTGGTCACTGCTGCCTTCTAAGCACATTTACTACATTTATCTGAGAATAATTTGAGATTTATGGGGACAAAGTAATTACCTCAGAGATCTGATTGCTTATGGATTCTGCTGTGCTCCATGGTGCAACTTAAAATGTGGATCCCAGTGCCTCTTCTTTATATCTTTCTTGAGTCTGGCTCTGGAATCTCTACTAACTGCACAGAAGTAGTAAACCTCCATGTGATGATGTGATGGACAGTAGAATCTTGGCATAAAATTTAGGTTCAAAAAGGAGGGAAGATCTGACTTTCTTTCCAAGAAGAATAGTTGCATTATTAGGTAAGCAGTTCGTCCTCCTTTAGTTTCTTGATTTTGAATATATTGTGCTCAAAGGTTTGCCTAAAGCAAGTTGTGACCATCTATTAGGTGAAAGCAGATTATTACAGACAGGTGCTGTTGGGGCTCCTTTCACAAGAATCCAAGTTCTTTGTAGTTTCTAGACGTGATGATGGTGTAAGGAGAAACTACTCTAAAAATGAACAGTGTCATTCCCACCTTTTGGAGAATGCAAGTTTTGGTAGAGAATGGGTTAGCATTCTCTGCCCAGTGGTATAAGAATTAGGATTTAGTTTGCCTCTCTGGCTTATTGAGATGGCTTTGAAGATTATTGAAAACCCTGTATGAAACCGATTTTTTTGAATTCATATATATATTGTCAGAGGGGTGAGCAGTGAAGTGCAACCTGACCTTCCTACGTGCCTGTTTCTCTGTTTGGGAAAGGTATGAAATATCTTGATATGCAGCAACATTCAGTTTGAGTATGTGCCCATATGTAAGTAATATGAATTCAGGGAAAAAATAAAAATCCTAAAACTTAAGTGCACCTGAAAAATAGAACCTGAAACTTGTTTACTATAAAGTTCTGTTTAGTAGGTGGTGGTGGTGGGGATTGTTTGGTTTTGTTTTATTTTGTTTTGGTTTGATTTGTTTTTTTGGGTTTTTTTGGAGGGGTGACTTTTTGTTTGTTTGTTTTTCTGTGATAGCTAAATGTTTATGACTTCTGGTTTGAAGAGTCTTCTGTTATGAACAGTGAAGATCCATGTTAGTTGCAAGCATCAAAGCATGAAGAAAGTGCCTAGTTGTGAATATTAAAAAATGGACATATTTAGGAGTGCTAATTAACACTCCTGTGAGGGGAAAAAAAAAAGAAAACATTTAATGGAACATATCTGAATGTTATTCATTGAATAAGGAGGTAATGAAAAGCAATGGGTTTTTCAGGTCTTCACATTTTCTTGGGAAACCATAAACAATATGGCAGTACAAAGAAACCCTGTACTAAATTGAAAAAAATAGTAAGATAGACTCCAGTTCCATTATATTGACATCAGCTGTAAGCAATCTTAGTAGTAACTTGTATATCGTAATTAGTGGATTCACAGTGTAATGATTAATGGGAGATGCAAAGCTGATACAATTTTATTTCTTAAATATATCATACTCTGTCTGAATTTGTAGTGATTGAAATGTTTAAAATCAGATGGAATTAAGATATTTGCTACATTAATGACAGTGAAAATGAAATAATATCTGATAGCTATTGTTAAAGGAAAATTTGGTATCAAAGGAAAATGTTAGAAATGGGAACTTGAAGTGTAATGTCAGAAAATAAGAACTATTGATTTACTGTATTGATTCTTTTAAAAATGTGTATGTGCATGAAAGTCTGTGCACTTATTCTCTGCTAACAAAAAAAGTTTAAGGGAAAAGTATTAATTACGGAAAACACCATTTTCTTGCAGACATTTGCTGGAAATAAGAATTATTAATTAATTTAGGCTATAGTAAGTAGAGGTTTGACTATAGCTGCTGAAGGGGCAGGACTGCTGAGAGCCTTGAAGGCAATTCACTTTTATGGGAATTTTATGCAAGACCTAGTCAAGTCTCTGATTTTACTTTGTCTCTTCCACTGCTCTCTTTAAGAAGACCAAGTCTGGGGATAAACCTAAGGAGGAAGAGTCCTGTATAGAGCATTCTCTAAATAAATACACAATCCACCTTTTTCTGACAGATCAGTAAGTAGCATACCACCATTCCTAGTCAGTCAGGCTGCTGGGATATTCACTTTTCCATAGTTTTCTATGTATTTGAAAGTAAAAAATTGGTGGCGCCTTGTTTGCTCACCCATCTTCAGAGCTGTATTTGTAAATACTGAAGAAATGCTGGTCTAGAGAAATGATGAGCATAATTAAGGAATTCAAAAATGGCACTGTTCCCTCACAGGATTTTTTTTTTTGTTTTTCAGGTGAGTGCTATCAATGTGGCATCTCCATCTCTGGGTATTTTCAATACTTGAGCAGACAAGGCTCTGAGCAACAGGACCTAGCCCTGATGTTAACCCTGCTGAGAGTAGGAGGTTTATCTGGATAGCCTCCATGGTCCCTCCTATTGTAATTTTCTGTACTATTGTGAAGATTGAGTTTCAACTATTAAAATGCCTCTTTTTAAAAGGACAAGATAAGTTAGTTCTATTCTGACACAAACCCTTCAGTGTAAGGCATATATAACAGTTTTTTCTATAAACAAATACTTTAAGAATTTTTTCTCCTTGATTTTTTTTTTTGAATGAGAATATTCTTTTTTGCATACCTAGGATGGTGAGTAGTGTTTGTTGAATAAGATTTTTTTCAAAGAAGACAGACTTTTACAGCCAGATCAATACCCATGAGTCTGCCTTTGGTAGTCACGAAACATTCCATTTGCTTTCCATGCATTTCTTAATTGCCCACATTCTTTTCTTTTGTTTTTTAATATATTAGAAGGCACTTTTCTTGGGCAATGAGGGAGTTTAATGTTTTTTTTTTTTTCTTGTGATACATTTGCCGATAACACAAATTTCATACCAATGGGTGGTTCCCAAAGAAACCATTTAGGAATTGAGTGTCTGAGTAGGAACAAAGAAATTGGTGGGGATACCATGAGGCTTGAAGCTCTTCCAGGATCAGGTACCGGAGCAGGAGGAGCCGGCATGATGAGGGCCATGAGGCAGCTTCTTCAGGCTCACCAAAGAGCCTTTAAACTGGCATGGATGCTCAGCTTTGAGAAAATGCCAGTTTTGATAATCCTGTTGAAATGTGAAATAGTTACACCTGTAGGCTCATTTCAGCAGTTAATCAGACATGAGATGTTAGCAGAGTGACAGCCCAGTGTGTGTCATTTCTTCAAAACACTGGTACCCTTGGAGTTTATCCTTTAGAGTTATCTAGAGCCTAGACCCAGGCCAAGACATACCTAGTCCTTCAGAGTCTAGGCTGATTGCTGAGAATTCTTGGCATCATTTTAGAAACTGTGAGGCTTTAATAATAGAGATCACATTAACTGGGAAATTACTCTGGCAGTGTTTAAACAACACCTTCAGTGAAGTCAAATGCTGCAACTCATAAAACCAATAACAAAGGCTGTTTAGGATTACACTTAAGAATTACATTTTAAAAGCTGTTAGGGGAATTGAAAATCACTTATATAAAAAATTGCAATATTAAAGCAGAAGAACTAAGTCAAAAGATAAGCCTATAAAAGTTTTTCAGATAATTTTTTTGACATCAAGATGAAGTCAGTATAATTGTCAGCTCAGGAAAAGTTACAAATTACCGTGTACTTTGTAGTGTTACCCAGTGCTACCCAAAGGCTAACAGTACAATTCAGACATGCAGTGAGACAATGACAGATTGTAGTTACTAATATTTCATCTGGAACAAACCCACACATTCTCTTCTTTCCTTGTAATGAGAGGGTAGTTCTGAATTTTCTTGGTGGGGAGAAGGCATGCACCAAGTTATCTGTTTCTGCTCTCTTGCCTAAAGCAAACTCAGTACTGTAAAATTTAAAACACAAAGCAATGGCAAAAAAAAAAAAAAAAAAAAAACACAGGGGAGGAGGCTAGCACAAAGTAAAGAGCTAGCGGCTATTTAGCTGCTATTTAGAACAATTGCCTACTGTTCTGAGGAGTTCAGAAACATGAGGCACTAATACATTTGGGGCAAGATGAAGAGGAGGTGGCAAAAGCCAGAGTATGGCGTGCAGTAGTGAAGAGAAGGAAGCAAAGAGAAAATATTCTTAAGGACTAGACAAAGGGTCTAGAAACGAACAGGAAAAAAAGCCTGAAGCATCAGTGGATTAGAACTAGCTACCCCGTGGGTGATTTTCAAATACGTGCAGTCCTCAAGAGCTGGTGAGTACCAAAGAGAAGAAATGCTATAAGCAGAAAGAAGCTGTGTAGGGAGGACTGTGGCCTCAACCAGGATGACCCACATACTGTCATGTTGCAACATTTTTCCTTTGTCAATGTGAAACTGACACTTTTTGCAAACTTTGATTTTGCATCATCATTTACTTTTCCATGTTCAAGCCTTGTGGTGGGTTGGCTGTGGCCAGCTGCCAGACACTCATCCAGACACTCCTGTTGCCACAGGATAACAGGAAAAAATAAGATAGAAAATCTCAAGAGACAAGATAGACAGGGACATCACTTACCAATTACCATAAGGGCAAAACAGACTCAACTTCAGGAAAATTGATTTATTTTCTGTTAAAGAGAGAGTTGGATGGTGAGAAACAAAGATAAAAATCAAAACACTCCCTTCCACCCCCTTCGTACCCAGGCTCAACTTCCCTTCTCTCCTGCTTCCTCCATGTCCTTCTTTCAGAATTCTGAACAGTACAGAGGGATGGAGAATAAGGATTGCAGTCAGTTCATAGCACTTCATCTCTGCACCTCTGTGATAGGCTGAAATGTTGTTAATGTCTTAAACATTGTCAAAATCATAGAAAAACTTTTTGTCAAGCTGCAAGGAGGCGATTGCCTGTCTGTGATCATGGAAGCACCTCAGTGCCCTCCCTTCCCCCACCTTCTTCATGCCCACCCCCAAATATCTTCCTGACTGTACTTTGGACTCTGATGGGGAACTTGAGGTAAGACTATTGTCCAGTTATCTCAAGTCTGAGGAGAAGTAAACAAGGCTCAGGGAAGAAGAATGTATCTGTGTCCAGAATCAGCCATAGCTGAGAAGGGTTTTGAGTGTGTGATGGTGAAATGTCTCCACACCAAAAGAGTAACCCCCTGCTCCAGGAAGACCACACACACGGGACATTCATGTGAGAGGCAGCTGAGAAGGCATCATAAACTAATAAAGATCCCCAAAGCATCCCCCTGACTCATTCTTGAGGCCTTTCACCAGCAGGGGACTGCACATGATCCAAGTGATGCAATAAATCCAGACCCTGTTGCAAGAGACTGCGAATCTGTCCCCTTTTCCCCCCTCCCCCCCGGGAAGATTCCTGAGCACCTCCTGAACATATATTAATCCATTGGACTCTGTGTTTTGTGGAACTCTCACCACCAAGAAGACCAGAAAACCCACAGGACGCCCCTGGGTTCCATGGAGAGGTGATATATTTTGTATTTAATCTCTCTGTCACCCTCTTTTTTCTCTGCTCCCCACTCCCCCATTCCTTTTTCCTATTTCTTTCTCTGCCTCACATTTACTGTTAAATAAAATCCATACTATTGACTTTGGCCTATGTGGTCTCATTTGCATCTTAATTTGAGCAGAGGCATTTCTAATAATTTTAATAGCTGGATCATAACAGCCTCCTTCCTCCATTTCTCACTTGCTCCAGCATGGATCCTTTCATGGTCTGCAGTCCTTCAGGATAAAGCCACTCCTGCATGGCTTCTCCAGTCTGCAGTTCATTCAGAGCACATCCATCTGCTCTGGCACAGTGTCTGCCATGGGCTGCAGTGTGCATATCTGCTCCAACATGATCCTCCATATGCTGTAGGGTGACAACCTGCTTCTAACACTCTAGTGCACAGTGGGTTTTGCTTTTTCTTAGATATATTCTCCCAGATGTGCCACCATCATGGCTGTGAGGCACAGCTGTGCCCTATGGTGCATTGGTTGTAGCCATTTGGAACCAGCTGTGTCACACAGGACAGCCCTGTCCTCTGCTCACAGTGATTGTTTTTGCAGCCCCCACTGTCCAATACCTTGCAATGTAAACCCAATACAGTCATCATGACATCTCTAGCTGCTTTCTTCAATAAATGTGGGAGACAGAGAGGGCATATATGCTATCATTACACACTGGGACACACCTGTTTGAAAAATATTAGTGTTTAAGTCTTCTCAGTGGCCAAGATCTGAAGAATACTGCAGAAGATAAGAAGAATACTGCAGTATTTTATTGTAATATTTTTCCAAAAGGGGACAAAAGTAATTGATGGAGTCATAGTGCTTATCTGCATGTGGTTGATGTGGTGAATCCTCTTTCTCACTGGGTAATACAACCTTGCCCATACAGTAAAGGATCGCATTGCCAATTCAGGCATGCACTTTTCTTGTGCTGCAGTGTGATGGAGCATTCCTTTGGTAGTCTTTCTGCAGGCAGAGATGGCTTTGGGATTTGTAAGTGCCAGTGTTTCGAACACTTCGTGAATAATTGGAGCCTGATTTGCCCTTCATTACCAATGTGAAGATGCAAGAGAAAGATTTTACTGTAGCTGGAATACAGTTTCTGCAACAGCTGTCCTCCCAGCCTACAGCCACTACTTGCAGCACATACAATACACAGGAGGATCTCAGAGTCTGAAGTGCTATTTGCAGACTTATTAGTAATAATAGTGATAACTCTCCCTGTCATTAAAAAAATCTATTAAATGATTCCTAGTGAAATGTAATTTTAGAAAAAAAAGTTGTCTTGTAAATCCGTGCTGGTTTTCAGAGACACTGTTGTGATAGTTTCCAGTTCAATTGCTTTCTGTCTTCTCCTCTGGCCTTTGATGAGTCAGAATCCACACAAAGACTGTCCTTGTCATGAGTATGCATGAAATTAGAAATTTCCTATTTTAGGAAAATATAAATGCCTCTCTCATAATTTCTGTAGTCTCTTCTAAAGGATAATTTATGGATGTAATCTCATAACAAAACTACATGATGACAGTTGAAACTGCATAACCTTTGCTGGGAATAATATATGCTTCTATAGGACAATGAGAGGAAAGGGTTTCTAACTCTGATCACACATATAACAGTGTTTGTGGAAATCTGCATGGCATCTTCTTGATAATATGGCCTGGGTAACAACAGCTGATACATCAGGAATATGAGTGAACAGAATATCCCAAACTATTCTGAAGCCCAAAACCTGATACTGCTAGGAAGAAAATAACAAAAATTGAGTTTGCTTTAGATGACCTTCATTCCAATGAAATTATAACCAAGAAATTACCAAGATACTTTTGAGAAAAAAAAAATCAGCTTGGAAAGTAAAAAAAACCCAAAAACCAAAACCAAAACCCTTGAAAAGTAAAAGAAAAAAAGCTTGAAAAATTGTGATTGTGGAGAGAGACCTTGAAGTGAGTGTGACAGAACAGCAACTTAGTCATATGCCATGAACATTCAGATACTGGAGCAACAGTACAGAGGGCAATATAGAGACCCACATCTTAGATGTGTGTGTGTGAACGTTTTTGATGCTTTTTCATCAGTGTGTGGCTCAGCAGATTGTAACGACATACATAAAACTAGAGAACCTGTGTCTCCATTGGCATCTGTGGGTAAGAATGGGGAAGATCTCCAAAACTGAGGGTACGTGGTGTGGATAGAGAAGGGAATGCATGTGTCATTGAACAGGAGCTCCATAGGAGTGGTAAGGTGGGGGGAGGGGGAGGAGGGCAAGGAGGATAAAATACCTGCCGGGGGTACCAGGGAGAGACAGGTCTCCTTTTAAAAGAAGTAGTGACATTGATACACAAAGAGTTTGCATTTCAGGGGGAAAAAGAGGAGCAGGAAGAGCAGTGTGGGATAGATAAGCAAAGAGGACATTCTGGTACACAGCTGAAAAAATGGAGAGGATAGAGAAACTGGATAAACATAATACAGTGGTTGACAAGTACAGTGCTGGAGCACATCGTTCCAGAGGCGGGGTCGGAGTGGGGGGAGGGGGGGGGGGAAGTCATGCAGCACTTTAGATGATTACCAGCCAAAAAAGAATTGCATAATTAGACAATTGCAGTTAAGGGGAGCTTTTGTGAAAACATTAATTGGCCATCCCCTCGCCAAAAAAACCCAAAACATTGCTGTCAAGGTGGTTGGGACTTGACATTTCAAACATAAGAAATCTTAGTGAGAAAGAGCCAGGTGCTGCTGAAGGAAGCTGCTTTCAGTTCAGACAAGCAGTATGTTAAAATTTGTGAGGGAAGAGAGTGGGGGAGGTGAGGGGATTTCTTTGAGTGGTAACTGATGGTTTTCAGGGAGGCTCAGCAAGCTTGGACAGCAAGGGGAGAGGTGAAGGCATACCACTGCTCTGCATTTAGAAAGTTGGAAGCTGTTCACAGGAGGAGATACTACGTGCAGCTGTTGATATAAAATGTCCATGTCTGCTTCTGCCTTTTTCACTTTTTTCTTCCAGCAGTCCAAATTTTAGCAACACGGAAAAAGGGAAATTGTTAATGAAACAAGAATAAAGCATAATTCTTACTGGAACTAATCACAGCGGCTTGGATGAGCAAATGTCTGCTAAAGGTGATGTTCTCAACCCCCTTATTTCAGGAGAAATGTGCGTGGTAGTACTTTGGGTATTCTCGACTGTACTTGGCTCTTCATATCAATGATGTGAACATTTATGTCTTCTTAGAAGAGAATGCTATTCTGACTATAATATTCCCGTCCCTTTCCTTGACAAAGATAAATAGTAAATACTGGAAATTTCTCCCTACAACTGCAGTTCACTGTGTAGAAAGCTATCCTTCTGTTAGCTCCTTATTTCCCTAGCAGGGAGGGCAGTGAAGGGCAATTCCCTTCTTGAGAACAGGAACATTCCAGTGCTGGATAAACAAGATAAACTCTTAGCATTAGCACATGAATGGTTGAGGTAAACTACAGCCTACTACTAAAGATAGTATATGAGATTCTTTTTCAGTAGAGATGCTCTAAATACCTTTATGATCTCATTTGGATATATTGTTTAAAAAAGCCATGACATTAATTAAAGACTTTTCTTTTAAGTTTGATGTTTACTGACAATATCACCAGAGTCAGGGTGGTGTGGCTGATGGAAGAGAACTGTATCATTCAGTGATATATACACTTCCTTATTCAGTAGGACAGGTACAGCAGATGAGTAGCAATTCCTGCTCTATGAACAGACCTCCCTCCCTTGCACCAACATAGGCGTGTACATAGGAATCAGAGCTGCAGCCCCACCAGTCTGGTTTAGACCAGCTGAGTACTAATGGGGAATCAAGGTGCTCGCTCTGACTGGTTATGTGTTGTATCCACAGTGGACAGCTCAATTTCTGCACATGGCCTTTCCTTGCACTTTTGCTTCTATAGATGTTAGGCATCTATGTATTATGAGTCCCTTTCAAGCAGCTAGTGCTATAATTATGTATTGCTTTCTAATGGCTTTGCTAATCTTGAAGCGTCAGACCAGCTCTTGGACTTCCGCTGTTACTAAGGCCAATTAGAAATTTATGTCAGTCTTCAGTCTCTGCCCTGGTATGTTTCAGAAAAATGAGTATATTTGTTATCCAGGTCTCACCAGATGAATCTGATCACCTTATGCTGCAAGTAACCAACAGCAGTCCATTGCACAGGTGATCTGTGATTCTGCTAGGTAGTATGACAGCTGGAAAAGGTCTGCAAAGTCTCCAGGGAGTTCCTCTGGAACCTCTTGCCTGCTTGGCCTGTGGCTTATTTAACATTGCTGGTGGTCAGATAAGAAAAACAATTTAGAATTGAGCACTGTAATTAATGCAAAAACCTACAAACCAATGTTTTGGATTTTCAGTTATGTAACTGCAAGTCTGCTAAGTTGTCTCCATGCAAAGCTTAGGAAAACAGTACCTGCATTTCAATAATCTCCCTCATCTTTTTAAGCTTTCTTGACATGAGAGGCAGGTACATGAGCTGCAGGTATTTCCAATATTGTATTTCTATGCAATCATTGCTAGTGCAATGAAAGACTGGTGCGCCTTCCCTCTGAAATGCAGTATTCTGTGTCCTCACTACCAGTATTGCCTGTTACTGCAATGCACATAACTCCAGCTATGAACATATGTAGATGTCACACCTAGAAAGAGTCTATGTTGCTCACTAAGCTGCTGCTGTAGACACCCTTTGAGTGCTTCAGATGGTGCTCGACTCCTTGTTTCAACTGCAGCATCACGTCCTGTAGCAATGAGTCTCTGAAGAAGATGGAGAAAACTAGCCACAATACTTTGAAAACAGGCTTTTTACTGTGTTGTCAAATGGATCCTACCCTGTGTATTCCCCTTCTTCTTCCCAGAAACCCCCTGAGAAAACCCGTATTAGTATGCAAGAATGTACCTGGACAGGTCAGTGTGCAAACTCCCCTCCTTGGTCTGTTGTTAACCCTTTCCCCATTGGCTTTTTAACCCTCGGTTGTGATTGGTAGTGACTCACTTCCCTTGAAGCCCCCTCAAATACCCTGACCATGAGAATAAACTTTCTCTCTGCTTCCTGTCCTGCTGGCTGCGTGTGTCTGCTTACTGGGACATCTCTGGGGACCACGTGGCGAGGGGGGACGAGAAGGGGGGAGTAATGCACGTCAGCTGTCGCAACATCCCATGCAATTTCTTCTAGTCCCCGAGAGCTTCATGGCCAGAGTTTTAGGAAAGCTTTGTCTTCCTTCTGTAATTTTGTAGAGATATCTCTGTGGCAAGACACAAATCCCTTTTCTTTAAAAGACTTCCTAGTGTTATTGTGCCCTTGCACATTGTCCTGGCATGCAGAGAGGATGTCTTTGTGTTACCAGCCACAGGAACTCGTTTCTGAGAAGGGTAGAGGAAGGAGGTGAGATGAAGAAAAATCAGGAGGATGTGGGGCATTCCCAAACCTGCAGCTGGTGACTATGAAAAGAGTTCATAGAACATTACACTTGACTACTTATGCAGGCAAAAGTCTTTGAAGTCTAGGCTGGGGGGTTTTATCTTAAGTTACAGCTTAAAAAAGGTGGCTATCTGTTTTTGGTCTGCCCACTTCAAATGAGCAGAAGATAAAAGAAGGCTGAGCATACTACTTTAAAAGGGAGAACTAGCTGTCAAAAGCACAGATATAATTCTGAAGGATACTGAAATGTACTTTGGCCACATGGTTTGTCCATGAGGGCACTACTATATAATGACATTAAGTGCAACAGCACTAAATGGATGAGTAGATAAGAGGTGATATGACAATTTGTTCCTGAAGCATCACAGGCTGTTCTTTATTCCTTGAGCTGTTTTTAATCCCTATAGAAAGAAAACAGAGCTTTTCCCTGTTGCTGCAATTTTATAGAAACATACATAAATGTTTTCCTGTTTCTTTCATGTCCATTTTGTCCATAATCTGCCCCAGTAGAAAAAGCTAGATGTACACTAGTCCTGTGCTGCTCTGTTAATGTGATTCATGTGGCATTTCGAAATAAAAATGTGATACTATATCCGTCCTTTACCAGAGTAAGAACTTGCAACTAAGCAATATATAACACAGCTGCTGAACTGCAGAGTAAGTTGATGATAACCTGAAAGAGTATTTTGTTTTACAAAGTCTCTTATGCAGTGCATCAGCTCCTGTGCATCATTTGGAAAACTGAATAGGATGAAACCATTGTTTCTGGTGAGACTGACAACTGACATAGTCTGTCCTCAAAGGTTCCTGAGTTTTCAAAGATCCTTTCTTCAAAGAAGTGCTACATATATTTATTAAATTAAAAAATGTAAAAATTTCAAAACATTTTGCGTTCAGGGATCCAAGGTGATAATGCTAGCATTGAAATATCAATGCTATAATGTCAATATTGCTGATGAATTGAAATGTTTTATAAATGAAGGTTTTGGTTTTTTGGTGGGTTTGTGTGGGTTGGTTTGTTTGTTTATGGGGTTTTGTGTGGTTTTTTTGTGGATTTTTTTTTTTTTAAATTGGAAGACGTACTTATGTTCATCTCTTTTACATATGTTATGAATTGTGTGATTTTATACATCTTGTCAGGAAATAGGCTTTCTATACATTTGTGAATTGAACACTAATGGAGCCTCACAACATGTTATAAATTAAGTTTTTATTGAGGCAGTGGGAAAGACGAACAACAACACAGCCACATGGTGACTCACCCAAAATCCACTAGCAAACACATCATCATGAGCAATGCCTTGGCCTTGGTGGGCTTCCAGGGACACTTGGTGTCAGAGTCATCTGGCCACAACAACCAGTCGTGCAAATTGCTTTTGAGTGTGAGTAGGAATCATGTCATCCTTTGGTTCCATCATGTGATGTGACAGAATCCTTCCATAGATGAATAATGTGTGTGGCATCCTGCCAGTGCCAGGAATAGGGTGTTGGCCATCTGTCAGTGTGTCTGATACTGATCAGGGGCAGGGTGTCAATCTGTCTTGGCTGACCAAAGTGGTCAAGGGGCATGGTGTCAGGAGCTAGGCTTTCTATACATTAAAAGAGAATGAGTACGAGGTTCCAGTTCCTTGAAAATGCTTAAGACAGCAATTCATGATATACAATCTATAACAGAAGTTAGAATAGAGGAACAACCAGGTAAATTGTTCATTCGTATTGAGAGATTTTTTTGAGTTGCTTTTCAATACTTGTAATTTTTTTCCTTATTTTATCTCTACCCCCCAAGTACAGCACTACTTTCATTCTACTGATACCCAGGCCAGTCCTTGCTGAATCCTAGAATGTACAGCTGACTTCCAGGGACTGAAACTTGAGTTTAGATAATTCTTGTCAATTTTCCATCTGGAAGAATGTGTTGTGTTTTTTCAGACCATCTGAAGGCAAGAAGTTTTTTAGGCACTGTTATAACAGTGGGACAAGTAAATGATTTCTACCTTAAAAAAAAGCCCTAACTTTTGACTGGCAACAGATGCATTTGAAATGAATATAGAAGGTGTATAAGGGGACCCTCAGCCTTAAATAAGGATGTGTGGACTGAGGTTACAGTTCAAGATGAAGTTGTATAACAGTTAAAAACTCCTGCATTTTAATATGTATCTGTTGAAGACCTGCTGCTCTTCTGTTCAGCCAGCATTAGGGAAAATAGACTGTGTTGATGCATCAGTGCTTTTCTGTCATGGCTCTCATTAGGCAGCACCATTCAAAGGGCAGCAAGTCTGTAACCAGACCTCAGCAAATCTACCTGTCCCAGAGGTATTTTGATATGCAATATTCCTCAGCCATTTCTTACCAAATCTCTTAACTTCATCCTCCCTACAGTATCTGTTATGTCAGATATGTAGTATCTGACAGCAGCTGGAGGACAACATGTAGAGGTAGCAGATCAGACAGAAGATATAGTACATTGAAAATCAGTCTTTTTCAATGGCTGCAGGGAAGAGAAGGAGACTTAGAAAATATCCAGATAGAGCAATAAAACGAGAGATTCTGGTGAAAAAGACAGCAAATCAGAAAGCCATGCTGAGATGTCTTTCTCTGTGAAATTAATTGCAACTCTTTTTATCTTTCAGTTAAGTAGTTACAACCATTTCTATGTCAGTCACTGATTGATAGTCAACTGTGCTGCTCCAATTTGATGTGCATTTATTTCTCCACATACTTGGTAATTTATGTGGAAAAAAATCCAAACCATTTTCAGACAGAGTTTCAGAGCAGATGTGAGATTTAAAAGTGCTTCAGTGATCCAAGGGACTTCTTATGTCATACTTGTCATAAGTAGTCATGTTTACTGACTATACTTAGAAAAAATATAGGCTGCATAGAGCAAACACTTTAAAAATCAATACTTTTCTTTTTCTGTTTTTTTTCATCAACCTACCAATGCATGCACCACTAAATGTTATAGAACATTTCATGTTAATGTAAGGTCATGCAGCACACAATTGAAATTATGACATAACGGAGTGTTAAAGAACCAGATTGTTTAAAAAACTGTTTCAACCAACATGCTTTTGATTGCAATCATGATGGTTTTTGAGATGAAGATGTGCTCTGATACTAAATTAATAACTTTTCAAAGAAGCGGTAAAATAGCATGCAATATTTTAGTTTGTTTTTTTTTTTTTAAATAAAGAAAGAATTCCAGAGAATCTAAGACAGGCCATGCCACTGCAAATACTATTTATTTCTTATGCTACTAATGGGAACAAAACAACTGTTTTGCTCAGCTTCCTAGGATTTTATCTTCACATGGACACTTCAGGTTGATAAGCTAGGCAACAAATACACTGTATAGTAGCTACTCTGTTGTGCACTGCATTTATTGATTTGAACTCTGGAAGACTAAAAGTTTGTTGTCTGAGCCTAGTGAGTAACCTTCAACTCTTCATGTACTCAAGAGCAAAAAACAGACATCTCCAAAAGGCACTTAATTTCATTTGCTTTTATAGACCTGCATTGGGATGAAAGGGAGAGAGATTTTATAAAAACAGCTTGAATCCCCAAAATACTTTTACTGATTATCTGTGACAGGTGTTTGTCACAAAAGCACTTCTGATATTCATTGTGGGAGGCCTGAACCAGGCTAGTTAGGAGTAGCTGATGTAGTGTTCCTGAATCCACTGCATAATAGCTTCCTTAACTCCAAGTTAAGAATTCACTGCCAGACTCTGGTTAAACTGGCAATTAGGATTAAGTTGAAAGGCATTTAAGGTAAGCAATTTGCCATTACCCCTGGAAAACATTTATAAAATAAAGATGTGGATTTTTAGGAGGTATCACAAAATTGAAAAATAGTAAACTCATAGTTACGTTTTAGAAAACCACTTTTTTTTTTTGTTCTAAAATTGAAAGTGAAAAAGAACAACTTTATGTATCCCTTCCACCCTCACCAGATTGAAAATAATTACATGTTCATTTGGATGTGAGAAATGTTTGCAATTCTGCTTCAGAAAGTATTATTGAAACTTGATGGGAGCTAGTGCAGCACAGGCAGCAAGTATTGATAATGCTGGAGACCTAACATAATCAAGTCATAATAGCTGCTTCCAAAGGGATGATTTTGTCTTCTCTGCAGGGTTCAATTTTCTATCATATACAGGAGAGCATCATGAGCAATAGGAGAGATCAGCATCCCAGGCATGACAGTTGTGTCTTCTCCTACCTTCAAGTCATGCTCCTTCCTCCTTCTCTGGTGACTCATCAGACAAATTAATGACAAGTATTAGGCCTGCAGTAATAAGGAAAAACTTTTTTTTTTTTTAAGATGTCAATTTGTTTTAATGCAGATATTTGTGCTTACTGTGACCCTGTAATGGAGCTAAGTGAAGATAATCATGCAAGGGATGAATGGATTCAGTAATCTGGGCCAGTAGCCTGAAAACACTAACTGGTGAAAAAACAAAAACAAAAACCCCACAACTTTTCGAGTGCAAGATCTGTTTTTATGTGTCAGTACAAAAGCAGTCAGGCATTTGTAACTTTCTAAGCTATCCTGAGGGTTTGGACCACCTATAGAGAAATCTGTCACTTCACAACTTGTGACGCTTCACAAAAAAGAGTAGGAACAAGAAATTACTCTATCAGACTGGATCCAAGAGACTTATCACTTAGAAGAAATAATATTCTTGAGGCTTCTAGAGACTGATGTTCATATTTACGTGACCACTTCCTGTCTCCTGCGCAGGAGAGTCCCTAGTTTTGTCGTCTGGATCAGATGTGATCTATGGAGTACTCCCTGAGACCATGTAAGACAGTTGTGAAAGAACACAGATGAAAAAACATCCTGGATTTTACTTAGATAGAAGGTTTTACATACTTTCAGATTGTGAACCTACATAACTCAGAGTACTAGAGAAGACTCATCCTTAGTGTTACCTGTAAGAATATGCATTATCCCTTATTCTCTGTGTGTGAATTACCTGTTTTTCCAGTTTCAGAGCCCCTGGGAATTGCTCTAATTCTGAGGCAGAAAAGTACAAAAGTAGAGCATGACCTGGCAACATATAAAGAATTCCAGTTAGTGGCATAAACTTTTTATTGAATGGTTTGGTCATTGAACTACGTGGCTTATTAGAGAATACAGGAAAGGCTAATGTCATGATACAGAGATGCTCAAACACAGATGTAAATGGAAGCCTGGGTTTTGAAACAGGCTGTAAAGAGATGATGTTGGAGGGAGTGTTGCCCAGAGCCAAGCCTATGTGTTCAGTGTATGGGAATTTGCCTTGTGTCCATGCAGATAGTCCATGCAGCTGAAAAGAAATAGCAATAATTTTTGCACAAGTTACAGCAAATTGTAAATTTTCTCAAGGGCTACTTTTGTTCCAAGATTGGAGTGTGTTTATTCAGACGAGAGTGTAGCCTGGCCTGTGGAATTACAAACTGAGATAGGATAAATTGCAGAAACTGTACTAGAGGACCAAGCTGAGCTTGAAATATAGAAAGGGGCATCTTGAGGTAAGGTGAGACCTGTTTCCTGGTGGATTGTTGTAATACCACTTGCAAAACCATTATCTTGAACTTGAATTTCAGGAATAAAGTAATTTGATTTGTCTAGTTTCAAATGTACTATAAGAGTTTCTTAAAAGGGACAGGAAGGGAGAATATTGATGGCACAGAGTAGTACCTTATGTACATTAATCCTGAGTTAACAGTGTTCAGGACTCACCTGTTGGCTATTGCAATCTGCTACAACATCTGATAGGTTGGGAGGTGGACTCAGGCTTCCTAAACCTTTCTCACTTGAGACAAGGAGACAATCCCTGACAAAAGTCAGTCTGGTAAGAGCATTTGCAGTTTCTCTCAGGTGGGAGGCCCCTTCAAGTGTATCAAAATACTCGGTAAACCGAGTGTGTAAAGAAAAAAACTGGTATGACATGCTCCTTTCCACAGCAGACTGAAAAACTCCTAAGAATGGAAGCTCCTTGCAGAGGGCAAGAAGGTATTACACAAGGTGTAGCAGGGTTAGACAAATGTTCATAAATGAATGAGATATAAAGGTAAACAAAAACAAAACAAAAACCCCAAACAAAAACCCCCCAAACAAAAAAAACTCTCTCAGCCCTCCCCTTGCCCCCCCCCCACAAACCAACAGAAGAAAGTGCTATAACGTTTCAATCCCTGGCCAAGTTTCTCAATTGTCCTTTGTCTATGCATTTGAGCCAATATCTAGGTGTGGATCTGCCAAGTGGAATTTCTTCATTCACAGTTTCTATTTTCCTTTGTGGTTTGAAACACACCTGAGGCTATTGCCTTACTCCTCTGATCTAACTGAAAGTTGAGAAGCTTTAACAGGATTTGGAGATTCAGTGCTGCATGTTGGAGAACTTTTTTTTTTTCAATAACAAAACATAGATTTCTAACTTCAATCAAGATGCAAGCACTGAAAAAATAATGCATTTTAACTCATTATAGAGTGCTGAACAATATGATATGTGAACCATGCTTGTTTGCTCTAGAAAAAATAAAATCTACCAGTATAAATGAACAAATTAAAAAAAGGGGGGGGTCACATTCTATGCAAATGACTTTTTAAAAGTTGTTTAGGATGCTAAAAAGCAGGATGGTGTGGTGATAAAGCAGTGTGGCTTGGAATAATATTTCCCCCATTCCAGAAGTTCTACCATTTTGCTCAGCACTCTCCCATTTGGTTTTGGTTGTTTTTTTTTTTCTTTTCTTCCCCCGTCCCCCCCCCCCCCCCCCAACTCTGCATATGTACTAACTTTCATTGGTATTAATTGTTCATGGTTTTGTAACTTTCTAGCTGGCAAATGCTTCATTATCACCTCAGTAGCATTATGAATCAGCAGGATGCCAGCCATTAGTATTGTAAAGGGGTAGCTGCTGTTAGACTGAAATCTCACGGAAACACAATAACATGGAGGCTGCTCTGCTGTAAATGAGTCTCTGAACAGTGGTATCCAGTGCTTTAATCAGAAATTTATGTTTTAATTTCAGCTGCATCAGAGACATTTAGAAACATACTGGATTGTGCTAAACAGCATCTGCTAGAGACAGAATAAGAGGTCGAGTTCTATATATTTTCAGGGATTGCAATGAATATCTTTTTACAGTTAACTACTCTATGCTGTCTTTTCCTTCAAATTGGTCTAATTTGTTATTAATATTTTGACTTAAAATTAATATTTCAATTTGCTATTTATATAAAATAGTCTTGTACCTTAAGGATCTCTCAGAGAATTTATACTTAATCACATATTTTGATTGTAGATGTCTGTGTGCTGCTGCATCATTCTTATGCTTGAATTTAGCATGTGCATTGTATAGTACATGATGTGGCCACACTTTCCTGCAGACTCTTGAAAGCACATAAGTGCATAAAATCACAGAATATGCTGAGCTAGAAGGGACCCATTGGGATCATTGAGTCCAACACCCGGCTCTGTGTAAGACACCCCAAGAGTCCCACCGTGTGCCTGAGAGCATTGTGCAAAGGCTTCTTGAACTCTGTCAGGCTGGGTACTGTGGCCACTTTCCTGGGGAGCCTGTTCCAGTGCCCAACCGCCCTCTGGGGGAAGAACTTTCTCCTGATATCTGACTTAAACGTCCCTGACTCAATTTCATGCCTGTCATTGGTCATAAGAGTGAAGTAATCAATGCCTGTCCCTCCTTTTCCCCTCACAAGGAAGTTGTAACTGCAATGAGGTCTCCCCTCAGTTTCCTCTAGGCTGAACAGACCAATACTCCTCATACGGCTTCCCCTCAAGGCCCTTCACCATCTTTGTTGCTCTGCTTTGAAGAGTCTCTAGGAACTTAATATCTTTCTTACATTGTGGTGCCCAAAACTGCCCACAATATTCAAGGTGAGGCCGCCCCAGTGCAGAGCAGAGCAGGACAATCCCCTCCCTCGATGGCTGGCGATGCTTTGCCTGATGCCCCTCAGGACACAGTTGGCCCTCCTGGCTGACCATCAGACGTAGAATTCTCTTCAGGTAGTTGGCAAAGAGAGAGTACATCAAGCCCTCTTTTCCACTGGGACCTTTAATGACTTGTAACTGGTTCCAGTGATGCCCTGTGGTGAAATATCTGAAAAGCAATCCTTAATCAGGGAAAACCAAGAATCCTGTATGTGATCTGACCCATACTCACAGCAATGTCTACCATTGGCCACAAATAGTGGTTTTTTCCTTACAGTTTTCATCACAGAGGCCTCAACATACTCTATACAAAAACATCCTTGCCTTTTTGTAATTTCTGCTGCAACGTGCACAAACTAAGTTAATAATATTGCTGGGATACTGAACATGATATCCAGTTATCATCTTGGTTAAATACCTTGAGTTGTCTTTCTGAACTTGCAGAAAATGATAAAATCACTTTGAAGCACCTATTTCCTTCTTCCTATTAGAATGCCTCCACTAGAAACATTAGCTCTTATAGTTGTGTAGTTCACCTTTATAAAGCAGTTATGCCGGTGCATCCCTCTGTAACATCTGGGACTCTTGAGAATAATGTGAGGCTTGAAAGAAGAGTGGCTAAATGGTGCTATGCTTGTACAAGCTCTAAAAACAGTCTAAAGTGCAGCCTGTCCAGCAGTTGCCTGTTCCCATGCTGGCCCTCCCCTTTGGGAAGGCTGGCTAGCAGAGTACAGGAGCTAGCTGTGATTCTTTTGCCCCCAGTTTTGGGTTGCTAATGAAAGCCTCTTGCCTGTGGAATGATCATCTGTGATTCATTGGAGTGGCTGAATGTTGGCCGAGGTTTATCTCCTTATCTTGTCTGTGAAGGCAAGTTGGCCCAGAATAAACATTCTATGCATTTGCAGCAAGGTGGGATGTTTTGCTCCATGGCCGTGTGCAGTGCAGAATCCCTGGTGGGTGTGTACTTATGTGTGCCTGTGGGAGTGTGAGGGGAGGGAGAAAAGTGGTCCTTGTGCTGGGCCCTATGTGCTCTGTAAATGTGTATGTCACTCTGTATGTCTCTCACTAGTGCTCCTGCCCTTGTGTACCTCTAGGGAGAAACTAAACTTCTCCAATGTGTTAATAAGGCAAGTAGGCAGCACTGCCAGGCATCTTCCCCTGAGGCAACAAGCCATCTCTGGCTGTGATTTTAAATTCTGCATTGTCAAAATGCTTGCAGATAAATGAGTCAATAGGCCTCTAACTGACTTGGGGTTGAGTAGGTTTCGAAGGTGTTCTTGATTCTTGATGGCAGACAAGCAATCTCCTGATAGCGTACTTTCTCCTTATGTCCTGCTACTGTCCTGTCTCTGTGCATTGTGGAGAGAGGAAACTCTGGATGTGAGTTGTGAAAGGTCTTTCAAAGTGCTCACTGATTGCTAATGATAACCTTCCCTGCCACTCCTCTTCATTGTATGTACTCTCTTTGCAGTTCTGTACAGTGGAAAGCTGTTTCTTCTGCACTAAAATGTAGTTTGACCTTTGTGGCGGAGGCCTGAAGTAGTCATCTTAGAATATAGGGTATAATTGTATACTCTAAATTGGCAGATACACAACAGGCTCAGCCCTTACTGATCTGCCTTATACATCTTTTTTTCCTTCCCATCTACAGTGACCACTGTTGTTTCATCACTGATTGTGCATTCTGATGCTATCTCACCAGAACTGAGCAGCAGTACAGTTTCCACTGTGTGGGTGACAGAGGTCAGTTGATATCTCGATAATGAAACTGGGATTCCTCTGCTTGCCTGGCAGCATACTAGAGTATGAGCTTTAAAAGCTGAACGTGTTGTTTTTCCTAAACTTTGTTTAGTAAACATCACTTATAAGTGGTCTGTAAAAGCTGAGATAATGTTGAGAAGATGCAAAAGAAACAGAGACCTCAGGGTAATGTGAGTGAGTCCAGGGGAAGGTGACAAATATGGTTAGGGGACTTGAGCATCTCTCTTATGAGGAAAGGCTGAGGGAGCTGAGCCTCTTCAGCCTTGATGGCTGAGAGGGGACCTCATCAGTGTCTATAAGTATCTGAAGGGAGGATGTCAAGAGAATGGATCCAGGCTCTCCTAGGTGGTACCAAGAAATAGGACAAGAGGCAGTGGGCAAAAATGGATGCAAAGGAAGTTCTATTGGACTCTGAGGAAGAACTTCTTTACTGTGCAGATGATTGAGCACTGGAGCAGGTTGGCCAGAGAGGCTGTGGAATCTCTCTCACTGGAAATATTCAAGAACCATCTGAATGGAGTCCTGTGCCATGTGCTCTAGGATGACCCTGTTTGAGCAGAGAGGTTGGACCCAATGTCCTACTGTGGTCCCTTCCAAACTGACCCATTCTGTAATTCTGTGATGTGGTGGTGCATCCCCTCTCCTCATTTCCTCTGGCTGCCCTGTGATCTCAGAAATGCTTCTTAGACCTCAGCCTTGATGAACTGCACCTGGGCTCAGCTCCTCTTGTGCTTATCAGCAACACTGTCTGCTCCCAGGAACCTATGCAGTCTACTGAGCTTCTGCTTTTTTAACAAACAGCCTTGGAAATTTATTTTTCCTACCTGAATAACAACCCAAGTGGAACAACATTTTTGTTACTGAAATTTCAAAGAAAGTTACTGATCCAAATGCAGCCAGGGTGGAAAATTACCATGACAAAAGCCAACTCTCTTGTGACTCCTATAACCAGCAGTCCTAAGGGAGACCCTCTCCTAGACTGCAATGGGGTGTGACCAGTAATCTCCCTGTGGATGGGATGTCTCTCAGAGCTAGTGAACTCTCAAGTTTGCTATACCTGGGGGACTGCCATCTTGGAAGACTTACAGCACTGGCAGAGCCTGGGCTGATAACCCCATTCCTTGATGGGGAAGATGCAAAAGCGTCTGACATCTGTACTTCACTGACCAAAAGGGGAATTTTTCACATGTGAACCTTGGACATTCTCCTTTAGCTCTGTGAGCATGCAGGTGAGAATATCCTATAGCAAATGTACTGTGAATAGTGCTCTCCTAGATTCTGAAGCACTTTAGATTCTTAAGTAAGTTAGGCCTGTGAGTAACTGTTGTGTCTACAGTAAGTTCTATAGAATCTTCTGTTAAATTGTTTAAAGTAGGCAATCGATTAGGTGCTGTTAAGTTTAAGTGTTGCTAAAATCTTTAGACCTAAACTGTTGGTCAAGGCTGGGGCTTGTTTTGGCAAGGAGCTCCCTTGTGACTCAACAGGAGGGTCTCCCTTATCCTTTTTATCCTTACCCTTTGCTCTCCTTACCCTTTTCCATCCCCAGGCTCCAAATAGATATTTTTTTTGTTGATTTTAGGTTTAGATTGGTTTGGCTTAGATTTTAGTCCAATTTTTTTCTGTGTGCTTTACCATCTAGTAGGGAGTAGAGTGAACCTTGTCAATGAACATTGCCATGCTTTCACTTAAACATTAAACCTACCTTTGCCAATACCTTTGTTGGTGATTCTTTGAGCAATCTAAAATACTCATTCATGACATGTGATACTGGAAATGTAGATAGCTCTATATTGAGCAGCCCATTAAATATAGTGCTGCCATTACTGGTAACACTATATATGCAGGCTTTGTATTAACTTCTCAAAGGTTTTGAACGATGGCTTGGCAAGTTTGTTTTGCCTTGAACATTTCTGCCCTAAAGAGAGTTTTATTTTAGCTTGCTTAGTTAAACCAGCAATAGTTTAACAAGCAGGTAACTGTTAGAAACTTGTTTAGTTTTAGTTAACATTATGCATTTGTGTAGTGGTATAGTTATTTTGATGTTCTTCTGCAAATTACAGGTAGGAATACCAATCAGTTCTTCTGTGTACAGGGAACTGTGTATGACCCTACAGTAATAATGTAGTGAATTGGAGCACAAATAAGGGATGAGAGCAGAGGCCTTGAACATACAAGAACAAGAAGATACCAGAGGCTATAAATAAATCACCAGTGGTCAGTTGTAGCTCATTAAAGTAATGCCACCTTGGGAGCTTGTTAAAACCATTAAGGATAACAGAATAAAACTCAACTACTCAACATATATAAAACACAGTGTATATAGTATATTTAGGAAAAATCTTGAATTATGGACCAGTAAAAAAAGAGCAAAGCGTAGTGCAAGTTAACATAAAAAATTACCAGTCAAATGTACTCTGAAGTGAGGAGAAAAGAAATGCCACCATCAGTATAAATATTCTCCTTTTCTGATTCTCCTCCTCTTTTTAATGGGGAAGGTTGGAGTAGTAATTGGTTAGTGTAACAGCAGAGATAATAGGAGTGTGTATGTATGGGTGTGTAGCAATTTTAACTGCATAATTTTGAGAATTTACCAGTGGAATTTTCTTTTGCATTCTTCCTTGCTTTTTCTGTAACAGTTATATTTGGATGAGTAATTATTTGGTTACAATGTTAGTGTTATAATTACAAACCAATACATTATTCGTTCCACCTAAAAAGTATGTTTCTGTGGCCCACATAAACTGCATATGGTATAGTGCAACAGGGCACAAGTTAGAATCACTTCTAACTGTATTCAGAAAAGTTGTCCTTCATATTATTGCTTCTGAATATTACTGAGGTTAGAGATAAGGAGACAGAATGGTATGTGCAGGTGGAGTGGTGAGGACAGTCTGGGTAATGGGGTCAGAAAGATGTCACATGACTCTTCTCTGGAACTACAGGTAAGAAGTGTTTTAAAATAAGTAGTCAAGCATGATAAACATTACTGCTTAGTTTAAAAATTAGATAAACATTAAATCAAGAAATTAAGTTCCATCTAGTGTCATATATTCTAAGTTATTTATGGTCTACTCTATTTTTATATTATCTATATCTATTATCTAACTTCAATTAGTGTTAACTGTTATTAGACAGAGGTGGACAAATTGCCAGTTTTATGAGTGAGAGAGCAGAAATTCTTAATTATATTGCTAGTTAATAGTTGAAAAAAGACTGGCTTGGTTTATTTAGAGTATGCTAGAAGGCATCCTGCTCCAATCATAATGCAGAAATATGTGAAAGAACCTCTGTAAAAATGAAACATTCTACAATCATCTGTCCAATGTAATGTTACATACAGGAGTTTTAAAAGAGCAGATTGAATGGATCTTCCAATAAATCAGGAAGTTTTTAAGAAATTCAAGAAATCTAAAAGAAAACTGGAATGCCAATATTGTTTAGAAGTTTAAACAGAATGACCCGGGATTTTGGCCCCTTGTATTGATCAGGGGTAGATGAGGTCCTAAGTGATGTATGAGGTTAAAAGTACTTAATGAAATTAATGCTAAGCAACATGTGTCAAGTTGACAAAGGACTTTTTCAAACTGTCAGTTTGAAACAGTAAGTTTAGTTTTTATAGAAATCAGACTCTTATTATATTTTTTGTTAAAAATTTAATTTTGCATTGTCTTAATTAGAGGAGTAGTAAAAGCCTGATCCCAGTAGACTGATTTAGTGCTCCTGAGGTGCATGTTTCAGTCTCAGCAACAATTCAAGCAACTTGGGCAGTACCTGGAGATCCAGTGGCCTTCTGACAGAAAAGTAGGTCAGCCAGGAGATGAGGAAGTGATATAAAAGAGATGTACAACCTTAGAGGAAGGAATTCTGTCTCTTTTATTAGTAAATTAAGCAGTACAAGCCATGAGCACTGGGTTGTAATCATCCATATTATTAAATTGACACTAGAGAGTTCTTAGAGACTGCAGTATAAGTACACAGACTCTCCATAAATGGAAATGCATCATATTGATGTTTATTTCTAAGAAAAATCATAATGAACATACCTTTTTGCACCTGTAACATACAAAGATTCATGTAGAATTTTGTATTGCCAAGTTCTCAAAAGAGCCTTCATTGTGCAATAATTACTCATATTCATACGGCTGAGTAGTTTCAGAGCTGGAGGTTTTAATCTAGCTCTGCTGTTCGTACCTTTTTCCCAGCCACTGCTACCATGACACAGAAAGGACAACATAACAGCATAAGGTTAATAAACAATCTTACGTGTATGCAGTTTCTTACAGTAGCAAAACAACTGGGAAATCGCCACTTAGAAAATTTTCTGAAAATCAGTATTGTGCCAGGAGTTGTCTTTTGCCATGCTAAAGTCAAGCATAGGATTTTTAACCTTGTTGCTGAACTGCTTGCTGCTCCTCATTAGGCTAATTAATTGTGGTTAGTCAGGATGCCATGACAGATGCACTGCTATGAGCCCTTGTGTTGAAATCATGCTCCTCACACACTTCTGTTATGATTTCAGAAATGCTTCTCTAATGCTTCTCTGCCCAAATTGCATTTCCTGAGGACCTTTATTTATTTATTTATTTATTTTTCATATGTGTTGCTAATTCTGCTTTAAATGATATTATAGGATGTTGTGTGCCCACCCACATGCTTATTGTGCACAGTTGAGAAAAGAAGACAAACACTTAGCTGGTAAAACCAAGCCATTTCAATAAAGAGTTCGCAGCCAGCACTGCCTTCCAGAGCAATGTATTACATTTGGGTTTTGTTTTTTTTCTCTGACTTAGCATGCATTAGAAAGTTTGATGATTTAATGTGAGGGCTGCACAACAAATTTTTGAAGAGAATCAATCTTACCTCACTTAGCATGTTTAATAGAAATTGATGCTCTGACTCTAGGGCAAGACCTGGATGTCTTAGTACATGTAGGAAGTTTCTGAAGTAGATAATGGCCCAAGTCTACATAATTGGCTGATGGCTATAGAAAGATGTGTTTAAGGTGATTCCTTCTTTTGCAACTATTAAAGATAAATTTTGCTATTATGTGGGTGAAGAGATCAGAATAAATATTTACTGTGTCTTCTGGTAAATTGTGGGCTTACATCCAATTCTGTCATTGTCAGCTCTAGTTGTCAGGCTGAACATTCAAGAAGCAATGTCCTCTAATATAGTATTGCAAGCATGTTGCTCAGCATCAATCCAAGTACAATTTGAGACAGAAGTGACAAGAAGTTGAAGAGTGCCTTTCTATTACATCCGGAGCCTCCCTTGATTGGCTTGGCTTCCTGGAACTCATAGTCTTATATCTAAACTGATGTCTGATACAGATGGGAAGATGCTTGGTATTTGTCACTTCAGCAGAGAAAGTTAACATCTGTCATGAATAAATCCAGAGTATTTGTTGTTTTGTTGGTGCTACTTCTTTTGCCTCCTGTTGGCATTATCTGAGATAGCCAATTATAGTGTTAGCTGTTTAAGTGGTACTTCTATCACCTAATGTCTGTCGCATGGCAGCAGCTGGTTGCTGAAAAGTAAGTTTCAGAGTCTCCTTCATCATCATATTGACAGTGGGAAGGGTGTCAGCTTTTGTAATCTTCCTGTGCTCTTCACATACCATGCTAAGAGACCAGAGCCACAATGCAATGATAAAAGCTGCATCTTGTACCAGAAGATGCTATGTGGCGCGCTAATTTGCTCTCAGGGGAAATTGTTCAAGGCATATATTCCCTGTGGCATTTTCATGGGCACTATATATCAGTGCACAGTTATCATGATTTAAAAGCCAGTTATCGGCCTTCCAAGGACTGATGTTGCATTCAGCTGTATAAAATGCACTTAACAAGCACTCATGGTTGTACCATATTGCCAGCCAATGTGTCCTTTGAGGATTAAAAATTCAGAAACTTATCTTGTTGTTTAAGGAAACTTGTTTAGGTGTTTACTTGGTAAGGAACACACTTGTACATGACAGTATTTTAAAACAAAAAAAAGTTGCCAAAACTAAGATATAAAGACTAAACTATATGCCTTATAGCTATAGTAAGTGAATCTTGATATTAGGCTGGAATTATATTACTAAGTTTATGGAAGAAAAATCAGCTAAATTCAACAAAGTGTGCAAAAGGTAAGAAATCCATTTCAGTTTGAAAGCATAATGCATGGGGGTTTTTAAAGTCAATCAGATGCCAAATGTGAATGATTAAATGTCGCAATAATAAATCTCAATTCTTATCTTCTGCACTGCAATCTTCACTTCAAGTGAAGGGTCGCTAATCCTTCAGAGCATGGAGGATGTGTTTCATGAGACTTCACTGAGATCTTCTCTTGAAAGAAATTGCAAACATGGTCACTATGAAGGGCTTTTAGGGATGTCCTGTAGAACGGTGGGCAACTCATGCCATCACTGGGGAGATCTTGTAGCAAAGGCAAGAATTTTTCATGAGAGCAGATGAAGGATGACTGAATATCAGTAGAGAGCCAAAACCTTTTAGATTTATTGAATGGAATTGACTTTTGATATGTAGTATCTATTCAGAGTTCCTATTATCTACTTTGAAGTAACACCGATGGATCACAAGCAAGGAGGAAGATTCCTGAGACCAGTAGTCAGATTTTGCACTAAGTGCAGTCCACTGTCTGCCAGCCTTCCACCATGAACTGATGTGGAGTTGGGTGAGTGGTGGGGAAGCAAATTTGTTCATGAAGTCACTGTTTTCTGCAGAAAGCAGTGCAATCTCAGTAAAATAAGAAAGAATCTAATCTTGACCATATCTAGCCATTTTTAGCCAAATCTGGAACAAATATAATAACCAAGAAATATTTCTGTATTTACATTTTATTTGTATGGGAGATGCATGTTGATTTTTCTCTTGGCATCAGGTTACCTTCCAGTTTGCTGTATGTATGTAAACAGTAATGAGGGAAGCAACAGGAAATTAACTCACTACATGGTATGTATGTAAGTTATTAGATTGCTTTTTGCTCTGAATCTGATGATTCTTTTACCATAGAACAAAGTAAAATTGTCTCTATCATTGCACATTGTGGATACTCCCTCTACTTCTTTGGATAAATTTTATTTTGTGCATGTTTTGTGGTTATGTTAAAAATGTGTTGCAATACAAATTCTTCGACATTCAGCTAATGTGTTTAGAAAAACAGTCACCATCACTTTTATGGCCCTTACATTCAGGGTCAATTTCTATGAGTGTCATATATGAAAAGGCTTTTTTTTCTTTTTGCTATCAGTCTGGATGCCAAACACTGCAGTTACATTTGGAGAAGTTACAAGCACTCTCTCTCCTGTGTTCTGCAAATAGATAGCGTACTTCTTGGCATCTGTCTTCTACCATGCTGTCTTGTTCAGTTGAGAGCATAAAGTGCTATTGTAACATGGAAAGCCCTTTCACATAATTTTATCAGAAGCAGACTCAAGTATCAAAACATACAACAGGTTGAAGAGAGCAAGGTGTTTGGGCAAAAATAATGAAAGATGAAAAAAAGCTCTTTTTTACCCTGTTTTTTTTTTCATGACAAGCTACCTCAAGTCTTAAATCCTGATAACTGACTAGAATATTCTACCCATATTATTCCCTTTGATCACTTGTTCTCAGAAAAATGCTGCTACGTACTTGTTTTTTTTTTTTCCTATGTACTAGATTAAAAATAGTCTTTCCTGTCTGGAAACTATATTGCATACATACATTTTGTGGGAAACTGAAATGAGTGTTTATGAAATAATGTACACTTAAGCATCTGGTTTTGTGTAATTGGTGTCATAAAGCATTCCAAATTAGTATACTAATGCAGTGAAACTCTACTTAAAAATATGTGTTATGAGTAATCCCCTCACTTAAGTTTTCAGTGTGAAAAACCCCTAAACTTCTTAAAGAAAGTCAAGCCTTTACTGGTGGAATAAAGAAAGAGTCTGATTTATGTTCTGATTTATTTTGTAGTTTGAAAATGAATTGTATAATCAAGTTATTTTATCTTTGAGTCTGTTTTACCAAAAAAAAATAAAGGAGGCAGGAGGCAGGAGGACAGTTAAAGATTTAGCAACAAACAATTGTCAAAAACTGTCCACTCATGTTGAAAATAACTACTTTGTTTTGAAATCTGTGATCAATATCATGCTATATATCTTGCAGTAGGTCCCACAACAAGCCTCTCTTCCACTGAGATTATCTCTTAATTATATCAGAACAAGGAGGAAGATGGACTAACAGGCACATTTTAAGTGATTGAGTCCTTTTTCTCAAAAGTTTTATTCTAGATAAATGAAAGCTATTAGTTTGTTTCAGGAATAATTACATGTCAGGGACAGAAGAATTTGTAGCAGTCTGTCACCAATCCTTTGTCCCAGAATCAATAAAAATGTCACTAGAATCTGTGTAATGAACTGCTATAGGAAGGGACACAGTCATAGTAAGAGAGAATTGAGTCTGAGACTTCTAGCACTGCATCTTGTACTAACCATATCTGTGTGGACATGTGATTAACCTGTGATTTCTGTGGTTCACTGTGGCATGCCAGAAAATACTCCCATGATAGTAATTTCAGAAGTACTTAAATCCCAGTTTTAATGTCCTGATGTGTCCGAAATAACTGAGAGGTATACCAATCACTACTGTCACCACAGGAGAGCCTAAGCAAGGATTGCGCAGTGTTCTCTACCCCAGATACATTTTTTCAGTTTGAAAATAATTTTGTTTTTACATGGAGGTTTTTGATATTGATGCTTAATGATCAGATATATGTAATTTTCTCCCCTGGAATATCCCCTTCTGAGATAAGAATCTCAGAATCTGAGGACTTCCTACTGGGCTGATATTTTGCTATTCATGGAACAATTTCCAGAAGAGTCCTGTGCACATTGGCCAGCACCTGGAGCTTAGCTGAATGTTAATTTAGGGATGATAAATTATGAACTTCTGTTAGCCATTTACCACCTTCTCTTGAAGGCCTGTAGTACAGGATTTTGAGATGGAACAGAAGCCTAGACTGATGAACTAATAGTGTCATTTATGCACTGGTGTATGCTTAAGCAATGGATCTGTCATTTATCACTGGAGACAAAAAGGTTGCAGTCCTCTAGACAGTGGCAAACTGAACTGACAGTCTATAACCCACTCTGACATGTTTGCTGTAGGAGTCTCCAAAGCTATGATTGATTTGATGCACCTTGTCTGGATAGATGATATTCCTAATGTAATAATTCCAGATATTTACCCAGTTGAGCCAGAGCAGTTGATAGCATCTGTTTACCAAGTAATTGCCTACTGAGAAGTTTTCCAGAATATGCAATTTTCCCCTGAGCTTCACCTGCCTGTTGCCCTGCCTGTAATCTCAATCTCTGCTGTTCTTTGCTTTCCTTTGCATGAACATTCTCACAGGATGTCTTGGTACACCACGGGGTGATTTGCTGTGGTCTTGGAAAAAGGGTAAAAAGCATCCACAAAGAACATTTCACCACTGGGTTGCAGAAAGCCACCTCATATACACAATGCAGCTGGTCTCTCTGGCTGCTGTGCCAGGGACAGTGCAAGCCACTCATCCAAATTCTCCCCAGATATAATGGGTAATATTAACAGTTTGCAGTGCTCAGGCAGGCAGGTATAAAAAAAACAAAAACAAAACCAAACAAAAAAACCCCAAACAACAAACCCCAAACTATCCATGGTCAGGAAAGACATCTGTTCCTGTTTGCTAGTAGCAGTTTCTCCCAGTATACCCAAGTGTTCAAATAAGTACAAAAGTAAGTTTTCTTTGGTGGCTTCTGAGCTTCACTGGGGATAGCAAGGAATTAAAAGAAAGTTGTATTTTTTGAAAGAGGGCAACCTGATATGAATAGTGTCCTTCAGATAATCCAGTAGCCAAAGTCAGCAACAAAGGGAATTATTTCAGCAGTTTACAGTAAGTATGAACTGCTGAAAATAAAATGTACAGTGTTGTATATCAAAACCCCACAATTCTCACTAAATACTGAGCTGGATTTTAATTCATTCTTAAGAACTTAATGCTTCTCTGTGAGGAAACTTGAATTACTCTGGGAGTACTGTTACTAAAAATCAATGTGAGTCATTGCTGATTGCAGGGTATTTCACATCATGTAGCCATTTATCTCTCACATTTCCATCTGATGTTTGTTTAATGTGTCCTGTTGTGTTTTTGCTAAGAGTTTAGCAGGTTAACTAAAATGTTAATTTGAACTCTAGCAGAGCCCAGAGAAAAAAGTGGAAGCGGAGTGTCTGAATGTTAGAAGCCTATAATCTGACATTTACAAATGCAGAAGGAAACATCCATTGCCTGCAGCTTGCAAAGTGTTTTGATTAGACAAGGACTATACAGGCATCCATTATCCACAAAAGGGTGCTGGGCAGTTAGTCATTTCATCTGCCATTGCCATCTACCTGCCAAACTTCCCTTCCTTGCCTATTCAGAGAAAACATATTGTGCAGAAACATTCTGCTAACATAGTAGTAATAGCACCACACATCCTTCAGTGGTGTGGACTAAAACAAGCATTCAGGGAACTACAGGCCTGTCAGTCTGACTCTTTGAGGAGCAAGTCATCTTGAGTGCCATCATATGGCACATACGGGACAAACAGGGTATCAGGCCCAACCAGCATGGGTTTGTAAAAGGTCCTGCTTGACCATCCTAATCTCCTTGTATGATGAGCTGACCCACTTAGTGGATAAGGGAAAGGCAGTGGATGTTGTCTACCTGGATCATAATAAAGTCTTTAGCATAATTTCCTACTTCATTCTCCTGAAGAAGCTGGCTGCTGATGGCTTAGAGGGCTACGCCCCTCTCTGTGTAAAAACTGGCTGGATGACTGGTCTCAGAGAGTGGTGGTGAAGGAGTGTCCTGGTTATAGTGGTCAGGACCAGTTTGTCACTGTGTAGGTGTGGCCAGGGCTTTGCATTCTACACCCTCTATGTCATTTTCTCATGGACTACTGTGGAGGTTTGAGTTGGCACCCTGCCAAGCCCAACTGCTGGCCACATGGATTCCACACCGCCCCCCCGCCCCCCAAGAAAGAAGGGAAAAAGGTATCAAAAAGACAATTGTATTAAAAGTGTATATATATATTCACATATATTACAATTATATACAATCAAACAATCAAACACTATAAGTCTACAGAACAAATCCCAAAACAACCCCAGAAGGGAAAAAGGGGGAAAGGGAAAGGGAAGTGGGACAAAAATGGGTAAAACCAAATAAAAACAGGTACACACACACTCGTAAACTCA
>JAWWEE010000105.1:96975736-97004564 GCA_035221455.1 Xenops minutus
ATCCAGCCTGAGGGTCATGTCTGCTAATGGGCCATCAAGGAGTATCCCATGACTCATAGTGTAGTAAATCACCCATTTTGAAACTCCTCGCCCTGGAGGAGGTACTGGGCACTCCCATCTGAGCCCAAGCATATATAACCCTGGGGGTTTGGGACTTCTGGGACCATTTGTGGGATCTAGAGGAGGACTGGGACCTCAACAGGACTGCAATTGCCACTCTTGACCAGCCTGCGGACATCATCCTCAGCAACAGGTTTTTTTCTTTCCTTTTACTTTGTACTAAGGGGTGGGCTACGTGGCGCTCAGCACAAACAAGCTCCATTTTGTTTGTGTCCCAGGGTGCTGGGTTGTACATCTATTGTTTTTTTTTTTTGTGGATCAAACAGATTTTACTTCTGCATCACCGTACTTGCTGTGATTTTTTATTAAATTATAATTCTGACTTGCAATCTCTTTTGGAGTTGGTTTCCTTTCTCCTGCTGGTTTAACTTTAAACCAGTACAAGGAGTTACATCTTACTGGTGGCCAGTCACAAGAGATGTTCCACAGGGCTCAGTGTTTGGGCCAGTTCTGTTTAATATTTTTGTCAATGATCTGGACAAGGGGATTATTCAGTTTTCCAGCAACATCAAGTTGTATGTGAGTGTTGATCTGATGGAGGGTAGGAGGGTTCTGCAGAGGGATCTGGACAGGCTGATTCGATGGACTAAGGCCAATTGTAAGAGGTTCAACAAGGCCAAGTGCCTGGTCCTGCACTTGTCTCAACCCCAGCCACCCCAGCAGTGCTACAGGCTTGGGGCAGAGCCACTGGAAAAGCTGCTCAGTGGAAAAGGAGCTCGAAGTGCAGGTCAAAAGCCACATGAACATCAGCCAGCAGTGTGCACAGGTGGCCAATGGCATCCTGGCTCGTATCAGAAATAGTATAGCCAGAGTGACCAGTGAAGTGATTGTCCCCCTGTACTCGGCACTGGTGAGACCACACCTCCAGTCCTGTGTTCAGTTCTGGGCATCTTCCTGCAAGAAAGACCTTGAGGTGCTGGAGAGTATCCAGATAAGGGCAACAAAGCTGGTGAAAAGTCTGGAGAACAAATTTTATGAGGAGCAGTTGAGAGAGCTGAGGTTGTCTAGCCTGGAGAAAAGGAGGAGGCTCAGGGAAGGCTTTATTACTCTCTACAACTACCTCAAACAAGTTACAAACAGGAGAATGAGAGGAAACAGTCTCGAGCTGCACTGGGGAGATTTAGATTGAATATGATGAAAAATTTTTTCACTGAAATGGTTGTCAAGCACTGGAACCAGCTGCCAAGGGAACTGGTGGAGTCACCATTCCTGGAGGTATTTAAAAGGTATTTAGGGACATGGTTGTACTTAATGATCTTACAGGTCTTTTCCAACCAAATTAAATCTATGATTCTATGAATCTGTAATTTCATTTTGTCCTTCTGTAACTGATTTTTTTTGTATCTAAAGACCAAGATAAGCCTCAGAATGAACTAATGCGAGACTATCACTTGTAGTTGATAGTGTACACTGGAAGTGTACACTTGAAGTGATCTCTGAGAGAAGTGGAGAATGGACCTGCAATACTGATGGAACGAGAGATAAGAATAACATGATACAACCTCCTTTACACGCCATGTTCATTTGGGAAAGGGATAGACTAGCAGTCACAGACTGAAGCTTCTGTACTAGTCTGTGCCCAAAAAGGTTCCTTACTCCCAAGCAAGGTGAGAAAATGCCTTAGCACAGTTTTCATTTGTTGCCTGTCATCTAATAAATACCACTCTACTTCTTCAGTTCCAAAATAGATACATACTGTCTTAGAAGTCTAAATTTTTACTGAAATACTAAATAAAAAAATTACTTTAGACTACTTTATCTGTATTTCTACATTTATTTGAAAATAAGGAAGGATAAAGGTCAGAAGAACAGGGTAATGACAGTGGTTAGCAGATTAGGTTATTAAATGATCTGTGGAAAATCTCTTAAGTGCGAGATGAAGAGGAGATGGATAACAAGATATTACTGAAATAGTCTTGTTAAAACTTCCTCCTGGGACCACATCCTGCTTCCACTGATGACCAGTGGTTTAATCAGTTCTGAAATTATGTCAGGAGTGCATTGGCTTCTCTTTGTTCTATTGAAATCATGTTCAGCTCTATACTCTTAAAGAAAAATAAGCTAAAAAGAACAATTCTATTTCTGTGTAAACATCTGTTTCTCTGCTAATCAGTGTAATGTTGGCTAGCAAAGTAAGGAGAGATGAAAGCTTAGATCAGCAATGTTACATGGCAGTGATAGGCATAAAATAGGAATGATTTAGAGAAAACATTATCTAAATAATAAATAGTTAGAGAGGGGATGGGTGACTAAGGCTGAGCAGATGTAGGGATTTTGCTGTTTTCTTCCTGCAGGCTGTCTGAGAGGAAACCTGGATTCAAAGCAGGATTCTGGCCTAATCTGTGCAATGCGACAGATTGGGTGCTGCATTCTAATCTATGACCTCTGCCTGGCTGTAGTGCCCATGCTAAAAATCAGTCTCAGCCACTATAGATTTTATGTGTGGATCCAAGACACATCAAAGCATTTTTGTAACTCCAGAGTCACACTAAATCATTACATTCAAAATTAGATTGTGTCTTTTTTTTATGTTTGATAGGATGCTTTGCTTTCTTCATTGGTCTGCAGCTCCACATTACATCTGAACTTACAACATATGGCTGTTTTACATATTAGGCACTATGTCTTTGTTACCTCAAAACTACTTTTGTCTGGCTCCAGGTTTGCATTTTCTTAACTGACCACGGGTGAGTTGTTCATAGCTGTGGGCCCTCCAGTGCCAAGCCTGAGCCCCATCTCTTACCACCCCATGCTGGTACTACCATGTACCTCTACTCCCGTGCCTCTACTTTTGAAAGCCTGTGCAGTGATGCCAGACTGGTAGTTCTTGCATTATGTCATGTGCCTGACCTAGGTCTGCATAAAAAGAAGCATGGCCAGCAGGTCAAGCAGATTCACTCTCAGGAGACCCCCACCTGGAGTGTTGCATTCAGCTCTGGGGCCTATGGTACAAGAAAGACATGGACCCTTTAGACCAATTCCAGAGAAGGGTATCAAAAATAATCACATGGTTGCAACATCTCTCATGTGAAGAAAGGTTGAGAGAATTGGAGAAAAGGAGGCTCTGGGGAGACCTTGTTGCAGCATTTAACTAAGTGTGCTTACAAGGAAGATAAGAAAGGCTTTTCTATAACAGTACATTTAGAAGAGATACAAGGAAGAATTTTTTAAATATGAGAGTGACGAGACACTGGAAGAGGGTAAGACACCACAACAGGTTGCCAGAGAAGTTGTGAATGCCCCATCCCTGGAGGTGTTCAAGGTCAGGCTGGATGGATTTGAGCAACCTGTTCTAGTGGAAGGTGTCCCTGTCTATGGCAGGAGGGTTTGAAACTAGGTGAACTTTAAGATCCCATCCAGTCCAAGTCTTTCTACGATTCTATTATGTTAGTCGTAAGTATCTAATTCTACATAGAATAAGTCACAAAATCACAGAATACGCTGTGTTGGAAGGGAACAACAGGGACCTTTGAGTCCAACTCCTGGCCCTGCACAGAGTCCCACAAGAGTCACACCATGTGCCTGAGAATATTGTTCAAATACTTTTTCAGCTCTGTCAAGCTTGGTACTGTGACCACTTCCTCGGGGAGCCTGTTCAGTGCCCAACCACCCTCTGGGAGAAGAACCACTTTCTAATACCTACCCAACCTAACTTTCTCTGCCACAACTTCAGGCCATTCCCTCAGGTCCTGTCACTGGTCACCACAGAGAAGAGATCATTCACTGGCCCTCCTCTGCCCCTGACCAGGAAGTTGTAACTGCAGTGAGATCTCTGCTCAGTCTCCTCTTCTCCAGGCTGAACAGACCAAGTGACCTCAGCCGCTCCTCATATGTCTTCCTTTCAGGGCTCTCACCATCTTCATTACCCTCCTTTGGATACTTTCCAACAGCTTGATATAGTCTTTGTTACTGCTGTGCATATAGAACTATGGTTGTACTCTGCACACATAAACAAAAGTTAGACACATTACATACAGACAACTGGCCAGCTAAAGAAATTGTGGTCACAGCTAAACCATGTAAACCAAAGTTCACACAATAAACCTCAATTCTGAGGCTTTGAAAACTCAGTACAAAGCTTATATCCTGTTACTAGCAGTGGCAATACCACTGTCAGAGTTGCATCTCTGGACAGTAACTAGGAAGGAGCTGTTTGGCTGCTTGTCGTAGAAGTCATAAGAGAAAACTTGAGTTTGTGGGAAGTGACTCCTGAAATGTGCTAACATGTTCCCATAAGGACCATGGCTCATCTGTGGCCTTTTACTCTGGTGTGGTTTCTGAGTATTTTCATGGGCATCCGTGGTGCAAGGAATAAGAGTTATGACACTGTAAGTGGTTGGTGAATTAAGATCCAGGCTTAAGCATAGCTGAGATGCTCTCAGGCAGTTTCACCATCTCAGTTCCTAACCTGAGGTGCGCTCTGTCAACTATGACTCAGGTTCAACACCAGCCACATATATGAGGTCAACAGCTCCATTTAAATTCTCCTGTGGTAACAAAACCTGTGCTTTTCATGGCAAGAGCATTTTCTTCATAAATAATAGCTTTATAAATATTCTTTTATATCTAAAATGATATTTTTGTTTCTATAGCTCTATTTCTGTGTTTACTTCCTTTTTTTTTTTTTTTTTTCTCCTCACAGGAATATACTTTAGCTCCTATATGACACTGAACAACCCACACAGTATTTGCATACCTTAAATACTTGATTTAGATTTAAAATATAACATTTTTCTCTCTCTTTTCCCCAAACATTCGTAATTGTCTCAGGAGATGATGAAGACAGAGTTGGTATGCCAGGCTTTCCAGCAACTTTTCTCTGCTGTTCAGACAGATGGCAAAGTAGCTCTTTTCTTCCTTTTATGCCACTGGAAGTCTCACACTCACTGGGAAGTTGATTTTCTGCCTTTTCAGTACATTGAGATCTAGATATTAAAGGGTTTGTTTATCAAAAATTACTGCAGTCTCAGAAATTTATGAATAAATCTGTGCTGGCTTCATCAAAAGGAGGGTGACCCAAACTATACATTTGTCAGCAATTTTCCCCTTTTACAAATGATAAAATTTGAAATGGAATGTGAAACAGTTGCTAAATAGTTTACCTGGAAGAGAATGGGGAAGCTGATGGTGTTTGGGATATAGAGCCTGGGTGTTTCAGAACAGCTTGCTGTTGAGAGCTGGGGACATGGGAACCAGAGAAACAACAGCATGATTATAGACCAGCTTCAGTCAAATGATGTTTTCATTTCATCACTGTTGTTTTGTTCAAGTATATTGAAACACTGAGCAAATTTACATCCAAAATTCAAAACACAAGACAAAGGTCAATCTAAACCCATATTTTATTTGTATGACTTGGGAGTTTACATAACAGTAAACAGAAAATTCAACAATTGAACTACTGGGTTTCCAAGACAATGAGTAATGATCTTTCAGTTTCTAAACACCAAATCCAGCAGTTAAGTCCTACTCAATATTACTGAAATCTCAAAATTGAGCACAGCCAATGATGTGACTCTAAAGATCTAAATCATGCATATTTGAAAATAATTAGTCTACAGTGGTGCTGATATGGCTGCACTTACACTATATCCTTGTATCTCTCAAGCTGCTAGGTGGTTTTGTGTGGTAGCCTGGATTCCCTAGTTGTATGAAATATGCATCAGGATACTTTTTCAGATTCTCATCTCTTCAGAATGTCTTTCCCTTTGTTTCACAGTCAATGTGCAGAACAAAGCAAGCAGTCATTCAGAAGCCATTATGGATATTCCAGTTGTTTCTGTGGCTTGAGGGTTTCTGTTGTATGTTTATTAACTGTGTAGTTCTTGGCTATTAGATGCTGCTTAATAAGTCAAAGAAGCAAGTCTTAGGTCACATCACATATTTCCAAAAATTCTATTGCTTGAGCATGAGAGTGCAATGTCACCATTTATCTGAAGGTAAAATAGATGTATTTTGTATTACCAACCAACTGAAGGGACTAAGACTATGACCAAAACTGTACATGATTCAGACAGTTTAACCTTACTATAGTAACCTTTGGTCAGAAAACTGATAAGACTCTTGGCAAAAGATCTATTTAGTTGCAGTTGCATGTGAGCATAGCTAAAATATCATTATTTTTATATGACTGTACAAAAAGTTTCATAGTTCACAAAGTAGGGCTTGCACTCTAAAAGTAAGCAGTGAATCCTCCATCAAAGCCTCTGGGAACTTGTTTTTTTACACTGTGTCATTGTCAGAAATTCTTTCAAGAAGCAATAGGTTTATATGTCTCAACATAAGCCTTTCATAATTCTCAGGCACTCCTTTTTGCTCAAAAAGGAGAGAAAAGAGGAAATTAGGAATTGAGACTAAGAAGTCTGTTACATAGAGATGCAGTATTCACAAAACTTTTGAAAGGAATTTTTGACTAGCAGTTATGACAAATTCTCAAGGTAATGAGCTAGATAACTTCTAATTTACTCTTGTCCCTGGGCACTGATTTTGATTACTGAATGCTGAGTTGAGAGAAAAAGAAAGGTATTAGGTTTTATTTTGAATATGATCTTATTTCAGGTGTGAAATGAGAACCCACTTTTTTCTGTATATACATAGATAAAATTCTCTGCTTGTTAATGACATGCTCTGCAAAAAGTTAGCCATGAAATACTGTAAGTAATCAACTCTAAAGCCTTGACAGTGTCTTCATACATCACTCTTATTTTTGGATTTTTTCTGAGACAGAAATTTTTGTGTAGACACATGTCTATCCATATAGACCTATTACGCATCCTGTGGGTTAGATACTGCTCTCCTAACACAACTAAGTGCTGTCACAAAATAGAACATCAACTTTTAATGGAACATGACCTTTCAACTCCATTTTGGTCTATCAATTTTATGCTAAGGTAGTTCAAAACTAATTTTGTTTTGCCATGTGTCTCAAGACCTCCTTCAGTTAAAATTTCTTCATGTGGTGGGTATAATGTTGTCTGTGTGTCACATTTTTCTGGACTTTGCAGGAGAAATGAAAAAATTCATGCTTCTTTCTTTCTTTCCAGCTATTTGAATTTAGACCAAGATATTTTTTCTCCGTCTTTAACTTATTTCTATACAAGCTGTCGAACTTTGTTCACAGGTGCTTGGAAACAGAGGTCTTGTGCTATTAAAATGAAGGGTTTGTTCATTTCCTTAGGCAGAGTTTTGAAATTAAGGATGAGTTTGTATTTTGACACCATTCTCTACTTTGTCCATGATACAGAGGATATTGCATGAATATCAGTAGGCATAAAAAAAATAGTCAATTCAATTCTGTGTGCATACCAAAAACTTATTCAAACACTTGTTTAGTAATGTCATTGAAAATGGAATAAGAAAAGGCATTCTCCAGAAGTCTATAATTATTCTTTGTCTCACTTTCAAATCATTATATGAACAACTGAGAGAGATTTGGGCACTTCTGTTTTGAAGCTGTGATGTTCTAACCCCATAGAGGCAAATCTACACAGTGGAAACTGATGGGATCCAGCTGTTTGGTACTTTGTGACCTGTAGATACCAATAATCTTTATAGTTACACAAAACATTAGCATTTCCTAGGTCCAAACATCTGGTAGATTGGGGGAGTTGTATCTCTCCTTTGCCAAAGCTTCTCTTAATGCAAGTAGACAGAAATGCTCTCACTTGAATTTCAGGGATATCTCTACTGGGGCACTGTCACTGGGGCAATGTGTTTAGCTACCTTCCTTTGTCATGACTAGCATGGAGGCGGGTGCCTTAGAAATTTCTCAATGTCACCACTGCCTTTCAGAGAATCCATAGTAAAACCTGTTCAATGCAGGATGAGCAAGGAGTTCTGTATGGATGGTATATCAGCGTCTGAGCAAGATAGACTGGCGGAACAGGAATGAGTTTATTGGAACACTTGGAAAGGCACAAAGGTGCCAGATCTTGGTCAGGTGCAGCAAATATAGGCTGCATTTCTGGAAGGGGATATTCCAGAATATGTAATATTCCAATATTACATTTCTGGAAGGGGATTGGCCAACAGAAAGACCAAAGAGCGAATGGCATGAGGCAAACAAAACTTCAAAGTGGGCTGTGCAAGTGTGTTCAGGGAGCACCTGCCAGGAAATGAGAAGCAGCATCTGTATGTTCCAAAATGGGTTTCTATCCAATTGGCAGAACTTTTTTGAATGTTTCTGAAGAAATCTGCATTCATATGTAAACACCGATACTTGCTACACTGTAAGGACTGTATGATATGCTCAGGAGTAGCCGTGATCCAGACATAGCCTTATGTATTTCAGAGCTATTTGGGATGTTACTCTCTGCCTGTTCTGGTTCCTTGACCATTTTACTGGCTTCTTACAGTGTCCAGTTTAGCACCATCACAGAGATCAAACTTCATCAACTGTCCCAAGGCTTTTGTCATTGTGGATCATTCACTGTATAAGTAAAATTCATCCTGCACCTCAGGAACCCACATTTATGTCAGTGAATATATATTGCCCCTTACACATAATGGCTGAGTGCAGTGCAAACATGACTCCTTAGGTTCTGCCATTCCTGCATTACGATTCATGATATTCCGCCTTTAGCAGGCTGGGTTGCATTTTTGCTTGTCCAAAACTCTATATGCATTATGTAGGACTTGAAGGACATACATTAGCTGTATTAAACAGTCCTCTGCCTTTTCTGCCTGCTTCCTTCCTAAATTGGTAAGTACCTAAAGTGGAGATCCTGCAGTTAGCATCCTTGGAACAGGTTAAAGCTGATTTGATTTTGTATGTTGTATGTCCTGTCAAGATAGCACATGTATATGTAAGAATATTTTCTCCCTCCTGAGTTGGTGGTCCAGGTCTAACTAGCACCTATTTGTTGGCCCAGATTTGTGCTACACAACGGGTCCTGAAAAAGCAGGAAAAATCTTGAGGAAGATAATGGGAAAAATCTGAGTCATTGTCTGAAAGTGACAGTCTGTCTTTGTTGACTATGAAGGGAGTTGAGTCCCTAATTCAGGTGTTTTAGTTGAGTACCGTTATTATGTGGGAAGGATTCAAGTGCTGGAATTCACTGTAACAAAAATGTTTGTATGTATGTGACCACAAGGGAAGTATGTGTTTCCTTGCCATCCCATAAATTTCATGTAGCCTTAGGCAGGAAAAAAATGAGGGAAATTGCTGAAGTTACACACTGAGACATCTCTCATTGTGTTATTTTACAGCCTATCTGTCCATTTTTGAATCTGCAGCATCTGCAAATCTTGCACACTTTAAGCTCCTTAGTGTTATAGAACTAAAGAAAAAGTTCTTTTCCATTATCAAAGAATATATGTAATATATTTGCGAAAACAACCAGTAAAAATGAAATGAAATCATGGAAACTATCAATTCATCACTCAAATCATGAGCCAGAGCAAAGTGACTTTTAATGTCACCATCAATAAGTATTCTCCCAATTGGATCAAAAGTAAATTTATGGCAGAATGAAAGTAGGTAAAGGTAGCTGAAATCTCTCATTTCTACTTACACAACATTTACAGCTGCTGTTAAAGTAAGATTTTTACTGTGCAAAGGAGAGGCTTTCAGCAAAGCAAAATTCATTTTGTGTATGACCTTTAAAAGTCATCAGTTTCAGATGACCTCCTCACATACAATGTAGTAGCCCTTTTCAGGTAGTAATGAACTGTCTGCTCTAATACTTTCAGGGAAAGTGGCAGTTAAAGTTATAAATGCAGAGAAAATAAGCTCCCAGACTTATCTCATTGGCTTAATCTTTTAAACACCATCAGACCTGCACAACAAACTAACTTAATACAGTCCCAAACTGAAGTTATCAAGGCACCAGAAGCAGTATGCCTTGCATTTTTTCATTTAAGTAAAATGTGTGGCAAAACCTAACTTGTAAATGTGTCAAAGAATGGTAAATTCTTTTTACCCTTGGCTCTGACTACAGAACAGATTTTAAATTTTTAAAGTGCTGTACTACAGCTTGTTACTTTCTGTCAATATTAATAGAGAACAGTAAACGAATCCAGTATTTATATAATGGAGGAGGCACAGTTTGTACAAAATAAAGTGTAGCATCATTTCAATTAATGAAAACATCAGTTTTTAAACTCCTGATGAAAATGCTGAAGAAGGAATTTTGATATATATCACTTTGAAGAAAATGTTGCTAATACTCTGTGACTTGCTTTCAAGATAAAATCTGTTCACTAGCATAGAGAAATAATTTCTGCAAATGCAGAGTATTAAAATGAGAAGAGTCAGTCATTGAAAGTACTGTGAGGAGGAAAATTGGGTGTTTTGTTGTGGGTAGTATTTTTGATGTGGGTTTTTTTTGTTTGTTTTGGGTTTGACTTTTTTTTTTAATAAGGGTGTTGGGATCAAGGGCTTAAATTATTTACTGTGTTCCTGAGGGTTTAGAAAGATATGTTTACATTTTTCCAGAATAGCAAACAAGATTGCAAAAAAATGTTATAAACTGCTGTGAGTCTAATTCCAGTAAAAATAAGAAATCTCTAGGCAGCTCTGGTTCAAGTTTTATTAAAAATAGTTATTTTTTAAACCTTACTACATCATTTCTACAAAGAATAATTTTATTCATTTCACGCTATTTTTCAAAGATATTAGCATTTATCTCTTGGTTTGTTGTCTAAAGAAGTAATTTAAAATATTACTTGCACATTAAACTGATAACATGGGTAACTTTGTACATTAACAGTTTCTGTTTAGTTAATTTGAGATTTCTCCTATCTGTAAACCTGAAATGATAAATCAGTTAATGAAACTGTTTAACATCTGTGTGTGGTCCAATTTTTATGCTTCAAGTCTTAAAGACTTTTTCTAATTATTTCACTGTGAACAGTGAAGAAACTTGGCAAAAGTGGAAGTTTGATAAGAAATCAGCTGTTCATATTAAATAATTGAAAAGGGAAAATGGATGGGTGATGGCTGATAATTGTTTAATAAAGCAAATATCCTGGTCCTTGGAAACTCACTTACTGATATTTGATGTTTTCAGTTTCCAGTGTCTATGTTTAATAAAGTTGGGGTGCCTAGAAGAGCTGCTTTTGAATATCTCTGGTGAATGACTCCATAAAATCTTTGGGCAGCCTATTCCTCTCCTCAGTCATCCTCTCAGTAGCAGTGTTGAAGTCTGATATTCAGAGAACACTTCATGTGTTTCAGTTCATGTCCTTTGCCTCTTGAACCGCTCATGGCTTCATATCAAATTGTTCCTATAACAGCAATTTTATCCTCTCAATGAAACTCATCAAAAAAACCCTCCAAACCTCTGCTCTCTGAGCAGCTTGACTGTAAACTGCATATGAAGCCTCTTGATTCCTCCATTCCTGAAACAGGGAATATATTGTTTGCTCTATTCTAGAGTAAAATGGTCAAGTCTAAGTCTTTATATGAATGATACTGTTGCATTTCAGTGAAAAATATGTGGACTTAAAATTCCTGTCATTAAATTCAGTAAGCTTTCACTGGCATTGTATGGATGATAGATAAAAGGCACCTTAATTTATCTCTTACCCAGAGATCGAGTTCCATGCGATGGTTTCCAATAACATTGGGCAGCTGTGTGGACCTTAAAAATCAATAGATGCAACTGGAAAGTTTTGAAGTTTTAGATATTCTTTAAGAAGTTTTAATGTAGAAAGTATTTCTCTTATTACAGAATTAGGCTCTGGTTGCATTTCAAATTTCTACTGAAGACCCATGCCATTATTAGAACTCCTGAAAATCCATCTTGAAAAAAAAGATGCCCTTCAGGGATGAAAGTAGCCCATATTCTCTTCTAAAGTTAGTGTTAAAAACTTCTTTTTTCCTTCCATACATAAAAGAGAAAATGAATAATTAAAAAAAAAAGCTTGAAAAATTATTTAAAGCAATTGGAAGCAGAATTGTATTTATAATTGTGCTTACAATATGTGCATAAAGTATATAAAAAAGAATACTGCACAGCTGCAGTGTATGGTGTATGGTTCTGCTCGAAGAGATTGCTGTAATATCAGTGTTTGCAGAAAAAACACAGCCAACAGAAACCTTCTAGATTATAAATCCAGCCCCCTCCTATAGTTAGTAATTGCAGATTATAATCTTTTTCATAAATATCACCTTTTTGAGTCTAAAGTTTATTTGCACTCAAACTTGACTGTCTTGACTTTTCTTGTTCTCTCTCTCTCCTACAATGCTGTTTAATCTTTTCAGCTATTTTCATCCTAAAATTATACACTGTTAATTCATGCCCATATATTCTGGAGCCTTGTTCTTTATTTTAAATAGCGATTCTCTGTTCCTGATATCTTTCTAGATGTATTTATAGAAAGCAATCAAGTATTTTGAAATTAGCACTTTTAGAATAGATATCACACTAATTGCTTTCTTATTTCATGCAAATCTTACAGGTTGGAGGACCCTCCATAGTCTGGACTACTAAGTGAGATTTTCTATCTTTGTTTTCAGAGTGCTCTCTGTTTTCCTGATTCTATACCCTGTAGGAGCAGATGCCCAAGAGGTTATAGGCAGAGATGATGAAGGTAGGAATATTCTGCGCTTCCCTGCTGGCCAGGTGTGATGTGTTGAGGTTGGCTGGACACCAGGTGCCCACCAAGCTGCTCTGTCTCTCCACTTCCCAGGCAGACAGGGGAGAGAGAATAAGATGGAAAACAATTTGTATGGTGAAATAAGGCAGTTTATTAAAGCAAAAGTTTATTAGTGCACAAGCAAAGAGGAAAATAACAAGGTTTATTCTGTTTCCCATTAGCAAGCAGTGTTGGCTACTTCCAGGGAATTAGAGCTTTTAGCATACATAGTGGTTGCTTCAGAAGGCAAACATTATAAATAACCAACACCTCCCTTCCTCCTCCTTTGCATAGGTTTTATATATGAGCTGATGTCACAGTATGGAATATCTCTTTGTTTACTCTGGGTCGGCTGGGCTGGTTGTGTCCCCTCTCAGCATCTTGCCCTCTAATGAGTGGTGGAGGAATGTTGAGAGACAGCACTGCTGTGCCAGCACTGCTCAGTGGTAGCCAAAACACTGCTGTGTTATCAACACCCTTCTAGCTACCCATGCAAAGCACAGCACTGTGAGCACTACTACAGGGAAATGACCTCCATCTTAGCCAGACACAACAGACAGGGTTATGCATTTACCTATCTATGACACCTATAATCCTATGGGTTTATATTCAAGACTTTCAGGAAAATGGATGCTTTTATTTGCCTTGATTTTTTATTGGTATTTGAGGAAATACTTTGTGTATGCAAGGGTTGAGCTAATCCCACTCTCAAAATCTGCATTAAAATGGATTCATTTCATAAAAGGGAAGAGAGAATGTAATCTTTGTCTGCTACAATTAGCTTCCAAAAGACCTTAGAATACAGAATTGGATGAAGAACTTCGAGCTGAATTCCTAGTTATTTATTAGAATTCCAATGATGATTAAATTTCATTGAATTATAAAGCACCCTTTCTTAGTGGTTTTTAAAGTCCATGATATACTTTTCCCTGCTGCTAAAAAATGAGTATTAGCACGTGTAAGTACTACATGTTGGTACCTTGACACCAGAGCTATAAATGGCTAACTGCAATCCAGGGACACACTTTTGTTAGCAAAGAGCAGAACTACTTATCAGACTTATAGGGAACAGAAGGGCAGAACAAGCTCTGAGCCAGACTGCCTCTACCACCCTTTTACAAATGTGCTTAGGAGTTCCTCATTGTGTCTGAGAAGAATTTAGAAGGGGCTTAGGTGGGAAATGTCCCCTATTTCCTATGTCTTCCCTATGAAACAAATAAGTCATAAGTGTAACTGCATTCTGTTGTCTGGATTTCTCACCTGCACTAAAAAAAGTTATCTGTCATAATTTGTGAATGAAGTTCAAAATAGTTTGAGGGCATTGTGGCTGAAAAGCAGGAAAACTCAAGAGGATGTTGGAAACCACTTTCTCCTGGAGTTCTTGGTTCAGTTTACTCTCCTAGTTTACCAGGAGGAGGTGTGAATAATTTCAGCCCTCTAAAAGGAAGGAAATAAACCACAGAAACACTTAACTTGCAAAGGTCCTTGCCCAACAGCATATAGGAACTTAGGTAATGATGCCTGATATCAAAAGAGAGGAGCTTGATTTAGCAAGACTGCTGTGATTGTATGGGACACAGAATAACTGAATAAGTAACTGAATTGTGAAAGCACTGTTGCCTCCACCTGAGAGGATTTGTGTCCATATTCTTTGTCAAATCTCTGCTCACTGTCTCTTTTTCTTCTAAACCAAAGGTCAGATGGGCATCTCCATTTTAATGTTCCAAAGGATCAGAAGTATGAAGAAAACTCTGATCTAGTGACATGGAAGACAGGTCTGTGATAGCTCAACAAAGTCAGTAAAGACTATGAAAATAAACAGCTTGCGTTAGTGCTTAGCATTACTGACCTGCAGACTCCTGGGTACCAAAGGATTAATCAGCTTTTATTCTCAAAGAAGAAACATTGATTAAGGTTTGGGTTTAGATTATTTTTTTTTTTTCCATAAGAGGTGTTTTTTGTTTGCTGCTAACACTAGCAAAATTTCACAAATAGACAAATTGCACTGGGATGGTATCTGTAGCCTGTGAGGGGAGAGGCTGCTTGCAATACACATTTTTATAACCTGCTATAAAAGAGATGTGATTTGCACTGAACTCCTTTATCACAGCCAACCAGGTATTGCAAAGCAAGTCAGAGAATGTGCTTTTGTGTGTTATACAGAATTTATATATACTTCCTCAGGTTTTATCTAATCTGGGAATTTAAATTGATAGAATGTGTGATTGAAACCACCCATACACTCAGACTGCAAACACCTTTTATCTTTTTATCTTTCTTTCTAGTCCCATTGGTTCATTAGATATATTCTCTGTGTAAGATTTAGAAATGCTGGCTGGTGAAAAAAAACGTGGTAGTAGATACTGTTGTCACAAGTTTTCTCTTCCAGCCGTATTCAGGGTTTTCAGTGATGAAGTTGTCATCAAAGGGAAGATAGCACAAAAGGAGTCTTCTAAATTATATGCATTTTATCATGTTGTTCTGTTTGCTTCCTGAGCTGATTCTGTAATAGAGATGGTTAGATGTTACATTTATTTTATGCTTCTCTTTGCAGTTCTTATCATTTGTGGGTTTGATTTATAGTTTTGTCTTGATGCAATTCAGGAAGGGATAGCTGTTCTAAAAAGTTTTGTGTTGTTGATTGACAAATTATGACCTGTGATTTCAATCACATGGATTGGTGAAAAAACGTACTATTGAGTATATTTCCTATGAGGTGCCTCTGTTCTACCACTGTAATTAAGATACTTTCTATTTTAATAATGGCATTTTCTGTTGTTTAGCAGTCAGTACTGTACTTCCTGCTAATGATAATGGATTTTCTCATGGATATGAAAGTATACATTACTTTATAGATTGAGTCAAACCAACAAAGGTGTCTGAATCCCTACATGAAATGGTCAGATATGTTTTCCTCCCTAGAAATCACCTAATTGTGAAAATAATTTAGTCAGTACAACATATTTTTTTTGCTATGAAAAAAACCCCAAACAACATGTGTGCAGAACAATCACCTGATAGTGAATACAGAGGCAAGATTTATGGCTCATGTGTGAGGCACAATCATCTGATAGTGAACACAGAGGCAAGACTTATGGCTGCTGGGCCAAAAAAATGTGGCATGAAAGGTCTGAAGAAATGTCAATTCAAGGCTTCCGCAAAGAAAAAAGAAAGGGGAAAGAAACCACTTTTTTTTTTTTCCCTTAAAAAAAGGTCACTGGTATTTCATGGAAGCAACATAACAAGAATTAAATTTGCTTGACTTTTGTTGATTTCTTCTCGTTGAAGTCTTAATTCTCATGGACACTTTGAGTAGTTTAAGCTTTGTAGTATCGCATTGCTCCTCAGTAAAACTTTTTGCTGTCCAAAGGCAGATGGAGTTGTCCATGAGTTTTTTGATTTTGTGCTGTTTCCTTGTGTCCTCCATTTGATAATAGCCTCCACAGTTCTGCACTTCTTTTGACTATATTCCCATTTCCAGTTAGAGTAGGGGATCTTCTACCTGTTCCTGAAATAGTAGCAGTCTTACTCAAAGAAGGTGGTGTCTGTCCGTGCTCCAGTTCTGGTTTAATACCTTGTTCTTTCAGCACATCAGTATAACTTCTGAGAGACCCTCTTCTCATTAATGGACTGAACTCAGAGACACTTGAGGCTGTGTGGTCATTCTGATTTGTTATTCAGCTTTCATGTTAACACCTTCTTTATAGGGTCTGTCAGATACTGCCTACAGGACCCAACCAGTGAGGGATGAGAGGTGTCAGAGGATGAAATGCATTAGCTGGTCATAATCTTGGGGATGGAAAGTGATGACAGGGATATTCAAAGATACTCAAACATGTGTCATGACTTATCCCTAGTGTGTTTTGAGGACTTTTTTAGGTTGGGAATACTCAGATTAACAGATGAGAGAGAGAGACCTTCCTGAGCGCACTAGAGAACAGGAGAGGCTAAAGACTTCAAAAGAGAATTGGTTTGGTGTTCCCAGGGAAGTAGATTATTAGACTGGTTGTTGGTGTTGGTTGGTGGTTTTGGTAAATAGTTTTTAGAGACTGCATCATGCATCAGGCACATGTCGCTCAGAAAGATGCTGTTCAGCTGTTTGTACTGAGAGTAGGTGGGAGGTAAGGTAGGTGGACAGTCAGAGAGAGGAGAGAGGCAGAAGGGTGTATCCTGTGATAGCTACAGCTTAAAGGCAGTGGTATGTACCATAAAGTTACATTTTCTCACCTCCTTTTTCTCTTATGCACTCACCATCTATTTTTGTTCATCTTCTACCACATCAGGTCGGAAGAGAGTCATTGGTTTCCTAACATCCAGGCTCATAGGTTTTACCTTGTGATCAAACCAAGTTTCTCCAGAGTTTTTCTTCCTTGTCCTTCCATTTCCACAAGACTTAGGCTGTCATCTATTTTCCAAGGCACTCTCTTCAAGTTATAGTTACATATCAGAATCCACTAAATTCACATTAAGTAGCAAATCCAAAGTAATCTCTGGCAACACACAATTCACCATGGGAGATGGCAAAGAATTTTTATCTCATATTTCGAGCTCATATTTTGTTTCCATTCCTATACTTGATAGGAGTATAATTGTCTGATAAATGTGGAACATTTGTTTTTGAACCAGTGCCTTAGACTGGGTTTACACTGGGTGTACACTGTTTGAACTGAGTGATACCAACAAGAGTCAGTGCCCAGTTTATCTAAGGATGGCCTCACTGCTGTCCTGAAAATACTGTTGAAATCAATTTTAAGATGGATGATTCCACTTGTATCAGATGGAAATGAGAACCTGAGGGAGGGAACAGGACAAAACTAATGTGAGTCCTTTTGCGCTGGGACTTAGGGTTATCTGTCATACAGGTAGATCTTTAATAAACCAGTTGCACGTCGTATTTAAAGGAATGCCAAGCTGAGAGTCACCCGCCTGGAAGGTGACTATTCTTAGTTGATATAATGCTGATGTGGGCTTCTAGAGAGGTTTGAAAGAGAAGGAAAAAGCCAGAGAGCAGGCACAACTGTTCTCATGAGGAAATTCTGTCTCTTTGTTGTGCTGTGATTAAGCTTCTTCATTTGAGAGAGAAGAATTTATTTCTACAGGAAATAGATAGCAAAAAGGACAGAGTTCTTACCAAAAGAATGATGCACTGTCCTGCTGTGTTCACTAGCTCTTTAAAGAACTTTTTATTTTAAACTGTAATTTTGCCCCTCAGCTACTAGCACCAGGTTGGTTCACACAATTTATCTGGCTTTGTACGAGACAATCAATTTCCATTCAAGCATATACTGCTCTAGTGCCATCACAATGGTAGTCCCTTGCATATAAAATGCAAAGAACTTTTTTGTTTTATTACTAACAAGCTTTTTGGAAATGTCAAGCACTATTAATAAATGGGGACTAGTGTTTGAGGAAGAACAAAAACTCAAGCCACAAGAAGGACTAAACGTCTTCCAGTCTGGAATAAAAGGAAAAACGTAGAGAATGTGTAATTCTTATAGCTCAATTGTTTCAGTAGTTTACCAGGGACATCCTTTATGTCAAGGAGTAATGAAACGAATGAAAAAATTTCAAGCTCTAAGATGGGGGCATAGTTTGAATATCCTGGCCAACTTGCTGTTTGAGGGCTTTGACGTTCATGACTTGCATTAGCTGGTGTCTGATCTTCGAAGGATGCGGAATAGCCTTGAACCAGAAAATTACTTGAATTTACTATGATTACTGATTGGTAACATTGATGAACCATCACAACTATGTGGAGACATCTGGATAACCCCAGTTAAGTTTTGTTTGGATCAAAGTTCTGGGAAGAAAGTGGTGAAACTAGGGCGGGAATATGTCTCTTCTGTAAGGTCAGCACCTGGAAAGAGGAAAAGAGAGAGGAGAAATGGATTTAACGGATTTGGTCATGAAAGACATGAGATCACATTTCTAAGCAGCTCTGTTAATTATAATGGCAACTTGGATGTCCATGATGAATGATATGAATCACATTTCAGGAATGATTCATTATCCCAGTTTAGGACTATGAGTCTTGATTAGTGTTACTGTTTCATTAGTATTTTACTCCCATTAGTTAATATTTCCACTGCAGTCCATGAGACAACTTTTGTAGACCAGACTTTATTTCCACAGACTAATCTGGATGTGTATTTCCGTGGTCAAACACAAACATTTAACTATAGAGAAATCCATCAAAACCTTGATTTATTTTAATTTTTTTCCCCCATTTAACAGTGCTATCAAAATTGTTGTTGATTACTTACAGGCCATATGAATGCAGACCAAGGTAATTTTAACAAGTTCAGTGGGTCCAGACTCACTGTTTAGAGAATAAATAATATTACTTTCAAACAAAGTCTTTCAACACTGAAAATATTCTAATGTCAAAGACTGGTATTCCTCCCTTCCATTAATATTCATTAAGAACTGAAAGAAACATGTATTATGTTCCACTGGGATATGGCTTCTACTTTTTTGTTCCTACTGAAGTTTCCTTTAATATATTCTGAAAAGTCTTTGGTAACCTTTACGCTCTGTGGTTGTGTGCAAGCTTTTGTACTTCTCCCCCCACAGAAATCACTGTCTGGTTCTCAATGTATTTCTGTTGTCTTCCATCATATTGCAGACCTCCTTTGTAGCTTGTTGAGACTGAGTGAATCTTCTATTCATCTTGAATGAAACCTGGTACAGAAACTTGGACATTCACTAGGGTAATTGCATCTATTTGCAGTTCAGCTATCACTGGTTTTGTTGCAGTGAAAGAATTGAGATGTAGTGACAGTGTTAGATTTTTGATGCAAAGCTGGCTGAGACTCAAGTATGATGCATTCAATTAATTTCTCATTCTATGACAAAGAGAAGACCTGCAGTAAAGACATTTGTTTTCGCAGTGTAGGGGTAAATAGCTCTTTTCTGGAAGATATTGCTACAGAGGAGGCAGTTAGTTTTCACTAAGCGAGCTTTCCTGCCTGGAACGAGGCATCTTTCCCAGACACAGGTTTGGGATGTTTCTCTGCATGCATTCCACAGAAGGTTACTCGCTGGGCACAAGAGAGAGAACACTCAGAGATGTGCTGCAAGGCCTTGGCGGACAATGGGAGAGCCAAGGAGGGGGAAGGGCTGATAAAGCCGAGGCACAGAGGAAAGCCTCACCTCTTGCCTTTGCTCTGAGGCCCCTACAGTGCCATTAGGATCTATAAGCTTTCAGCATTCTGCCCTCTGAAATAAATCTTTGAATCCTTCCCAATGCTTACTGCTTTGGGGGAACATCTGTGTATATTTTGCTTTACACCCAGCCACTATCCTCTAGGCTCACTGCCTTTGGCTTCCATTGTCTGTATTAAAATTTTACCTGCAATTATGGTGTGCTTACATTTGCTCTGAGTAGTTGTAAATTATTTCTTGTACTGGAATATTATTATATGCTAAAAAGTATATTGAAATGCAATCTTCACTGCTATCAATAATATACTTGGTAAATGTGGTGCTCAAGATAATTTATAGAATGTTAAATGTTTTAATTAGAGGGTAACACTTAGATTACCTAGGTAATTACAGGGTGATTACAGGGTAAATTTCTGATTTTCTAGGATTATTTTCATTTAATTGAGCTTTGAAAATATTAGTTCCAATGTCTCTTGACTTATCTTAATCCTCAAATGATTCTCTGACAAACAGATGAATGCATAAATCATGAAGAAAGACCATTTTCAAACTCTATACTGGTGGAGTGCAAAGAGAGACAACCATATTTAAGATTGAAACCAGATTTAAGGAAGAAAGGTATTTATGGTATAGATGTATACCATCAAAAGTAGGAACGCTTTTCAAGTTACTCTGCTACTGGCAGATCATGTTTTGTAGATGGAAAATTAGTTACTGAAAAATTTAAATTTTCAAATACAAAGCAGTGATGAAATCTTAAGTAAAGATCACATTTTTCAGCAACATTTGCTGAAGTCAATGACAAAGATACAATGAGTTTTCAAGCATATGGATAGCCTGAAATTTCATGAGCAAATAAAAATATATCATTTTTGACGCAGAGCTCCAGCCCAGTCTCTGACAGGTATCTTTTAAATGGTTTCTTTTGAAAAATCATATGAAGGACTTAATAAAGATCTGAGTAGCAATGGCACTCTAAAATTCCAAAACATCAGGAGAAAAATGTCTACCCAATCACAACAAGGTATTTATTGTGGCAATTAAGAGAAATTTATATTAAACAGTTTGAAAGTCAATCAAGATATTGACTTTAATACAGTGTAGGCTTTCTAGTATTGATTAAAGCAATGTTCAGTGACAAACTGCTCTTTAATCCACCAGCTGTTCAAAACTAGCAATAACAATATAAAAAGCAATTGCAAGCCCTCACTACCAAACCTCAGTCTTAGTCTCCTTCTGGTACTATCAGTCTTGCACTGTGAGCTACATGATGACACAATTTTGCAAGGGGATAATGAGAGCCCTCAGCTTGTTGACTACAGCACTTTTGCAAGAGATGAGAGATGTGGTATTATTTTATCTCAATCTGCAGAGAAGACTCCTCTGTGTTTTGAAAGTAAAAGCATGACACAGTTGTATTACGCAAAAGAAAGATCCAAAGGCATCCGAGTCAAGGAACAGTTCCAGGCTGTGAATCTCTTAACACAGAAATAAGACCAGTCTAAGGGAGAGGGGGATTGCAGACATACCTCTGTCTTTGTAAGTGTCATGGTATTAGGAGGATTGCTGAGACTTGACTGATTTTTTACTCTCCAAATAAAGAGCCAAAATGACTAAGTATGAGGTTTAAGGATTTAATTCCCAGTCAGATGCTTAAAACTTAGGTATGACAGCACAGAAATTCCTTGTGAATTAAGGCTTGAGACTTCTCTTATGTAATTCACAAAATTACTAAGAATGGCTTATTCTTACATGTTTCTGTGAAAAATGAAAATATTCAGTGCATGCTCAATTTTGTGACTTAAGACCATCAATTGTTGCAGAAGAAAATATATATGAAAATATATTTGACACATTTATAAATTTTACATCCCAAAACACTTTAGCCATCAGGGATAATTCTTTAAGATGCCTTGGCATTAATTTGTTGACAAAAACCCCATTCAGAACATGAGACATGCCATGAATAATAAGGTTTAGCAGTGATTAGGGTAGGCCTGATGGCTGAGGTTTAAAAGGGACATTAATCTTTCTTTCCTTCCCAAAGGAGGAATTTGGAGCCCAGTACGAGCTCTGTTATTGACATATGGGGGAGATAATGAGAGGCAAATGAAGAGATTCCAGTGGGCAATCATGAAACATGTTAATTTTCGAGATGGGATTTTGAGTTATTTTTTGGTACACATTTCTTTAAAAAGGGAAAGTAGGCTAAATAGGTGGTGAAAGGCTGATAGTTATACAATTTTCTATCACAAATGAAAGACTGAGTATGCCAGTTGTGTTTAAATGTTCTTGAAGTTTGTGGCCACCCCTGTTTTAGCAGCTTGTAGCCTCAGCATCCTAAAACTACATCCCTAAGAAAAGGAAAAGTAATAGTCCTTCTTGGCCTTGCCCAACCTTCCTCCTGCCCGAGGAGCCAGGAGACCATTCTGGCTCAGCCCAGGGACCCCAGTCCTGATTGTTACAGTGCCCAGCCCTGTTCCCTCACCTCACAGATGGATTTGCTGGATTGATCTCAGACCTGACTTGTCGTTTGCTCATGTGACTCTGCATTCTGAGATGTAAACATGAATCGTGTGGAATAATCAGAAAAACAGGAGTGTTTAGGAACCTCCAGGAGGCAAGAAGCACATTGTTCTTAACACATGTCCTAGCTGAGGAGCTGAAAGCACAAGGAGTGGTGGTCTGTAGCTCCAGCCACACACACAAGGTGTAGGGGAGCAGCTGGTGAGGTCAGAGCGGCTGGGAGCAGTAGGGCCAGAGCTGAAAGGGTGTGGTGTTGGGAACACCTGGAAACTGTCTATCAACGCAAAAGATGTTAACAGGCCAGCCGGCCTTGGACCTGCGAAGGGAAGAAAGAAATTCTCTTCCCCAAGCCTTGAGAATTCATAGAAGAAGAGATAATTCAAGACTTGTCTAGTAAATCACTAGCTTAGTTAAATGCCCTAAATGTTTTAAGTTTGTAATTAGTTTGTAGCTATCTGTAAGAATTCCTTTGCTTTTCCTCCTGTCTGAACACTATGATATGTAACCACCCAGAGCCCCCCTCCTTACCCAGCATAAATGTTATCTTGTTGCATCTACTACCCCTATATATTGTGAAGCATGCTTTTAATAAAAAGTTTTTCAGTTATTGCCCCGTAAATGGGAAAGTCAAGATTTTTAGCTGTCACAGTGTGGGGAGGAGGTGGCACAGACAGGCATTGCCAGTGGCTAAGAAGGTGTCAGAGTGCCACACTTTACAAATCCCAACATGGGCATCTAGTGTTATTGAAGAACAGATACTGCGGTAGGCTTGTCAGAAAGTTAGAGAAAAAGATTGCATAGCCACTATAGGCAGACATCAAAAGCAGACATTGCCTCTTAATCTGCTTACGTTTCTTTCTTTCCTCTAGTATGATAAAATCAAGTCTGTGAGTAGAGAATAACAGCTTATTAAACAATCTGAAGCTTGGGGCAATATTTCTAGTCTTTTGAATAGGGGTTTAAAACCCTCTTCTACTGACTTGCAAACTTGAGTTCTTTTTTCTATGTTTAACCAAAGAAGAGCATACCTCATAGTGTGATGGTTAGTACTCTATGGTATTTTATTATTATTAATTCAAAAGTGGAGAGTTCCGAGAATTTTTCTATGCTCTTACGTGAAGGATACTTGAAGGTAATAGTCTAGAAGCCATGGGTTATCACAATACGAAGGAACTCTGATCTATCAGTCATTTGAAGCAAATGGCCCTGAAGTGAATGACTTCTTTCAATATTTTGACACTGCCAACACAGTATTTTTGTGTTAGCAAGTGCTCTCCTATATAGTATTTCTTTTATTGACTAATAGTTGGTTTCATTATCAGTTACATAGATGATTTTCACAAGTCTTAAAAGAAGCTCGCTTTATTTGTGTTACAATGTGGACTGAAATGTTACCAGGAGAATGAGTAAGAATACACAGATCTAATCTGTAAACTTTCTTGTGTTTGTATTTTCAATTCTGGAGACAAAACTGCTTTCTTGTTTTAATCAAGCTATCACGCTCAGCCAATATAAGACTTTTACACTCTGAGAGATAAATGTAAACCAAATAAATACCCACAACATACTGTCATTGCCCTCTTGTGCTCTCCTTCTTTCTCCTTGCTAAGGAGTTTGTTAGTGGATATAAAACAGATCCTTCCTTCCCACTGCAGAAGACATAAACCTAAACAGCTTCATAGAGCAAAGTTGTTTCCTTTTCACTCAAAAATACCGGTGACAGCAAATCTCACTGGACTGTGTATAAGAGTTGGTAGTACTATTTGCCTTTTATGAGACTTCCACAGAGACTTAAGAGTTGTTTATCTGTTAGGCAAACATTAAAAAAAAATAAAAATAAACCAACTGGTATAGACAGAAAAATGTAAACTTTTGTGGTTACAAAAAAGCCCAGTTGTTTGACTTGTGTACATTTTTTTACAGCATATAAACTGTTGGTAAGATTCCTTCTGAATACTGCATCAAAGAAAGAATACAGTAATTAAAGTAGGCAAAAGAAATCTTAATCAAAGAATGCTAAGGAAGAGGAGTAAGCAAAATGAAGTTTCATGCTTTATTATGTAGTGCCTTTATCACAGGGAAGTAGTTCAGTGAAGAAAACTTAATCAGGAAGGAAGAAACATCAAATTATTCTAGGTATGCAGGAGAATGTACATGAATCTCAGATATTTTTTCTCCTGAGTGACTGCAGTCATCGTAAGTAATGAAATTTTTTGGTTAAAGGAGTGCCATTGCAATTTGAAAAGGACATGGAATTTTTGAAGCTATTCAGCTGCCATTATGAGGAACTTGACAATGTGATTTACAGGAAATTTCATCATAAATTAAAAGAAACCTTGCTTTGTAAAACATATCTGTATTGCAGTATGAAAATGAACAGAACAATTCTGTGTATAAGCAAATGTAGTAGGAGTGAAGCTCAGAGCTTGGTGTGCTGTTCATATGGATGAAGAGCTGTGTTTACAGAGAGCTATGGGAACCCTAACAAAAATTCAGTTTCTCCATACACTGCTTTAGCAGATCTAGGTTTAAAGGATGTGCTTCCATGGAAGATATATGGATTATTTTGACATTTGTGCTCTTTAGGGACTGCTTATAGCTAGGCAACCTCTTCTGTATGTGCCATTACCTCACAGTGAGGAGCCCACATGAAACTTAGTGATGCTTTTGTTACAGTGGAGATCAATACTGCTCCTTCCTTGGTTTTCAGTCTGTATTATGTTTATTTTTAAAGAGAACCTGTTCTATATGATGTATTTTCTCATATTTTTAAAATCACTTCAGCAGGCTCCATCCCATCCTGTAGTACTGGGGCCTCTCTGTACCAGATAATCTTGGGATTTTCCTCATGCTGCAGAATGCCTAATGATCCATAAGTGGGTTGGTTTGTTGTGCTTCCCATCAGAACTATTTAGACTTGCTGAAAAAGCATTGTGTTAGAGGCACTGTTGGCTCTATTCATGTTCTAGTGTGTGTGTGTGCATCTCCAAGTGTCAGAACACTTTCATGTCCACTGGAAATGTTATCTGCTTTGATTACTAAGAAAACACCTACTTATCTTGTATAGCACCAATTTTCCCTCAAAGATGCATGCAGCGCTTCTTCAAAAAGAATATCTTTAAAGTAAACAAAATAAGTGAAAAAATACTTTAAAAGACATGTTTTCAAGATGTTCACAATGCAGTTTCTATTAATTCTGACTCATCCAAGCTAGTCAACATACAGCTGTTGCAAATTAACTTCCTTATCAGGACAAAGTGTTATGGTAAGCATTGAAGTAAATTGCAAACGGATCAGATTAGGAACTTTTGCTGTCAAGAGAAATAAAATATAATATCAGAAATTGCATGAGGGCCTGCATTTCAGTTGCTGTTTAGAGAAGGGTACAAAGAAGTTAGATTATAGTAGTGTTTGAGTTTTTAAGTGCACTTTGCAGATTTAACTTCAATTTTCTTTCCTTTTCACCATCTATTGATATACGTGATGAGGTTTTTTTTATTTTGTGAACAAGCAGAAGTTGCCTTGTTGAAGACACAACAAGCTTGAATAGCTAACTAGCATGAAAAAGTAGAAATAGTGTCTCATAAATGTTTGTTTTATTCTGAGTTTTTCCATTTCATAGTGCAGAGTTAATTTAAATACTTGTATTTATTTGCTGTTGTTTACAGTTGCACATTTGCTTTAAGAAGTATTCTTTGACTGTGTTGTGGTCAAACTGATGTGTTTTAAAAGTACTGTTAATAAACTGCTCTGGGAATTTTTTTCTTATTTATTAACAGCATCACAGTGCAGCAGATTATAAACCTACTTTTTTGCTGTGAGGGCAGAGGCATCCTGGAGAGGCTGTGAAGTCCCTCTCCTTGGAGAGAGTCAAAAGCCATAGCAACATGGTCCTAAAACAACTGACTCTGGGTGGCCTTGCCTAAGTAGAGAGTTTGGACCTGATGACCTCCAGAGGTCCCTTCTGACCTCAGTCATTTTGTGATTCTGTCATTTTGTTCAGGCATCCCATGGTTGTTCTGAAGTTGATATAGAAAAGCAGTGCAGCATGTCCCAAAGCCAGGACAAAATTATTATATGTAAACTACTGGGGAGAAAGTGACAAGATCAAAGTGCCTTTAGGTAAAAATAAGGAGCTTTACTTCCTTAAGTGATTGGACTTGCATTGACAGCTATCCCCTTTCTCTCATGAGTGGGATAATGGACTGACTGATGTAAAAATATGCCACTAGACAGCATCTTGTCTCTTGAAGACCCTTGATATCAAGGTTTTCAAAGGTTAAAAATATAAAATTTATTTTTGGTAAGACACGTAAGCTAATGAAGATGTGTATTGTACCTGGAGAAAGTACTCTATGATTAAAGGCATTAAGTCTTTATTTTCTGATTCTGCCAGTTGGTCTAATAAAAGATGCTATGCCTCTCTCTAAATCTTCCTCCTGGGTAGTTGAGTAGATTTCAGGATTTCGACCTAGTTTTACAGCATTTGTTGTCAGTGAAGATATTTTCAGCTTTGCAGATGGCCTAAATTTCACTTGATCTACCACTAACATGTGCAGTATCCAGACTGGTCTGAGTCTATTGTGCTGCAAAGAGCTTCAAATCACTATTGATTATATACTTAAGAAGACAAAAGTTCTTTAGAAAGCAATATATCCAGTAATGTTTTGCACCATCCATCTTTATCATACCATTAGTATTGCCACCTTACAGTGCAACTGAATGTGCTATAGTTTTATTATTTCTGTTAACTAATAACCAAACTGAATAACAATAGAAGAGGCAGGACTGCATTTTTTTCTTGTTAACCTTCTTTTTCTACTGTGTGTTGTTGAACAATTAAATAATTGAGGAATAAAGAACAATTACTCCTTTTCAACATCTTTGTCTAGCCTGTGTTCCTGTACTAGAAATCTTGTAAGACTGCATGTAGTGAGCAATTGCCTTATTTCTTTCACATTTTTTATGCCTTAGGATGAAAACTAATCACAGAGTCTGGGTACCTGGGCATTTCAAGATTATCTCAGAACTATTTTTATTGCTGGTGTTCAGGCCACATGTTTTTCAAAAATTATTATAGTACTTTGTTTCCTTTTCTTGTAATTCCCATTTTTCTTTCACTGGAAAGAAACCTTTCTCAAAGTCTGTGTTGCCACGTCTTTTCCAAGAAATTGCCTATGTTGATGTATGTTCAGGTTAAATGGTAATAAACTTATAAGATGTGTACACTTTCATTAAAGCTTTCATAGGATCATGCCAAGGGCTCTAGTGCAGTCTCCTGCTCAAGGGAGGATGAGGTTTAAGATCACACCAGATTGTTCAGGGCTTCATCTGGTTGAATCTTGTGAATTTTCTGGGCTGAGGGCTGCACAACCTCTCTGAGCAACTTACTATGCTGCATGGCTGTCCTTGTGATGGAAAAGTTTTTCCTATATTTAGTCTAAATCTCTCATTTTAATTTTTGTCTCTGTCTCTTGTCCTATCACCAAACACAACAGAAGAGTCTGACTCCATCTTCTTGTTAAACTCCTCACAGGTACAAGGAAGTTGTGTTTAGGTTTTCCCTTTTCTGCTCCAGAAATGTAAAATCTGCTGTATTTTGTTTAATAAAAACACCATTATGACTTTATTGCTTATATTCTATTATTATTACTTGTACTTCCCTAAATGCATGCTGATAATATCATCTTACTGTCTTTTTAGAAGAAAACTAATAGGAATACAAAATTAAATAATTGCTCCATTTACCCTAGCTGAGATAATTTAATACTTTTGCTTCTATCTTTTCTGTAAGGCACAAAAGCAAAAATTGTGTTCAATTATTTCTGTTTAAAAACTAACTCAGCTACATAAGAGCACCATTCCTTTGAACAGGCAGAAAAATGTGTCCTCTCATTGGAAAACCAGATCTCCGTTAACTTGCTAACCATATTGAAGTTTTATTGGCTCAAAAAACTAATGAGCAGCTGGTGGATTCTTCCATAAATGCAGTGTCCTGTTTGAATTATTCTCTGTCTAAAGCCAGTCCAAACAAATTTATCTATCAGGACTTAAGTGGTGGCTTGCCTGTGAAGTTGGCTGCAACAGGTGTGTTTGGGGGCAGAAAAACAAGGTCTGTGGCTGGAGTCAGAAGCTGTGGGACAAAGCAGGGGCTGTGGGACACAGCCATGCAATTGGTGGATGAACAAAAAGTTGTTTCAAACAGCCTTGCTACTCAGAATGAGCTGGAGAGCTGTCTGTAGGCCACAAGGATCTTGAATTGACACAGTCCTTGTTTCTAAACAGGTAAACACATGTTCTAGTTTCAAAACTCACTTAGAATTCCTTCCAAAGCTTGGAGCCAATGCCTAGTATTGATAAACAGAGTTAACAAAGGATATAATGAATATGTATGTGGTGATAACAGCTCTAGCCAGAGTTTTTGTTCTGATCTCTCCCC
>JAWWEE010000105.1:97009886-97032093 GCA_035221455.1 Xenops minutus
AAGACATTTGCTTGGGCGGCGCTGGCCATGTCGCTCAGGTAAATGTCATTTTGGCCAAGTAGATAAAAGGCAGATGGCTCGTGTTTTGGGGCTCGCTCGTTTCACATGACAGGCCAGCGTTGCCTTGGCGGGGACGCCCGCCGTCACCTGTGAGCCAGCTGACCCTTGAGGATGCAGCCACTGCTGGGGAAGTTTGGGCATTCCAGGGGTCGGTGAGACAACTCCATTGGGGACACCTGGGCAATTTGGGTGTTTGCACCTGGGGGCTTATTTTCTCCTCTCTCTCTATTGGGTTTCTTTTCCTGTTTACTTGGCCACCTTGGGTAATAAAACTGCTATTTGGGTTAAGTTTTCTGTGGTGCCTCAGTTTCGGCTTCCACATCCCTTCGGACCCCTATTCTCCCTGGAACAGCCATTCATCCAAAGGAGTAAGCCAGACTCTGGTATCACCAGTGACACCTTAGAGCAATTGCAGAATCCATCGTTGCTTGCAGTGCTCTGTTGTTCTGTCAGAGCACAATGCCATATGAGTGACAACTCTAGGGAGCTACTCCTGAGTCTGTCTGATAGGTGCTCTGTTGATTAGCCATTTTCTGTGTGTCCTGTTAAAATGGGTGCTCTAGTTTGATTAAGGCATGTTTCTTCTTTAGCTTGAAACACTTGGCCATTTATTCTCTCTAACCTTAAGATATGAAATTCATGTTTTTAATACACTACAATATTGACCGATCTTTTAACATCCAAAACATTTCTGCTTCGTAGTAATAATAAGGCAAACACTAAACCCATAAAAATCAATAGAGGTATTCTCTGCAGCATCAGCAGGCTTCAGATTGTGCCAAAATTTGTTTGTGGCATATCTGTGCCCCAATAGAGAACCAGGGGGAACATGGAGAGTAACTCAGAATGAGCTATCATGGATGTTGAAAGCCTGCCTGTGTGCTTGCCTGAGTGTGGAGTGCTTTTCAGACTGATTTGTGTAACTGATTATGAAACTTTAGAAAATCAAGATATATAGTTGTGAATGCAGGTTCATAGATTCACATACCTAAACAATTTCATTTAAAGATATCTTGTCTTTTTACATGGCTATGTTGAGCACTGTGTAGGTTTGTACAACAGACCTGTTAAAAAGTTTCTTTCTCTTTTTACAGTCACATTATATTCAGTAGTTAATAAAATAGGTAAGCTCTGTGAGGAGTATAATTCTAATAATTTTGAATTACATAAGAAAAAGATATGATTCTAAGCTTATCCAAAATAAAGTAATTCTTCTCGCCCTTTCACCAGCATATAATTTTTAATGTATTTTTCCTTGCGCACCAAGCATTTAAGGCTGTTTTCCAGAATGATTTTGATAGATACTAGCTCCATAATCAAATTGAAGAATATTAGTCTTTTCAAATGAAGTGAATACATTCAGCTTGCCAGACTTTAGCTTTGAGTTGTTTGTTAACCATGAAATGTGTTTAAAAATGGATGGTACCATGGTTGGACTGAAGAAACAGAGGAAAAGTTTCTAGGGCTCAGCACCTCAATGAGGTGATATTGTTGCACAGATAACACTTGTGCTGCTGCTGGCATCCAGACTGTGAGTTGACATAGGGGCTGCTCATGCTTTTTAGGTCTTCAGCTTGCCCTGGTTCAGCTGGGTGAGAACAGCTCAGTGGTTTGCTGAGGACTGTCCCCTAGCAGAGGGCTTTTGTAGAGTCAGGTTATCTCACCATGTGATTAACACAGTGCTAATCACCATTAATGGTAATGGTGATTCACTTCATTCCAAAATTTCTTTACTGTCTGAAAGGGCATTTTTCAAACAAATGCCTTGCATGAAATATGCAAAGATCTACACTGTGCACACCATGCTGCTAATGCAAACTTAATTTAATGAATACATCTGCTGTAGGTACAGGTTGTCTCCTACTTTATTAGTTGCATATCAAATAATTGCCACTTTGTGAATTTTTTGGATATTATGTCAAGTCCAAAGGCACAGAAGAAGTGGACAGTTTCTTCTGCACATGGCATTCCCTAACAAAAAGGTTGCTAAATTACAATGTAGATCTTAAAAGTTAACCTAAAACTTTTACATAAGAGGAAGTGGAAAGTGATTTTGACTGAGTAATTTCTCCTAACTCTGTGCACTAAGAGGTTAGATCTGGTACAGGATTTGCTTACATCATCAGTGGTTTCTAAGTAAGAAGTACCTGAAACAGGAAAGTGATGAAAGCTGGGATGTGCTAGCAATTCCTAACTCCATATTAAAAATCATATTGCTACTTACTAATCTTGGTCCCATTCTGATGTCTTTTTTTGGTGATTAAACAAAAAAATGAATACAAACAAGTAGAGGCCAATGGCACCAACGATAGATTAAAAAATCCCCACCAAAACCATTATGTTCTCAGCTTGGTTATGACAACTAAGTAATTAATTTTATTTTGGTACCAGAGACATGACTGGCTGTTCTATTGCCAGGAGAATTTTTATTATTTTCTTCTATATGAATACAATTCAGAACTACCCTATATAATCAAATCACATAATACATGTGATTCTTCTTCTATTTTTTTTTCTGTTATTAATTGAGTTATATTAAGCATAACATTGGCTGAACTTTCTCACAAAGAAGATTTATACTTTTCTTCAGGCAATGTTTCATTCTCTTCTCTTATGTTCACTTGAAAGCCTGTCATCTGAAATCATTCTGAGCTTCAGGTTCTAGCAATCAGATGAAAGTAAAGAATGCTTTCACGCCCTATAGATTCTAATCCCATACTATTCTGACTTAGTTATTTTAAGTGAAGTCTTATAATGTCATTATTACACAAGTTGAACAAAAATTATATGAAAGAGAACGAAGTGAGTTGTCTATTTATTTATTTTATTTTTGTGAAAAAGTGGTTGCCTTTGCAGAATGAATATTTCTGGGGAATGATATATCTCTACAATGAAATTCAAAGCAACCCAGAGTGTATGTATTTGTATCTGAAAGAACAGTCATATACACAAACAGCCCACCATGTAGCATCATTAAATCGACAGCCTTTACTAAACTATAGCCAGCAGAATGCCACTGTAAGAGACTGTATTAATCAGAACATGTTTTTGCGATTATCTAGAAGATGTGGAGAAAGGAGCTCACACAGTCACTGTGCCACACTGTGGATTTTCTCTGCTTGCTCAGTGTAACAAATGGAGCTAATTGAACTGCACAGCAGTGGATAACCCAAGTTCTGGATTTCATTACTCACTGTAGTACTGGCAGGAAAATTAGTAACATGGAACAGTGAAGCTTACCAACACAGATATTACTGTTTCCTTTCTCTGTGCCTCTGGACTTCAGATTTTTATGTATATATTATTTTAATTTTAGTTGAGGATTAACTTGGATGCCTCTATGTATCATACTCTGCTGGAAAGTTTTAGGTATGTGGAATTTGAATAACAATGTGAAGGTCATCTCACCAAGGTACTTATAAAAAAGTAAATGCCAAGTAGAAAAAAATATCAATGAGGAAAAATGCTGGGTGGTAAGCTTAAAAATCTTACTGAGTTTGTGTATTCCCCTGCCAAGTAGGAAACACCTTATACCACAATACAGTAGTGTAGAAATTCCTTCCAAATTGATGTTAAGGGGGAATAAAAAATACAGGCTAAAACCCACAGATTATTTCACCGAATGTCTATGACTTTTTTTTTAAGGCTGATGGTTTGAACTCTCATAAATGTAGGCATCAGGGAATTCTGTTTGGGAACAAGGACATCAGAGAGTATTTGTGAGACAATAGAGAATGATGGAATATTTGCTAGCTACTAACCACATTAAAGAGATAGAAATGAACGGGAATTAATTTTATATCTCACTGTCTAAAGAGAAAAAAATAAGTCATAATGTAAACAAACCTTTGTAAGTTAATGACTGAAACAGTAAGTATTTAAAAAAAATCCTAAATGTCCTGCCTTGATTTTTATCAGACACCTATTTTTGGGACTACCTAAAAGCATTTTTCCAGATTTTGCACAAAATGACCTTTCAGAAGGTTACATGGCTTAAAACAGTGGTGAGAGATAAAGAATTTAATTCCTTCTAGAGATAGACACTGAACATTTTGTCTTTCAGAGGACAAAACAGTAAATTTGAAATGGATTGTATAAGGGAAGCTAGAGAAATTTTATCAGCTTCTGTGATAGAATTGCCACTGATATTGAACTAGGTTTAACATGAAACAAGAGTTGCATTAGAAACAAAGCCAGTAATATATTGATAGGTAAGTGACAAAAAAGCTTCCTGACTAGAATGCATTAAATTAAGGAACTAAAACTGAAATATTTTAGTGGTATGAGATACAAAGTGAATAGATGAATGCAGAATTAAGGGTAGACTAAACAGAAGATGAATATGTCATCTAAAGGATTAATTTATGAATTTCATTACCCATATAAAGTACAGGATCTTGAGAAAAAGCAGAGATTATCTGAAATATTAAATGGGATATCTCTGAGTCTTGTATCTTTTTGTTATCTATCTTTCTGTGATTATTTCATAAAGAGTTCATTTCAATTGTAAATGCCCTATTTAAGCCTGAATTTCTAAATGTTGAACTTGATAGTGTTTAATGATTACTATTATGCTTAATTTTTACTATATAGATAAACCTGTTGTTGTATCCTCAAATCAACGAATTTTTGTTTAGTCTAGAATTTTTAAATTAGTCCCATTTTTTATAGTAACTTTCAGTCCTTTTTTTAGGTTTGAAATTCTAAGAGTACAATTTTTATTTTGTACCAGATATATATAAATAAGTCATGCTATGTTTTCTTATATAAAGGCACTTTTATTACGTCTTGTGCCACCTGATTGAAAATTGCATTGTGTGTTGTCCTGATACAGCTTATTGCTTTGTTCTTGATTTCATCATCTATAAACAGTACTATGATCAATGAAGTGCGTATTTCATAGCATTATCTTCATATCCTACTAAACCATTTTCCTAGCATCATATGACCCTTTTTGGGACAGGCAAGTGGTGTGGGACACACCATTCAATATACTTCATAGAAATATCTGATTACCAAGTCTGACAATGGCATCGTTTCCAGTGAGGAGAATTTGCTGTCTCTACTACATGCAAAATAAACTGGCTGGATGCACAGAAGCTTATTCTGCAAGACATTTTCCTTAGACAAGCAATAGTCAATCATATTTAAACTCACAAAGAGGGAAGAAGAAAGGGAGGAAAAGAAAAAATATCAAACTTCTGATTTTTTTTTTGTTCATTAATGAACAATGAATGCAACGGAGCTGTTGTGAATACAAATTACTACAGTCAGCTTCTTTTGTGGCTTTGCATTTTGCATCATATCTATCATTTTTTCACAAAGTACTGTTGCAGTTGACTAATCTGCACTGCTGGGATTGTGAGATACAAGTACACAGGATATAAAAGAATCATTCAAACATTTTATCTCAAGGATGACTGATTGCGTTTTGGGGAGTTCTTTATGATGCGGTGAAATTAAATTGAAGCACATTTTTTGTAACTTATAGAGTTGGTCTCATTTTGCAGCCTGTGAAAAAGGTTCTGTGTGTGTATTCTACAAAGAGTTGATCCCATTATTTGTATTTCTTAATCACTGCAAAAGTGGTAACAAGTTTCCATCCTATTTGTTCAATTTTATGTAAGGAAAATGTATTAATAACTCTATGCCTTGATTTAAGTTCAACACCTTAATGTGTTCAGATCCACTGTTCTAGCTTGTGTTGTCTGTTCCACTGGGCACACAGACCTAAGCTTTCATTTCGGCTTACCCTTGGTCTTGGGTAACTTAACTCTCTCACATTGCAGAATGCCTAACTTGTAAGTGGAAATTAATTTTTACCTAGGTAACTGGATGTTTATGTGGAGCTTTGAAGCTCTAATATGCCAGGCAAATTTTACAGAGTCTATTCTTATAGACTCTTACTGTTTTAAAAAGAATTGCACTGTTCTTGTAGTAGTTGAATAATACAACCAGCAGGACTGACAAGCTGTGTGCCTGAGGATGGTATTATCTGCTTATCTGTACAGAAGATCTATGAAGCTCGTATTGATCTTTTTTCTTCCTTTGAGTTTTAAAGTGTGAATGGCAATCATGTTTTGGAAAAGTTCCCATCACTTTCATTAAGACAGATTATCTGGTATTCTGCTGAGGAGAGGTTTAGAATTTACCTTGTGTGCTTAGAAAAAGAACTTTTTCTTTTTTCGTCCCCCAAGAGTTTAAATACAATGTGCAGTAATAAAACAAAGCAAAATATACAGAAAAGTTTCAGCAATTAGCTTTTTAGATTGAATAGCAGATCTGAAAAGAAGATGGTGCTAGTGACTCTCTGCTCCCTCTTTTCATACTGCTCTTAAAATCTGTTTTATGCAGGTGGTTTGTCACAGAATCACAGACTAAGCCGAGTTGGAAGGGGCCAACAAGGACCATTGCATCCAGATTCTGGCCCTCCACACAACAACTTCAAGATTCACACAACCTGCCTGAAAACATTGTCCAAATGAATTCTGTCAGGCTTGGTGCTGTGACCACTTCCCTGGGGAGCCTCTTCCAGTGTCCAACCACCCTCTGGGGAAAGTAACTGACTCTGGAACTCAGTGGATTCAGCTGGCAGTAAAAGATCTGGATTGTGACCCACTTGTCCTTTTTTCATTTGATCATTTTCTAATGTGATTGTTTGGTGCAGGAGATATCCAAGTTGAATTCCTTTAGGATGAATATACCTAGAAACCAGTCTCTTGCATCCTGTGTAAGTGCTATGACTAAAAGTCTGTCATTAACGAAAGTTTAATCATAAAGACTACTCAGACTCTCTAAGTTATGCATATTCTTAGTTAATAACTGACCCTTCACTGCAGATTACATCTCACTGTGGTCTGGCCAATACTCTTACCAGTGCTTGTTCTGGATTGATACGATGCTCATGTTTGCTTCTGTCCCCACAGACTACTACTCCCATGTAGTATGAATGTTCTTGTTGAGCTGTTGCTGTTAATCTAGAAAGACAGTCTTCTCCATTTGTGTAGAGCTGCTGCAACAGGTTTCTCTGCCGTCTTACCGTTCAGGTACAGTTCATTTCTCATTGCAATTTGTAGAGGAAGCCTGGGAAGCTTTAACCTCATCAGGGTCAACTGAATCTTTGTGAAAACCCTCACCACTCACCTTAGGTGTTAGAAAGAGTGGCCTTGTCTTTTAAGTATGTAGAACATGACTCTGGATTTCAAGTAGAAGAGACATCTAGTGTGCAACACTGGCTGAGCTTTTTGTGTTCCTGAGGTTGAGAAAAAATCAAATACATTCCTTTTCTTGGGCTTTTGCTTAACATGAAGGCATGACTTTTTGTGGGTCATCTTTAGATCCATCAAGTTCTCCCAATGTTAGGTTTCTAAGACACTGAAAGCCTCAATGTTTTTAGATCTGCCTGTTAGAGATGAATGCCCAGCTTTTCATGTTATGGAGTTTAAACCGATTATGTGGAAGCTATATTCCCAATTCCAGCCTTAGGGAAAGCAGATTTAGAAAGTTTTGACTTTTTTTTTCAATATGTGAAAGATCCCATAGAGATTAGAGAAACAATGTTCTTAATTGCATATTGAACTCCTGTTCTCCAATTCCTTCATTATGTTCTTAGATATCTCTCAGTTTTACCTGTTAATTGATTATCTAACAAACACTGGGATTATAAGTTGCAGCACATTTTAAATCTAAGGTTCTTGGGATCTTCTGTTCGTGTTCAGGGAAAAAAATAGTAGGTAACTGCTAAGAATGAGAAGTAAAGTTTGTGAACTCATAACAAACATTTTTACACTAAAGATTAAAGATAATTTAATATACTTGATTGTTACATGGACTTCACAGAGCAGTATATGAACTGATTACAGCACTGCTTAAGACATGAGATAATAAGGCAAAGCATAACATGTTGAATAGAGGTTTTCTTTCAACCAAAGCAGTGCTGTTTACCAAATCATTGGCAACATCTTATCACACTAAAACAGGCAGAGACTTCTTCCATTGAGTTTTGAGAGGCTGCTAATATTCAGTATATGCACAGAACCCTTAAATGGTATTGAAACAGCTGGTCTACAGAAAAGGTAAATAGCATTGAACATCAATGTCTTTCACACACGTTCACTTTCTAAATAGAACTGGTAGTTACTGGGAGAAAAAACAGTTTTTCTTTAATTTTTATGTCCTTCAGTGGGCTTTACTTCATAGAAACCCTGAAACCTGTGGAACTCCTGTGAATTCCCAAGTTATTTTTAACTTCTCATAACTCCCCACTATTTCAATATAATTTTGGAAATGGACAGTAGTATAAGTTACCAGTTTAGATGCATAGTAAATTAGAAAGTTCCAGGCCCATGCTCTCTTTCTGAAACCAGTTAGTGCACCCTTGGCCACAACTATACAACTAAACTCTAAGATCTTCCAAAACTGGTCAGCTTTATGAAAAGCATTGCCAGCAGGTCAAAGGAGGTGATCCTTCCTCTCTGCTCAGCATAGGTGAGGCCACATGTGAAGTTCTGGGTGTAGCCCTTGTCTCACCAGTATAATAGACATGAACATGCTGGAGCAAGTCCAACAGACAACCACTAAGATGATGAGGAGATGAGTGCATCTTACATACAGGAGACCTGAGACTGTTCATCTTGGAGAACAGAAGGCTTGTGGGGATATGGGGAAGTAAAGGAGAAGGAGCCAGACTCTTTTAAGTGGTGTGCCCAGTGAGAGGACCTGAGGCAATAAGGATGAATTGAAATAGGAAATTCTGTGTAAATTTAAGAAATAAACTTTTAAAGTGAGACTAGAATAGGTTACACAGAGGGATTGTTGGAATTTCTTCCTAAAAGATACCAAAACATGACTGGACACAGCCATGACTAACTTCCTCGAACTGTCTCTGCTCTGAGCCAGGTGGTTGGACTAGATGATGTCCAGACGTTCCTTTCCACGTCAACAGTTATAGGAAAACAGAGTGGCTACTTCCAAATTGCTTATTGGGAATTGTCTCAAGTCTGAGATAATACCAGAATCACACCCAGGAACGTATTGGAAGAGGGTAGTTGTCCTGGGCCAAATCACAGCCAGGATCATTCTAATCTGGTGATAACTTGAGAGAAAATATAGAATGTGTGCAGCTGTCTTTGTGATATTAAAAACTTTCAGGCACTTGACAATGTATCATGGAATCATTAAATGATTTGAGTTTGAAGGGACCTTAAAGATCTTCTAGTTTCAAGCCCCCTGTCAGGGACAGGGACACCTTCTATTTGACCAGAGCTCAGAGTTCCATTCAACCTGGCCCTAAAAACTTCCAGGGATGATGTATCCACAACTCTGGGCAACCTATTCCAGTGCCTTACCAACCTCACAGTAAAGAACTTTTTCCTAGTATCTATTCTAAACCTAGACTCTTACAGCTTGAAGTCATTCCCCCTTGTCCTGTCCCATCACTACATGCCTTTTTGAAAAGTCCCTTTCAATTTTTCTTTCAGGAACTAGAAGGCCTCAATTAGGTCACCTTTAAGCCTCTCCTTTTCTAGTCTGAACAAAGCTTAAAATTAAGGTAAACTAGTTGCCACTTTAACAGCCTCATGTCAGATTTTTTTTTTTATTTTATTATGAGAAGTAGACCTTTGCAGTGCACAACTGAAGTGTTTATTTAACAAATTTCTTGCTGATGTGTGGTCTTGGCAATATCTCCAAGCACTTTTGCTCTCTTTATGTGACACTTTGTAGCCCTAGTTTTTGGCCTTTAGTACAGTTCTAGATGCACTGTGATGTTTTGGCATGTTATGTAAGTATTCTTGGTGTCTCATGAAATAAACATCATAGAAAATGTAGGTGGTCCTTCTGTTTGTGTGATCAAAATGAGATGTTCAGATGCTATGACATAGAAATATAGAAACCACCTAAACCAGGCATTTTCATGCTGTTATCATTAAGAGAAAGACATGCTCTATGCCTTCATTTGTCATTATAAGCTTTTTGTGAGGTTCATAGGAGTGTTGCTGTTTCACACAAATGTGTTTCTGTTTAATGCTAATGCATATTAGATGACTTCAGTAAAATAGATATATATTAATTAATCACCATCTGGAGAGGAGAAACAAAAAACACACCCTAGGTGATTACTTTAGGCCTATATGCACATACAGAAAGAAGAGTAAAATGGACACATGATCTATTTCCTCACCAAAATAACCAAAACAAACCACATAATCTACTTGGAACTAAAGTCCTAATCATCAGTAGAACATGCCCACAAATGCTTATTAAGAGGTGTATGCCGCAGGGTACCAAGACTGAACAATCTCTCCTTGACCAGAAGGCTAGAGCAGCTCTCCTATGAAGACAGGCTGGGAGCGCTGTAGAAGAGAAGGCTCCAGTGACACCTCATTACTCAGGATTTAAAGGGAGCTTATGAGAAAGATGGAGAGTGACTTTTGACAAGCGCACATAGAGATGGGACAAGGGGGAATTACTTTGACCTAAAGAGAGTAGGTTTAGATTAGCAACTAAGAAAAAATTCTTCCCTATGAGAGTGGTGAGGTACTGGAACAGGTTTCCCAGGAAATTTGTGGGTGCCCTATCCCTTGAAGTGTCCAAGGCCAGCGGGATGGGGCTTTAGGCATCCTGGTGTAGTGAAACATGCCACTGCCCATGGCAGGGCATTTGTAATTAGATCTTTAAGGTTGCTTCCAGCCCAAGTCACTCTATTATGATACTCTTTTACTCATCTAGTCTCGTGATTTCACTGTTTTTACATCTTTTCCTGATGACTGGCAGAAGCATGGCCCAAGCGTGAGCAGAGAGCAAATTTGAGATTTTTACTTTATTCTTTTTTTTTGTTTCTCTGTTACACTAAGAAAAGGTGAGGCCTTTTCCTAATGTATCTCTGCCTCTGTTAGAAGATTTCTTTCTTACCAGAGGAAGCTACCTCCTTCTGTGTAAAGGAGAGGCTGCCATAGCCTGAAGAAGCCATTTTTTGTGTGAAAAGGAATTGTGCTTTGTCTCAACCCTCTTTCATGAATGCAGATTTGAAAATTGACAGGTCTTTCCAGCACCTACAGAAATATGTTCTCTGTAGGAAATACTTCTCCAGACACAGCCTCTGAGGCAGTTCACCTCTCTGCTTCCTGCCATAGCACTCCGATAATAGAGCCATAGTTCAGTTCACTAATTGCATTATTTTTGTATAAAATCCATGAAATTGCCTCAGACATATCAAATGCAAAGTGATTGTGTACAGATATTCTGAGAGGACACTGCTCACAGAACATGTAAAATAGCTGACATTTTTACTGTAACTGAGAACTCCAACATCTATTCACTGGGGATAAAGGTATTAACCTGGTATTAAATAGATAATCTGATCTTTCAGTCACAGTGTCTTCCCTGATCAATAGGATTTTCAAGTGCAACTGTTTGATATCTACCTGTCTGTTAACCTTTGTAATTGAGCAGCAAGAGAAGAAATTTGTCTTTAAGTGTGCTACTTTTTTTTCCAGACTAAACCTACAGTGAATATTTTTCTCTTCAAAAGAGCATATAAAAAATTTGGTATCTTGCTTTATGATTTCAGTCTAGTTTTCATTGTGTGAACGCTTAAATGCACATTGTGCCCTGTATATGATGAGATCTAGCTGCTTCATCATAGAATAAACTTGTGATGCCTGTTGTGCCTGTGAGTAATAAAAATAATCCGAAGGTCTCATTACTTGAAAATTTTAAAATACAGAAAGTTTCAATCTTGTTTATTTGTTCATTGTATTTTTGTTGTTGTTTTTTGTTTATTAAACCTTGGAAAAAGGAATATAACTGAGAAAACTTTAAGCAAAACACAATATTTTTTAGGATATATGAGAAATATATATACCAGACATATTTCTATTTACATACACTGACATAGTATTTCTCTCTAAAAGAGACACTCATGTACACAGTAATATTTTATATGTTTGTTAGGTAATAATTGTATTAATGTTGTGTCTTGAACAAGGTTAATTCTTAAAGATCACTGTCTTTGATCTTCAGAGTTTGCCTGTGTTTGATTTTTCATCTTTCTAAATAAAAGACATCAATCTGAACAGATTTAAATAAGTTGATGTTCTAGTCCTTTTTTTTTTTTTCAGAAGTCAGTATACTTTTAAAGAACAACTTATTGACAGCAGTCTTTTTACATATAAAAATAGTAACATTGCTTTTAAATTATTGTTATAAGAACAAAATACCTAGTGCCTTGATGAGTTTATGTAAGGTAAGTTGCTGGAATATAATCCCGTAGAGATAATAATAATAAGAGCAGCCAGAAGAGTTGGCAGAACTTTGTTAAGGAAATTAATTGGTTTTAACTAAATAGGTAGGAAACATGGGGAAGCTGCTACATCTGAATGGCCTGTGGCCCCACACCTTTCATCCTCATGACTTCAGATAGAGGAGCAGCCTCTGTCCTTTTCATTGCAGATCCTGCCACCTGCATTTCTGTCACATCAGGATGTGGGTGATATTGTGGGCTTTGCATGGTGCTAGGCCTGAGCAAGCAGAGGTAGAAGCAGTGCAGAATGCTCTACTTGCTTTACACGTTGAACTGCCAACTGAGGCACTTTAACCAGTGAATTGCTGTCGTGGTTTAACTCCAGAGAGCAGCCAAGCCCCACACAGCTGCTAAGTCACTCCCTCACCAGCAGGATCGGGAGTGAATCAGAAGGGTAAAGGATAGAAAACCCATGGATTGAGATAAAGGCAGTTTAATGCAAAAAGCAAAATCAACACAAACAAGCAAAGAAAAACAAGGAATTAATTCATAACCTCCCATGGGCAGGAGGTGTTCAGCTGCCTCCAGGAGAGCAGGGGCCCATTAACTAAGTAATGGTTACTTGGGAAGACAAATGGCATCATTCCAAATGTTCCCCCCTCTTCCTCCTCCTTTCCCATGCTTTATATATTCATCATGATGCCATATGGTATGGAATACCCCTTTGGTTAGAGCAGGTTAGTTTACCCAGCTGTGTCTCCTCCCATCCTCCCACACACACACAACACCTTTGCCAGCGTGGCAATACAAAAAGCAGAAAATACCTTGGCTCTTGCTAAGCCCTGCTCAGCAAGAACAAAAACATCTCTATATTATCAACCCTGTGTTCATCACAAATCCAAAATATAACCCCATACCTGCCACTGTGAAGACAATTAATACTACCACAGCCCAAACCAGTACAGTCAGCCCCTGCAAAGCAATTTGATAGCTCTTCTTCGGTGTTTTTAGAGACCCTCTCCTGATCCTTCACAGTATGCACAGGCATTTTCATGCCAGACTAATTTTCCTTGCCAAATTAATAAGGCTGCTGATTAGAGCTCTATAATAGAAGCTGCCTGCAACTTTCACTACAGGGCTGCTAACATTTCCATGTAATGATGAAGACATGGATTCTGTTTACGTGATTCAAATAATAATGTTGAAATTGAGGGGAGACAGGAATTATTTCCATATCATTAAACAAAATTGAAAGGAGACAGAATGCTCTACACAGAGAAGAGGAAAATGACAGTTATTGTTATTTCTATTTACTCCCTCTGTTCTACTCATACTTTCTCCTACTTCCTCCCTTTTTTCTCCTTTCTCAATTCTTCTGTCATTAACTTTTCCTATTTTTATTTAGTAGGTAGTGGCATGTATTTCAGACATAACACTAAAAAGGAAGTTATCAGGCTAGGTTTTATGCTGCATCAACAGAGAAACTGCAGGACCAAACACAGTCATAGGTGAAAATTATTGCTGCAAAAGGCAGGTTTTTCTCAAGAAGGGAGTATATAGAAGCAGAAGTTATTTTGTGTTGCAGACATACAAGAGCATCTTCCAGCTACTAATTCAGTAAGCATAAGAGTTTGGAAACAATGTAAAACCACTTGTGCTGATCCTTATGTTTTTCTTTTGAAGCAAATTTCTTTCACACTCTGATATAATTTATATGCTGCCCCCAAAGCTGGCAGTAGTGGTGATGTGTCAATGGAACAGGGACTGTGTACGTGGTTAGTACCTATAGGCCCGTCAATAGCTATTTCAGTCAATAACTGTTTCAGCTATTTGCCTTCAGGGGAAAAAGAAAAAAAAAAAAAGAAATTCTTATTTGTTCCTCACATTTTTCTCAGTGCTATTTTCTGCTTTCTGCCTTTTTTTTTTTTTTTTCCCCCCAGCAGCACCATCTTCCTATTGCATTTATTGAAAATTTCACATAGAAACTCCAAGCAGTGGGTCAACAACAAATCTGGGTCAAACTGTAAGTCAAGCTAACACATTTACTCAACTGTTTTGTGCATACCTTGTCTATCATTGCCTCATTACATATATCCCCCTCTTAATGGTAGTTCCTTCTGGTTTAAAGTTTCTTCCCTTTTTGACTGTCAGTTACTCTTGGGTAATATTTAAATCTCAACCTTATCAATACTCATTGGCTGTTCCACAATTATTGTAAAAAGGAAATTTCCATCATTTTTGTTATTTGCCTTCCTTTTGTTTCTCCATAGGCTGCATAATCACGGGCTTTTGAGCCAAACCTGAAGTCCATTAACAATGCCATTAATCAAAGGAAAGAGAACATTACTTGGTGGTTGTACACTGGGAATTCTTACCAGATACTTGTAAAAGACTCTTGGTATACACAATGTTTCTGCTTTTTGTCTCCAGTTCTCTGAATACAGGTAGTTCAAGATAGAAAGGTTTTTTAAGTTTGTTGTGAACTAATCTAACTTTAGGCTGCAGTAAGCAAAATAACAAATTAGAAGTTCTTTTTATAGAAATAATTTAAAATAAAAAGTTAGGATTTAGGCTTGTGCTGAGCTCATATGTTCTATTTTTCTTACAGATGTTAGGTATGCTTCTGTCCTAAATGCAGGTGATTATATTTATCCATCTGCATACAGAATTTTTAAATACTTAGTTAAAAGTTATTCATCAAATATGCATTTATTTCATAAAAACAGATAAGTAGGAAAGAAATTAAAGAAAATTCTGTCTTAGGCTGTACTTTCTTAAAGACTTTGTCACCTTGAAAGATTATGCTGGAAGCCTTCTTCCTGACTCTTTTTGTTAATTTACTAACTCCAGACTCCATATAAAGTCAGTAAAAACATCTTGCAGCTAGCAGTCCTAGGAAAGAAGCATTATTGCATGGATACTTTGGGTAAAAAAAGAAATTAGATTGAAGTTTATGCCTTCTGAGATATTAATTAGCAAAAACACACACAAGGAAATGAGAGTACGATTCTATGTAAGAGAGAAATTGTGAGATCCTGAATATAAATGTTGTGGGATAGCGATATTAATACTAATGCCTTTCAGATCCTTGTCTGACTTTGGCACCCCACAGGTTTCACTGGCAGTGGGGTCCAACAGGCCACCTTGTTGCCAGGACATCTCATCATGTGAGTTTTTTCTGACTGCAGCATTCTCATGTTTTGGGACAACATTGAGACTCAGGTTTATGACTGTGTAGGCATGGCTAAGATCTGGACTCTGTGATCCTGATGGTCCCTTGCAACTCCAGATATTCTGTGATTGTGGTTTTCTAGATGTTGGTTCATAACTTCCTTTGCTATGAGCTAAGCATATGTCCAACTAATGCTCAGGTCAAAACTTTATGACTGTCCATCTTGTGTATATAGAAACTACACTCCTGCTTTTTTTATGAGATTCAAAGTATTCCAGGTCAAGAAGGATGTTTAGATAAGCCCATTGTTTTACTATGACCCCAGCACATGCAGTATAGGTGGACCAAGCATGTTTATGCTGAGAACATTCATGCTGAACCTCTCACAATCTACACAGGATCTTGCAATGCTTACGAAACATGGCACTGCAACACATTATAAGCAGAAAGCTGCTCCCCTAGGCCTGAACTGTTAAGTGTTATCTCACTTGAAATATGATATCTGAGTCTGCTGAAGTGGCTGTTGACTAGTGTGAAGCAGTTATGCATCTTTGCTCATCTTTTGTAAAAGAGCACACTTAGGGTATAAAGACTTGCAAAAGTTTTTCTACCCAATCATCTATGAGCTAATTTTTTAATGTTGTTAGAGTTGTCTTTTTGCATTTCTGCATCTACATGTTGAATATTATATTAATAGAGAGTGGTGCTTTGAGTTATATTAAATTTTCAATAGCCTATTCTAGACTCTTGTTCTATTCCTGCCCTTCCTGTAATTTATCATATATGAGTAGCTTGCTGTCTGCTATTAGAGATAGAGATTTCCAGTTTTATGTTACTTGAGATGTTTTGTCTGACTCTTTTTCCCCTTTCTTGATGTGCTTTGTTAACATTGATGACTAAGGCAGCTTTTGAAAGAAAATTCTCCCCATTACCTGCAGAATGCTGTCTTTTTTATTACTATTATTGCTGTTTTTAAAACAATTGTGTCATAGATTTTTTAAAATTTCTTTCCAGGTAACATTTGCTTGCTTCTTTTTAAAATCCCTGAATTGTTTTTATTAATTTCTGTGCTCATAGTTCATCCATCTCTGGAGGGAGATTGTTAAAGAGTGGAAAGGAGACCTCATAGCTCTCTGTCATTAAAGGCTGAAAGCCTATGAGGGTTGAAAGCCCTGTGAGAGATTTGCCATTAACTGAATCATCAGTTGGAATTACCAGTATCAGCCAGGTTGTCAGTAGGCTCAGTGATTGATGTCATAAACTTTGCTGCTGCTGTTGCCCTTGTTGGGAGTTATTGATGTGTAGGTGTGAGGTCCTGAACATTGTGATGCCAGCTAAATTACAGTCAAAAGATCTCAGGAGTCTTGATTTATCTTGAGGAATTGCCAAATATTTGGTACAGTGGCTAAGTTTTATTGGAGACAAACACAGTTCCAGCACTTTAACCTAATGATAATCAGGACGGGAGTGAAGGGATATGTACTGGTGGAAAGGTGGTTGCCAAAACAGTGATATCACTTACTCTGCATTGGTCATTGGCAAAGTTTTATCCTCCTTTGTGACATGGTAAAAAGAGCACGTCTATCACATTGTTGCTGTATCTTTGTTTCTAACAGTCCTGTCCTGTATGTTCCTTTGCTAGCCCTACCTCGTTATGTACTTACTACATTTCTTTTCAACCAGCCCAGTAAGAATGCACATATGAGTCAATGCCTTAGCAAGCCTTTGTGTTGATGGTACTCTGGTGAACTCTACATTGGGCACCCACCAGAACATATTTCCCTGTCAGACTAGTGGTTCCATCAAAGCTGGAACAAATAAAACCTCATTTCTTATTGATTTGTGCCTTGCATTCACCTCATGAACTTTCTGTTGTCCAATAAAGTGTGAAATCACACTGTAACATCTCCCTCACATGCGATTTTTGTAGGCTGTCTTTCACTCATTTGCACAAAATCTGTAAAGAGTTCTAACTTTCTGCCAGTTACACAGTAACATAAGTGCAGGAATGTGTGGGAATTAACAATTGTGCATGTATGTGTGTTGGGGGGAAGTGGGTAGGATAGAGAGGTTCCACATTCCCAAGTAATTTATAATTAATTTGCATAGGTGAAAAGGATATCTAAAGTCCTTATGGACACCCAAAAGTTCTTAATGAAAACTTCCTAGTCAGTATCAGTTGGAAGACACAAATCTTTATAACAGCTGAGCTGGAATGTTTCAGAACTTGTGCATGTCATATAGATTTGAGTAAGTCTGTACTCAAAGCGTAGATGTACACAAAGACAACAGAGCAACAGTCTCTGTCTAAAATAGGGCAACTGTCATTATATTACTTCCAAACCAAAGAGTCTCTTGAAATGCCTACATGGCTTTGAAAATTATTCCCAGGGAATAATTAGTAGTCTGCACAGAAATAAAGAGAGAAACCAACTAAAAGAAGAAGAGCAAAGAAAATAATCTGAGATAAAAGCATCCATCCCCTTCTCACAACTTTTGTCACAGAAAAGGCAACTGATAGTTCACAAAAAAGGCCTGAAACTCTTTACAGTGTTGTTTAAAACATGTTCCAGATGATTAGTGTTGTCTTTCATGACAGTTTATTTCTTGCATCTCTTGAACTATGAATAATCCTGAAAAAAACTCCACACCATAAGATGTATTCATTTCTACTCAGAAGTATACTTTGCCAGATGTTTGGATTCTTGATGTGGAAGAAAAATAAAAATTGACTTCTTAGATATTTCTTTTAAGGGTGATTTTTTTTCCTTTGAACCTGAACTTCCCAAATTGGGAAAAGACAGAAAATGCACTAAAATGTCCTGTTACTGTCTGCATTTCTATAATTACTATATCAGTTTCTTCTTTTGGTTTGGCTTGTTTCAAGCTCTACCACAAAGAAGGCTATCTGTGTGAACCCTCTCTTCTTATTATTAGAACAATGATGAAGAGGTTGACAGGTTATCTTCTTTTGCCTGAAGCTGCTGTTAAGATCTCTCTCACAGCTCCTAGCTAGTTAGCCTGGCTGATGCTCCCTCTGTACTTTTTTTCTTGTTTTATATTCTTGTTTCCTGTGGTTTTTACTTCTTTAGTAAATGACAGTCACACAGATGAAAAGCTGCCAAAGGGAAAGAGAACTGAGTAAAAAATTCAATTCAATCGGTAGCTGTAAATAATACACCTTCAAGACGAAAATTATGAAATTGAGTGAGAAGTCCAATATACAAAATACTGCTGACGGTTTTGGGGATATCTTATCAAAATCAATAGTCAAGGTCAAGTCATGCAATCATGAAGGCAGAAAATACAAATGAAATTATCTTTTTTCTATTACAGTTGACAACACAATGATTTTGGAAGCCAAGATACCCAAGTTCCCAACTTCACTCAGGAAGGAATAGCAAGTAATATTACAATATTTAACAAATATTAAAATTATAACCCAGTAGTAATTGATATACATAAGGACTTATAGATGTAGAGAATAAATAGGTAAGGAAATCAAAACACATGTCCTGTAAGTTACCATTGTGAAGGCAATGGTAATGTCAAACTATAACTTTAATAAAGTTACAGTATATCTGGAATGAAAGAAATTCCAGTACCACTCATGGATACCTTAAGATTTACACATCTAAACTATAATATAAACCAGTAGTATTTAATAACTTTTAATTTCCATATTTTAAAAAAAACAGGGGATATAATCATATATCAGAATAACAAAGTTCTTTCCAGTCCACTGATTAAAAATCTCATAAGAGAGCAATAAAAGAAGAAATATTTAAGATCAGAAACCTTAGATAGCTTTGCCCAGAAGTCTTATAAGATTCAGTAGATGCTCTTTTTAGAACTGAGAATCATAGTGAACAGCAGCTTTAAAATAAACCAAGAGTGTGTCCTTGAATCTAAGGAGGCCAGGAGCACCTTTGGCTGTCTTTGACTATTGGCAAGAAAACATACACCGGGCCCAAGGCAGCCATCCTTCTGCTCAGTTCAGCACTTGTGAAATCTGAAGTACTGTGTCTGGTTTGGGGTGCATGAAGGTCATACTAAAGTGGGTCTCGTGAAGGGCCACCAAGAGGTGATGATGTGCAAGGAAAGGCAAGAAGAAATGTGTTTGTTCAGCCTTAAAAAGGCTAAAGAGAGATCCAATTTCTGCCTGTAACTATTCATTTGGAGGTTATAGAGGAGGTGTGGCCAGATTTCTCAGAGGTGCACAGAGAAAAATGAGAGGTTCAGCAAAGGGAGTTCCAATGCAGTGTAAGGAAAAAAATATTTCTGTAAGAGTCGTCGAACATTGAAAACTGTTTTCTAGACAGGGAGTGGAATGTCCGTCCTTGAAGATACACAAAACTGAACGAGGCTCTGAACAACCTGTTCTAACTGTGGCTTCATTGGTTAAATGAGCTTTGGGTGTCCCTTCAAACCAACGTGATCCCATGATTCAATAGTTGAAAGATGCTAATTTTAAATAAATATGAAATTATCAGAAATATTCTAGAATTACAGAAGAACCCTCCAGTTAGGAATTAAACTGGGCTTCACACAGTTTGCCCAGTTACATATTGGTTAGTTAGCCACACAAAAATCCTGGGCAAAACGTAATCACTGTAACTGGATCGAATACATCAGCAGCAAATCATGTGAGTGTCAGAAACACTGAAGACTTGAAAACTAAGACTTGAAGACCTAGGAGCTCTGATGTCTAATAAAAGTAGGGCTCATGGGTGCTTTAAAAGGTGGGTTTTTTTGGTTTTTTTTTGGTGTGTTTTTTGTGGTTTTTGTGTTTTTTTTTTTTATTGTCATCATTTGTATCATTGGAACTGGGATTCGTAAAACTAAAAGCAAAGAAAGAAGTATTTAGGTGTTTTATTAGTCACTTATAACACCTTGACTACAGAAAATATGATTATGATCAATAAAGAGATTTTTAAAGGGACTTTTGAATAGAATTGGAAAATGAGCTGTCAGTGGGCAGTCAAAGTTACATAGAAGCTCAACTAGTAGGGTTCCTTAGTATTAAATTGTTTCAGTCAATGACTGAAGGCAAATATAAAATCACTGATAACAAAGTAAGGCAATTCAAATAAAAGCAGGGCATGCATTTTCACCATTAGGAAGTATAATCCCCCATGGTGTTGCCTAAAATGGAAGAAAGTTCCATACAATAATAGTATAGATAAAATAGAGGGCAGTATCTTTAATGAAAACACTTTCAGTTGCAGCAAAATACATAGTTGTACACCACAGCATAAGACTCACAAATTTATAATATCAATTAGTTATCATATCTAATGGATACATCTGACCCGAGAACTGTCCACCCCCAGAACCTCGCTCACGTCTGCCGCTTAGCACACCTCCTTGGAACTGAGTAAGAGGTCTCAAGACCTCTTACTTCTTAACATCATCATCTTCACATCACATGCCTTCTTTGGAGCTTCTCCAAGGTTTCTGGGCCTTCTGCTTCAATTACAATGATATCTTATTATGTCCTTCTAAGTATGTATCCCAAACAAGATGTCCTTGCTAAAATATTTTCCTTAAAAAGAACATTAAAAAGAATGTTAAGAATGTGGCACAAACTGTCAGAAAGTTTAGAAACTATCATTTACTACCTTAAGTGTCAGAAACTATACAACTATATTAAAATCTACAAATACATGAAAAATCTTAAGTATCTGAAGGCATCAGTGAAACAAACTAAGGGAAGCAACAATGTTTTCATCTTATAATGCCTTCAAATCAAAGGAAAAAATACTCTTCTAGGGTGCATTTGTGGTAAAGTTGACTTAGTTCAGATAGGTTGAGTGAGTGGTATCCCACGGTCTTTTCCCTCCAAGAGTTGAAATCAAATGATACTTAAAACCCTAGTCTTTGAAAGCAGTGACAAAAAAGTCATTAGTAATAAGACCAGAAATCTAGAAACAGAAAAAATTGTTAGAGAAACAAAGAAGAGTGTTAATTAAAACCAAGAAGACTATTGCCTAATTTTGCATTAGTAAAACAAATATTTTTAAAATGCATCTTCCACTAGCAATGGACTACCCCAGACTCTGGAAACAAGAGAAAGGCTAATTAGTAAGAAATTATTGATGCTTTGTGTTTGTCTTGGTTTTAGTATTGAGTTAATTGAGTATTTAGTATTGAGTTTTAGTACTGAGTATTTTTGGTATTGAGTTAATTTTCTTACTAGTGTTGTGTTTCCGATTTAGTATGTGAATAATGTTGATAACACACTGATGTTTTAGGTGTTGTTAATAACCAACTAAATCAAGCTTTAGGTCTTCACTGACCAAGGTGTCTTAGTCTCAAACTGACTCCCTACATACACTTCTAGTAATGATTTAAAAGACTTTATTAATAGCCATTTGTGAATGAAATAGCAAGGAACAGAACAGAAATGAGACAGCCAGTCAAAGGAGGTGATTGTCCTGCTCTACTCTGCATTGGTGCAACCTCACCTTAATACTGAGTGCAGTTTTGGGTACCACAATATAAAATATGAAGAAAGTGTCCAAAGGATGGCAATGAAGAGTATGAAGGGCCTTGAGGGGAAGCTGTATGAGGAGTGGCTGAGGTCACTTGGTCTGTTCATCCTGGAGAAGAGGAGACCAAGGGGGGACCTCTTTGCAGTTACAACTTCTTTGTGAGGGGGAAGAGGAGGGGCAGGCACTGATCTCTTCTCTGTGGTGACCAGTGACAGGACCTGAGGGAATGGCCTGAAGTTG
>JAWWEE010000105.1:97036027-97111462 GCA_035221455.1 Xenops minutus
CCTGCTCCCTTATTGGCCCTTGTGCCCCCCAAAACACACCACTCCCCCTGAACCCTTACCCAATCACATCCTACCTCTCAGACCCCGCCCAGAGGGCCTAAATAGCCTGGACACAGGTAATTAAATGCTTTTCTAGGACCGCTCAGTCTTGGGCTTGATACATCTTTTTATTCCTGACCACGTGGGGATTTTGCAATCCTCTCTGGACCCCGGGAGGCCATGGGGCAGTAGAGGAGCTGATTTCCCCCACCACAACTGTTACAGACAGTGCTGGACAACATAATAGTTCCAAAAACTAGCTCAGCTCCTCTTAACAACTAGAAGATTTTATTAATGTTTATAATCTCAGATCTTTTCTGTGTAAAGGTCTTTTAATTTCCATCCTAATTGTATTAATCACTAGTAGAGTCTTGTCTGAAGCCAGTCACAGATGTGATAAACCATTCTACTACACTGTGAACAGGGCTATATCCTGTCCTCAACTATTGCCATACTCCTGACAGTAATATCAGCTACTTAATTTATGTGCATCTCTGCTGAAATCACGTGTTTTATTGCAGTGCATGTGTGTGACTTGTAATAGACCCCAATTTACTTTTTTCATTATGAGTTTACGAGGATCTTCCAAGGAGAAAGGATCCTTTTGGGCTTTTTCTTTCTCTATTTTGTGAAGATTCATCATAGTCTATTGCTATTTTTGTCCTTAAAATTTGTGTCAATTCAATAGGTAATTTAGGATTTAAAGTAACCTAACAGCAAGCAAAGAGGCTGAAATGGGAACAATACTAAACAGCAGAAGTGAAGAATTAAACTTTATTTTCAAAACAACTGTACAACTCAGAAAAAATTTATCCGCAAAGAAGTGTACAATTTTCCTCATAAAAGTATAAACTTTTGAAAGTTGCCCTTATGGAAGTCCCCTCTAATTTTTAAAGCTTTTATGCCTTCCAACTCCTCACAGGAACTCCTCCCTTCCAAGTCAAGCTTGGTCACGGTTACATTCAGCATCATTTCTCGCAGGTGTTTTCAAAGAAACTCAAGAGATATTTAATGGGTGAGTCCACGTACTATGTTCATATATTATGATCAGTGTACCTTCCACTAATCAGGGATAAGCACTATATATGTTCTATGAATACAGGCACTGAAAATGCAGTTTGAAATTTAATTTTGAAAAATTCAAGTGTTTGACCTTAAAATGTGGTCCTTTTAAGTACCTTTGCATATTAAAGTAAAAAGCTCACAGGAAGAAACTAAGAAAGTTTCCTGATTTTACTGTCATAGAACCAAAAAAAGGTATCTAAAAGGCCTGGGAGGAACAGCTGATCCAATTCTAAGGGAACCTGAAGAAAGCAGGGAGAGGGCTCTGTATGTCACTAAGGTTGGAAAAGACTTCCAAGATCATTGAGTCCAACCTTTGACCAAAAACCACCATGTCAACTAAACCATAGCACAAAGTGCCACATCCAGTAATTTCTTGAACATTCCAAGGGATGGTGACTGCACTACTGCTCTGGGCAGCCCATTCCAGTGTTTGATAGCCCTTTCTGTGTAGAAATTCTTCCTGATGTTCAACCTAGACCTCCCCTGGTGCAGCTTAAGGCAATTTCCTCTTGTCCTGTCAGTAGTTGCTTGGGGGAAGAGGTTGACCCCCATCTTACTATGATTTTGAAGTCCATTTGAAGTCGAACTGTATCATAAGGGTAACCTATTTATTTTTAAAACACCTATAATCTCAGATAAGTGATCTGAATTGCTTCCCAGCACTAGTGATACGAAGACTCAGCTGACTGAAAGGTTAGTATGGGGTGGCAGAGATTGTGGGCTGTGAATTACGGCTGTTTGCAACAGGTTTGGTTTGGGCTATTTAAGTCAGCAGATCCTAAAAATGTTACCAAAAGCAGCATCAAGTGCAGTGATAACATTTTAAAGCTGTTTACATTTCCTCCATCTTCTTTTTGGGTCTGTTTTATTAAGAGTTTGTCTTTATATTTTCTAGGAGTTTCTGTGTGCAGTTGCAGTATAGACTTTACAGAATGTTTTTATAAACCATTTGCAACATTTTTGCATGTTTCTGTATTTCCCGTGAGTCTTCACATTTGAAAGAGCTGCTATCAAAGTAAAGCATCATAGCTTATTTAGTATCTCCTGTATATTTTATGCTGAAACAAATTCTGTTCATTTTATGAGCTAAGTAACTCTTTGCAAAGGGAACCATATTTTTTTATTTACTTGTTTGAGTCCCAACCATGCCAGTTAGTAACTGTATCCGTGCCATTTTTATGATCCTCATCTGACAAACTCAGGCAAATAAAACAATCAAAACTCAGGAGTTTTCTGTCATTTTCATGAAGAAACCTCATTTGTTAGAAGCATCCTTCTGGATTCTGCTGGGACTGCCTGGGACAGAATTATCACACTGTGATAGGTTGACCTTGACTGTATGCCATGTGTCCACTAAGGTACTCTAGCACTCCCACTTCTCAGCTGGACAGGGGAGAGAAAATAAGATGAAAAACAACTTGTAGGTTGAGATAAGGCAGTTTACTAAAGCAAACGTGAAAGGTTTCATGTGTAAAAGTAAAAAGAAAAAAAAGATTTTATTTTCTACTTGCCATCAGCAGGAGATGTCTGGCCACTTCCCAGGAAGCAGCGCTTCAGCATGCATAGTGGTTGCTCCAGAAGGAAAACCTTGTAAATAAGAAATATCTCTCTTCCTCTTCCTTCCCTTAGCTTTCATATCTGAGCTGGCATCATAGAATGTGGAATATCCCTTTGGTCATTTTGGGTCAGCTGCCCTGGTTGTGTCACCTCACAAGATCTTGCGCAGCCCCAGCCTACTGATGGAGAATGTTGAAACATGGTGCTGATGCTGTGCCAGCACTGCTCAGCAGCAGCCAAAACACTGCTGTATTATCAACACCTTTCTAGCGACAGAGCACAGCACTGTGTGGGCTGCTATGGGGAAATGAACGGCATCTCAGCCAGGCACAACACACACAGATTCCGACACAGATTCAGAGAAATAGTCTTTATTAGTACTTCTACAGCGTGTTCCTCCCACAAGAATCAGTGAATTTTTCAAATCTATTACTTACTGCTGTAGTAAAAATTTATATAAATGTCACTCTTGGTCTAAAAGTTTTTAGCTCCTAATATTTCACTTCTTCTAGTGGAAAAAAAGGAAGAAATTAACTGACATTAGTGTCTAGAAAAGATACAATTTAAAACTTATTGCTATTCAAAGTATACATATCACCTTATGTGAAAAGAGTGCCCACAGACTACACATCCTTTTCCATCTAGCCTCCCTTCTCAGCAGTAATCCAGAATATGTGGAATAGATAATTTTGAACTGGAAAGTACCCATAATGACTATCAAGTCCAATTCCGTGCTCCTTGGCATACTATCTAAATCTTAACCATATGAATAAGAATTTAATCCAGATGCTCCTTAAACTCTGGCAGGTTTGGTGCCACGATCAATTCCCTGGGGTACCTGTTCCAGTGACCAACCACCCTCTCAGTGAAGAACCTTTCCTGATGTCCAGTGTGAACTTCTTCCAGTGCAGCTTCATTCCCTTGCCTCATGTCCTGTTGCTGGTCACCAGAGAGGTATCAGTACCTCCGCCTCTACTGCTCCCTTTGAGCAAGTTCTAGACTGTACTGAGGAAAGATCTTCCTTTTATTTGTTCCAATTTTTCTACTTGTGTATATCCAATATTCTATTATTTTATTACAATATGTCTATGAGTTGATGCCAAAATATTTCTGTATTTACAAAAACACAGACCTTTTTTTATTTGCAAACACTGTGTTTTAAGCTCACCAGAACATACATTACTTCTTCTATGGTCTGGGCAACCAGAGAACTGCTTTTTCTTTTTCTATTTCTGTCTCTCTTGGTCTTAGTCTGAGGGTGGCATGTAGGAATTAAGCTGTAGAATAGATATAAACTGCTTTGTGCCAATACTTGTTCTAGCTTGACTGAGGAACATAAATAATTCACCTCCAACAAATCAATTCATTATATCTGAGGCTTAGAATGATTTGTCTCCCTACTAGCTGTTTGTGAAAAGTGTCTATTCATGTCCACAAAAGCAGTAACGTTTTCCCTCTTGTGGTGTAGACCTCAGAACTAAAAGTCCTTTTGACAGACCAGACCTTGGAATTATACTTTTCTTTATTCAGAAAAGGAGATTCCAGAGGTGGGTTGAAAATTACCTGTATCTCAAATAATGAAGAGAAAGGAATGAGCACAGTAATCAGCAAAATCCCAAATAAATCCAGTAGATGTTTGGTTTTGAGAGAGGAAAACCAGAAATTTAAGTTTTTCTTTACTACAGTTTATTCTGAGCACATTTCAGTGCAGCAGAAAACATTGCTGCAAACAAACAGGCAAGTCTGACTTTTCTAAATGTGAGTGACTGGCATTCTGAAAGCTGTATATGCAGAGTATTCGGCTGTTACCATAAGTCAAGCCATTCCTTTTATTATCCATAGCAACCTAATAGTATTTTTGATGGAGAATCTAAATTTTTTTCTTTGATACAATTAGAAATATATGCAACAATTGCTGCATTTGAGGTATGAAACCATGAACATAATAACTGTCTACCACAGAGCAAGAAGGAGAAAAAGCAAAACCAAATTTCCACAAAATTCACTCTCATTATTATTCTCCATTCCATGTTATTATAACTTTTTTTAATTCTTCTTCTCCAAAAGGTTAAAAAGGAGAAATATTTTTACTTTGGCATTTCCTTCCTAGCACATTTAGAAGTCTGATTTTTTTTTTTAAATGTTTCTTTATAGGCTGTGTTTCTGAACTAGCCTACCAAGCTGGTTTGCATCTCACAGAATATGCCAAGTTGAAACGGACCGGCAAGGATCATTGAGTCCAGCTCCTGCCTCCACAAAGGACCATTCCCAAGAGTAACACCATGTGCCTGAGAGTATAATCCAAATGCTTGAACTCTGTCAGCCTTGGTGCTGTGACCCTGGGAGCCTGTTCCAGTGCCCAAACGCCCTCTGTGGAAAAAAAACCTCTTTCTAATATGCAAACCAAACCTCCCCTGACACAACTTCAGGCCATTCCCTTGGTTTCTGTCCCTGGTCACCACAAGGAAGAGATCAGTGCCTGTTCCTCCTCTTCCCCTCATGATGAAGTTGTACCTGCAATGAGGTCTCCCTTCAGTCTCCTCTTCTCCAGGCTGAACAGACCAAGTACCCTCAGCTGTTCTTCATACGACTTCCCCTCCAGGCCCTTCACCATCTTCACTGCCCCCTTTTGGACACTCTCTAAAGGTTTAATATCTTTATTATATTGGGGTGACTAAAGCTGCACACAACAGTCATGGTGAAGCTGCCCCAGTGCAGAGCAGAGCGGGATCTCACAGAATGCCAGACAGTACTGACTAAACATGTGTGACAGAGAGCTCTTGCCACAAGATGACACCTCACTGCATCACATAAGATACCATGAAACATCACGATCATTTAAATTACCTGGGGTATTCATTTAATTATCTATTTGACTAATATTAAAATGCTATCATCTTTCTTGTGTAATTATAGGATAAATGACCTTAATACATCTTGGGTGAGGAACTATAACAGCAGAGCCCTTCGTAGCTAGCCATCCCAACTTTCACCACATGGACATTCCTGGTAACAAGTGATCTATTCTGTCTTAGCATTGTGGGAAAAGCAAAGTTACAACTTTTAGAATGAGGAGTCATCTGTTTTTGGTCAAAGGAACCTTGTCATGCTCACCTTAACCAGCTGCAGCGCAGGCTGACATGGGGAGTAGGCCTGTTAAACAAGAGTATTTGAGTAAATAAGCACTGAAGGATGGAAAGGACTGGCTAAAAGCTGGACTGGATTATTTACTTATCCCTTTTAGAAGACTAATATCATAACTATAAATAACCAAGACACAGGGCCATTTATGCTGAAATTATCTTGAAGTATTAATTATTTTCTTCTTGGAATTCATTCTGAATTTCTTTCTAAGTCTTCCTAAACAGCAAAATTATCTTTATTTCCAAGCCTGGAACAAAAACCTTGTAAAAGATATGATTCTTAGGGGAACTCAGATAAGGTCACTTGTTTTTCCATCTTACGAGTAGGCTTCTGGTCTTTTTATGATTTCAGAAACTCACTTCTGTAATCAAAAACAGTGCCTTATGCCATCAACAACCCATGGCAGAAAGTTACTTTTTATTGTTCTGCATTTGCAGAAAAGAAAACAGGCTCCCAGAGATTGAATCAAATCTCACAGAGATGGCATAACAAGTTATATTTGCTGATTAAAACTTTGGAGGTAGTTTTGTCATCCAGCATTTGCATATAAGCTTAATCTTAATTAGAAACTTTCCTGAATTAGTGTATATCAATGCTACAGCTGGAGAATATTTAAACAGAGCAGAGAATGTAATGTAATCAAAGAACAATTTTGAGAGTTTTTACCCAGAATATCCTGCACATCTCAAGAAGGGCAGGAAGCTCAATTTGGCACCCTCTGAAGCCAGTGAACAAATTCCCTTTGACTTCATTGACTGCGACAGAGAGCTGAAGGGTGAGCACCGCAGTTTTTGATTTTGATGACTAAAGGAACGAATCAGTCATCAAGAAATATGCTTGTAAGTGATTCTGTTCCTAGTAGCTACTGGTAAATTTTTTTCTGAGGATGAGTAATAGTTAAGGATTTAACAGTTTAATATACTTTAAGTAAAAAGTCCGTATTTCACAAGCAGATTTTTTAACCAACTCATTGATATTTATAGCTGCAATACCAGAAAACATTTGAGGTAATTCTCATGCAGTCGTATATGGTTCATGGTATTTGAAATGCGAGTTTACAGAAAGTGACAGATCATTAAACCAAGCCTATCTCTAGGCATAACCTCAGTTTCATGCACAATCACAGTAATTTCTCAAGACTTCTGACTTCTCATCAGAATTTCTATTCTGCTTGTACACTTGATTGCATCTAATAAATTATGTGATAATAACTTGCCCTTGCTAACTTAATCCATCAGTATGATGTAACACATGCTGAAAATGACAATTTCTTTTGAAGTAAACTCTACAAACATGTTGACAAAAAGGCACATTTTGGTGAATTTCATTGTTTAAGAGTAAGTATACAGCTGCTCCTTATGGATGCTTTGAATTTTCCACTACTCAACAGCTTACACTATAACTAATGAGGACTTAGAATATTCAAAAGAGTCAGGAAGCTGCATGATACCATGACTTAGAATTCACAAAGAACATACCATATCCACCACTGCCTCAACAACTAGGTTCCTAATTGCCTGATAAATTCACTCGGAAAAAAACCCAGGTGTCTCAAATTAAATGTTCACACTTTAAAAATACCACAGAGGTTTGTATGGGCTTAGACACGTGGATCACTGAAAAGTCAGTACAGCTTGAGTGTCTGTAGAAGATAATTTCAAAGATTTCCAGAGGACTTGGCATTATGAATTCCAGTTAACAACCTTGAATGCCATAGATACTAATCAAAATTTTATCCTAATATTCCTTTGATGAGCTGCATATATCTGAACTTAACATCTTTGTGCCCTCTAGGAAGAAAATTGTTTGAACTTACAACCCATCTCATTGCATCTTCAAGTCTGAAAGAGGACTTCAGAACTTTGCTCTAGGAGTATCTATCCATGAACTAATGAACATGTGGTTTGACCTGTCCAGATATAAATATCTATGATGCTGATAGCTAATTCAGGAGCAAATATCTTCTTAAGCGTCTGTGCAATTATATGGCAAAGGCAGTTGGAAAACTGTTTTGCCAATAGAAAGAAGGCGAATTTAGGAAAAAACCTTTTTTTTAAAAAACAGATAAAAGAACCCTGGAGTCTAGCAGCCATTTCTAACAGACCTATGATAAGATATCTTACCAGAGATTGTAGCACATGATAAACAAACTGGACAGTTGGATTCGATCTTAAGGGTCTTTTTCAACCAAAATAATTCTATGAAACTATGAAATAAAGAAATAAATCTAGTCATTGATTGAAACTTATATATGAATGGATGTGTCTAGAAAAAGTGGAAGGTGGGAGTTTGGAAGCTCATTGGGTGGGAAAACTTTCCAGTATCTTTGAGTAGCCTATTTTGTACATTTCACAGGATAGTTCTAGTAACTAAAATACTTTTCTTTTTTCTTTTTTTTTTTCTTTTTTTTTTTTTCATATTTCAGGACACAAATGAAATAAACCTGTGGAACTGAAACTATAAAATTCTTTGTGTAATACCTTATTCTACAACGTACTTCAGTGAAGTCAATATACATTGCTTACATTCAATGAAAAAAAATACTATCCCAGGTAGTTTTCCTGTCATAAACCTTACTCAAATCAAAAAGAAATTCTGTGGAAATGAAATGCACTTGGATTGTTTGCATTACCATTATATACATCCATGTTGAACAGTCAGATCCAGCTGTTATACCTGATGCTCAGATGCCCTTTCTTCACCATACACATGGAAACCCCATGAGTTTAGCAGAGTTTCTAGGCAGTTTATAAAGAAATTCAAAGAAGACCATCAAAAGGAACCAACATGCCACCACCAACATGTTTTTTTGGCAATAAACAAAAGCAGGTACATTGTTTTATAGGGATGGACATGATAACATTTTTCAGTAATTTTACTTGCTAACCTGAAAGCATACAAACTCTCAATTACAAATACTGCAGGTCCTTCTTTGTCTCTGTTAGGATAATGTGGAAGCCTATTTACATATTTGTGTATTTTTATATTCATGAATCCTTTATTAATCCAGACACAGAATGATTTGATAATTTGGAAAGCATTACATGACATATGAAGAGCTTTCAGAATGCAGAAACAGTGTTGCTTAAGGGCACTCAAGGGATTTATCTGCTTTTTTTCTGAGTCCTGATAATATACTGTTTTAGTAGGTGGAAGCCAATGCCTTTGATCTGAGAATATATGCTAAGAAATTCACTGCCTGATGAGATGGGAGGTTTGGTAATCAGGACTAGAAAAATTTAATAGTTTCAAAAAGAATATACTTGCAAATTCTCAACAGCTCCTTTGGATCTTTCTTCTGTATGATTTGAACAACATATGTATATGCTGTCTGTTGCTGGTGTCTTCCTTTATGCAGCTACAAAGGCACTACCAGCCTTCAGAAGTAAGACACAGTAAAAGCTTTAATTACCTAATACTGTCTGACAAATATTTGGCATTCTCACACTTCCTATGAGAAGCATTTTTGTGCTCTTAAATCAGTGACTCCACATGAACAAGGCAATAACAATCTCTGCTGGAAGAAGGAATGAAAGAAGAAAAGTTTGTGAGTTATTTTGGTATTTATTTGTATGAAACTGCACTGTCCACAGAAGGAAAGAAGATATAAATGATATCTTTTCTATGACTTCTCATGTAAGTTCCTTCCAAAGAGGTCACTTTCTTTTCCATGTAGATTGATACAAATGCATGCGGGTCAACATATATTTTAGTTAAAAACACACACATGAAGATCTGTTTGGATTCAGTTGTAATTGCAAACTCAGTATTTGAGTGTCTCTAACCTCAAAATAAAACTCATTACTGGCCTAAAGTTAAAACCATTATTTGTTGCAATTTCAGCAGGCATATGGATTTAGGAGGTAAGTCCCCACTGTGCCTGGTATAGCGTTGTTATAAAAAGCCTTATGCTTTGCAGAATAAGTAATTTTGCTGGGCTTCTGTGCAGCCAGAGACCCTTGTGGTTTTGGTGTCTCCACCAGTTGTCTTGTTTTTTCTTTCTCATTTCAGCTATAAACATTTTCTGTACAGAGTTCTTCAGTACCTCACAGCTCAATCCCTGATGTACCTGCATCTATTACTGTGCCTGAATGGGACCTCTTTGTAAATCCCAGAAACTTGCACTGTTTTCAGCAGGCTTTGAGTTGGATTATTGCTCCTTTCTCTCATCTGAATCCCCCACTCCATTAATCCTACCTATTGTGGCAGCTTTTAGTTAAAATGTGTCACAGGAAGAGAGACATACCAATAATCATTATTGTTATATTATTAATGTGTACCTCTACATTTCTAGATCATATTTTTGTTTCAGTCAAAAAATGCCTTTATTTTATGGATTTTCTGATTGCTTACTTGCAAAATGGGTACATTTTAATTTGCAATAGGTTTTTATTCTAATTTTTATATTATCATATTTGCATTTCCTCTTTTGTTAAAAATAAAAGCATTTCCTTTTTCTCTTTTAAAGAAAAAATATTAAATGCATGTATTCTTGCTATTTTGCTGTATTGAAAAGATTAAGATACTTGAGACCTAATACCGTAAGATATTATTGAATAATGAAAGGTATATACTGCAGGTGAACTCAAGTAGTTAATTTTAAGTATATTGTGCATTCTAATGTTCTTGTTTTGCAGTATGAAAACCAGAAAAGGAGTAAAGAAATTTGATAGAACAAAACAACAGTAATAGCTTATATGACAGTAAACACTTAGACAACAATTGGAGGCATTTTTAATACAAACCATACTATCGAATTAGTTCTCTGAGGAGAAACTGGATCCTTTTTTGAATTATGTGCTTCACTTTAAAAATAGCATTTTAATAAAACACATTTATGCAATGCTATGTCTCATTCCCTCATCTGATTAGAAAAAAACAAATTGTCTTTCAGGCTCATATTTCACTGGGCTATATCTTGATATCCATGACTATTATTCTGATTCAAAGCCTCTGGAAACAAGAGAGAAGTTTCAATCTGATCTCATATAAGATAGAAGTCAGAAGGTCATCAAGTTTGATAATCTTCTCTTATGACCCTCCTCTGAGGCAGGGTAGCTGAGGTTTTTGTTAATAGATCTCTTGGGGTAAATTAGAGTGAAATGACACTGAATGAGCAGTGTATGTATTAGGCAGGTTTATTTAAAAAAAAAAAAATAGTTGCAGCAGAAAGGAATTATGCTTCCATTTTGGTTCTTTTCCATAAAAACATGAAAATAATATCAAGAAGAAAATACATAAGGAAAAGAAAGAGGACAAGAATAGATAATGGAAAGATATGACCTGTGGATCAATGATGACACCTGATCATTGCAATTTCAATGTCCCCGATCAGAGTGATGGTTGTAGTTTTGACCCATTGCGGGTGGGAGCCTGTGCAACAAGTTCTGTGGGTTATATATGTCCAGGTTTACATGGGAATGCCCTGATACCTCCTCTGGGGAGGGGTTTTACACCATCTGGTGCAACAGTCTGGAAATGAGTCACAGGGCACTTTGGGGGTCTTTGATGTTTTGTGGCCCCTACTCATGACATAACCACTGTTTGGCCCTGCTTTCTGTGACTGTGTAGTGGTGCCTTATCAGAGGGGAGGAAATTGGCATGAGAAAAAACACTACCTCACCCCTGCTGGACCTGCTTCTTCTCAGCCTTTTCCTTTATCTGACTCAAACCCACTTTGTTTAAGACATCAATCTCAGGTTAACCAGGTCGCAACGCATCACATGGCACAACCAGTTTGTTTAAGCAGAGTTTGTTCTATCACATCTTCCTATTTGAGTCTCGAGTATCTGACTCTTGCCATTTCAACAGAGCTAAGATTAATAAATGTGTCATCTAATAGATGGAAACAGAAACAAAATTATTATTCCTAAATGAACCAACTGAAGGAGGGAACAGGAATAGTATTTGGCATACTTTGATGCAGACAACAGGCAGAGGTAGGGCTGAAAAGTCTATCCATTCTAAATGAGACTTGCAGGACATGAACACAGACTCAATGAGGAGTGTTTCTAGTGAGTATGCTGTTTTTCCCCTATATGTTCTGTTACTTACCCTAGAGTACTTATAAAGATGCTTTGTAGAATGTGAATAATTCTCTGGGGGCCATATAACTGTCAAATATTGCATGCAATGGTAGTAAGGTGGCTTTCCAAGGGGCTTGGGAGGATCAGTGAGAGCTGGTACTGAGCAGGTCTGCAGACAATCCTAAGAATGGCTTACAGAAAGGCTCTGGGAACATCTCAGGGTACTGCAGAGGCCATAGATTGGATGCAGCTTGAGCTAACTAAAATCCACTCTATAGAAATAGTAAAACAAAAGTTTCTAATTGGAGTGAAACCTTTACATTTTCTGTCTAGTGCAAATCCTGAAGTCTTATTTTGAAAATTGCATTTTTATCGACACTGACAAAAATTGCAGAGGATTCTGGGTTGATCTGTCTACTTGGTCTAAGATAGTCACCTAATGGGGAGAAAAATCAAGGATTGGTGACAAAAGAGGTAAAAAGATGCAATTAAATTCATGCATTTCTGCAGGACATTTAAACTTGATTGCATTGGTAGTTTTCGAAACAAAGAAAAAGAACCCCACACCCATATTTGAGTTATTATTTATATTCACCGAATCTTTAAATTCATTCCTCTTTTCTGCTTATTTTCAATTTAATCTAGGGAATGATCAGATTTATGCTGTGAAAAATACTTGAACCGGACAAAGCGCATTTCTTTTCCTTGACAGATGCAGGAATTTAATTATGGAAATATTATAGAATAGTAACTAAATTCATTCACTTACAGACTCATCTGTATTTCTCACTTGAGGTGACATTTTTTTGACAGCTGTCTATTCTACTGCTTGTCGGTATAGCCATTTAATTAAAGTTTATGCCATTGGTCTATTAATAACAGCATACGAAATACTATGAATTTTGCCCAAACAAGTACTACAAGGCAGATTCTTAAGCTATTTTGGCATTTAAGTGAATAGACACACAAACAAATCAAAACAATTTTTCAAAAACTTTAGGTGTATGCAAAAGTAGCTTAAAAATTGTGTGATTGTGTCTGGAATGTATGTTGATTAATAATGTAAAATTAATGGTTCCAGATTTTATTAGTTCTTTCCACTGTTTTTGCAGTATGCTAGACAGGATAAAAAAAGCATAATAATTGAACAGATTAAGTGTGCAGACATTCCTCACTTTATCAGACTGACATAGAATCACAGAATGCTTTGGGATGAAAGAGACCTTAAGGATCATCTAATTACACACATCCTCCATGGACAGCATTCTGCTAGACCTGGTTACTCAAAATCTCATCCAGCCTGGTTTTGAACACTTTCAGGAATAAGGTCTCCCCTAAGCCTCCTTTTCTCAAAGCTAAAAAACCCTAGCTTCCTCAGCCTCTCCTCACAGGATTTGTACTCCAGACCCTTTCCAGCTTCATTGCCCTTCTCTGAACTCACTCCAGTACCTCAATGTCTTTCTTGTAGTGAGGGGCCCAGGGCAAGACAAAGGATTTAGATGCAGCCTTACCAGTACTACATTTAACTACATCTGCACACCTCTAACATTTATACTGTATTCCAAGTGTTCAGAAAGACGCCCTTAATTAAGCCAATAAATGAGAATTTGAATGATTAATTAATTCACCTCATACCTCACTGGTATTAATAGTGCATTCTTAAATACTCTCCTGGTTAAAAGTTATTGTCTTGGTAATGAGTAACATATCAACCTGAAAACATTATTAGGCTCTGATGAAATAATGACTAACATGACAGAGAATACATCTTACCTTATGTAAGAATGAATTCATTTCAATAGGTATTTAATTTTTATGTTCTTAAGGATTCACATGTATTGGCTGTCAAGTTGCATGTTCTCATCCAAAACAGGAGAACACAGTATCTGTATGTTCTGCAGGAAAAGGAGGAGGAGGAGGAGGAGGTGAAAGCAAAAGGATATTACTGACAGATTGATGCTGTAGCCCATTTTTCTGCAAGAACACCATAATAATTTACCTGAAAAGTCAATCAAGTAACATAAGAAGGTGCTTTGCCTCAAGTAAGTGACTTGTTCTTAAATCTCTGTTTTATTTTTCCTGGTTCCTAAGTGGAAAAAACCCTTTTCTCTAATACAGGGCCAAAAAAAGAAAGTGGAAAAAAAGTGTATAAAACCCTGTAGCTATATTTATTTGCCACACTGAGGGAACTACCTCTTAGAGCTATTGTTGTTCACATGGTGGCTTTAAAAGTTTAAAAATTTTAAGAGAAAATGCTGGCTAAAAAATCTTATTTCTTGCTTTCTTGCTTTCTTATTGTTTTTTTTTTTGTTGTTGTTTAGGTGTTTTGAGTTGTTTTTTTTTCCTTCAGCCCTACATGCTTCACCTCTAATAACCCCCTTCCCACTCAATTTGGCTTTTTGGCTTTTTCAGCTTTATAGAGTATTTTTCAGAGTAATTTGTATTTGTCAGGACAATGGCTTGGGGTCTGTGAATTGTAAAGTGGGTACTTCAGTAAATATTGGAATCGAAGAGCATAATTCTGTATGCTAAAACCACAAAGTAAAGCTGTAGAATGGGTTATGCCCTTCCTTTTACCCTTCCTTTTCCTCATTTGCACTACCTTTCCATATGTTCTAGCTTTTGCAATCACTGCAGGGCTTTTGGGGGGTTTTTTTGGTGGTTTTTTTTTTGGGTTTTTTTTTTAGTTTATGATGAAACCTCAACAAATAGGCTACAGTGACACAAATTCACACATTATACAATTTTACGTTTTCAAGAATGGTAATCAGCAGTTTTCTCCCACTCATAGTACCAAATTGAGAATTTAATTCTTGTATAGAGAAAATCACTTATATTTACAGCCATTACCGCCTCTACAAATTACACCCTTTTGATTGTCTGCATATTTTCTGTTTATTTATTTCAGAGACTGAATTATCAGGTGGCAACATTACATGAATGTTGTCCCTCTTTTGTCAGCAAATTTGAGATTCTCAAATAAAACATTAATGGCTTAAATATATGCATTCAATAAACATCTGGGAAAGTGACCTGGTTTTAGTTGGAATAGAGCTAATTTTCTTCCTAATAGCTGGTACAGTGTTAAGGTTTTGATTTTGGATGAGTATAAAGTTGGTAACACACTGATGCTTCCTTTGTTTCTGAGCAGGGATTACCTTAAGTTAAGGACTCTCAGCTTCTTGAGCTGCCCAGCCACTGAAGAGGCTGGGGATGCACAAGAGACTGCAAGGAGACACAGCTGGCACAGCTGCATCCAACTCTCCAAAGGGATATTCCATACCATATGGCATCATGTTCAGCATATAAATTAAGGGAAAAGCTGCCTGGGGGACCACTGATTGGGAACACACTGATCATCAGTCAGTTGCTGGTGAACAAATACTTTTCATTTGCATCAGTTGTTTTTCTTGGATTTTATTTCTCTCTCTTTTTGTTATTCTCCTTTTCATGATTATTATTGTTGTTGTTGTTATAATTATTAAACAGTTCGATGTCAACCCCCAGGTTTTCTCACTTTCACCCCCCCGATTCCCTCCCCCATTCTACTGGGGAGGAGTGAGTGACAGGCTGTGTGGGGCTTAGATGCTAGCTAGAATCAAACCATGGCAGAAAGGTGGGCAACAAAGGGATTCTGAAATTTCTGGCTGGAGTAATTTGCACCAAATGTTGAATTTAGGCAGTAAAAGAGTGTTCCCCAGTGATGGCAGAAAAAGAAGAACTATTTTTTATTTGTTATGACTGAGCCTTCAGCAAAATTTGGATAATATTTTTAAGAAACTGAAGAATTTAAAATTCCATTTAAAAAATCTTACAAAAATTCATCTTTTTATTTAGCTCTAGCTCTTTTTTTTTTTTGGGGAGGGGGCAGGGGTTACATTCAAAATTATTAGTAAGGAAGTAACCAGAAATGAAACATCAAGCATCCCTGTAATCCTGAATATTATAAAGGAACTAGCTAGCAAAAGCTGAACAGCTTCAAATTAGGTTAAATACCTAACAAATATTTTAGAAGTGTACCAAAGTCACTATGTTCAAAGTATTTTTAGACCTACAATCCCTGGGAGTCCATTAAAAGGCACATATATATTTTATTTAAAGCTCTGTCCATTTAAGTAAGAAGAGTTTTAAGATTAGTTGCTCCAGGAGAAAAAAAAAAAAAAAAAAAAAAAACCAACCAAAAAAACCCCCATCAAGTTATAGCAACGTTGTCTTTATTTATACATTTCTTAATGCAAGCTATTATAATCTCTAATTTCAGCAGCCCAGTTTTCAAACCTGTATTACCAGTTGAATGAAGACAATAGCAATAGTACCCAGCTTTAAGTTCTGTAGATTAATAGGGACACTCCAGAATAGTCTTTAATTTTCATATGCAGAACATACGGCCAAGAGCCTTGACTGCTTGGAGCTGCCCTACTCCAGGTGTTCTCTCCTACAAAGCCATAGAAATGGGAAACAGAAAATGAGAGAACTTTTGTGTGAATTTTTAAAAACTTTAGAATACAAGAAATTAATACAACATTTCCAATCAGGTTTCTTAGTTTTTCTGACTTAATATTTAAGAATGTGGTTTTTTTCCCTGTGTATTCCAATACAGATGGGACATGATCTGTAAAATGGAGCTAAAAAGGATTTTAAACATTAGAGTTTTAGGATTATTTACAAACCTAATCTGATTGTTTAAGTGTCCTTTTTAAGTACTCTATAGTGCAAGGGTGGCTATTTAAGTGATTAGGATTGATAATATATTGATATTGATAATAAATAGTTGTTGACAAAGATTTTATTTTTGATATTATCTGCCTGCTATACCTAGATGAATAGAACCAGTTCAGTCTTTGGTGCATTGATTAAAATAGTGTCTGATATGACTGAAAACCAAAGCAATGAGAAAGAAGTGAAGGCACCAGTTTGGGGAACCATAAGGTAAGTGTACTCTTGCGTTATTTTCTCTGAAAAATGTGAAATCAACATTTGCTCCCAAGGGTTGTGATTAACCCTCACCACTTAGACCAGAGGAAAACTCCAGTCTAAGTCCAGTGGTCTTAGTACTGGAAAAGGAAATTCTGACATCAGCAAAGACTGAGACAAATATAGAGGGCCAGAATCAATTATGTATGTAACTCAGATATATTTCCATAGAGATTGTATGTGAGCAGTCAAAACAAATGGGCATTCTTGATGAATAAATACAAGTGGAGGTTCTCTTGTTTTCATCAACCTACTTTGCATATTATTTTTCAGCTCTGTGGGCTTCAGCCAAATAAGTTACCTTTTTTCTTTTTCTGAAACATTTTCTCATGCACATTCATAACTCGCATAACATGTATTATTCTTAGAAATAAGCGGGATGTATTCATGGTTTCTTTGCTTTGGTTTTTGCACAGTTGACAATGCACAGTCAATTGGAAGGCTTGTTAATCTTTAAATCAACCACTAAAAAAGAATATTATTAAGGTATTTTTAAGTGTTAACCAATTTTCTCTTTAATATTTATAAGGTTCTCCCTCTATTATTTTTTAATTTTTTTTCCTATCGTGTGGAGATTTTTTTTGCTCCTGAAAAATAATGAAACCTGTATATTTTCAACTTGCCCACTAAAGATGTAAAATGTCTGCAGTCTTTGGGGACCACAGTTTCATTTTACAAGTCAGTAGACAAAATGTCTTTAATTTGCACTACGTTATTGCCATTTTTTCTCTAATAACCTTAAATCAGCTACTGTAACAGTTCTTTCCAATTAGTTTGTTTATAATGGTGGAGCATAAAAATTACTTTTTTTTTTTTCTGTTTGGAAATATGAATTATAACCTACATGAGGCATTTTTACTCTTTTGTTAAAAAAATTCCTTCCCTGACACACCACATAATATATACTCATCTTTATCTTTGGTAATATAACAGGCAATTAACTTGGAACCTATGCTGCATGTAGAAAGAAAGATAATTTATACAATTCAAACAGTGTGGAAGCTACATGTGTGTTTGCAGACAGAATTGGCTCCATAGTGATACCTCCTGATGCTGTGCCTAGTGCTTTGAGTCATTGCTTTTTCCTCAGCCACTAATATAACTCCATTGGAGAAGGCCACCAAATTTGTGAGGCACAATTTACCCTCAGTGAAGCCAGGCTGGCTGTCACCAATGATGTCCATATGTTCCAAGAGGATCTGCTCTACATTCTAACTGAATACAGACTGAGCCATTCAAAAGGTATTAGGGTGATTCAGTTATGGAATGATGAAACAACTCACACTTAAGTTTGTTATGATTAAACCAACAAAATTATTGCTTAGATACAATACATACAAAGGAATGTGAACATGCCAGTATATTTACCATAAAAGATTAGCATATTGCCCCAGTAGCAAAACCTTTCGTAATAAAATTTCAGTACTTCCAAACTTTATAATGGTATTTAGACAAACTCTGAAGGATCTAATAACAACTTCTGCCATTTTCACCTGGTGAAAAACATTTGCATTTCTAGCCCTTTGACATAACATGCTGGAGCACTGTGAAAAGGAAAAAAGCACAGGGTGCTCTGGGATTTTTATCTTCTGTAGAGTTTGAAAACAGAGTTTAAAACAATCTTAATATATTTCACTTTTCTGATTTTTGATTTTTTTGTTTTTTGAATGACAGGTAATATAGGTGATTTATCAGAGCTTCAGGAAGATGATGTCATCACTTTTCCAGAGAAGAAGAAAAGAATTTAGAACTCCATTGAAAGTTCCTTGCTGCCAGCATGAATTTTTCCATGGAGTATACAGGGCTTTGAGTCAAGGAACAGCTCTTTTATAGGTGGAATTCCAGAAATGGAAGACAATAAAAAGTCAAAACAAAACAATGGAAGAATTAGTAAGAATCTCTCAGTTTAATTTATTACTGTATTCATATGTACATTTTATATTAATATTTTTCATCTTATCTACATCTGAAGCCTTTTGAGAAAGAAACAGCCTTAGACTATTGCAGGATAATCAACTAAACAGGCATAATGCAGAGATGTTTCTATACTCTGTACTTTCATTCCACCCATGTAAGTAGTATTCAAAATAATCTCAGTGATAACATTATTATAATCACAGATCAAATCTGTGAGGTGAAAGAATAAACTGAAATGTATTTTCAATCTGTGAGGGGACATTGCTAATAACCAGAGACATTCATCCAGTTCTCTTCTTATTTTTTTGATGCAATTTTTTTGTAAGCAAAAGATTCATTTCTCACATGAGCTACTCATTTATACTCAAAACAGAAGTTATCCTTGTCACTCTGGGCTGTTTACTGCTGTTTCTTTGTTATCAAAAATTCAGTGATAACTGCTTTGCTAAAAAAATTCCAAATATTAAATGTCAGCTGTAATAGATGAAGTAGTTATGGAAAAAACCAAAACAACCAATTTAGATAAATTCAGTACCTGCGTCTTGCAAGCAGTAAAACAAATACTAAGATTTAGGGGTTCTTTTCTTAGATTGTCTTCATCTAAAACTTCAGCACTTTGTTAACTCTGTTATTATTTTAAGATTTAAGTGAAACATTGCAGTGAAGCAGCTGTTGAAATAAAAAGCAATGTGAACACTGGTTTGACTGCAGGCTCTTAACAGCAACACAAATTTAGTTGTAATACTTTTTAGCAATATTTAACAGACATACTACTTTTTCCTTACGTGTCATTTAATGCCAGAACTTTTTAACATTTATATATCACAGCTAACAGACCTATAGAAAGAATTAAGTCTTTTACAAAGAGGTCAAAGTTTATGCTATTGCTAATGCTGATGGTAGCATTCAGATTCAAAAACTGTTTGGAGATGGAAGGGGTCTTCAAGATCATCTAGTTCCAACTCCCTGCCATGGGCAGGGACAACTTCCACTAGACCAGGTTGCTCAAAGCCCCATCCAGACTGGCCTTAAATATTTCCAGCGATGGGGGGTTTGTTGTCTGTCCTGAACTGGGAAGTTCAGAACTGGACACAGCACTCTGGATGTTGCCTCACCAGGATGGAGCAGAGGGCAGGATCACCTCCCCCAACCTGTTGGCAATGCCCTTCCTATTGCACCCAGGATACCGCTGGCTTTCTTGGCTACAAGGACACACTGCTGGCTCATGGACAATTTTTTGTCATGTTTTCCAGAAGCTTTGGGAATTTGGAAGTTTATAGACACAAATAGTGGTAGCTCACATTAGATTTACCTCATGGATGGATGTTCTGGAGGTGTGATGTGTCTGATTTTTCAATCCCTGCTAAAAAACAAAGCACAGTTTCTAGGGTTTCTCTTCTAGATTTAATATTCCCTTTACTGTAGGTAGAACTGTGTTGTTAAAATATTGTCTAAGTGGTAAGATTATATGTAAAACTATCTGCCATTTTTCAAATAAATCTGGCATGCATGTTTAGCTTAGCACTGGGAAAAAGTGAACACTTCGTACTGTCTTGCACAACAGATGGAATTACAGTCTTGAAGCATCTTGGATATCAATTACTGAGACTCAGGCAATACTCAGAAATAAGAGTATTATATTTTCTCACTGGATCATATCTTGAATGGTATATGATTCCTGTAGATGTCTATATAAACCAACTTCATCTTGATTATAGAACTATATTATTTTGAACAATGAACACTATACAAATGTACACATTTTTAATTGAACAGCAATTTTAGTTTCTTCCTAGTGTTCACTATTGACCCCATTCCAGAAAACAAATCATCATTTCCAGTCCAGACAAGTCCAGACTTGTCCAATAGACAACTTTTGTTAAAACAGAAAATATATTTAAAAAAAAAAAATTCTCTTTTCTGAGAATGCATAGAGAGGGAGGAAACTGTGATGTTATCACAAAGGCTTATTCATCATACATCATTTCTCATTTGTGACCTCTGAAAAGATGAAGTCCCAGATGGATTCAGTGTGCAGGATTCAATATAAAGTGTATTTGACACAAGTGCCTAAGACAATAATGTTGTCTCAGATACCTTAGGGCATTCTGCCTGGCTTCCACCTGCCTTTTTAGAAGGATGAGGATCCCATGGAAGTCTTGTATGAAATTTTCAAGTTGCTCAGGGTTTCTCAGGTAACCCTGAGCATATCAAACGAGCAAGGGACACATACTAACCCAACTGAACTGAGCCCTAATTTTAAGTGCTGTATGTCCAGATAGCCTCACACTACAGCTTCCTTAAGTCTCACTGACAACCGAATTGAGTTGTTTTGTTTCTCTTGACTAATTTTATGCAGACACCACCAGTGAGTGAACTGAATGCTTCACATTTTGCACTACTGAGAGTTTGCTATCTAGTCACATATACATACACAAACTTATATGTCTTAAGACAAAATTAAGTCTCTCCCTATTAGCCTCCAGTTTTCAAAAGGAAGCAATACCATCGGCCAATAAATACATTGTTAAAATCAATCTGGCAGCACCTGAAGGAGACATCTAATCAGGTAAAGCCTGTTGCCTGGTCAATACCTGTAATCAGTCTGTCTGGGATGAAGCCCATATGGTGATGTGGCTTCACCACATCACCCAGCATTCTATCTGTTGCTGACCAGTACTTACAAAGTGTCAAGGTTTTATCTTTTTCCCCACATTGCCCCTGTAGTGAGTAAACTGGGCTGTACACAAGAGTTTAGGAGAGCTCATAAGCAAGACAGGGGGTCTGAGCTGACTAAAAGGATATTCCATGCCATATAGCGTTATGCTAAGCAATAAAAAGTGAGGAAAGGAGTTTTCTAGGGAAGGTAACCATTTCTGAGAGACTTTCTTGACACCAGTCTGCTTGGGGGAGGTTGTACACCGTTGTATTGCATCACTTTCAGTGGAACTTCTGAGGATAGGTCATTAAGCAAAACAAATCCAAAACCAAAACAATTTGAGGGCAGATACTAGAAGCATTATGAGATATTATCCAATATGTTTCTTAAAATAAAAAGAGACTGAATTAGACCCTGGCAGTCCTTTGCATTTCAGAGTTTCTAATATATTGTTGTCATGAAATACTGTACACTGCATATATTTTCTTTCTAAATTTCTTTTCCTATCACATTTAAAAACAACACCTATATATACTACCAAAATCTTTTTTATTTTAAATTCTCTACCATTCCATGTCATAAGGAGGCCTTGTGAAAATGAACATAAACTTGGTTGGGTTTTTTTATAACTGTGTAGATACCATGATATTTGGCTCTGCAGATTTTCACTCTCAGAATGAAAACATCAGTTATTTCTAGACACTTGTTCACACACTTACGTATAAAAAGAGGAAATATACCAGTAGCAATAGTAAAACAAATAATGAACACAGAAAGCTTGATTGTTCTACTGATAGAGAAATATAAATTTTGTTTTTTTTACAAATTAACTGTTTCTTTGCTTATTAAAACTCAATTTCAGTGCCCCAATGGAAAGGAGTGCATAAAATAGGAAAATTCATCTGGGAAGTATTCTGCAGGTCATTTCAAAGTAAGGTTGATTTCAAAACTAGATCAGTTGGCCACAGGACACATCAAGTTCAGTTTTGGAAGCATCCAGGAGCTATTGTCTCAAAGCTTCTGTGAGAAACTCGCTTCAGGACATCACCTTTCTCATGATAGAGAGCTACTACCTTGTGCCTGGCTGCAATTGTCCTTCCTGCAAGTTGTGAACTTTTGATGAAACTTGTGAGAAGCAGCTTATGATGTTCTATTGTGCTGCATCTCTAGGATAAGTCTCGTTCTTGCTGCTGTATAATCTCCCTTCACATAGTGGAAAATGGTAGAGAGATATTTGTTTGCAGCAGGAAGTGCTGGTCTATGATCAATGCAGTTAGAAAGGCACTCAGACTCTCTGAAGTGTCATTTAAACAGTTATTTTGGAATTAAAGAGAGAATAGCATAGATAATCAGACCCTTAAACTACTTGATAATCCATAAACCCTACCCCAAAATTATTTCACTGCAATCTTTTTTATGAAAAGTGGATATTGTATAAAATCAAGCTGGGAGTGAAAGTCTTCTCTTACCTTGCTCTTCAGCACAGTTTGTTGCAATAGTAGCTCTTTTACAGCCAAGAACCGAGCAGCTTTACTGCTCAGTTTTCACAAATACATTATTATTTAAATTAGCTACCATCCATATTTCAGCTGTCTTGGCTGTGTCCTTGTGAATTCCCAGACTGTTCACTGTTGGGGTGGGGTGAGGAGTAGAAAAGGCACTGACGTGGTATAATAAAGCATCCCTGGGTTGTCAACACCATTTTCAGAACAAATCCAAACCACTTCCCCACACAAGAAAATCAACTCTATCCCAGCCCAAACCAGTACAATTAATCATTGAGGATCTGTCCACCAGAGAGCAAAATATGCGTTTTCAGCCAGGAAGCCTATGAGATTCATCTCAGCTCTACATTTCCTTAACTTCCTAACAATTCACTTTGTAGGAAAACATTTTTCAAGAGTTGTTAAAGATTACAGAGATGAGCGTAATGGGATTTCAGTGTACCTAGACACCTAAATCCAATTAACCTTTATTTCAAGTACCTTTAGGTCTTCCTGAAAATTCTAACCTAAGAAAATACTCCAACTAGAAATAATACAGCAACACATGTGAACTTTGACAGAGAAAAATGGAATTAAAGTTGAAAATTTTTTTATCATGCAAAACAACTTAAAGTTTACTGTTCTGCATGTGGTTTGGTTTTTTTTTTTGTAGGAAAATATCTGTCAGTTTTGCATCTACTGCTATCATTGCCTTTCCTTCTTCCTCTATTCTGCAGTTATTATCAATCATCCTGATTCTTTGTCCATGTTGAAACACTAACATGAGTCTTTACATACTGGATACTATTAAAAGGACCACTACTCGTTTACCAATTTTTCCCCATAGAAAGTCATGGGAGCCCTAATGCCATCTGATACATGCAAATTGATCACAAGTGGACACAAATCTGGTAGTAAGAGTGTCTATGTACACACATATGTAGTAGTGTGTACTTCTTTTTTCCCTGCTGTGCCGAAAACAGTCATAGATGGTGATGCTAAAATGAGTTTTCAAATGAATTGTTTACCAAAAGATTCAGATTTCCAAAGTACTTATACAAACATATTAGCATTGTATTCATCCTTTTTTATAATTTTACAAGTGTTTACCATCTGCACATCAGTAGAAATTTTTACATTAGCTTCCATGTCAGTGATGACAATATTGTACAGAATTAAGAGTAAAACAGTTGTCTTGGAAATCTCCCTTTTGAGATTGATGTGACTGTATAATTTGCAGTAATATTGGAGATCATATAATTTATTCTTAAATACAAGAATAAGTTCATACTATAATGTCATGTTTTACTAAGTCAGTGTTTTTCAAATGTCTGACTATTTTCATCTTCCTTTTCAGACAAACTTATAATTGCCAACCACATAGTCAGATTTATTTGCCAAGGTTTATTTCCCATAAAATCTCTTCCATCCTTTAGTCATTTATTAATTTCCTGTTGTCTAGGGCTGAAACTACACCATGAGTCTTTGCATCCTTGCTTGATGACTATTGACAGTAGAACAGTACAGTGCTAACCTCTATATATCTGGTGCGGAAAATTGGCATCAGCAGAAAGAAAATAATCTCAGTAAACTCTTTTACTGTACTGTAAGTGTTTCACTTCTTAGAAATTGCCTCCTACATACTTCTGTGGCATTCATGTGGTGGCTTCTGCATGGTTCTGTTTCTGAAAAGTAAAGTAGAATATGAATGAGATGCTTCTGCCTGAAGTATTTCTATTGTCCCAAGATGACTGAGTGATGATAACCGTATCAAGTCTCAAATGTTAAAAAAATTATACATTCAGTACTGAAGACATAAGATATACCTGTGCAATAGTATTCTGTTACAGTCTGTAGACTACATGTGGAAATGATTAATTTGATAACATTCTGAACCAATATTTCGGACAGTTTATACAGAAGGGATGATTTTTGCAGATTACCCATACTTGTAGAAATTCATCCTGTAGCATAAGAAGTGTCCTACAGGATTGTTGGTATTCAACATAATGGATAATTTACAGTATAGGCAAATCTAACCTTTATGAGGAGGTGACTTTTTGACCTCTTTCTTCATACTCCCTCAGCTAATGAAGGGCAGTTCTGCTGTGTGGTAACCTTATGAGGAAGTTCAGTGGCTGGAGCACAAAGATACTGTACGTAACACATGGAATTTTTTGCCTTTTGTGCTGACATAATACTGCTCCTCAATCTTTCAGCATCTTTGTTCTTTTGACTGAAGAATGATCTAGCCACACCCCCAAAAAATTGTTAAGCACCAGTGTATTAATATGCTATAATTTTACATAAATTTAAATAATAAGTAAAAAAACCTAACACTAATAGAAAATGTACACAGGTGTCTTTATATAACGACTGTAGAATCTCATCTTTTTCACTTATTGCTACAGAAAAGATCATGTCTCACCCATAACAGTAAAAATTGATAGAAAATTGCAATATTTCAAGATACAAATCTTTTTCATTTTTAGAAAAAAATTCTGATGTTCAAACCATGCTTGGTTTTAGTCTATGTCTTTCATTATCATTAGATAAGAATTTGAGAATCAGATTGCATCTTATTCATGATCTTTATTGGACTTTTTTTTTTGCTAACATAAGAGATACTCTACTGTCAGATAGTGCTTTCTATGCATACTATTATTAATAGATATTTTCTGAATAGTTAGTATTAATTTTTTTGTTAGTGATTGATTTTATCACATTTTTTTCCGTGTAGACCATGAATTTAATTTAATAACTAAAAAAATAATTGTTGAGCCACTGGATATGAAGGGCTGGGCAGAGTACATAAATTAAGAGTTTATAATATAACTTAATTTAGGAAGACACTAAAAGAGGTTTATAATCAAAAGAGACATATATTTTAGTAAGTCTTTCAAAGAAAAAGGGACTTGTTACCTCATTGATAGAAAAGGTTCTTCTGCAATGAGGATTCATTAAAAAAAAAAAAAAACAAACCAGTTTGTAAGGGTGATGTTAAGTGTTATTAAGTGCTTCCTGATCATTGTAACGTAGACAGGGCACAGTGACAACAGCATAATGCTCCTGTGTTTTGTGTATCTTTGGTCTTCTTTGGTTTGAGCTAAATCTTGACACCTCCTTGACAGAAACGAGCAGAGCCTTAGCATTTTTCAGGCATATGACACTGGGCGTGGCAGAATCAGATAATTTTTGTGAGAGAGGTTATATCTCACACCTTTCTTGTTCCTCTGTGTCATGAGTTTCTCTGATTAGGCTTTTTTTTTTTTTTTTAATTTTTTTAAATAAGAGGAAGATTGGCTTCTGTTGGAAGCCCCTGGAGGTTTCCCTCCATGCTATAGAGCAGACCCAGTGAGGGCGAGCTCTGAGGAAAATTTCCTGGTTTTGAACCATTAAGTTATGTCCCTGCGTGAAAACATTTAAGAAATGGTTTCGCAGTTAGAAATTGGCAGCCATGGATTAACAACATCACAACGCAGACATCAACGTCAGTGCAGGAGGAGAAGAGGGGAAGGAGGGGGAGCGACCCCACGGATCAGGAGAGGACTTAAAACTATTATTCCCTGAATACGTGGTGATGACCATGGTGATTACGAGCTGTCCCCTCGAAGCCCATGGGATCCATCAGGGTAGAAAGACCCTCCTGCCAGAGCAGGGGGAGGCATGAAAGAAGCTCTTACCTCGTGGGAGGCCCCCAAGGTGGAGCGAAGCTCCTGCAAAGATTTGCGGCCAATACCCACGGACAGAGAAGATCTCGCTGAGCAGGAGGGCCCCAGGGTGGAGCAGAGTCTGGCAAAGATTTGTGGCCAAGACCCATTGAGGGAGAAGCCCACACCTAAGCTGGTACAGCCAGCTTTTCATGAGAGACTGTACCCTATGGAATGACTCACTATAGAGCAGAGGGTTTCTCTTGTGGGGGGGACCCCACGAGTTATGATTCCCCTGTGACCGTGGTGATGACTGTAGTGAAGCAAGCTGTCCCCTTTGCAGCCCACAGGAAAGACCCCTGGGACAGAACTGCTGCTTAAGTCTTGGACTTACATCTGCAAATGGCTGACCCAGCAACAACTGACTACAAACCTTCCATTCCCTCTCCCCCACGCCATCAGGGGAAGGAGGGGGCATGGACAGACTGACAAACTAAGTTTTGTTTGTCAACAACAAACAAAACTTTTGTTGTTTGTCAACAACAAAACAAAGTTTTTAGTTTGTTAGTAATAAATTTTAGCATTATTCTATGTTCTGCTTTGCCCGTGGTATTAATCAAAACTCCTCTTTTAATTGTTATCTCTAGCCATGAATTCCTAGCTGTTTTTCTTTCTCTTCCCTCTGGAAGGCAGAGAGAGGCGGAAGGGGGGCAGGGAAAGGCCTTGAAGCAGTTTTGCTGGACACCAGGCACTTATCCAGGGTCAAACCACCACACTCTGATTTTTGGAGTAGGCATATTACTGCAAATGACCATTCACTCATTAAAATATTAGTTGTATATTATATAATGAAATCTATCAGTTCTGCTCATGCTCCTCACTGTTAACTGCTTTTCATTTCTTAGATAATACAACTGAAAAAATGCCTCATTTCAGCTCTTTAATTTAGTTAGTGCACTGGCTTATGAATTTAAGTTGCAGGGATGCACAATTGATGACAGCTGGCACTAGTTTTTCTTTGGTTTCAGCACAGATGCTCCTCATTTATGCAGGTGAATCTGAAATCAGACTCAGGCCCTTAGGAGTATTTCTTCATTAAATCAATTCCTTTTTACAAACACTGTAAAGTTGTCTATTAGGCAGGGCAGGTCATGTGAAGATACAGTCTGCTAGGAAAAGGCTATCTGAAAAGTAATCAAAATCTATATACTTATACAGATGTAAAAATGTATGTATAAGTGTTTTCAATATACTTTGGGAGAAGATACCTTTCCTCTGCAATCAAGGATGGGGACAAAGTTAAGTAGCTTTGAAATTCAGCCAGTGCTGCAATCACCAAACTTTGGTTAAACTGGGTTTCTTATCTCCATTTTCAGCTATAGACTGGCAATAAGGATGAAAGAAATGGCCATCAGATGCAGATCATTTGCTGTAAAACTGGAAATATAGGCAGATTCAAGAATTTTTATTTGAACTTTTTTCACTTCTACTGGCTTGTCACAAGTACAAAATAATGATGAAGGCTAAAAAAATTAATTCATCTGTAGACTACTCAAGGAAGTGTGACAGGGTAGACAGACATGGCGTGTTAGATACCTATTATGTGACTGGTAGCACCTGTGGCTTAAAACTGGCATACCAACTGTTAGGTTGATTTCGTTATCACAGCAAGACCCTTCACAGATAAAAGCACTGTATTTTCCTAAAGTAACCCTGTAAATTACAATTATATAGTCATTAGAGGCACATTTTCTGTTTGGTGCCATGAAAACCTCTTCCATGTTTCAGATACTGTAACTGGTCATCTCTCCTCTTCATGCCACATACTGTAACTCAGGTAAGTCAGACAGCACTGGCATTACATTTTCATGACTTTCTCCCAGAATTTACTGATGATGGTGTGGTTCTGTTTTAACCAAAAGTGTTTTACTTGTTTATCCTGGGGACAATGTATCATTCCACTCCCAGGCACAGAAAGACTATGATTTCCAGAACTAGTAACAATTCCATGGTAAAATGTTAAGACAAAATTTTAGTTTTTCCCTGAACTTTGAATCCTGCCTTTGTGACTCCTCTTTTCTGTTCTCTTCTTGTATTTCAACCTCCTTAGCCACATGTTATGTCTTTCTCAACACAAACTTAATCAAGGCTCCCCTTAATGAAGGCTCTGATCTCCCTGAAGCGCTGTGTACTTCTGTGCCATTTTCCTATCCTTGATGTACCCCATCCTGCATTGAGACCTCAGCTCTGTGGGGAAGCATACTGCCACTGAGGGGAATGTAGGAGCTCCTGTCTCCTTGTCTCTCACCTCGCCGCTGGTAACACCACCCCACTTGTCTGTCCTGTACTACATGTTGTTTTTCACTTTGTCACACTTTGCCTTCAACAAGTTTTATCCTTTCCCTCATGTCAAAGTGCCATATTAGCTACTTCTTTCTGTCCTACTTCTACAACTGTCTTCCATCCAGCTTTATGGCTTATGACATGTCATCAGAAATTTTTTTATGGTCACCCCTGAGGCTTGCATCTCTTTCATTTTCCATGCACATGCTCTGTGTTCTGATTTCCATCATCTCAGTGCTACTTTCATAATTTTTTGTTTGTTTGTTTGTTTTTGTTTCTACCAGAGATATCTTATACAGTTGGTAGCCTCCTTGAATGAGTCTTTTATTCGGGCCTGGACAAATAGCCTCTCCAGCAGTGCTTATCAGACTGCCTCCTGTCTAATTGCATATTTCTACTGGTCCTTTAGTCTCACAGCCTATTTGACTCTGCTTTCTGCTTCCTTTGATAACATCTAACAACACTGAAAAGTAAACCCCTCTTGATGGGACTCTTCCTTACAGGGAACATACCAATCATATGCATACTACTATAAACAAAAAGTAATAAATAAAAGCAAATCTAAAGTTTTGGTACAATGAGAGACTGAGTGAAAATACGCTTCCTTGTATGTGCAAGGGATCTGGGGAATGATGAGTTCTAATTAAGATAACATAAGATTTTTAATATTGTTCAAAACACCTTGTTATATCCTTAAAGTTTTAAGGGGACTTAAGTGTTTACTTTTGTTTTTCTTAGCTAACCTATCATCTTTAGAAAGACTATGCATGCACCAAAGGAAGAGTGACAATGTGCATGAAGAGATTTCTGTAAAGTCTGAATCTACTTGTGGTGACACTGGAGTCTGCTTTTTCCTAGAAAAATGAAGTGGGATGGGAATTTATTACAAGGATTACATAAACTTGCAGGATTTTTTTTGTTTCTGATATAAATTGGGTAGATGATTACTACAGACAAGATAGATACAAGAACATCAAAGACCTTGGGGAATTATTGTAATGAAGTAGAAATATTCATCAGGCAAGAGCACTATAAGGTTATCAATTTTATTGTTATAATACCAATGTTATAATCTCTGATTATGTGATTCTGTGATTGTTACTAGCTCCTTTGTTTAATAAACTAAGAATATCTTTATCAAAATCAAATGTAAGTATTTCAATCTGCAAAAATAACAAGGCAAAATAAGATTTTATCAAGTAGCAATATAGGTAATCAATGCCACTTCTATTAATTTTCTGTTATTCTTTCCTAATCTATTTATACTGGAAGTGAATCTTTATATAATTATATTCCACTTTCTATAACTAAACAATAGCCCTAATTTTGGAAGAGAAAATCTACAGTACGTTAGCAAAACATATGGATCTAAACCAGAAATGGATTAGATAATTGAAGAGAAATCCGTATTTACATGGCAAATTCTTTCTAAATTTATGTTACATTCAACATGAATAGGCCATCAGTGAAGCTCAGAGCTGCAATTCTCTGGCTCAGGGATGCAGCTCTGGAAAGAACAATGGCTCTGCAGTGTTTGTCAGGATGGACCACCCTTCTTCCTGCTTGCTGCTTGCTCTAAGACTCTCGGACCACTCCAGCAGTATCCAGCAGCTTCTGGAAAGGCGCTCATTTTTTGCCAGATATGGCGCTGAAGATATCTGTAACTCTTAAAGTTTCTGGGTCCTGAGACAATGAAGGCTTTGTGGAAATCATAGTGAATTTTTGTGCCTATGTAACACTTTAGTAACATTCATTTTTTAATTGTCAGAAACTTTCTGTGACCCTCACAGGGTGAGTAAAGAGAATAAAACACATAAATTAAGCCAATATTTCTGCGACTGCTTGTGCCCACCTACACATGTGAGTAATGATCTGCTGCCCAGAGCCACTCGGCTTGTGCAGCACTCCCAGCCTCTGGAGTGTGATATGTACATCAAGTGTTCAGGTTTCCCACTGCGACCTGTCAGTCCTGACAAATGAAACCTGTGTCAGCACTGGGACCAATTTCTTGTTCTTGCTTCTTTGTTCAGTGTTCTGGAACTGCTGCCTCTTATCCTGTGAAACTTCATCTTCTTGTGCCTGGAGGAACCCAGTTGGCAGATGAAGGGACTGAAAGCCCTGCAAGTGTCTGACTGCTGCACACCCAGCCATGGCACCTCTTGGGGAAGAGGGAGCATTGCCCTCTGCAGCTCCAGCTCCCTGATGACTTTCTAAAAGTATCAAAGGGGTCATGGGTAAGATTTTTCCCCAATTTAGAAGTTCATGCTTCTAAATAAACTCTAGCCTTAAGATGTCAATTTTATTTCCCTTTTTAACACACTGGCTCAAATAGCAAATTTGGTATGCCTTGACTTATATTTTATAAATGTTATTCCTGCAAGCAAATTATGTTATACCATTTTTGTTTCATATTTCTGTTTTCTTAAACTGCATTGACCAGTGTAAAAATGCAGGTTTTCATTAAAAAGTTCATCATAAAAGAGCAATTTCAAAATTTCTGAAAGTTAGATTTCAAAACAGGGGGAGCAGTTATCAAGCAAAATTCTGAAGGACATTAAGGTACAGAACATATCAGAGAAATACCACTTGTAAGTTAACCTTATTTCAGGCACACTGATACTAAACTCTGAAATAATCCTAAGGGATTGTTAGTACTCCTGAGACTACTCATAGTGATCTCTGAGCAATTAGCTCCTATGGACACTAAGAGACTGATATTATACTGTTCAGGCTTACTTTACTCATGAAAAATACATTCTAATTCTTTATGTTTACGGATCATAGAAAAGGTAGAGATCAAAGTATACCTCAGATCCAGAGTTTCAGGCACTGGCCCCAAGATTATCACCATTCCCAAAAGTTTTTTTCGCTTCTGTATTCATTCTCAAAAAGGATCTGATGAACTGCATAAAATATTTCCTTACACATGACTTTACAAAGTGTGATTGTCAAGGTGTTATATGAGCTGTATGTTTGCATAAATATGTAAGTAGTTAGCTCAGGAGTCAATGATCTCCTTAAAAGATACTGAGAGCAATGTTAGCACTTATTTGTCTAGACAGAGACATTAGCACTTCTAAGGTTAGGGAGGGAAGTCAATAATTGTTCAGGCACAATGTTACAAACTGACATTCTGAAACAGTGATGAAATACTAGAGAGTTGTGAAGCAGCAAGGACAAATGTCTGAGTGTGAATGTAACCTGCAAAAAGAGAATGGGTCTACAGAGACTGATGCCTCCCACCATTTAGATTTCCCTCAAGAAAAGCAATATGTAACCTGTGTACCTCACCATACAAAAGGATTTCAGCCAGTAAATCTTTCCAGCAAGGTTACAGTTAGATAGACAACCTGAAGTGTACTTTATGCATATATATATATATGTGTGTGTGTATATGCATATGCTTATATATAAATATTATATATAATATTAATATATATATTTTTTACTCCTAACACTATTGTGCTTTATCTTGGTTAATTCTAGGGTTTCTAAAGATTAATCTTCTACTTCTACTTTAATGTTGTCTGATGCAGAAGTAATTTTAAAGAACCAGAAAACCAGAGTTGGAGTGATTCAAAAGGCACTTCATAAAGCCCTTCATAAAGGGCCAAATGTTGCATCAAAAGTTACACAACCTACCAAATGATCATGGAAATATTCTCCAGTTCTTTTTATGCCATAGTAACATTGCTATTGGCATGGCAAAAAAGTTTCTTCCCATAGGAAATTCTATGGAAAATATAGCAGGTATGATACAAGACTGAAAATAGGCCTATATTTCAAAGTTCAGTGTTGGTCAGCTCTTATGGTTGCCTCTCATGTGAAATTCCAGTAGGGTCTGAGTTCCAACTGCAGTTAGTGGTGAAGTGGATTTCTCTCACAAGGCTTCACCCTCATCTGAAGGCTTCCAAACTCATCTAAAATTGCCTACTTGACTTAGGCTTCACCTATTCCTGAGCTGTCTTCATGGTCAGGGTACCTGCTTGGTTAATGACATTGTCCATCAAACTGGGAGTTTTAGCACTAATTCTAAGGAAAAAAAAAATTTGTCTGTTTGTTTTCATCCAAGCCATTAAAAACTGTAAAAAAACAGCTATTATGTATAAAATAATAAATTTTTATGTATGGAATGTTTTACACTGCATTTAGTGAAGAATTTAAAGGTACAACAGTTAGAGTACTTTTAACAAAATGCTTCTGTAATTTAAGTTGTATATTTCCTAAAGGCATTTGTTAGTGAATATGCCTGATGACTTCTCTACTTTTAAAAAGCAAAAAGTTATTTTGGTAACTTGTATTTCTAATATCTCTTGCACTGTACTTGTTTTCAGACAAAAAGCAAGCCCTCATATGGAAAATCTTCACATATGTGCATTTGTGCTGAAACAAGGACAAACTTGTTTAACTGGATTAGTGTCTTAGTTCAAGGGAGAATCTATACTGGCCAAGAAATAATCCCTTTCCTTTAAATTTAGAAAACAGAACTTTAATTAGAAAAATATATATATATGAAAAGATAACAGTTCTTAACCACAATACACATATATATATCCAGAAAAGAACCAAACAACAGCAGTTTGTAATAAACCCCTCCCCCCCCAACAACAAAGCAAAAACAGTTAAAGGGTCTTTTGGCTACCCTCCCCCTCTCCCCCAAAAAGGGAGGGAGGGGCATGCAATTATATCTACGGACAGCAGGTGGCGATGTTGCGCCTGGCTGGCTGCGTTCTCTCTCAGGGGTGATGGCAGGCAAAGTTCCCAGGTCAGTTCCCATGAGAAAAATTGGAAAGAAAAGCAGCAACAATCCTGTCTCTGCAAGGGCAGGAAGCAGGGGCTCTCTCTTTTTTCCTCATGGCAACCTCTGTGGTGTTCTCGATCACTCACGGATGAAAACGGTTGAGTTGGAGAAGGGAAAAAGAACACAATCCAGTATCCAGTGATGTTGGGATCGGAGTGCGTGTCCCCCTTCCTCCTCACTCGGCCGAGAGCTGAGCTCCTGATCTGCACAGAAAAGCGCAGAAACCCCGACCCCTTCCCCCACTCGAGCCTGTCTTTCCTCCCCCTCCCAGCCTGGGGAGAGATCAGAACAAAAGGCTCTGGCTAAGCAGTTAACATCAGGATATGCACATCCATTGTGCCCTTTGTTAACCATCTTTACCAACGCTAAGGTGTTGGCTCCAAGCTTTTTGGAAGGAATTCCACCTGAGGTTTGGAACTAAAACAATTAATAGAAACTGTTCAACACCTTCCATGCTTGAGTTAATAGGAGAACATGGAGATGTGTTCTGTTCAAATCACTGGGCTGATCTTAGAGAACTCTACACAATCAACCTAGTGTCATTAATCAGGACAATGTAAACATTTGAATAGAGCAAATTGGCCTTAAGCCACTTTTTTGTAAGTTTTTGTAAGCTTCAGTGACTAGGTAATGAACAAAGAAGACTGAAAGGGTCAAGATGAGGAAGAGGAGTTAAAGACCCCTGGAGTAAGGCTGAAGACCAGAAACTACCAATTAAACCTGATGCCAAAAGAAGATTCTGGAAGGCTCTGCCCAAACTCCGCCTAGTCTCCACCTAGTCATTAATATGCATGATCAGATATTGTAATCTTATTACTGTGCAACATTATATGATGTAATCATGTAGTGAAATGCATAAAATGGCTAATTTTTGCACTGTTGATTTGAAGCTAGTTTGTCCAGCATGACCTGGCTAGCTTCCCAGCACTGCTTGAATAAATACGTTTGCTGCTGAAAGAACAAACTCTTTTAGCAGTTCCTTTTATTCTGAGGTTTTTCGACAATAGTCCTTTCCGTACTGAGCACTATGTGCAAAATGTGGAACACGAAGTAGTTAAAAAGATTTCTGATGAACTAACTATATTGGAAAATGCTGGTTCACTGAACTAAAGATGCTTGTTCTGAAACACTTTCAATTCCAGAAACTCTTACCAAACTAAGAACAGGCTTTCAGGAAAACCTTTGACACAGTCCTGGGTAGCCTGTCTGGGATGAAATGGGTTGGAAGCTGCAGATCCCAGGGCTGCTTGTTTGTTGACATTTCCTAGCAAGGATGAGGGATTCTTCTATAGTTATCTGCTTAGTGGAAAGACATGATTCAGTTTCTCTCCCTGTACACCCATTTTTAAAAGAACTGCCAGCAACAAACCTGAGAGATCATCAATTAATCAAAGCCATTGACTGGATTCCAGTTCAGAAATGTTAGAAAAATGTGGCTTTAGTTTAACCACCTCTTAGCCTTCAGGCTTGTGAAGTACAAATTCTTAAGTGCTGATGTTAACATGTTTCTGAACTGATAGTCTTTCTCATCTTTCTGTGCACAAGTTTTCCTTTTATTTCCTTTTATAAACATTTTGAAAGTATTTATGGGGGAAGAGGGATCTGAACTCATTGGTCAGGTGTAATCCCTGCTTTGTCTGTGGTAATTACAGGGACAATACATCTGTTCTAGTTGTTACTAATGTTGTGCTTCATAGATATATTGTCTGTGATTCAGCTAATTATGGGTCAAATCCTTCAGTAACTCCCACGCAAGAGCTGCAAAGAAAACTCAGTTTCACGGTGCTAAAAGGGGTGACCAGGATTTCACTAAAGGAACAATCATTCCAGGGGCTTCTGGAGAAATGCATGAATCAATTTGACAAAATTGCACCTCTTGGAGTAAGAATTCTAGTCAGAGGAATCTGGAAAACACCATAGAAGATGGTTAGCATATATGACAAAGATGGTGAGAATATTGTCCAAACCAGATGCAGTTTACTGCATCTGTAGTAACAAAAGTACATATGAAGTGCCTTCCACATCTTACTGGTTTTGTAAGTCTGAGTCCTCACAGATTCTTTTTTTAAACACTTGATTTCCTTATTCTCTTGTTTAGGGAGTTTCTAAAGTCTGAATGCTATGCCTCTGCCTGAACTGGGGGATAGTGAGAAACAAATGCAAAACTAAAAACCTCTTTTTACCATTCCTCATTTCCTCCCTGGCTCAACGTCACTTCCAGCTCTTCTACCTAGTTCCCTCCCCAAGCACAACAAGAGGGATGAAGATGGGGTGGGTGGCCAGATCATAATACCTCATCTCTGCCTCTTCTTCCTTCTCACACTGTTCCCCTGCTCCAGTGTGGGGTCCTCCCCACAGGACAGTCCTTCAAGAGCTTCTACAGAATGGGTTCTTCTCACCAGGCTGCAGTTCTTCAAGAACTTCTCCAGTGCAGGTCCCTTCCATTGGTGCAATCCTTCAGCAATAGACTGTCCCAGTCTGCCTTCTCCATGGGTTGAAGTTTCCTTCAGGGAACATCCACCTGCTGCCATGTGGATTCATCCATGAGTTGCCAGAGGACAGCCTGCCTCACCATGGTCTGTACCACAGGCTACAGTGGAATCTCTGCTCTGGCACTTTCTTCCCTTCCTTCTGCACTGACCTTGGTATCTGCAGAGCTGTTTCTCTCACATTTTTTCACAACCTTATGAATTCAGTTTACATCTCTGTCAGTTCCTGTTTGCTTCTTATATCATTCAATGTATTTTTATCTGTTGGTGGTTTCTAATTCAGCAGCTATTGGAACTTTGTATATGTTGCTGCTTTTGTTTGGGAAGGCTCATATAAAAATAATTTTAGTTAAAAAGATGGAATAAAAATATCCTGAAAAATAATGGCTGTTTGGGATAAGATGTAAGAGATCTTTTACATTAGATTACTCAGTGTAAATGCTCCATGTTCTTTTAAGCCAAGCTTTTGTGTGGAACACCGTTGACAAATTTCTGCTGACACATGTCAATTACCTACAAAACAAATAGAATAATTATAGTACTCTTAGTCTACTCACTTAGAAATTGTCCTGTTCTCTTGTTTCTTTAAAGATGAATTATCTCTGGATCTAATGCCTTCTATGAAATCGAAAGTACTCTCTCACAAGAGCATGCTTTTAGTTCATCACTGCCATGCATTTTTTCTGGATCCCATAACTACTCAGGCACTGTACTAGATTGAAAACAGTTTGGATTTATGTTGCAGAGAAAAGTAAGTGGATCTCCAGGATAGCTTTCATGCTGTCTTAAAATGGCAAAAAAATATGTTGTGTCTGTATAAAAAGCTCTCCATTCAATATAGTAAATACAAATATGGAAGCATCAATAACTACTGGCATATATATTTTGTTAAGAGTAAAGGGTAATCATTTTTCAGAGGGTGAATAGAACAGGGATCTAAACTTTGCCTTCCATGGATAATGGCCATCCAGGGTTAAATCAGATTTAAAAATGAGACAGTATTTGGTGCTAAGTCTTTATAACAGGCAAAAAGAAAAGTGCTCACTTTTGAACAAGTGTCTTTTATGTAAACTCCTGAGCCCCAAGCTATGTTCACTCTAAAACTGAAGGAAAGTTGAGCTGAAGCAACTAGAACACTAAGTACTGCATAGACTGCTGGACCCCAGAGGGTCAAAGTTTTTTTTCTTACTTTTGGTTTGAAATTACTACAGAGCTACCTATGGGATTGTCTTTTTGTGCAGCAACTGATATAAACAATACTGCTAAATCATATGAAATAGAACACTTACATAAATCTTTCTAGAACTGGAGATGACATCCATTTACAGTTAGTAACAGTATTATTTGGATGCAGTATGCTCAAGTGTAATAAGTGAAATATTCAGTAAAGGAGCTACTGTTTCTGTAGCATATAATTTAAAGAGACACAAAATTAAGTAGGATGATAAAGGTTAAGATAAATGAATAGTAAGAAATTATCAGATTAGATATATTGTAGCAGAGTCACTGGACTCTGCATGTCTGGCATAAACCTGAAAAGATAAGGAAAGATTGTGACATAATATAACTGCAGTCACATGGAATCAGTTATACATGGTATTTGCAATTGTTGTGAAGTTTTATACCAAAAATAGTTAACTAAAGGATGCGTGGGAGATAAAAGGGGTATTTAAGGTTGGTATTCTATAGTTGTTCATCTGCTGAGACATTGTGATGGCTGTCAATTATATTTCTGACAAGCTGAGTTTTTGAGTGAAATTACGTGTGTATTTTGTTACTATTACTGACTTTGACTTTCATCTTGCTCAATTTTGGCTTTGAAAATGGACAGCTCAACAAGAAGGTTTTTATTTTCAAGCGGCAAATATAACAAATAAATCTGGAATTGAATTCACCTCTTCCTCTGCAGTCTTATGACAATGGTAATGGCTATTTTAAGGTAGGCTGTCAGATATGAATTTGGATTTAAAACACAAATGAAAATAAGTAGAAGAGAATTATTCTATAACAGAAGAACTTGAAATAAAGTGAGCAAGTTTTTATGTTTTTCAGTTCAAATTTTAGGTTTTTTAACTGCTATTAGTTTCTCCTATTCATTTATTTATGCATTTATTTTATTTATTTTTCTGGAATCTTGCTCTAGCATCTCTTTCCATATAACATAAATTCTGCTTGTTAATATACTATCATCTGGGTGATGTAGTCAATATGTAATGGAAAATTGATGAGTCATCTCTACATTGTGCGCATGGGTATGTGTGGTGTGTGTGTGCGCGTGCATATGTATGTTTCTATGCTTACTTATACATTATATTTGTAGACATACAGACAAATAAATTACATAGTTATTTGTGTCACAAATGTAGTCCTTGACCCAGATATTTTCTTTAGGGTCATAAATATTTTATTGATTTTTAGGTACACATGGAAAAATGATAGCAACAGGAAAAAATATATAGTGTTAAATCTTTAAAAGACTATATAACAGAGCCAGTAATAAGAATCAGTGTCTTAGAAATATTTCACGTTTGTAAATCTGTGCTGTCCCCGTCTCATTTTTTACAACAGGAAAACGTATCACTTAAAGTACAACTCCCGAGCTTACTTGCTTTTTAGTAAAGATTTTATATACAGATACTATTAATGCTATTTGAAATAATGAAAAAGTTTCCGAGATACTTTATCAATTAATTTCAATGACTACTTTTTCAGGTGTTTTTGCCTCAGCACTGGGTATTCATGAAAGTGTGTAAACATCACAAAATTTTTATCTTCGTGTATTAAAGGCATCAAAAGCAATTAAAAAAAATGTCTTAAGAGGGCCTGGATCAATTAAAAATCTGAATTACTCGGTTGGTGATGTGTAGCTGCATGAATTACAGCATTTCAGCTGTGGTGTTTTAACTTCAGAAGGCAATTAAGTACAACGCAGCCACTGCCTTCCTCTCTCTGGTGGGATGAGACGGAAAAAAGGTAAAACCCATGGGTTGAGATGAGGAAGCTTCATAATTGAAATAAAATAAAATATAATAACAAAACTAGTTTATATGGAATATTCCTTTGGCCAATTCATGTCAGCTCTCGCAGCCATTGTTCCCTCCCAGCTTTTTGTGCACCTGCTCACAGGCAGAACATGGGAAATTGAAAAGTCCTTGATTTAGGGTAAGAACTACCTAGCAGCAATTAAAACAACAGTGTGTTATCAATAGTATTCTTAAACTAAATTCAAAACACAGCACTGAAATAGCTACTAGGAAGAAAATTTACCCTATATCAGCTGAAACCCCAACACCAACAGTTCCAAATTTTTTCAAAGCAAAATTCTTATGAAAAGCATATTCTTTAAAGAATCATCATCTCCCCATTAAAAGAGAAGAAACCCTCTCTGTCAATAAGTCAATTTCTTATCTATTTTCCTGATTCAAAGCTAACAGAAAAGGAAGTTATTCACAGAACTAAATGATGTTAAATGCATAGTTAAATTTAATCAAGTCTTAATTTGTGCTGATGGCAAAGTTCTGAACCATATCTATCACTCAAAATGTTTTGTGATTTTTTAACAAATCTGTTTTCTGTGTGAGTAGTGCAATATAGGTAGTTTATGAGAAATTTGGTGTTTTATTGACTTGTTCTTATGAAATTGTTATTATATTTCATATTGCATTGCTTGAGTTTTCAAGCCTTTGAACTTAATTCTTCCTTTTGTACTTCTTCATGCCAGTAAGGCTCAATTACTTGAAAGAATGCTGAAAGCAAACATGAAACAGCAATGTTATGGTTCTACTGAAATTTACTTTTGAATTCACATGAATAGTCAAGGGAATTTAAGAAGATGGGGTTTGCCCATTCTAGTTCCCTTTGCACTTCTGAGAAGTGTCAAAGGGTTTTAGATAAAGTTAGACTCCAACTCCGAATTTTTTTAAGCTCACAGATGTCAAACTACACCATTATGAACACTTTATACATAAATGACTGCCTTTCATAAACTTAAAGGCAAAACTTTTTAGATGCTGGACTGTATAATTACCCAACTTTTACTTTTATAGAAAAGAGAATATTATGCCACTATTTTTTCAAGCACTTCTTTCATGATATTGCACAGAGTACAAGTCTAATAACGGCATTCTATCTAAAAGATAAAACAAATTTCTTTCAGTTTCGTCTGGTCTTTTTTGCTTGCCAGCAAGTTTATTAAGTCTATCTTTGAAAGCCTGATACAAACCACTAAAAAACAATGGGAAAAGTCCAATTAAATACAAATTTCTTCTGAATTAGGTCTTTTTTCAGAATTCTAATTGTAGTTCTGTTTCAGTTCTGCCTGAACTGATAATTACGACTGATTGAAAAAATACTAGAAACCTCAAATTTGTAAGATTTGAAATTAGATTTGAAACAGATTAAAATTATCCAATATCTCTGGGAATCCTACACTGCAGATGGACCTAGATGTTTTGTCCATTCCCTGCTAAACATGCTTAGATTTACAATATTTATTACTCTAAAGCTGCAGAAAGATTTACCAGCTCATCACAAGCACATATCTGAAGTGGCACCAATACAAGGTGCTTGTGATACAGAAATATACAAATGTCAAGGTGTCCTTGTTTTGTTTTCCTTTGTTTTGATTTCTGTAAGCTTAGTCAACAGTTCAAGTTAGCAGATTCTTGTGGGCCTCACTCAAACCTTCTTTCATGTGTTGCACAGGGAGTCAGCAGCACTTGGAATCATTACTTCTATAAATCAACATTTCAATGACCGCATGCTAGAATGGGAACCAGGGATTTCTATGGTCACAGATCTTGATATGGCAGCTCACTTTTCTTCACTCTCAAGTGAATGTGATTTTTGCTTGCTGAACAGTAACTCTTGTCTCATATTCTTCAAGCATAGTGAAAAATAAGCTTAACAAATATATAACCAACTCACAATCTGCCTGTAAGGAGTTCAGTGTGACTACAGTCATTGTGCTTGAAGAATGCTTATGTGAGAGGGTTTTGTGTTTCATGACAAACTCTTCTCACAAGACCCTAGAAATGCAACTTATTATTTTCTAGTTTGCAGAACTATTATAAATAGAGATAATATTATGTTCCTCCTTCTATGTCTTTTGAGATTTTAAACTCTCAGAGTAAGAAAATAAGAATGGATAAATTGGTAACGTGAAGTCAGTCTCTGCCCTAGAGATGTTCCTGTAGGACAATCGCACATGATAGAAACTTTGGAAAGATGTTTGCATTAAACTTTGCTTTTATTGAGGAAAAGACACGATCAAAAAATAAGTAATGGTTAGTTGCTACTTCAAGTGGTTATGATTTTCTGCTGGAAGATTATATACAATCTAAACAATCAAAATGTATTAAATCTCAAATGTATTTTAAAGCAGGATTTTTTGAAGAGCTACAAACTTCTATGAACTAATCATAAGGGGGAAAATCTAAATTATAAAAGTACTGAATACCTGTGAGAAATTCTTAGAAGATAAGTGCAACTAAACTCTTACTGCTGGTCGAAATCTAGGGTGAGGTCCATACTCCATTTGGAGGGATCTGAAAGTGCCCATCATCCAAATCTTCCTACCATTAACACTGTTAGATTTAAAGAACTGTCTACAGCACAGGGGCTATGAGAACTTGCATACTCTCTGATAACTGTATGCCAAAGAGACTAACCAAACAATTTCTTAAAAAGGTAGTGTTGAGAAGTTGTTTGGGCTGTAATTTGCCCCTCTTTCTGACTCTAAGTACCCAGAGGCATGAAAGACCTGGTTCCCAAGCTGCATCCTTTTCAAAAGCTGCTCAGAAGAACATTGAGACATTATTTTGTTTGTCTATTCATCCAAACAGTTTTTCTGAGTTGCTATATACATATGAATTTTAACTCGCACACAGAGAAAAAAAATCTAGAGAATTCTTACTAGTTAAAACATCTTCTTTCCTTTTGTTCAGATTCAAAATTAGGAAAGCTCAATAGGAGTACCTAGCTTCAATAAAGTGCAACACCAAAAGACTATTTAAGTAAAATCAAAAGCCACAATACAGCTCAAGAGTTTGCTTAATGGATACTGAATTGGAATCAGAAATAGTTCTGGTTAGTATTTAGCTAGAATAAGAGCATATAGAAGTCTGTTACTTATAAAGCACCCCAGTTCATGTGAGTATGTTATTTTCCTGTCTATAAATACTTTGAATTACCTGTTTATGCAATATGACCATTAACTTTCTGAATACTCACTGTCTGTGAATGAGCCATACTTATCCTTTTTAACAGTCTGGAGTACATGTAATTGCTGCTGCCCCTGTGAACCTGCTTGATTCTTAGAGAAAATTAGAAGCCTCATGAGGACAAGATAGGTCACTGTCCCTGATAATGTCAGCATGACAAGGCCAGGCCCAGAGCTGGAATTTCACTTTAGCGATGGTAAGTGATTAGAAGAGACCAAAGACATGAACATAGCAGAAATTTTGAATTAAACAAAAATAGACAGTGAATTCCTTTGGTATAGGGACATTTTTATGCAGTCGTGGGTAATTTGAATTTGCAGACATCTTTGTCTAAAGAAAAAATTACTTCTTTTTACTTTCTTCTGAAAATTACTTACTTTTGTATCCTAAAGTAAAATGACTAAAAAATTGTCTCAGGCAAAATACTTCATTAGAATCATTAGTGTGAATACTGGTGTGGTGGGTTGTACATTGGTCAGCCGAATGTCAGGTGTCCACTAGAGGCATCCTCTCACTTCCCTCCTCACCTAAAATGGGAGAGAAAATAAAACAAAAGGCTCATAGATCAAAATAAGTACAGGGAGACATCACTCACCAGCTACTGTCAAAGGCAAAATAGGCACGACTTGGAGAAATTAATTTACTACCAACCAAATCAGAGTAGGATAATGAAAAATAAAAGCAAATCTTAAAAACACCCTCCCTCACCTCACCCTCTTATCCAGACTCAAATTCCTCCCAAATTTCTCAATCTCCTCACTGCCAAGTGGCACAGGGGGACAGGGAATGGGCTTTGTGGTCAGCTCTGCACACACTGTCTCTGTCACTCCTTCCTCCTCAGGGGAAGGACCCTCTGCTCCATTATGGGTCCCTCCCACAGAGGACACTCCTTCATGAACAGGCAGCTCCAGAACGGGTCTATCACAGAGTCACAAGTCCTGTGAACAAACCTGCTCCAGCGTGGGCACCTCTTTCCACAGGTACACAGGTATAGCACAAGCTTCCCACAGGATCAGAGCCTCCTTCAGGCATCCACTTGCTCCAGTGCAGAATCCTCCCCAGGCTGCAGGAGGATATCTGCTCAACTCTGGACCTCCATGGGCTGCAGGGACACAGCTGCCTCACTGTGATCTGCACCATGGGCTGCAGGGGATTCTCTGCTCTGGTGCCTGGAGCATCTCCTCCTCATCTTCACTGACCTTGGTCTTTCTCTCCCATTCTTGAGTCTCTCCCTCTGGCTGAAGTTGCTGTTGTGAATTTTCTCCCCTCCTTCCTTAGCTATGTTATCCCAGAAGTGCTACTATCACAGCCGATTGGCTTGGCTTGATCTGCTGTGGGTCTGTCTCGGAGCTGGCTGACATTGGCTCTGTTGGACATTGGGGAAGTTTCTGACAGCTTCTCAGAGAAGCCACCCCTCTATTTCCCCACTACCAATATCTTACCTTGCAAAACCAACACAATTGGATACAGTCAGTGGAGCACAAACATAAGGACTTTATTAATGCCAGGAAAGAAAATATCAGAACCGGACTGAGTTGCTGAATTACCATTAGGATCTGATTAATGTACATTAGAGTGCAACCTGAGCTATGCAGTTTGTCAACACAGCATTAATAGGTTCAGTGAACTGTGTACGACTTTGAGCCAAGAGGAAGCTGACTGTTCCTATTTGTATCCTATGACTGGAGTGTAGAAGTGCTTAAAGACCTTAGATCAGCATTCAGACTGAATTTCTCTCCCTTTTCCAACAACTCTACTCATGCACACATATTATCTGTACAATGGTTCAAAATACCCATTTGGTGCCTGTGACAGTCTAGAATCAAAAGTGAAGATTAATGATAAGCCATAAAGTATGAAAACAAATTCACTAGGAAAAAGGAAAGATAAGGATATTTTGGTGCTCTCCCCAACACTGAAAATGGCAAATAAAAGAATGAGCTCCAATGAGACATTTTGTAACTGTGTAGCTGGCCCATTTAATCCTGGTTGTATCTGCTTCTTTTTCATAACACAAATGTACAGGTAAATATACCCCCTGAAATTAATTTTTCTGTATTGAAAGGTGCCTGTATAAATAAGGTTTGATTACTTCCACACTATTTGCCCTGGAAATAATTAACCTTGAATGGACATTTCCATGGTGTTTCTTATGTCAGGTGGAAAACCAGAGTGAAGAAGATAAGGCCAACTGCTTCTTTTGTACTCCAGGGCTTAACTGCTTGTGAAGTTGCCAGAAGAATCTGATGGCATATTCTTTCAGACAGTGGTGAACCTGGGTATGCCTATCAGGCCTCTTTGGTCACAAATACTCTGTTGAATAATTAGTCAAAATGACAAATCAAAACCCACATTGCTAAGAGATTCTTTCCAACTATTGCTAAGAGATTCTTTCCAACTTTCATCTTTTCTCTGTCTCCAACAAAAACTGCTTTCTTAATGGTTATAAAACTTTTTAAAGCTTCAGGCATTGGCTTCATTATAGAAGAATTAATAGGTGATCTGGATTTATCTTTTGAATTTCGATCTTTTGTTTTTACTTCCATATTATGCTTTCAGCAACCAGGGTTATTGAACAGTCTTCCATAGATAAAAGTTTATGTCTAATTTATCTTCAGCTGAGTGGTGTGTACTTTACACTTTTCACAACTAAGTGATGAGGATAAAACTTCATGAAATATAAAGGGCCAGAGATGACTTAAGTTCAGCACTGTAAAAGGCGAAAAATATGCTGCTTTAGACAACAGAAAGCCTAGATGATTTGAACTCGGACTCCCTCTTACTCCAGTTCCCATTGAACCATAAATGCCTGCCCAGGGCAGATAAATAAGGGAATATGAGGAGGCTGCATTTCAAAGTTATTCTATCTTTACAAAGAAAGAATAGCCACTGATTCAGACACTGATTATATGTGGCAGTTTTGTAGTTCAAAAAAAAAAAAAAAGAAAAGAAAAGAAAAGAAAATCCCTACAGATTAGATATAGCCACATGTATTTTTCATTTCCAATAGGCAGGAAACTAGATTGTCCTAGATCATCTGTCTTCCACTGTCTTCCATTCATACCCAGAGCCTGGAAAAAGAAGCAAGCAAACAAACAAACAAACTGTCATGGGAATGTCAGCCTTGTCATAATTAATGAAATATCATTTTAAATGTCAGCTAGCCAAATTTATCACGAACATTTCTAATGTATCTAAACACTAACTCATAAATTGTAGCCCTAGGTATGATACTGCCTTGCATCTAGGACAGCTAATATGCCACTGTCTATGGCAGCAGGTTCATCAGCATAACAGAGGCATTCTGGAGTCTATTTTATTTTAGTGTGTGCTAGAAATAACCCTAAAGTCAAGTGTTCATTTTAAGGATGCATTTCTAAAGAGGTAATAGTTTTGTAAACTTCTCTTTCCAACTTAAACCAATGAAAACATTGGTTATAGTCACTTGTTTTCTGCACTGTTTCATTAAGAGAATAATAACTTTTCCCTTACAAATAGCAGACAGATTAGAAACAAAATTGTGTTGTCAAGATGTAAGTATTCTTTATCTTGGCAGCTAGAAAAGTTTCAAGTCCAGTCCTTACAACTTTATGCACACACTTATCTTTACTCATATGTGTGGTACAATTGAAACCTTTACTTTCTGCACGACTCAGTGTGTAATTGGATCTGCTCAGGCAGGATGTTGTACCCCTGCCCAAAGAAACAAGGGCTTGTAAGTAGTTTTAATTCTGATCTGCCTACCTTCTCTGTCAGTGTTCCATGTTGTCTCATGGAAAGTAGACAGTAGAGAAGTAAAATAGTATAGGACATGAATTTGGCCAGGGAACTGCATTTTTGCATTCTTTTCCTTCCTGCACTAGTTTTGCTAAATTGTGTCCTATGTTCCAAATACCAACAGGAATCATAAAGTAAACCGGAGCTTTAATTTTCATGTCTAGTAATAGTACACACTTTTTGATTGATATAAAAAAAAAGCATTTAATTTGAAGTGTTTGTGAAATGAACATGATTTGGTTTGGTGACATATCTATAAATATTTTTTTATTGGTCCAGTTCCTGCAGGTCCATTTAAATTGATAGGACATCAGATAGTCCCCTGCACCTAAATATTACTTGAAGTAGATTAATTATTCAACAATCACCTTCTGTTTCTATAACAGTCCATTCATGAAACGTGTGTAATACTAGGGACTGAGAATCTCAATATCATATTATTCAGTTAAGATCTGATTGAAATATGATTGCTAATGGGGGAATCTTTCCTCTGGGTCAGGCTAGGTCAACAACAAAGGCAAGTCACTGAAGCAGATATAAACATAAAATTTTTAGGAGATCTGTGTTTTTTCTTGAGGGGATTTCCTTCTTAGAAAAAGGAGCAAACTTATATGAAAGTTTTATGCTAAAAATAATGCTTAGTTTCCTTTGGCTGTTCCTCTCTGAACAGAAAGTATTCTACTATATTTTAAAATTGCCACTCTTCTTTTGTTACACTACACTCAAAGAATCTGCAGTTAAAATATTCAAGAAACTAAACTTTGTAAGTTAAGCTAATTTAAAAAAAAAAAAAAAAGGAAGGCTAATAATGGAAAAGAGAAACCACCTGTTGCATTGTTCTCTTCAAAGGAAACAAAACATTCAATCTACTTTTATTCCTTAGGCAGGATATGTAGCAATCTTGCAAGTTACATAAAGACTGTCACACAATACAAATTTTATAAAATTGAAATCACATACAGAATAGGTCAAATTCATTCTATATGGAGCTCTATTGACTTGACCAGGCTTACAGCATCTATTTTGATTGTGTGCTATAGAGTAATTCAGATGGAATTGTTTGTGCATCAATTGTTTCTAAGAGCAACTGTACTCGAAGCCTCAAAAATGCTAAGGATCACAATTTCATTATTACCAGCTCCATTGCTTTCTGTTATGTTTTTTGAGAAAGAAACTGGAGTTGCTTTTCAGTGCTGTTATGCATTAATTTCATCATTAAAGTGTATCTCCACCAGAGACAGCAATAAAACCTATGATGAGAGAGTCCAGCTGCATTTTATAAAAAACACAGCAGTAATTTTATAATGGTTAGTGAACAACCAGGTTGAAATATGCCCATTAACTCACTGAAAATTGTATTTTTTTTTTTCCCCAAAGAAAAGGAACAAATGGATTTTATTCCAAAGTCCAGACACTTAAAGCTCTTTAGGTTAATTGCTCTCATGGGAGTTTGGATTTTAGGCAGCTTTAAAAATTTTCACATAAGAACCAAGGAATCACTGTGGAGTTAAAATATTTCAGTTCCCTTTGAAGTCAGTAGGAATCAAGCAGCCCTTGGACTACAGCCTGTACTTTGCAGCTTGAACTGTAAGACAGCATCTCTTTTTTAAAAGTTGCATAATTTAAGTAAACTGAGTAACAATTATTACCAAAAAATTATCAATTTAAACATGAGTCTATACAAAGAGTTCCTGAATCTTATATCATGCAGGAATAGGGAAGCACAATGCATTTAGAACAAGTGATTTTATTTGTCTCTATATAATCATCCCATCATCCCACATTGTCCTCATTTTCATAATATCTCAGTTGTTTTTTGTAATGTGGGAAATACTAAATGAAGTCATAAACTAAAGGTATTTCTGCAAAGATACCAGTGTGATACTGCTAAATATTTCAGTAGCAGACATTTTGGAATTCTTATCACCAAACTAAATCTTCTATCTTAAATTCAATGGTCATGCTCCTAAAAAGAATGGAGGGTAAATAACCAAAAAATTTTATATCAAAGAAAAATATTCACAGAATCTAATACATTGAAAAATTAGGTACCTAAAGCAGTCACTAGAAAATCCTGAGAAGATGCACCTATTCAAGACCAGAATGCAGTTCAGCCACATATAATTTTTTCCTCCTATTTTTGGAGACTAAAGGCAGGACAGTGCTGTCTTTCACAAAGCTCATGATTCTCAATACACACAAATGGGGTGGATGTATCACTAGTATGTTCACCAGGCTGAGAAAAAAGTGAGTGACATTAGAAGGTGTTGGCTGAAGTTGTTCATTTGGGAGACCCAATATCGTATCTCAGGACATATATTGTATATATTTGGATTTTCAAGACCCCCCTCATTTCTCCCTTTTTTTTCCCGTCTTACCCAGCCTTATTGCAGACTTCAGTCTGGAAGGCTAGAAATAACATGTGGTCTTCTCACCGAAGGTATTTCCTGGCAGCCAAAATTGGGATTTCTACCTTAAGAAGTGGCTCTCCCCTCCTGCTACTTAGTGGCAAAAGCACCACTTTAAAAAAAAACCAAACCAAAACAAAACAAAAAAACAAACAAAAAAAAACAACAAAAAAAAACAACAAAAAAACACACAGCTAAAGGTATTAGAGGCAACTTAAACCTTAATTTGTAAAGATTCTGGGCCCTCAGGCTCAATAATGCATAAATGTCAAGGCGTGGATAGGTGTGGTTTTGTTCAGTCCCAGAAAAGCAAGCGTTCACACTTACTAAAGGCAATATACATACACCTAAGGAGAACTTAGGTTATTGGGGTACCCAACATTTTTGTAGTCCTTAAGGTATCAGATAAAGGCAGTTTAAGAACAAGGAGTTTCAAGAATCTCACTGATGCCTAAATTTTGATTTGGGAATCTGCACTGGAACAAATAAATTGCTTTGTGAATTTGGCCCACAAAGGAATTTTAAAGTTAATAGGAGACTGAACACAATTTAGTGGTCTCATTAGCAGAGCCCTCAGTTTAAAGACAGTTATTCAATATTTTGGGGAGTAACCTCAGTTAAATATATCAGTTCCCTTCTGATAGTACTTAAACCAGTTGAGCAATCTGTATCTATGAGCAAATGTACATCTATATTGTACTTACTCCTCCTCTACTTATTCTCCATTTGAGTTTATTCTAAGATTGCCAGTTAACCTTTCAACTAAGTAACTTTTTAAGACGAGAAAAGGTTTTGGCATCTTCTGGCATAAATACTGAACCAGTTCCCATGCAGACATTGCAGAAACCTTAGCTGAACTTTGGATGAAAATGTTGGCACATGGCATGTGCAAAATGGATTATGTAGCACCTTTACATGGTTTAACTGATTCATATCAACAGGGCTACTGCTTCATCCTTAAAACATTGGGTTTGGTAAATAGGAGGCTGTACCTGTTATCAGCTCACTCTCAGGTACAGAAATCAAAATAATCCTGAGTAACTCAGTAGATTCCCTAGCCCTGCAAGGAGCACTGATGTTCAGAACTGAACATGCATACAAAGAAAGGACAAGAGAAATATGATCAGTTTTACTTAAATAATTAACAGCAATAAACATGAATACATATTTGAAAATCATTGGCCTGTTAAATTATGTTTAAAATGAATTAGAAACTCCCTGAAGGAAAAATGTAAATGGAGGCTGTACATTATTAGTGTGTTGCAAATAGCATTAATAGGTTCTATTGCTGGAAAAATTTTGACTGAAAGTGGGTTGAATACTACAACGTTAGAACCTCTGTCTCATCTAATGAAACCAGTTATGATTAATTACCTCATTGAAACTTAATTACAACAATTAAGTGGTGCAGGAATATTTTGAACCTCAAGATATTTCTGGGCCACTCTTTTATGATTACTCTTTACTTCCATTAACAATAAAAATTGCTGGGCTCTACTCTAATAATACATTCAAGGCATGAACACCCAGTTATAGACACATATGAAAAGTCTGACCTACAATTTTTGAAGACAATAAAGCAGGCTATAAACACTTAATTACTCCTTCTCACCTCCCCTGTATGCTGTCAATCAATTTCATGGCATTTAATAGCAAAATCAAGGGGTGGCTTTTCATCCTAAAATTTCAATGTGCTTTTTATAAATTAGCACTTCAAACTTCTGAAAAGATTGACAATACACCAAAGCAGAATAAGATTATACTTCATCCCTTTGGGCTGATTTTATGAAGAATTTCTAGAACAGTATCACCTATTTGCTGTCCAACATGATGTCATTTTGTTTTGCACTCAGGACTGAAAGGATCATGCTTGGGGTACAGCGTCACTAGCATGCTTTTCTATTGTTCAAGGACATGAACTTTCTTTAAGCTGAGATTTTGCTATAAATATTTAACCACTGGCTGGATACAAGAAAAGGAAGGCTTATTTGTGTTGCCTCCAATCAGCCATAATCTTCCCAACTTTTTGGTAGGGAAAAGGAAGCCAGTAGTTCTGTATTCTACTCCCATGTTTCCCAGGAAACCAAAATTTATCCTTGACTCTCACAATTATTGAAATCAATACCCCTGTTTTCAAGTTCATCCTTCCAGATCATTCAGTCAACCTTTCTGTTGACACTACTTTTTTATTATTTATTTATTTATTGACTGTCAAGCATATTCAGAAGTCCAAGCAGCTCCAGAAAGAAGAAAGCAGTTTGGTCCCATCTGTTATCAAACAGAGGAAAGCAGAGATACAGATGTTAGCCACTAAACTGCCCTGCTACGGAAGGAGGACTTTGTCATGCAGGGTGATGCAAAGAAGCTTTTTCATATTATTCAATATAGCTTTTTGGTGAAGCTGTACAGAACATATATGGAGCCAAGGGAGTGTGTACTTGCTTGCTTAAATATCTCGGGATTTGAAGATTGTCCTGTTCACAAGCCCTGAACTGTGACTGTGGTTTATTGGACTGGTAAGGGAAAAGGTATGGATAATGAATATGTATCAGAACATGAGAATTTTGGTAACAGAATGTTATTTACCAGAAATAGGTTAATGTAAATTATTTGTCATTCATGTATTTAGATCTACCGGTCCTTTTATTTCCACCTCAGTGTCATTAATTTTCACTCTACCTTATTAGTGCTTCTTATGATACACTCTTAGGATGAGTGACTCTTAAAGAGTAGTGAATTAGTCTTTAATAGTCCTACAAAAGGAATTTTGAATAAGAGCTGAAACTAATGAAAATTGCTTAGGTGGGTATGACTGCATAAGGATCCATAACTTTAGCTTAATTTTTGAACAGGTGGCTACATAGATAAATCACATAATGATCAACACTAACTAATAAACAACGGAACAAACTCACACCATCTTGCCCCATCTATTCTAGTTGTCTGTTGCATTCTATCAAAGCTACTGCAAGTGATCATGTTAACAATCTCCTCTATGTTTAAACTTTCAGAATCCATGTCATCTTCAGAATAACAACAAACTTTCTAAAATGTCATCAGATGAAAAGCTTGTCACATACAGGAAAAAGCCAGACAAATGCTGCAGTGTAATTTCAGGCAGCATTTTCAATGTTTTCTCCTACCCACACTGTTTTTCTCTTGCAGTCTTCTCTCCCACAATGGATAGGCTAAAGAGAAACCTTTCTCTAAACTTCCCCTTTAGCTTCACCAAGGAAAGTGAGCAGAAGCAGAAGTGAAAGTAATCTGAACAAAGGCATATGTTTGTTACAGACCTTGGTATCTAATTATCTGCACCCTTCTTACAGGGGCGTGTTTCCAGGGACAGCTCCAATTACCCCAAAACAGAAGTCTAATATATATCAATCATCCTCAGTAGGCATCTATGCTTCTAATGGGACTACATTTTGACACCATTTCCATGTTTATTTTTGAAATAAACTACTCAAGTATATTCAGAGAAAAATATTTACTTCTTGTCATATTTCAATAATAAGAAAAAACTTTGAAAAATGTTAGAAAAGAGAATATTACAGTTGCAGAGTAAAAAGTGAAAAGTGGTTTTTGCTATTTTGTCTTCCAATATTAATATTTTTTTTTCTAGTTTCCATGCTACTTAATGAGCTAGAACCATTCCTTAATGGTCCTATTAAGTATTAACAAATATCTTTAATAAAATATTATCTGTTGCTTTCCCAGGAAATATATTCAAAGACATGAAAACAAATAATTTGAATAATGTCAGAAAGTGAGAAAATAGATTTTGTTTTGGGATACAGTGACAGGCAAAGTCCTGAGATAGACATCTCCATTTGAGTTTGTGATCTAGTTTCCTTCACAGCAAACACTGGAAAACATAATCAAGATGTCAAAAACCCCCACCTCAAAGCCAAAAGATGACTCACACCCCAGCAGTTCTGCAAGTTCTTCTGAGATGAATACTTCATTTGCAGATGTCTTCAAGACAAACACCTAACATTTATGCTTTTTGTAGTCTATGGCTATGTCAGTATAATGTTGATACAATATATATTTTTAAAATTAAAGATGTTTATTCTGTCTAAACATTTTCTGGCATAGTGTTTTCTGTATGCAAATCAGTACTGGAAAGCAGAACTTAACATTTAACAGTGGTGACATAGTTAGCTATTAAAAATTAATCTCTCTGATGTTAAGGGGGGAGGAAGTATGAGATTCCTGATTAAGGTCTTCTGGATAGCTCAGAAATTTCAATTATTTTTTAAATAATCTTTCACCTCCACTCCCAGAAGTGGAGGAATGTGAATAGAAAATCGCAGTAAAAATAATTCTACTTAGAGTTATTTGTATATTAAGAAAAATAAAAGCTGACATTTTAATACCAGAGATATAGATAATCACATTCATGAACTATTTTTTACACTGATCAAACAAATTTGTTCATTTACTTCCTTAGTTTTTCTCCTGGTAATAATCTGCGTCAGCATTTAACAACTAAAATCTGTGTAAAACCACTCATTACCTATTGCTCTTTAGTTTAGAAATGGAGGTGGTTTTTAAGTTTGCTCTACTTATTTAAAAAAAAAAACAAAAAAGTACTGATAAATGTTCAGATGCAAATGGAGAGGAGTTCCAAGCAGGCACTTGGTTCTTCATCCAGCAGCCAGGATTTCTTGAGTAACCTGAACAGAAACTTGATCATGATCTGTGAGGTGCCTTTCCATATATTCAAGGGTAGTCCTTATATAAGAGCTCATAACTTTTCTATGAGGACCAAAGCAAACAGAAATTTGGAATGAATTCCCAATTGTTTCTGAGGCAAATTTTGAAAGTACAACAGAAAGAGCTTTGATACTCAAGTCCACTAACACATTAGTACCAGACTGCACAGTCTAAAGTGAATCTCCACAGAGCACACTCAGCCTCATCATGACTTCTTGTATGTCCATGATGGTCCAGCCTCAGGGAAAGCCCCAGGCAAGAGTCTAAACTTTTAGCTGACTTTAAAGGCACACTTCTATCCCTACATTCAACATTCAGGCACAAGCACTAGCTTGCATTCATCTATCCTATTAAATTGTTAGACATGTTAGGTTTGGTTTTACAGGGCAACAAACAGTTCCTCAGTGCCATTTAGAAATTAGATCCAGGAAACTTCCAAACAGGTAATTTGATCCTGGTCATTTCACTTTGAAAGCTAAGAGCATATGCAGACCATTTTGTTTCACTGTTAAGTCCGGAGACCCTGGACCCTGGTCCACTTAATCTCCTATTACAGACGCAGGCAATAAATCCAAGCTCTGAGAATCCAACCAGACACGTGATCATGTGATGAAAAAAATCCACAGGGTGTTCTCTTTAATAACTTCACAATTTAGTCAACATAGGATTAGTGGAACAGGAAGCAAAGCTGCTTGCTAAGCAAGAGAAAGGAGCAACAAAAGGATTCCCATTTCTGTATTTTTTTTTAAAAAATAATTAATTTCTTCAGTAGCTTACAGAAAAACAATCCATTGTAGCATAGACTTGAAATAAGCTAAGGACTAGTAATCTACAGTTTTGTTTAATTTGTTTTCCGTGAACCCATAATGACACTATAAGGATACTTTGCTTGACTTTAAGATCCAAAGAACATGGCTTGTGTTTCGCTTCCTTGCCTTCTTCTGAGTAGTTCTGCCTCAGGATATAATCCAACGAGCATTTGTGTGCAATCAGTCTTAATGGGCCTCTAACTGTATCTACAGTCTATACTCTTGAACTCAAGAAAGTGTCCTAATTTTTTTTTCATCCACAAAAGAAAAAGGTCCAAGTAGCTCACTTGGACCTTAGATTAATGCTTGAACTTTAATCTTCTGGGAATATTTGTTCAGCATATAGCACTGCATGGATGTTAAAATTATCTACAGTTTTGGACCTGAGCAAGAACATTTTCAGGTTATATTGTGCTTATGTGTGTCACTTTAATGGACAGTGCATTGAAACGCTTGCAAATAGCAATCTGATGTGTATCTTTCACCTTTTCTGCCCATTTGTACTTCATAGCCCCCCTGGTGCTAAGTGCTTACAAATAATTTCAGTCCCCCTTTTCATACCCGAAGTCTGGAGCTCTGCAGGCAAAGACAGAAAGCTCTAACAAATAACTCTGTCATCAGAGGAACTAATGCTTCCTGAGTGAAACTCAGTTACTTATTTCCAAACACATATTTCTGTTGCTGCAGAACTCATGCTGGGTTTGGAAAAGGACTGTGGAGATGACCTTATTCCCTTTGAAATTAACCGCCTACCTTGTGAGACACTGAAATGGTTTATGGTTTAAATATTGTTAAATTCAGTGAAGGACTTCTGTCCACCCTAGCAAACTGTGCAAAGAAGCAACTGCTCACTGAAGCCCACCCCTCTCTGAATATGCCTACTAATTTGGGCCGTGAAGAGAACTTAGGGTAAGACAAAGGATGGACTTTTATCCTTGGAGAAGAATTTATCCACAAGTGTGGGTGACTGGAATGCTAATGGCTCAGACAATCAAGGTGCAAGCTGACAATGTGCAAAGTAACTGCCCAGGTGCTGAGGGTATGCACACCCACCACCTCAGGCTACAAGCTGGGTGTTGAACAAGATAAGGAAAGAGACAAATCCTGCTAGGAAAGATAAGTTTCTTTGTCCTTAAACTCTTATGCGCCAGAACTGACTCAACTGTGCTGACATAATAGGCAGTTGTAACATCTTAGAAGGAGTCAAAGTCTCTCAGCCGGTATTACATCATCCAGTATAAAACTCCCTGACCCAGGGGAGGTATTGGGACATTCCCACCTAGCCCAATAAAAGGCCACACTTGGACTTCACTCAACACTTGGTTTTCTTCCCTCAACATATGGGACCTTCCTTCCTACCCTGGGCTTCTTCCATTACCCCTCATTCTTCCCTCACCACGCAGGACTTCGCTCACAGACTTCTTCCCTCATCACATGGGACTTCCTTCCCCACAGCAGGCTTTTCCTCTCACCATTCTGGGCTGCCGTCAATGGATCTAGTCTGCAACCATCAATTCTACAAGACTGTGACTCTCATCACCAAGAAGACCACAAAAAGAGGATCAACAGGACACTGTTGGAATCCATGGAATGGTGGTATTTTTAATACTTAATCTCCCTCTTTCTCTCTGCCCCCTTCCTTCCTATTTCTGTACCTCACATTTACTGTTAAATTAAATCTGTACTATTGGATTCAACATATGATCTTATTTGCACCTTAATTTGGGCAGAAGCATCTATCTGATAATTTTAAGAATCTGATCCTAAGAATCTGATCTGTGCAGGCACACACACACACACGCACATACACTCAGTTAATTACTGCATATCTCTGGTTCAGTGCCCTGCCTTGATCACCATTGTGTTTGTATGTGTGTGTGGATAATTTTAAGGTGACTCCAGGCATCCTGCTCTCAGGTATACTCAGACCCCTAAAAACATGGCAGGCATAATCTCAGTAAGCAATGCTTCAGCTGTTCCTCTGTCCTGCCAATGAATCAGTGAGCTGCTGTGGCTTATGACTCTGACCATCCCAGTGAGCAGTTTCTTGAAATGAGCCTGAACTTTACTTGTTAGCTTCTACCCCACAAGATCCCCTCCAGGGACTCCATGGTCTCTGTGTGCAGTAGATGAATAGGGGTGGGAGTTAGTGACAGAAGAACATTTGACAAGAAATAATGAAAAACCACAAGCTCTGTACATCTTGGCTCCACACTTGAGCTAGGGGTCTGATGTGCAATGTGCCCAGGGATATGAGCACAGGAAGAAGCAGATCCCCAGGTCAACACAGAATCTCAGAATGGATAAGACTGGAAGTGACGACAGTGGGATCATCTGTCCACCCTACCTGCTCAAGCAGGAGTCATCCTAGAGAACACTGCACAGGATTGTGTCCCGATTGTTTTTTAATATCTCTTGAATTTCTCTCAGCCTTGACAGTGGGCAAGCAGAGCAATGGAGACAGGTCGGCAACATGATGCTGCACAGGTTGTGTGAAGGACAAGGTGTAGACCTTGCCACAGGTTGTTGGCTCCTTTAGCTGAACCAGTGGTGGTTTGTCAGTCCTGGGAAGTGCCATGTGACTTTCCTGCTCCAGTGTGTGGGTATCTCTGCTCACAAAGACCTTTTGTTTGGTTTGTCAACAACACAAAATGATCATCATCAACAAAGACCTGAAATCAAAACTGCTTCATCTTCGGTAGGTCAGGCTCTCTTTGTTGTGAGCGTAACATCTCAAATATTTAATTTTAATGAAGTTGCTTTGTTTGATAAAGGTCAGTGTTGTCAACAAAGAAAAATGCTGAAGTTCAAGTAGCTTGTTTGTTCAAGAGATTGAACTTTGGAATTGATGATATATATTAGTAACACTTAATGTTCACAGTAAATACACACTAGGATCAAATTTACTAATCCACTCTATTTATTAGGGTTCTGACACAAATGGAGACTTTCAGAAAAATGTCTGTGAGGGTAAGTGGATTGGGAGTATGTATTGCCAGTGGTTTATTTCATCATATATATTACAGCTTAAGTTTTGTATTATTCTAAATTACTAGGAGCTAGGAATTAATTTTATAATGTATGTATTTGCAACTTTCTGAGTGAGATTCTTTTATGAAGTAGTTGCTAAGAAAAATAGAAAGATATAAAGTAACTTTTCGTAGCTTATGTTTTATAGAAATTGAGGTGGCAGGCCCCTATCCTATGATTTCTGGATCCTTCAGATGCATGGTCAGATGGCTTGCAGTGGCTCTGTCTTCCTCTCACAGAATTTCTTCTCTCACTCTGCATACCCACACTAGCCCTAGTAGGGGTTCTCAATGAGTGCAATACAGGTTACAGAGTAAAATAAGGTCAAAACAAGACATAAATCTCACAGAAGATGTTAGCAAAATACTTCCACTATAACTAGCTTACACATCAAGCGTAATTCACTTGAGCTGCAGAACGAAACTACAGTGAGGAGCCCAGAGCTAGCTTAATTGGATTAACTTTCTGTATAGAAAATGGGTGGCTATTACTCTTGTTACCTACAGAGGTCATGATAGAAAGAGCATTAGATGCTATATGTGTATAAGAAAGCATTACATTTCATTTGTTTCCCCTTTAATGAAGCCAGTAACTTGTTTCTGATCAAACCATTACTTGTTTAGTGTTAAAGTATCCTCCAAAAGTACTGAAACTTTGAGTTGAAGCATCATCCTATGAAGAATCTTGTATTCTCCTTGATACTTTGTTCCAAGATTAATTAACATTAGAATGAAGATTTTATTTTTAATTTGAATTTGTCTGTCTTCCTTATTCCTATTGCAGGTTTTATCAATAAATTATTGTGTTTGTAGTATTTAATATTTCTGCTTTGTGAAATAGCTTTCATTCTTTAATCAAGTCATTTTTTCATCCAGATGATATGAATGAATTGAGTCTTTTTGATCTCTCTTTGGAGGCCTCTGTTTAAATATTTTTTGGCCTGGATTTTTTTTTTTTTTTTTTTTTTTTTGGTTGATCATTTTAAATGTACAGTCTCTGGAAATAGTTATGGTGATCCAATACCAGGACTGATCAGTCCATACATCGCTTGTTTCAAGACTTAATGGCAAAGGTCCATAAAAATCTGATGATGATCACTTGTTCTGTTTTTTGTGTTTTTTTCATGATTTATCTTTATGTGGAGGAAAAAAACCATTGTGAGGTGATGTCAGATGTTCTGTGCCAACAAAAAAAAATCTGATAAGAATAGGAACATCAAATGTAGTAGCACAGCAAAGTGAGTTTTTATTTTCATTTTAATTTATAGTTTTGACATGAGACATAGAGGAATCCCTTCTAGAACTGTACCTGATATGTTGAAGTCATGAGAAATAGTTTTTTAGCCCCTGAGACTTACAGCTAGGAGATAAGACATGGTTCCCTTAACAGTAACATGCCTCATTATAATGTTACTCCAGGCTATACTATAATATTTTAACAAAAATAAAAAAAAAAGACAAAATGCTGACTCAAGCTTTTTTTGTCTGTGTGAACAAGAAAAAAATAAAAAAGTAATTAAAACTGATCCAGTGTTTTTATTGCAAATCTCCTTTGATGTTACCTGCACAGTGCTGCAACATTGATTCTCTTAAAAATTGCATCTAAGAATATTTTCTCTACATTGAGGACATTTAACAACTTTCTTTTTACAAGGCAGTTTAGTTTCCCCTTTAATAAAAAATCCCCAAACATTGAATTAATCTAGGAACATTGGATTTTTTCATTCTGGATCAGACTACTCACCTATCAAATCGAGCATCGTATCCTACAGGATATGTAATGAATGTAGTAGTTACCTTGTAGAAGATAACATTATTTGTGTTTTAAAAAGAGAGTGAACAGTGCCCAGTATACTAGAAATCCTACTGCAATTTATTCTTTTGATAGTGATTGTTAAAGACACTGAGATGTGTTGCCTTGAGCCTCAAATAATTAAAAAAAAAAAAGGTAAGAAATATTTATCCCTTAATAATTCTGATGGCTTCACAGATAATGAATACAGCAAGGGCACTTGTAATCTATCTAGTCTGATTTCTTCTGTAAATTATGTTACAGTTAATTTCTTGGATTATGTCCCATTTCAAGCACACCATAACATTCAGAAACATTTCAAAATAGAGGTTAAAAATTGTCAGTGTCACTGAAGGTGCTCCCACTAGCATTTATTGTTAGTTTTTCAATGACTATCGTATTTGCTATGAAAAGCAGTTCCATTTCTTTCTTATTGCTCATCTTGATTTATTTAATTTAGTTTTGTAGTGATTGGTCCTTTTTAGTACTTTTCCATTTCTTATCAACATGTATTGTATATACAACTCTGATGAATTTAATGAATGAAGTTCCTAGAATATTTCACTGTAGAGCCTGTTTTTCCATATTTTCAACATATATAGCTCTTTTCCAAAATCTTTCCAGATTGTCAAAAGATTTCTGCATGTACGAATCATAAAAAAATTATGCAGTGTTCCACAACCAGCATTCATGTTACTGTTTGTACTTTTGCTTAGTTTTGCTTATAATTTTTTCAAGTTTGTGAAACTTCCTTTCTTACACCATAGTTAAATCCAAACACTTCATATGTTGCATAGATAGGTAGATAGATGATAGATAGATAGATAGATAGATAGATAGATAGATAGATAGATAGATAGATAGATAGATGGATAGATGGAGAGAGAGAGAGAGAGAGAGAGAGAGATAGGAGAAGTATAGGCACATATGTGCACATTGATTTGTGAACATATACCCTACACTGCTCTGTAGGAGTATAAGAAGGCATAGAGAATTTTGCTTAAATTAGATTTTGGTTCTGTAATCAAGATTATCATCAGGACATCCCAGTGAGGAGGTCAGCATGAAGATTTTTTGTGATAATTTGGGCTTTTTTCACCCTTAGCCACTATATTTAGACACTTAGTGAAAATGTCATTGCAGTCTTTCATATAATTTGAAAATTTCAAGTAACAATTTTAATAACAGCATGATCTAAAGCAGCCTTGCAAATATCTTTATGGTGGGAAGAATAAGCAAGACCAAATAAGCAAGACCAACTTGGCAGTTCTAGAAAAGTAAAGATCTCTGTTGAAAGGTTTCTGTAGCATGATTTTCAGCATTAAAAAGCCACTAAATCCCACAAAACAAACAAATAAATGAAACAAAAAAACCCCCACGTGTATTCAAATCATCCATATACATAAATCTGCTAACATGGACATTTTTCCTATTTAATCAGTAACTTCAATGATAACATTGCCCTTATTCTTCCTGATGTCTCAGCCTTTAAACAAAAGGGAACAATAAAGCTGTCCTCAAAGGGCTGGTAACAATTGTCCTGGCCAGAAAGCTTCGTATCACCTACTTTTGTCTTTTTACATTGAATTTGGCAGCAGGGAAAATCTATGGCAACCTCTGGCTTATTTCATTCATTTTCCTTGTTGACACTCAAAGTTAAAAATCCTACGATTTCAACACCCAGTTTAGGGAGCTGTATGGCCACTGAATACCCTCAGAGTTACACCTATAAACATTTTTCTACTCATGTGAGAAGATATAATTTCAATGGGACTACTTTTCCCACAATAGTGTGCAATCTAGACTGTTAGGACTGATAAAATATAGCATCATGGGAAAGAAACACCCTCTGACTTCTAGTCAATAGAATTTTCTCTGTCCTTCATTCAAAATGTCTCAATTTCTTTACCCTTTTCATGCATATAAACTATCAGGATGCACTGCAACTCTGCTTGTTCATATATCATGTTTATGGTTCATTGTAGGAATACAAAACTGAAAACTACCAGAATGCAGAAGGCTTCCCAAGGAAGATAAGAACTGATCCTAATCTGGCCTGCAGACACTGACCCTTTTCCAGGACCTGCAGAGACTCCATTTGCATTTAACGAGATTTGCAGTTTTCTGTATTCCCTGTCCCATACGGAAACCCACCTGACCACATATATTGTTTCCCCTACCCTTGTGTTTTTGAATAATGGATTAACTCTAGATACCTGCTTCTCCCCTAGTTAGCATAATGTATTCTCTTAATTACCACAATGCATCCCCTGTTTAGCATAACCCAGCCTCTTAATTGTAAGAACCCTATGTACGTTAAATGTGCTTGCAATAAACTAATTTTGTTTTACCCCCGAGACAGAGTCCGCGTAACTGACAGTTACACTTCATGGAACATTTTAATTTTTTTTTTTTTTTAAATATCCTGATGTCAGTAACTGTTCTTTTTGCAGTTTAGGAAGACTTAGCAGTAATAAAGAGAGTCATTCCTTATTAATGCCCTCTGTTAAAATCAATCCTTAAGGTCATCCTCACTTCAAGTCATTTTGATGGAGGTCAGGTACTAGAAGACTTTCTAGGACAACAATTTCTAGTGTTTATGAGTTAGTGTAAGACCTAAATGATCTGGTGTTGTCATTTATGATATCTGCAAGTAAATGTCACGTTTCAACAATCCCATAAAATTGCATATATGCAAATATAAACACAAGGTTTTTTTGTAACTTATTTAAACACATATCCTAGCAGTGAATTTAATAATCTCCGCTCCTTAATTTAATAATCTCTGCCAATAATTCAATTGATGTCTGCTCCCAATAAACATGTAGGAAGTTTTGATAAAATAGGTTATTTGCAATTGACAGATGTAAGTTTAAGCTTAAAATTAAAAGAATATAGGCATTATTTTTGTTGTTTTAATTTGGAGCTTTGTGTATTCTAAAAAGCTTAATTTCTAATCTACTAGGTATTTGAAATGTTGAAATAAAATTAATTTAAATTCATTAATTCATTAGAGAATATGGCAGGTGCATGGTTTAATATTTTATGTTGCTTCATGAAGAAAGTTCATTCAAAATCAATAAATATAAAAAGAATGAGGAAATTTGTTTTTTTTTTCTTCTATTCCTCTAAATCATATTTCAGAAAAAAACTCTTAAAACTGCATACCCCAGTTTTACTACAGAAATCAGGAGAAATAACAACCTTATGCATAAAGTACATTTCAGCTGTAAAATTTCCTTATCTTGAAGAAATAATTTAACATACTTTTTTTTTAACTTTATTACCTATAATTAATTTACTTCTTTCAGGAGTTTTCAATTAAAACCAGCATATATGAATCCCTCAAACTATCAAGCTATTTATTTTCAAAAAATAACAGATTTGGTGGGTTATTAGCACAGAACAAAACTTTGCAACTGAATATTTATTTGTTAGTATAGTTGACTCTGCAAGAATTCTTGTCTTCACGAAGCATTGCTCAGCTTTTTTCATCTGTCTCGGCCATGAATGCTCACTGAGCTGGCACAGCAGTTTAATCTAGCTAAATGTGCATATCTCCTCTAAGGGAGGTATGGCATTGATGGTAAGCTCAAAATAATAAATTCCAGCATCCTCACAGGTGTATTTTCTTTATATTCTCTTTCCTAAACCTAAGTAACCCAGTATTTTTTGCCTTACTTGCAAGAGTTTCAAGCTAAATGGTACCTTGGCAGTGCATGCTGTATCTTGAGTCACTGTGTACGTAGAGCTTCTTCCACAGTGCCATGACTGAAAGGTGAGTGGGCAAGGTGAGTATTCCACTTCTTCCCTTCAAGTCTAGAACTGGATCATTAGAAAAAAAGATAGACAAATAAATTATTTCCTTTTTTCTTTCTTATTAAGTTCAGATGCACAGAACATTGTTGCTGTGCAACAGGAACAAACGTTTTAAACTTTAATGCTTCTTAATGCTAAAATCATGTAAGCATTGTAGTCCTGCAGAACCTCTGACTTCTTACTGCTACTGTTGATTCCCTTTGTTTGGCAGGAATGAAAGACATTTGATTTAGGGAAAACAGCCAGGGTTTTTTCATTTATTTTTCCAGAAGCAGTTTTTAATTTTTTTTTTTTTAAACCTATCTATATAGTTATATAGAAAGCCTAGTATGCTGGGATACCTTACTTGTCCTGTTAGGCACTACATTAATACATTTGTACACATTTATATATTATATATTTACATACATAGTAGTAGCCAAATACATAGTTTTCAGAGCCTCATCTGGCAGTCTTAGAATGTTTTGTGTTAATTTCATAAACATCATCTTAATTATGAGATTTATCTCATGTAACATTCAGTTATTGATTGTATCTCAACCAGTAGTCTAGACATCCTCTATTGTCAGCAGGAAGGTATCATTTCCAAAGGCTCAAATCTTACTCTCTGTATGTTATTAATTTCAGTATTTCTTTCAGCACCAGTCTCTACTAATAACAAAGGAGCCTATCCTGCTCCTATTTCTATTACACGAATCCCTAGCTAATCATGCCTTTTAAGAGCTTGTTTAGTTTCTCATTTAATGAAAGCTCTAATATAGGTAAAGCCACCTAAAATAAAGTGTTTTCCCTAGTTAGATTCCACAAATTTTTGTGCAATTCACCAAACAAAACTTACTGCTAGCTAACAGTGGTCCAAGATACCTGTTTTATCCACTCTTTATTCAGATTTTCATGGAGGTTTGGATTATGCAAATTAATCTAGAAAAGTAACAATTTCAATTGGCTCATTGCAGGCCCAGGCAACAGTACTATATCCCATATATCAGATTTCTTCACTGCTCCTATCCCAGTCTTCCTCTTACAGCCTCTTTGACTGTTAGTCCTAACCAGACACAGATTATCTCACATATTTAAAAGGACTTTCCAAACTTGCTTCTACCTTTTATTTCTCTTTTCTTCAAGACAAATCCTAAGATCATTCTTTTCCAAGTTTCCGAGTTCATTCAATTCTTGTCTTTTTTTTTCTTTTAGGTTTCCACAGGGGAAATATTTTTGTTTGCATATATTTTAAAGTAATGATTTGTCTTGTTGCACCTTTTATTCTTGAGGTAATATAAAGGAATTATGAAGGTATGCTTTTTTACTGATAGGAAAGCTAGTCCATTTTACAGTTGATTTTAATGAAAAATATATTCCTTTCTGATCAATATTGCTCTTGGAGACAAGGCCCTGTTCCAAACTACAAATGGGATTGATATAAATGATCCAGTTGTGTTTCCTGTCACTCTTCACTAATTACAGAGTGTGACTGTCTAACAATGTTCTTCTCACTGACGTGTCTCAGACAGGTGGCTTAATTAGAGGAGCAAAGGCATAGGAAAATATAGGTCTGCAAGTCTATGTAGATGATTAATACTTGTTTTGAGTAGCACTTCCAGATTGACACAAAGGTTTGATCTTCATTTTGTTAAACGAACACACCACAGGACTATTATATTTCAAGCCTTACTAGCAAAGAACACAAAGTGGTTAGGAAACATAAATTGAAGGTCAATCAACATATCCAATGCTGCAGTTTTATTGCTTCCACTCAGCTGTCATATTTCTGGAGGTTCCTATAAGCTCTAAGGGTTCCCACTTTTTTTTTAAAAAAATAAGGGGCATGTTACCAGTTTGCTTCTAAACATGCACTGAAACATGTCAGGCTTGTCATGGTCAAACAATGTAGTACTTATCTTTGCCTATCTTTTTTGAGGACTTCAACCCAGAAGTTGACATAATAGTAGAAGACCTACTATGAAGCTCAGCTCACAAGGCAACAGCAAGCATTACACCATTCCTTTTATAACTAAGTACTATAAAACCCTAAAGCGGTAGTTGGTCGCAGCTTTGGGTCCATACACAAAGCAGAAGGAACATGGAAGAAGCAAGTAAAGTGAAGTTTTTCATAGAGTAAATACATTAATTAAATGTTTTTTATCATAGTACTCATTGCAAAATAGCTGAAAGGCTTGGGATAATGTCCAGTCAGGTTATAAAATGTGTTTGTTTGCATAGTTTGTTTGGTTTTTTTCCTTTCTGAATAGCAAGCTGAGAAACAAACAAAAACCCCTTTTGTTTTACTTGTGTCTTCTTCTGATGCAATATTCCTTATGGAAAATGCACACTTGGAAAGAGTTTTGTTGTTTACTTTAATGTTTGAGTGATACAACTTGGATATTGCAATAGTCCCTGTGGGAATTCTCATGAGGTCTTAGAGCAAGCTACTAGCACATTCTGTGTCCATTTTCCCAACAGACTGCAAAAAGAAGAATAATAGGTGGCTACTCCTATAATTTTTACAGTTATAGACAAAGATCATACTAAGCTGGCTGATGTGGATCCTCTTTCCTGATTATTTTTTCAGCCTTACAACAAGATGGCCATCAGAAGTTCGGAAGCAATGCCTGTCCTTTTCCTGTTGTGATGGACTACATGGAGATTCCCTACTAGACTATGTGATGCAGTCAGGTTAGACAAGAACAGAGTGAGATTTTGTAGCTAAAATAAAGAAAAGTAAGTACTGGCAGAAATTTATCACACAGTACCAAACAGTATCCCAAAGTCCTCTTCAGGGCTGTTCTCAATCCATTTATCATTCAGGGATGAATTGCTAGAGTGTGGGCAGTGTGGAAAGGGTCAAAATGTATCATAATAAACACAGACCTTTTTTCATTAAATTAAACTTAGATTTGGAATAGCCCCCACCTCTGTCTCAATCTCTTGACAGGTGTATTCATTGTCATAATAAAAGCTTAATAATTTTTATATCAATGCTGTTTTTAGGTGAACAAACTACAGCTGCATACAGAACCTCCCTATAAAATCTCTACAGCCTAAGATTCTAGAGAAAGACTTGAAACCTAAATAAGAATAAGGACTTATTTTGATCTGACATCCTGATTAAAATATTTAATAAACAAAACATTTTAATATGACAGATAAAACTGCAGCAAATCCTAATTCAGAGAATTTGCAGAATATTCAAAAATTACAAAAATACCTGAAATTAAAAAGGAGTTGAAGGTTGTTTTTCCTCTACATGCTCTCAGTGAGCATGGATGTCAATTACAAAGGTAATGCTGTGATGTTTAAGGTTGAAAGGGTTTTCTAATACATACTGCTCAAAGCATTATTCTCTAGAAAACAAATTCCCCTGTACCCACTGTGTATAACTCAATCAAGCACTTTCTGACAAGGTGCAAAGAGACAGTGTTTTGATGTTTCCTCCACTGAAATATATATTTTTAACAGATTTTTCTCTATTTCTTGGCCTTCTTATGTTTGATGCTTTATCCTTTGTGAAATGTTCTGCCCTTTCTGAATTCCCTTAAATCCTATAGTTATTCCATAGAGTTGAGATATTTTCTTTTAATCCTTCAATCTTTTGTCAATCGCACCATGTCGCTTTGATGTGGAAAATACTCATAAATCACTTAAAACATGGTCCAATTATTATCTTAACTGACCATGTTTTTATTTATATGTATGAGCTGGTTTTAGTTCTGTTAGATGTGTTCAGTCTTCCTTTCCAAATTCTTACTTTTGCTAACAATGTTACAAACTCCCTAACGAGGCCAGGCTTTTTCATTGCTGTGAAGTCTTTGTGACTGAAAGGCAATTTGCGAAATACATTTGTCCCCCAAAATAACAGCAGTCACTTGAAAGTATTAAGGGATTTATAATTGGATACATGAAACTTTCAACTTAGCTCATGGATACTTACAACTTTCAGCTGTCTCAGCCACCCTAGGCCAGCACTAAACAATTTTTAGCCATTTTTTCATGTCCTAGATTGATGGCCCCAGTTCATTTCTTAGACCACATGTGAGACAGCATTGTGATACACTTAGTGGTAGGTTCAACTCAAAAGAATTGTGTCATCAGTCATAGAAATAAGAACATGCTGTTCCCCACTATTGTACAAAACCATAATGGCTTCACATCTGGAGTACGATGTTTGGTTTTGTACTTTGCACCTCAGTACAGGTATCTACTTCTTATGTGAAAGTGATGAAAAAGCTCTCTTGCAATTGTGGGGAAAATTTTCATTTACAACATGTACTGACAGACTCTAGAAAAGTAGTCACTAAAGGTTACAAAAATTCATGAATATTAATTTTAATACATACATGAGTTGACACAACAAATAGTTAATACAATTTTTTTTGTTTGTTTTGGTTTTTGTGTTTTTTTTGTGGAAACAAGAGGAGGGTTCTTCCAAGGACAACTAATGATTTATCAGAAGCCAAAACCATAACAGTTTTAAATCTTAAAACACTTTCAGTGTCATTTTAATAAGACAACAAATAAGAAAAAAATATTTTCTTGTGCACTGAACATACATGTTATGCATGCAAGGTCAAAATGAAAATTGTATTGTCCTAACATGCTTTCGTAAGAATTCCTGGTACTTAAATTAATCTCTTTTTCTTCCAAAAAGTAGAGAGATTTACTTATCTGACTGTACACCATTTTGCTGTATGACAGCCTTTTCCTACTGAATGTATAATAGATAGAAATAACCTCAGCTATCCTTAGGTATTCAGAAGTGAAACATCTGAATTTCAACTAGGCACCCTTGGATCCCTTCATGCTCTGAAGCACAAATCATGCTGCATGATCCAGACACTTGTTAGGATGAGATGAATCACTCTATGAAGGTGCCCATTTTCCTCTGATTATACTCTTCATTGTCTAGCTTTTAGATGCAGAAATTAGAAAAATGGGTCCAAGCTAACCTTGTTAGTGTTAGTTGTTTGTTGCCATGTTTATAGCTCATAAGCAGACTTTGCATTATGTTCTTATTCTGCAGTCAAATCAAAACAAATGGTGACTTAACTGCACAGAAATTTTGTAAGATACCTGGTTCTGGTTACACCATGACACTGGTATTTGCTATTTCCTGTATTTCTGCAGGGTTCAAAACTTTTCATCCTCAGATTGCTTTGTCTTCAGAGGGAAAAAAAGTGCAAATGTTATTCGATGGAAGTATTTAGGTGTGGCAACCAGTTAGCAGGCCACTAGAACAATGAATGTAAAGTAGAGCAACTAAAAGGCCCCTTTTTATTTTTTCTCTTCTTTTTTTCTTTTCATTTCTCCCACTCTTCCTGCAGATTTTTCATTCAAAGTACACCTTTATAAGTATTTCACAGATATTGCCTTATTCAAAGTAAAAATAATGCATATTTAACTCTCTAAAAACAGCATACAATTGATTTTTTTTTTCATTGTTGGTTGTGTCTTGTCTGTTACCACTACAATGATGCCTGAAATTACTGTCTAAAAAAAATAAACATTACAGCTGAAGTGAAGTCTTTCTCTTTGATTATATTTCAGTCTAATGCATAATGAGATAAAGTTGCATCATTGTCACATTTATTTTTTAATATTTAAAAGCAGTTTTGAGAGAGTGGGATTGTGAGAGAGACAGAAGTCGTGATGCTTTTTGAAACAAGTAGCTAGATTTGTCCTTTTACATGATGTTGTGATTTCACACTTTTACCTTTTATTTCTTACAGGAAAAACAATTGACTACCTGAATTAGTGCATGAAGGAGAGACCTACTGAACTCCATGTCTTTGCTTGCAGAGCATGTCTTTTGTATAGAGGAATCTTAAATTAACTCAAAATTAAGTTGCAGACTCTAAAAATATTGAAGCTGTTGTGTCTGATGCTCTGATTAAGAAAGCCTGCTGTGATACACCGTATTGGAAGCTAAATATACATAAGCAGTCCCTTCCTCCAAGCTTTCTCTTACCTGCCTCACAAAACATTTAAGGTGGTCAGTCTCTCAAATTTTCTTCCAGAACACTGCAGGTTTTCTTTAAATTTCTCTCTACTTATTTAATATCTGTGCTCTTCTCTGCCCATTTTACAGCTATGGGTAAAAACTTCCCCAAACCTCAGACAATGCACTAGGATTTTAAAACAAACAAAAGGTTGCTGTTTAGTTCATTATGGCTAGTATAAATCGGAAGAGAAAACAAATAAATAATAATTATATCTTCCTAGATTTCTTAGCAAGCTTGAAGGAAAAAGAAGCATATTTTCCCATATTTGCTCATTACCAGTGTTGGTTAAATTTTGCACGCAAAAACATCTCCATAACACTTGCTTTTATGTAATATATGTCTTACAACATAATCATAAAATATTTTGAGAGTGCAGGTCACCATCTAGTTGAATGCTTAACATTATCCTTCTCATGAAAAAGCACCACAGGAATGCTATTGTTTGAGTGTATGTCTTCAACCTGGGGAAGTATTGTCAACCTATTAAGTACTAAAGCCATACTTTTAATACTGAATTCAATGGGGTGCTAAACCTATACTCTAATTGTTTATTTTGTTGTTTATGTCCTAGCATTTATTGTCCTGAGGTAGGAAGTACACACTCTAAGGTTACATAGATGTTGTGTTGAAATGCTGTAATTTCTAAAATGCATCTTTCTTGAAACTGCAAATGGCACATTTTCATTAGTTTTTGAAAAAATGTTTACACATAAACATCTACTGAGATTTATATGATTACCTGACAGCTTCACATATTGCCTCTCTACCCTTCTTTAATTTATACTTTCCTGCAATTTCCTATCTGTATTGTATGACAGGTTATTTGTAAATATCATATTTATATTGCCAGCCTCTTTCTGCACTGATAATTTTCACCCTGAAATACTCTCTGTCATGCAACTCCCATGTTTACATGTCAACTAATTCTAAACATGTGAGGAAGCTCTCAATTCCTGTATTATGAAGAAAAATATTTTATCCTTTTTGAAGATGTTCAAAAATAATAATAACACAATAAGACAAAACTGAAAATCCTGTACAAATCCTAGTTGTCACTATTTATATACTGTAGTACCCAGTGGCTTAAGAACCAATTATGATAGAAGATGTAAATACATGTATAAAAAAAGCCCAAGCAATTTAAAGATCTTAAAATCTGAACAGCGTCCTCTAGTGGCCAACTGTTACTTATTCAGAGATGAAATCTAGACACCAGCTTTAAAATATTTTGGCAACTGACTCTTATTTTAGGTATGTACTGTAACCTGAGTATGACCAGACTGCCTCAGAAAAATTTTAACCTGTTAAAAATTAAATGCCAAGTACAATTCCTTTATAAACAAAAAGTGCCTTAAATAATTTTGAATAATCTTATTCTCGGTTTTATTCTTGTTTAATCCATTGTTTTCAGCCATTAAGCACCTTCCACGTATCTTTTTAGATTGGAATGCAAAGAAACGATTGTCACTTATTCTACTACAGTTTCTTTACCTGGAGAAATAACTGGAGCTTTCTTAACTGCTCAGTTCTTTCTACAGTAATTAAGACACTGATTTGCTATTTCATTCTTATTTTAAGTAAGCCAATTTGACATGCTTCAACTGAAAGTGAAAATTCTTATACATCATATTGAAAATCCTACATATTATTTTTTATATGTAACTTTTTGTTTTCCTTCTATCAAAGGTAGACAATCTGCAAGTATTCTTTTTGCTCTTTTGGGACAGAAGGAATCTGCAATTTGTGCAATTCACCACTAACATCTGCCATTTAGCATGCCTTTCAGGATACTAAAATGGCTAATGGAGCTCTTTTGCAGGAAGAATTCCTCCTGTGCCTTTTACTGGGAAGGTGTTTTGGACACAGATTTAAGGCCAATGGAGTTTCCTGTGTAATCTCTGTGCAATTCAGTGTTCACAAATCCAAATACTGTTTGTATTTCTAAGCCATCTCAGAGATGTCCAGTTTGCCTTTTAAAAGTCCTTGAATTTAACTGATGAAAAGGATCATAAAAATTATAATAAATGTAGTTTTTCCAACAGAGCAACCCAGCAAAATGCAAATTTGCTCTAGTGAATCCAAAGACAAAAGTACATACTGGTGTGTTAAGAAGGTCATGCTCAACACTGAGAGGCTGGCAACAACAGCTGAAATGTTCTGCCAGGAGCAGAGCTTGAAATCTCTCAAGGGCTTTTAGTTTCTTCAGCATTCCATCATGGATGAGTTCAGCAGGATCTGTCAATCTACTACTTTCTCCTTATCAAGAATTAACTCAGCAAGTGAAAGGAAATTAATCTAATATGTAAATAAAATATTAATTTAGGCTAATCTTTTGAATAAGTTTCAATTTTCTCATTAACAAATGTATGTAGATATTTTTAAATGCCATTTTGATAGTGTTATATTAACAATTGAAAAGCCCGGATTTTGGCTGGCTAAACACTGTATTTACGAGCACAGGATATAAGTATTATGCTGAAAGGTACAACTGATACAGAAAATGTGTTAATGGATGTATCCAAATCTCACATACGGAAGTGTTTTTCCTTTGCTTTTATAAAAAAATAAGAAGTAATTAAATGATTTTTTATTTAATCATAGCTGGCACAATAGAATCTTCTTCCCATGATGCAGACTGCTGTGGCAAAGTCTGAATGAAAGCTCAGCCATGTAGTCTGAAAGGTTTCCTCTGAGACATTTTGCAATTGTGATGGCTTTGGCAATGTTTTGATTACAGTTGACTATCTGAGTATTTGTGGGATGAACCAGAAACCAAGCTGACAGTCAGATACACAGTGTGAGTTCGGTCTTTGGAGAAATAGAGTTCCTTCAAGCACAAGACTGTTTGGAAAGACAGTTTTAATTTCTAAATAACTGAACTTCTGGGTTTTCTTTTTCCTTAAAAGTATGTTATAAACTCCCCATGAGCTTTCCTGTTCTTCAGTGATAGAAACTATGACAGAAAGGTTTTGTCCTTATATTTGCTAGCAGAAAACCCTCCTTTCTCCTCAGCCTGTTAGTCACTCTCTAAGCATCTAATTTTGTTAACTGGAAGGGCATAGATTTTCTCATTGGATACCCTGAAAATAATCCATATGGACCCCAGCCACTGAAAAAGTGCTTCAAAAGCCTACTCAGCTTGACTTAACATGGTTTAACATAGTTAAATCATGACACAATCCTAGCCAGAGTTTAAAAAAAAACCCCCAAAATAAAAGAAAACAAAAAAGACACCTCACAGGGTAAAAGTAGATGAGACCCTCCTGAAATAAATAAAATTATAAAACTGGCTCTTTTATTTTGAAAATATCTCTCTGGAACAGACATTAAAAACACTGCTAAAGACTACGTGTCGGTAGTCTTTCTACTGTGCTTTTCGATGATAGTTTCAGAAGTCAGAAATATTAAATTGAATCTTAATAAAAGCTGAGCATTTTTCAGGCCTGAAATAGACCATTTCACATATTAATTCTAATTTCTTGGAATTTCAAAAAGTAAAAGAAACCTTATGAAATATAGAACTTGATTAAAATGAATTTTCTAAATCTAAGCTATCCATTTTAAGCTCTCTTTTTATAGCTCATAAAAACAAAACAAACAACATAGCATGCATAATTGAGTGGATTAACAGATAATATGGAGTATGAGTCTATTCTATTTCCTGAGAATACTAAGTTTTTAAGGATAGTAAAGTTGAAGGCTGACTGTGAATAACAGAGAAAAGGACCTCTGAATATTGAGTAACTGATAGAATAATTTAGTGTAGGTTAAATGCAAAACAGTGTGAATGGGGAAATAAAAGAGTGAACTGCATCCACACAGTGATGGTCCTGCAAATTCAGGAATGAAACCTGTGAAATCTTGTCATTGAAATTGAAAAGTCTATTGAAATGCTAGTTCAGTGATCAGTGGTAGCCAGAGAAATGTGCTAAGTTTATTAGGAAAGGAATAGTGAAAAAGAAATAAAAAAGAAAAAAAAGAAAACATATTAAAAATATGCTGAGTAATACTGGCATTATCTGAAAGGGCTACCTATCTTTCTTAATTTATACCTTCTAGGTTTGTGTGGCATTGGCAGTATGGATTAGGAATTCCATTTGGTGGTACAAAGTGAGACATATAGCAAAGTGAGATATATGGGATATATATCTGCGAAGGGTCAGCAGAGCAGTCAAGGAGCTGTCACCACAGAATAGCTCCCATCTGCCTTTGCCTTCCATTTAATAGGCTGCATTTACAGAAAGTTATTTGGAGAGAATGTACAAGTCTTTCTCTCCCCATTCCCATCTTCAGTACTTGAAGATGGGATTTGAATTTTTCTCTGACAAACCATCTAAATGACAGGGGAAATAGAGGCTACAGAAAGGGCAGTTGCTGTAAAAGCAAAGGGGAAAATGACACTGCCACTAACAAAGTTACAAGCTAGAATGCAGAGGTAAGCAGAGATTTTCCCTTAACCCTCCAGCCTAATGGAATCTGTTGGGCTTCAAGAGAGGAGAGAATTAGGAACAGAAAAGTTATTCAAAATAAAAATACAAAATACAAGTCATAATAAAGTCTAAAGGGCATTGTTCCAGATACCTCATAGATAACCATATGAGTACAAATGCTACCACTACTTCTGCTGCCTGTGTAGACATGCCCAGGAAAGCTGGAAGAAATGCACCTGGAAAGTTCCTCTTGGATAGATGTGACTCCTGTTCTGTGTGAGAGTGAGATTCGTATTGGTGACGTGACTTCACCTCTAGAAAATGTAGAAGAGCACAGACAACTAACCTTAAGTTCCCCATGTGGGATACAAAGTAAGTTTACAGGAACCAAATGATAATAAACACCAGAACAGGATACAGGCAATACAATAATATGTATTTGTGTAAATATAAATATGTGTGTCTGTGTGTGTGTGTGTGTGTGTATGTATACATAAAAGAAAATTGAAGCAGATCATATGTCTTGCTGTCATTCAAAGTTTTTATATAAGTTCCTTATTACCACAACTTTTGACACATTATCACTGTCTCCTTCATTTTCCACAGGATAGAATATGCTTAAATTATTACATGATGTGATTTCTATCAATACTCTTTATATGGAATGGTCCTCTCCACTCTGAATGTTCTGTTCCTTTAATATGTAAAGTGTCTGTTCTTGAATGATGGATGCTGAGGGTTATATATGGGCTAAAATGTGATTTGAAAATTTATAATGTAAATAAAATCACAATGTGTAGGTATAAAACAGGTGCTTGAAATACAGGTCAAAAACTATCTTGGAAACTTTATGTGCCCATATATTGCCTATAAAGTGTATTTTTTTTTCCAGTATTACATATGATTCTATAGTGTCCATTCTCTGACTAAATGTTTTATGCATAAAATAAAGAAGATTGTATGATACTAAAGCAACACCCCCAAAATTCAAATGTCAGAATATAAAGCAAATATAGACAAATTCCATCAAAAAGTCACCCAGAAGAAAGTAATTCAGATGAAGCTTCTGCATAGAAATAAAAGCAACTGTAAAATGTGATATTGTTTTGTGTTACTCCTCTCAGCTATAATCACCCACAGCAATGATAGGTGGCAGATGAAGTTGTAGTGAAGTGGAACTAAGTGGATATAACTCTCTCATTGATCCCCTTTAATATGGTCTGTCTGTCCAGGATTTCTCAATGCTCAAGAGATCATTTATGGTAGTAATAGCTTTGAATATGCTGCACGGCTCCCAGAAATCCTAAGCAACTGCCCATGATTGCATGTACAAGCTGACCTGCAGATCTGCAGTACATTTAGTCTGTTGTTTTTGCACTTAGTGTGAATTCTCTGCACATGTATAGCAGGTGCCTTGCGCACACTGTCTACCCATGCAGTCCTTGTTAGAGGACAGGGCATAATCCAAAAATACTGTTCAGGTTTACCCAGACATACAAGTGTAGCAATGAGTGTCTGAAGAAGATTGAGAAAACTAGCCATAACGTCTTGAAAACAGGCTTTCACTGTGTTGTAAAATGGATTCTACCCTGTCTGCGCACTATCTTTCTTCTTCCCAGGAACCTTTAGGAAAACCCTTATTAGCATGCAAGAATGTGCCTGGACAGGTCAATATGAAAACCCTCCTCATTGGTCTTTTGTTAACCCTCTCCCTATTTGCAGTTAACCCTCAGTTTTTCATTGGTTGTGACTCACTTCCTTTAAAGCCCCTTAAATACCCTAACCGCGGGAATAAACTCTCTCTCTGCTTCCTGTCCTACGGTCTGTGTGTGTATCCCTACATCTAGGGGACCATGTGACAAGGAGGGATAGGGGAAGGGGGAGCGAATCTATCTTGCTGTCGCATACAAGCAACTTAAAGCATGTGCTTCCATGTCACATGCTGCAGTACCTAGTCCAGGATCAAGGTACTCCTCTACTGAGTGGCTGACACACACAAGATCACAAGAGGCAAGACAGTTTGTTTTGTTTATTGCTGTCTTCAGCTACCTAATAGAAGGGCACAGGAAATGGAGTTGGACTTCTCTTGAAGGCACGTGATAACAGAAGAAAAGGTAAAAACCATAGCTTGGAGCAAGCAAAATTCCTCTTAGGTATAAGGAAAGACTTCACCATGTGAATAGCAAAATACTGGAGCAGGCTGCCCAGAGGTGTAGGAGGGGAGTCCAGCGAACACCAGGATTTTCACGAGTGAATCGAGCTGTCAGCAAAATGAGAAGAACACCTG
>JAWWEE010000105.1:97111562-97137566 GCA_035221455.1 Xenops minutus
GCCCCGAACCCTATAAAAGTCTCATGTTCCCTTAATAAAGTGTTCCACTCCTGTTTCACCTTCCGTGAGTGTGGACCTATCCCTGTATCCCGACGGATCGCGTGGCACAGAGGCACTGTGGAATTTCCATCATCGGAGCTGCTCAAAACTCATCCAGACCATGCCCTGAGTAACCTGATCCATTGAGCCTGCTTCAAGCAGGAGCTTGGACTGGATGACATCCAGAGGCCCTTTTCAATTTCCATAATTCTGTGAGTCTATATTCTGCCTGAAAGAGACTGAAATTGGCTCCCATTTCTAACAGACTGAAAGTCACACTCTATCACCTTGTCATCTAAATGGTGCATTTGCTAATGGTTAGCATAAACAAAATGCAATATAAAACAAGCTTTTGTTTATCCCTTTCCCTTCCAACAAGACAATAATTCATTTCAGAGATTCACTTCATACTGATAATCATCCCAGTGTTACCTTCCTCTTCTTCCTTTTGTTATTTCAAAGCTCAGAAACCTGTGTCACATTTGAGGTTGTTTATTCAAATAAAATCTATTCCATTAGAATAACTGTGATATGCAGTCCTTATAATTTTACAGTTGATTTGGATTTAATTGATTATATTTGTATAAATTAGCATTGAAAAAAATAATTAGAATTTTTAGAAAAGAAAATCTTGTTATTTATACAGGGTTTTTAGAAAGGAGAGAGAGGAGACATGAGGAGGCAGTGTTGCCTCCTATGTCAATGACCAAACAGAGTGCATGCAGCTCGGGATGGATGAGGAGCCAACTAAGAGCTTATGGGTCAGGATTGAAGTGAAGGTGTGGATGGGTGGTGTGGACCTTATGGTGGAGATCTGCTACAGGCCACCTAACCAGGAAGGCTGTGTGGATGAGGTCCTCAACAGACAGAAAGGAGAAGACTTACATGTCTTGTCCTCATGGGAGACTTCAAGCACCCCAACATCTGCTGGAAGGACAACACACAGGTCATGAGCAATCTTTGAGCGTCCTGGAATGTGTTTACGATAACTTCCAACAACTTGAGGGTGTTGGTGGATGAGAAGCTCAGCATGACCTGACAATGTACCAAAAAGCCAACAGTATTCTGGGCTGCAACAAAAGTAGCATGGCCAGCAGGGAGGTGATTCTGCACCTCTACTTTGCTCTCATGAGACCCCACCTGGAGTACTACATCCAGATCTGGGGCTGCCAACATATGATGGACATGGACTCGCTGGAGTGAGTTCACAGGAGAGACAGGAGGGTGAGCAGGGCAGGGCTGGAGCACCGCCCCTGTGAAGAAAGGCTGCAAGGGGAGTGCTGGGATTGTTCAATATGCAGCAGGGAAATCAGATCAGGTCTGGAAGAAAGATGATTTTTATAAACTCAGATTAAGAAAACAGTTACTCTGACCTGTTCTTCTTTCTTTTCCTTAACACAAATGGCAAACTGTTTATTCAGTTAAGTGTTAGTGATAACTGAACATAGAAAATACATATCTTTGTACTCATGGTTCTGTTTTTCCATCTGTACAACATTTTGTGAACAATGGTTCTTGATACTTAGCTTGGATTCCTTTCCCAAGATAAACAGAATAGATTCAGTGGTTTTGATTCAGCTCATGACATTTGAGAAATTAGTCTTAGGTCAACATTGCTAGTTTAGCAAGTATTCATGACTGTACTACTTTTTTCTTCTCAGAAATATACCACATTAAAGAAGAGAAAAATGCCCAGAGATTCCTCTCTTGTTTTCAGGGAATATTCTGCTGCTTTTGGCACATATTCCTGATGTGTTTATCTGATGTATTTATCCTGCGATTAGCTCAGCTGATTAGATCGTGGTGCTAATAACACCGGGGTTGTGCGTTTGATCCCTGTATAGGCCTTTCAGTGAAGAGTTGGGCTGAATGATTCTTGTGGGTCTCTTTCAACTCAGAAAAGTCTGTGATTCTGTGATAATAACTTTAAAATTGCAAATGAACAATTTGGGGGTTAGCAGTCAGTCTAACAAATACAATTGTTTTCAAGCGTGTCTTCAATAAGATCTAGTTTGCATCCTGATACAGGTTCTTTTTACACAGCTCTGTGTCCAGAAAATTTTTGTTAAAACTTGAACTACTTGACTTAGCCAGAATATTAAGGCAACTGGCTATCATTTTCCAGGGATGTATACAATTTTTTGTTAGTGTTGTACCACTATCACATAGTTACAGTTGTGTGGTAGCAAAAAAGTATGTACGAGCAGTGCTTTCAAAAACCACAGGAAACCCAATCAAAAGAACTCAGTAGCTGTGGTCTTGCTTCTGGTTTAGTCTAGAGCTGGTGCTAAAATCTGTTTGTTTTTTTGTGCTGTATGCATATTTAGCAGCTGCACCATGTCAGCACAAAGAGCTTCTCGGGATCTGTCCACGCATTTTACAGTTTTGGATCTGAAGTACCAGAAAATGCTCCCGCTGTAAATAATCACACTGGCATTCTGTCTGGCAGATATAGGCCATAAACTGCCTCCATCAAATACTTTCTACTGTTACCTCATACTGGTACTAGAACCTGCTCTCAGCACTGCATGAAGTTGAACAGCTGCTGGATGTGTGCTATTATGCCTGTGCACGTTGAGACATTTGGCCACAGGCTGTCACCCTGCCTACATTACAGGAGGAGCATATCATGGTTTTGTATGTTGTCTAGAAAGGTGCCCCAAATGGACAGTTGAGACTTGGCACTGAAGTGTTCAGGCCATCTTGCTCCAACCACGGCCATGTAATTTAATGTCACTGTTTTGACTGAGTTTTATTTCTCGTTGAGGAGACTCAATGCTGACTAGAATCAGAGAAGCAGCACAGAAGCACAAATGCTTACTTAAATAGCCATTAAAATGCTGTTTGGATAGCAAATCTCTTTGGTTCATTAATAATAATCAGTATGATGTGATTTAGTCTGAATTCGTACAGCTAGAAGCCCTATGAACTAGAGGAATGGAGTGGAATAATTTTGTATCAGTTTACTTTAAAAAAAAAAAAAAAATCAGGCAGAAAACCACAACCAAATAAACCCCCATGGCTTCTGCTCCAGCCACTTACAATCCAAAGGCAGAGACAAATGCAATCAAAGTACAAAACAGAGTATAGGGAAACTGGAAAAGAAGATAACAGAGAGTAACTGGAAAAGTTTATAGGAGGTGATAAAAACAGGGGGGGAAAGACTTATGTATTTCTTAGATTCATTCAGGAATATGTACAACCAACTGCATATCATGCACTGTCCGTAAAGATCTTATATATTATATGTATATATATATATATACACATATATGTGTGTGTGTGTGTATATATATATAACATGAGAGGTCATAAGCTCATCATCTTAGTTATCAAAAAGCAGATCAGAAGAGGACTTAAAAAATAATAAAGTAACTTTGTAGATATGTAGAATGATTTGCAGAGGTCAAAAAAGCTTGTTTGAAAGTGAAGCAAGAGCTTGACCAAGGGTATGAAAAGATCAGTTATGGTAATGTCTGGAAGGTTAATTTGTCCAGGAATAAATTATGAAGGACCAGGAAAGCAAAGAGAAATAATTAATCTCTGGAAGACAAGGGAACTGACAGAGAAATTGATGGAGAGGGGCCTTGCAATATAGGGCAAAAATGCAGAAGACACATGAAAAAGTTGTTAAGGCAACTGAGAAGGAGGGGTTTTATTATTTAACCAACTGAGAAGTTATAAAAGAGAAAACAAGGGAAAAAAGCATACAATATTGGTAGAAAATTAAATGGTTTCATTAAAACATTTCTTCTTTTGGGTCCTCCAGTTTGAAGAATCCTGCAGATATTTACAAAATGCTGAACACTTTTTCAAAAATCATTTGGATAAAGAGCATAATTCTCGTTCTACATTAAAAAAAAATACAAAGGTCTATACACCACTTAGCTCTCACTCCAACTAAAAACCCAGAATATTGGCATAACTTCAGTGATGCATAGCATTGTGCAAGTCCTCTGCAGAGGGTGAGTTTCCCCCTAAGGGAAGGTTAGGTAGTACATTGCCTATTTAAATGAATCACTTCTTTCAAAAATTGTAGGAATAACAACACTACCAGCCTTTCTGTGCAGAAACATGTGAAAGTTTATTAATGAAATAGCTTTCTGATAAAATACCTACAAGATCTGCAAGTCCTTATAATCACCAAGTCACTTCTGCACAGTGAATGGACATATGAACCTCCAGCATTCTGAGTCTGTTTCAAAGGAGATATTTTACACACCGGTAGGACTTAGACATAACGGTGAGATAAGACTACTTATGTTTTGCTATGGGGGTCCCCAGCCTGCTGACTTCGATTTCTTCAAGTTGAATGCACAACTCCTTGTTTAGACTGATACCTCTACCTGGTTTGTTGGATACACTTCTGTAAGTCACTGAGTAGACCATGGGCAAAATAACAGAAAAATTATTCTGTTTGCCCACTTATACTGCAGTTATTGTTTTAGCTGTTTCATTAGTCACATTAGTCTGGCAACCAAAAAAGAATGCATTCGACTGCTATTACTACTCTTTTTATTTTTCTTCATTTTTCTTCTGTGTGATTTTATCACTATTACATGAAAATGAGAGTGTATCCAGTTTTGGTTGCTGCCTGTCCTCATCTGCATTTCATTGTCTTCATTCTGTGCAAATCCAAGTTAAAACAAGTTACAGCATGAATTTGGAAGTATTTCAGATTCTGCTTCTGAGAAGTAAGTTCAAAATGTGAATTTCTTAATCTCTTTTCCTGTAAAATAAATAAAAAAAAAATGGGAAGAATAAGGTCTTATATTTTACTCTTTTTTTTTCCTTTTTCTCCAGACCAAGAAATAAATTAAAACATAATTCTTTATTTTCCCACTTTTCACAGGAAAACATGAATGCTCTTCAGTATCAATCTATGACTTCCAGAACCTAGAATGATATCAACACACTCATGTTCATGTGATGCCATCAAATAGGAATCTCTCTCTTCCTAACTAATGATAATGTCTCTGATTAGGAACATGTGGCTATCAGTAATAAAAAACTATGGCAATTATCAACATTTTAGATGTAAATGAAACATGGAGAGCAGTTAGGTTTACTCCTGGATATTGGGGACTCAATTCTTTATGACTTTCACCTCCCTAGGAATATATTTTGGTCTTTCCTATTATGTCGCCCTTTGGGCCATGAAAGACAGTTATAAACCCCCTTTTTATTCTGATCTTCTCTAGGTTAAATAAACCCAGATCCATCAATCACTTTTCATACACATTATATCCCAGGTTCCTAATCATCTTAGTGGTCCTTTGCTATACTTGATCCACTTTATCATTAGTGGACCAAAACTGGTCATGAAATCCTAAATACAGCTTAATAGATGTTGAATGGTGGGCAGTAGTCCCTTGTCTTAACCTACTGGTTATGTTTATGGCAATTAAGTTTGGCCTTCATCGCTGCAAGGGCACATTTCTAAGTCACACACAACTCCTTGTCCATCAGAAGCCCCCCAAGTCCTTTCCCCATTCCATTAAGTTCCCAGCCTGCAGTGATGTAGAAGACTGTTCCATGTTCCCACCTGGCACATTCCTCCAGTTGTTTAGGCCATCTGAGCAGCAGCATGGTCTCCAGTGCACCAACCATTCCCCTCAGTCTGGTGCTATCCAGAAACTTGCAACTTGCAAGTGCCTAGTACTCTTGGACAGCTTGTTTCTAAAATGTTTCTGAGCATGCTTGGGTGCATATGGGGTGTTTAGAGATTTTCAGGATGAGCAGAAACCTGATGCTATATGCATATTTCCTTAGGATGAAAGACAATGCAGGGAATCTCTCTGGAACAGAATTGGCTTTGTCTGAGAAAGGATTTATAGTTACATTACCCATTGGATTTTTCATGAATGAATGATGGCCCAGCAGAAGAAGAGAAGCACTGACACATCTTATTGTTGAAGTCCTATAAATGTCCCTACATTATCTGTGTGCCATTCTTGTTGCTATTCCTCCTTCATCTTTTATATAGATATATACAAAATACTATCCCCTGCCTCGACCTCCCTCAAAAAAACCAAAGCAAAACAAAACACCAACATAACACAATTCAACTGTGGCTTCGTCAGTTCTCTCTAAAAGGCAATATCCCATATATATGTTTTGGTGACAAATTGTGAATATGCACAAAATACAAAGGAGTTAATATGCAAGAATGAACAGCTATTTTTTCTAAGCCAGCTGAAAATTCTGTGTCTTCTGATGTCATTACTTCAATCTTCCTGAAATATTTCACTACAATAAATCTTTTAAAAATCAAAATCTGCTTCACTGAAACGAATTAACACAGAAACTAATCACCTGTTAATAAAATTACAATATTAAAAATGGTTCTGAATTAATTTATTAGGCCATATAATCTGTGGGGCCAGGTGTATCATTCATTTTAAAGAAATCATTCAATTGACTTCTTAATTTTTGCTTATATTATCTGCCCATATAGTAAAGCCTATCCATTTTACTTATTCAAAGTAAGATTTTAGAATATTCTGAGAATATTCAAAAAGAATATTTTTCAACTGTTCTTTGAAATGTTGACTGTTGATTAGTTATTTTGAATGAAACTGTCAGCTCTAACAGGAAGTTTTGTCCTCAAAAACTTTATGGAAACTTTAAAATGCTCTGATAAATTTAAATAAAAAATTAAATCTTCTGATAGTTTATCTCTCTTTTTCTAAGAGTATTCGATATAAGTGTGTCATCCATTCAGATATTTTTCCTCTTTGAAAACTTGTTTCACAATAATACTTAAAAATTAAAATCATAAATTCTTACACAGTTTCTGTGAAATGACTTTGGTGAAGGAAAAGAAAAACATTCAGATATATGTTTGCAATTGCAAGCTATGTGTTTTTGCTGCATGAAAAAAAAAACAAAAAAAAACCAACCCAAATTTAAAAGCAGGGTTTTTATTCATAGCCAATGCTTCAAGCTACACTCAAATTGATGAAATAACAGGGGATTTTAGGAAAGCAGGAATTTATTACATGTATGTGTTTTTCTTATAAGAAAGTTTAATAAGTAAAGTCACTTTTTTTCTTCATGTCAACCAGTCTAATGTTTCATACAGCACAAGGAAGTGAACCTGCTGTTGTAGGAAATCTCTTTGGATTCCGTCTGGTGGACTTTCAGTAGTTGTTAAATTGATGAAGGCCACTCAAGGAGTTTGTAATCAGTCTTGCAAATTTCTAGCAGAGTGTAACTCTAATAAGCTCAGACTTGCATCCTAAATCAATTTTTTTCTGTACAGTTACAAAATCTCCAAGGAAAGTTTCTAGCACAATCTGTTCTAAATAAATTACGAAGCACCTGGCTGTCTAATGAGGAGATTAAAGTACAAGAGAGAAAATCTGTAATTTTACAATTATTAAAATGATAACTTCAGTGTCATGGTGACAGAAAGTAAACGTGCAGTATAGGAGGTGAAAATCTAAACAGACTTATGTTTCATTTATTTTAGGCTTATTAAAATAAGATAGCAATTAAACAGGTTTCTTAATAACCAAACCTAAAAAAACCCCTATCATTTAGTCGGTGACTAAATGTGCCGCTTTGTTTGGTTTCTTTGCTGAATTCCAGGGAAATATTGAAGAATCATTTTTTTTAAATATTTCTATTCATGCTTGTTTTAAAGGTTCTTGGCCATTTTCCCTTGCCACTAAAATTGTTCCCTGTTGGCAGCAGGGGGCTGCAGAGGTGGCCCCTGTGAGAAGAGATGTAGGGCTGCCCCAGGCACAGCCACTTCAGGTGGCTCCAAAACAGATCCATCACTGATAAAAGCTGAGCCCATCAGCAGTACTGTTGTCACTTCCGAAAAAAAGGCATTTTTAAGAAGTTCACACAGCAGCTTGGACAAAGCAGTCAGAAAAAATTGAACGAAACAACTCTGCAAATGCCATGGTCAGTGCAGACTGAGGGGGAGGAGGTGCTCCAGGCGCCAGAGCTGGGATTCCCTGCAGCCCCTGGTGCAGACCATGGTGAGGCAGATGAGCCCCTGAGGCCCTTGGAGGTCCATGGTGGAGCTGATATCCTCCTGCTGCCCATGGAGGATCTCACACGGGAGCAGGTAAATGTGTCCTGGAGGAAGCTGCAGCTACTGAGAGCCCATGGTGGAGATGAAGTTTTATAAACTGACCCCATTCCCCACTCTCCTGTGCCACTTTGGAGATGACACAGAAGAGCTGGGAAAGAAGGAGCAAAGATGAGCCTGGCAAGAAGAGGAGGTGGAGGGAAGGTGCTTTTCATTTTGCCTTTGCTCTTCACTATCCTACTCTATTTTTAATTGGCAATAAATTAGTCTTCCCAGAGTTGAGTCTGGTTTACCTGTGATGGCAATTTGTGAGCAATTTCTCTGTCCCTATGGTGACCCATGAACTTTTTGTCTTACTGTGAAAAATAAGAAAATTATCTCTGCACCTTTGAGAAGAAACTATGCTAGATATGTGAGATTATTGGGTATTACTGCATGTTCATGGAAGCATTGATTGTAGAAGATACAAGAGACCAGCTGTGATTTTCATCTTTTTTCTTCCAAATTGCTGGAGTACTTAGAAAATACCAATTTTTATTTCTAAAACAAATTTTCTAGAAATCCAGTGCAAAAAGTGAGAAACCTATACTGGAATGTTATCATAAACCTAATTTTCTTATTATAAAGGAATTTTTATCATTTTATAAGATGCCATAGAACAGTTCTCTGCTCTGCAATGGTATTTGGAACATTTGAAATTTGCATTTGCTTTGCAAATACCATTGGTAATGGCATTGGGATTTTTAAACTTTCTTCCAATTTATCAAAAATAGCTGTTCCACAGTCTCTAACATGCATTGTTTCTGAAGCACAAAGGTCTTTTCCTTATTTTCACCATCTGATCCGTCACTCCCTCCAAATTCCTGGAAACAGCAACTTTAATTTTTGACTTTCCAGCAAGACTTTTAGCTTCCTCTAGGTGGGCATAACTTCCTACAATGGCTACGGCAGCAACAAGAAGGAAACAAAATATAAACAGAAAAAAAAAATAATTAGGATTTTTGCTTCTGGTAAACCTAGTTCAGATATGAGGGTGCCTGGTTATTTACATAACTAGAAAAAAGTTTAAATATTTAGACTCTCCATAATCAACCTAAATTTTCCAGTATAGTCAGCAAAGTACTAGAATTAGTTTTATATTGAGACCTGAACCTCAAGTCATGTACTATGCATATTAGGGTGGAACTTTTTTAATATCTTTATATTTACTGTCAGTGGTGCTCAGGGAATTTGACTTAAGTGAGTATTGACTATTTTGGTGTGACTTTTGCAGTGTTTTAAAATGTTAGCCTGTGTTCAAATATAAAAATAACAAAGTGAACAACATGTTGAACTTAATTATTTCCTGGGGCCCCATCCAGTTTGAATGATTCTGAGATTTTGCAAAAGTGATGGATGAAAAGCAGAAAACTCATAGATCACGTCTGTAAAGTCTGTAAGTTATGCAGGTTGCCAAGAGCACAAATTTGGAATATGAAAGCCATCTGCAGAGGTTTATGATAACTCCAATTCTTTATGGTTGAGGAGATTCTGCAACTTGTCATTGACAAAGGTTGAGAGAACAGATCTAGAGTAACCTCCTGAGTGATGATCTAATCTCTTTTTGTTCCTTGCTATTGATGGTACTTTAACAATTCTTACTGTGGGCAAGACAATGCCATCAATTTTTAAGCACAATCCTCATTAATATAAATGGGTTTTTCTACTTCGCAGGAGATAAGACCTGCTGAGTTTTTACTCTGCCTTCACCATCTCACTATCTTTGTTCTTATTTTTTTTTCCTATCCTAAACAGAATGGAATTTTTTTTTCATAATATTCTCCTTGTGTTTTTTTTTTCTTTCCTTTTTTTTTTTTTTTTTTTTTTTTTATTTACTCAGTTATTTTATTAATATCAAATCTATCACCTTGATAGTGGCTAATGTCCCCCATGAAGCAGTAGTGCACTGGAATCTGTACATCTCATGAATGCTTCCTTCTACTTTTCCTTCCATTCCAAGATTTCATTCTCTGCTCCATCAGTTGTGTTCTCTGCTCATTTTTTCAAAGGAATATAAGGAATATGTAGCAGAAATATTTGATCTTCACTAATTAAGGAATTGAACTCTTGTCCGAGTGACCTGAATATTTTTCACCATAGATAAAATAAAGCCTTCCACATTAGTAAATTTAAACATATTTACTTACATTATTATTTGCATCTTTCCATCGTATTTATACTCAGTATTTAGCAAGATGCGCAAATTAGATGGAAAATGTCTGAAGTGGGCTCTTATCAGTATAATGGAAAATTATTTTGAATTGCTAGCTATAACTTTGCTGCAGAAATCATTTACTACAGCAATAAAAAACTAATACAGAAATGAGAAAGTATGTCACTGTAGGGAACTTCATATGCAGTGCAAGCATAAAGATTATATTACAAACATGTTTTGACTTCTTAATGAAGCTTTACAAGAGTGTTCAAAGCATTGGAATAAATGCTTAAGACAAATGCTTACTAGAACATTCAAAAATCGACTCCTAAATGTCATTCCAGCCTGTTCTGTCATTCTGTTCTCACCATGTCCATCTGTCCTCATACTCACCATATCCTTTTTCTCTCTCCTGTTAATCATCCATTTTAACATATGTTATTTCCATGTTCAAGCATTTTCTAATAATTGTGTACACATTAGTGTAAAAATCATCAGAGCATTGGACTTTCAACTGACATTCAACCTATAACTATTACACTTATGTAATCAGATTGTTCAGAGGCTTAGAAATGGAGTACATATTAATTACATTTACACCAGGGCAGATATCTCTGACATCCAGGCAAACCACTGTCAAAGTGTCAAGTTCCATTTCCAAAACAAGGGAGGTGCTAAGTGTTCTCATTTAAAAGGTTGCAGAAAGAATTTTGTATTCCACTTTAAAAATTTTGAGGACCTTGCTGCACATTTGGAGGTTGGAGAGCTGAGAAGTACTGTTCTAGAAGTGGTAAGGATAACCTTGGTTGTATCTTCCATCAGTCCCATGTGCCATGGTGCAGGAATGATTGGTGATCTCATACATCAACAATCTGTAACTTCAAGGAGCAAGTCACTCAGTGGAGTAGTATCACAGGAAGAGCTGTTCTTTAGCTATTCTAGCAGTGGCTGTCTTGTTCTAGGCAGAAATCTGCATTGACGTAAATGGGTATTTGTGACTACTAATCAATAAAAATATCTGACCTTCAGTCTTCTCTGTTTTCATAGTGTTGTTTGGTTTTTTTTTTTCCTTTCTCCTGGTAGATACAGATTGGTTTACTATGCTGCCTTTGGCCTCTTATATTTTGAGGCCACATCACCAGTTTCCCTCTATGTCTAATCTTCTGTTCATTTTCTGTATTTTTTATCCTATATTGGTCCTTTACAAACTTGTGTTAGTTTTTCCAGAACTGATAAAAAATCTTAAGTGGATTGCAATTAAACAAATTCAGCTTAAGAAGTTAAAATATCACAGATTTTAGATATTTTTTCTTCATTGTAAAATACTAATTCTTATTGTCAAAACCACAATATTTTTTTGTTTCATTTATTAGTAACAAATTTGTACATAAACTGGGAACAAGTGTTTCCTGAACAATGCTTTAAGGAAGGACTCTTCATCTTAATAGAAAAGTACTAATGAAGGGATCAAAAATGAAATAAAAATCAGAGATCTGATACAATTTATTAATGGTCAACTAAAAAAAAATAGACTTAATAGTGAGTTCTCATTAGTCCTTTCATTATTGCAATATAGTTTTCTTGAAAAAAGGATACAACATCATGGATTTTACTCATTGCCTGGTGCTCAAATCAGGTATGAAAATTGATTTTTTACGTTGGGCAGTAGCATGTCTGGAGTTTCCAGAGAACAAGGGGAGTCACTGCATGATACAGAGGACAGGGACATAACCTTCTATCCTGTCCTTGGGCAGTAACTGTTAAAGAATGGCATGAAACCTAACAAGTAACTCCCCAGTTTGGAGATACTGCTTATTCAGGTCTTCCTTCATGACTGCAATTTGAGATTTGATCCTGGGAGCCATCAAAGAACTTCACTAGGCACTAACTCAGCTTATAAGATTTTGTTTCTTGGCTAATACAATGCAACTAACACTATCAGCACTTGGAGATGGGGAGTTCATAGCACTAAATTCTCGTCAGTACTACTCACAGATCATATGGTTGAAGACAGCTTATCTTAAATACTGCCAATAGATAATTCAGAATTAATATACGTGTATATATTGCTCTCGCATTATTTAAATGTGAGATGTCTTACATTATTACAATAAATGTGGAATTTTAAAACAAAATCTACACTTGAAGCTGGTGATAAATAAAAAAATTGTCTGCAAAGAGAAGACACTCTTAAAGAGTTGTGTTTCTTTTAGTTACCAGGTGAGAGAGGACTGTTTTATTTAGCCCATGTGGTACTCACAAAATCTGAAATTTAAAGTATTATTAAAAAAAAAAAAAGCGTAATTAATCCCATTTAATTCTTGAAACTCCATAGGATATCTATCCTAGTATTTGTCAAAACTACTTCTGAGTGCCCTTTTCTCTATGCTGACTGTAAACAAAGACCAGAGTGACTCTCTTAAATGCTGAAATTTATTGCAGCGGTTTCCTTTATTTTTGTAACAAATTGGTATTACAAAGAAGAATGTATTTCTCATCTTTCTTACTTTTCTCTCTTTATTCTTATTAACATCAGCCCTTTAAAACTATTTAGGAGACAGTGACTTGAATTAAATAGCTCTAGAAACTGCAATATGGATAATCGCGTAAGTTGAATAAAAGCTGAGATCACCATTTTAATTTCTGTGTTGCTTATGATTAACTAGAAAACCTGTCCTCCAGATTGTACAACATTTGGAAACTAAGGGTTTTCAAGACAATGTCTTTCTTACTCTCTGTACACTATATTGAAAACAAAAGTCACCTTGAGAACAATTCTCCACCATATATTCTTCTTTACAGTGATTCTTATTTTACAGAACTTCATAATATCCTTTAATTCTCAGCAAATAATTAATGCCCTCACAAAATATAATCATTATAAAATGAAAAAAAATATTTTCTCCTCATTATTTCATTGTATTTTGTGGTTCTTCCCAAGGTAATTCTGCTGGAGAAAAAAAGTACATATTTATGGAATCGCAACACAGACTGACTGTATTTACATCTGTAGATTTCTTGCAATGGATACAAATCCCTCTCCTTGGGAGACTACTCATTAAATCAAAAACTATAATGTTGCTATGATGGAAGTTAAACACTATGATGTCATGATCAAAATAATTTTTGCATAAAAGTTAAAATTAAAACCAGATATCTCTGGACAAGTTTTTTTTGGGTTTGTTTGGGTTTTTTTGTTGTTATTGTTGGTTTTGTTGTTGTTGTTGTTGTTGTTGTTGTTAAAAGCTCCTAAAAATTTAAAAAAAAAAAAATTCTTGGGCAGTTTTATCTTTAGTGTACCTTCATGTTAGAGAAACTAATATAGAACCTGCTGCTGATCATTATGTGTCAAAAGTATATATATTTTATTTCTTTTTAAAGTGAAAACTCATGAAAGAATTTGGGAAGGTAAGAAGACTCAGTATACAACATTGGGAAAATAAATTCATAGTGGTCTGAAATCCAAAGGTGGTATCATACACAGACTCTTAGGCAGTTAATGAAAAGTCTACTAGTATAAAAGCTAGAGCATAATGTACTGTTGGACATACACCCGAGGGAACAAAAGACGAGTTACCTTGAAATAGGAGTTCAAGGCAAGAGAGACTGTCAAACTGTACTGTATTAGTGTTAACAGAAGCAGATTATTCATCTGACATATCTGGTATCCAAATAGTCTTGTAAAGCACTGAAGGCCAAAGTTTGCTAAGTTGCAGTAAATGTAAAAGAAAACTGCACAAGGAGGTTATGTGTAAAACCGACATACTTCTAGTTTTGCTCCAAATTCAACTCACCTGAACTGGGAATGTAATTACTTAATATCCCCTGTACAGCTGAGGGCATTCACCTCTTTCCCTTCCTTCAACCTGCAGAGAACTGAAGCAAGTAACTTATCTCCTAACTTAGATGCTTCAATACCTTTTAAAAAGCCTGCCAGATGTAATTATATTCTCCCTCTATTCTCTGTCTGCAGAGATATCACAAAATTGCTGTAATTCTGATTGGAAATGAACAGGCAGTTTCCACCTGTCTTTGAATGGCCACTAGAGCTAGGTAATGTACATGATTTACATTCAGATAAATGGAAAAAAAATCATGTATGTGTATTTTTCCTTGCCCAGATGACAACTTCAGTGAACTAGTGTGAATAGCAAAAGAACATGTAGAAGTACATTGTAGTCAGTGTTAGAAATGTACAGGTTTTTCAACTGCCACAGTCCAATCTGACTTTCAACGCTAGTTTGCAGACAATAAACAGCTATTTCTAGTATTTTTTTTCAGCTTTCAGTCAAAAATCTTTTATACGGTAAAAAAAACAAAAACAACCAAACCCAAAAACAAGCAAGAAAAGAAAAAAAAAAAAAATTCATTTGCAGCTAAGCAGTTCGTTTCCAGTGAGTAACAGACTTCACCATAATCTGATATATGTTGTATACTGTCTCTGGCACCAGTGAGGTGTTTCAAGAGAAATTAAATAAAAATAGAATCGTAAAATGGTTTGGCTTGGAGGGGACTTTTAAAGGTCTTCTAATCTCACCTCTTGCAATGACTGGGAACATCTTGAAATAAACCTGCTTTCCTAAAGCCCTGTGCAACCTGACCTAGAATGTTTCCAGGGGTGGGGCATCTACCACTTTTGGGACAATGCATTTCATTGTTTCACTACCTCATGGTGAAAACCTTCTCTATATCTAGCCTCTATTTATGCTCTTTTAGTTTAAAACTATTTCCCCTTGCCCTATCATGACATGCCCCTGTAAAATTCACTGTGCAGCTTTTTTGTAGGCCCCTTTAAGTACTGAAAGGCCACACTAAGATCTCTCTAGAGCCTTTTCTTCAGATTGCACATCTCCAGTTCTCCCAGCCTGGTTTTACACAACAGGTGTTCCAATATGTGGCAGAATAGCTCACCCTGATAAGGCCTGGAATCTGGTCAGAGAATTCATACAATGCAAGCCATCGTGCAGGCTGTCCTGCAAGTTCAACTGCTCGTGCCTGAGTCCTGTTTTGGTGTTCCATTATGCTAAAACCAGTCTGGTTCACCAGACTTTAAATACACATTTTGCTTTCTGAAGAAGGATTTGACAGATAAGCTAGCCTGCTGGCCTGTGAGGCAGTGAGTACCAATCCATCACTTTATAACTGTAAAAGCCCAGTCCAGCTTTCATATGGCAGACTCTTCCATGGACTTCCTTGAAGAGTGGAGCTGCTCCCATGAAGCAGGGACACCTCTTCATGGTTGCCCCCAGAGGTTAAGAGAGATCTGCCTGCTATCTCATATGGTGAGTAGTATCTATCTCTACTTAATGATTGTTTCTCTTGCTAGTTTTGATACAATTGCTTTAATATAATTGCTTTGATACAGTACGTTATACTACTTTATGTTATGTTATACTTTATTAGTAGATTTTTAGCATTTACACTGTGTCGTAAATAATTCTGATTAGGGTATTTTATCTGCTCACTTTTCTGTTTATTTATCATAATAAATAATTAATTTTATGTAAATATGTCTATTTTGCCATCATTTAAACCTGTGGGACAGTGTTTTAATCACATCTTTGTAATTCCTTAAATTTAAACCATTGACACAGTCCGAGGTTAGGATAGGATTCAGGATTCACATAAACCCTTTTCTGAGAAGGAGTTTAGAAAGTAAGGGAGTCCTTTCTGCACCTTGTGGGTCAACGACAGGGCTTTTTTTTGTTTTAATAACTTTGTCTAAGCCTTCCACTCTCTCCTGTGTCACAGCCGTCTGAACATCTTCACAAGCTTCCCCTGGATACGATCCAACAGGTCTGTGTCTTTCCTGTGCTGGGGTGGTGATCTAATTGTGGCCTTCCACTACCTGAAGGGAGAATACAGGAAATACAGGAAGAGACTTTTTATAAGAGCTTGTACTGACCGGACAAGGGGAAATGGCTTAAAACTGAAAGATGATAGGCTTAGGTTAGACACTAGGAAGAAATTCTTCACTATGAGGGTGGGGAGACACTGGAACATGTTTCCCAGATAAGTTGTGGATGCCCCATCCTTGGAAATGTTCAGTGTCAAGTTGAATAGAGATCTGAGCAAACTGATCTGGTGAAAGGTGTCCCTGACCACTGCAGGAGCCTTGGAACCGGATGATTATTTTCACTTCTGACTCAGGCCATTCTATGATTATATATAATTCTATGACTCTATGATTCTATGATTATATATAATTTTCTCTAGCCTTTTAATTCAGTATATGTATCAGTTTATTAAAAAAAGTTTATAAAATAGTAGGTCTGTCAAAAAGTAACATGACGTACGTGATAATAATTGAATAAAAGAAGGAGGAATCTAAAAACTACTGTGGCCTTGGGATTTTGTTTAATAGTTCTATCCAAAGAAAGGTATATTACAAGTATTCATAGAGACTGGAAGACTGAATCACACTGAATCTATACAGGTTCTGTTTTCAGAACACACACAAAAGTGTATGACTGAGCAACAGAGGGAAAACTGTTTGCTGGTTTTGGCAGGGACAACCTGGACGGGTGGAACTCATACAAGGAGATTGACTGCTCCTTGAGATGAAATGTGAGAAGTTCCTGGAGGGCTATTCCTTGTTAAGCAAGTGCCGACTGACTGTGAAGCACTGCAGGACTGAAGTGAAGTCAGTCCTTAGTATGAAGAGTATTATTACTAGAAACTTATGGGCTCTGTAGATTCTGTTACAACAAAGTAAATAAAAACTCCGCTGAAAGTTTCTGGACTGAAATCAAGCTTGGATGAAGAGATTTTGCAAGATTTTGTGAAATATATCAAAGTTTCTCCATAGCTTAATCTAAAACAGGCTGAAAGATATGAGGGTTTGAGAGGACTTTATCCGAAATGGTTCTTCATTCATTACTGCCGACATGGAATGCCTAAGGACCTGGTAAAGAAGAAGGATTCTGATCAGCCTGATTGTTTATTTCACTATGTTTATTTTTTCCTCGCACTTTTTAAGGTTTTACATCTCTAGATGTTATATCCATGATTCTTTCTTTATGAGCAGCTATTCAAGAGAAATGCAGAATGACAAAACTGGGAATTAAAATAATAAACAGTGTTGCAAGGGAATTAAATATAAATCATGGCAGGCTACTTAAATATATAAAAAGCTAAGAGCTCTGTCAGGAAATACTTGAGCCATTAAGGGATGAGTGGGAAGCTAGTGACAGATACTGTAACTGACAGCCTGAAAGAATTCTTTGCTTCATTATTCACACAAATTAATGGAGGGTCAAATCCCAGAGAGTAAGGAACAGTAAATTTTCCTGTGGAGTGAATTGAAAACTGTGGAACAGGAAAAGATTAGAGGCTTCATGTCTGTACCAGACCAAATAATTCAAAGTAGTCTATTAAATGTGATAAAGGTATTGAGCCTATGTATATTATAGCTGTGAATGATCATGGAAGTAACAGGGGATCTAGGAAAGACACCACACAGACTTTTGAAAGTGTGCAAACAGACATGTAAAGTAGGAAGCAGAATTTCTCTTCCTATTGGTCACTCTGAGCAGAGCCTAAAATGGGCCACATCATTTGCACTTACTAGAGGACAGAAACTGACTTTTTGAGTAATGAAGGAATTTGAAGACATTAAAGCCAAAACAGTCTCAATAGGGACAGGGAAGCTCCCTCCACCATCCAGAGCATCCCTCCAACTGGTCCCAAGAAGCCTGCCTGTATACATCCTGGGGGGGGGGGGGGGGGGGGGGGGGGGGGGGGGGGGGGGGGGGGGGGGGGGGGGGGGGGGGGGGGGGGGGGGGNNNNCTCTCCTCTCCTCTCCTCTCCTCTCCTCTCCTCTCCTCTCCTCTCCTCTCCTCTCCTCTCCTCTCCTCTCCTCTCGCCCTTAGGAGAAAGAGTTACCTGCAGATATATCTATAGTTATACACACATCTCTTTGTGATTGCCAGCTTAGTGCAGTATCCCGGACTCCTGTGTTAGGACCATGGCCAACACCTTCTCTCGTAATTTAGTTGTTTTGGCGTTGTCATGTCCTACTTCAAGATCAAGCTCTCCAGATTTTTATTTTTTTTTTAAATATCTTCCTGAAATTTCAAAGTTTGTTGAAAGGTTGGACAGAATGTCTTTTTTCAAGTTAATTGTTCAGTCATAAAAATTATTAATTCTATTGAACCTGAGCTATTTTTTGCCCTAAAGAGCATTTCTTTACAATTTGATTTCTCTTTTATTCTAATGCTTCTGTGTCTCTGCTCTTCTTTGCTGTTGTCTATTTTAATGCATTTTGAAGTTTTCATGTAAACAACTCTTTATCCATTTTTTGATGATACAATGCTGGATTTAGAGTTCTCATGGGACAACATAGAAATGTACTATAAAATCTCTTTCTGTGTCTCTGGAAAACCATTTTCTGATATGTGCTTGTACTATGCCAATGAAAATATTTCCAGTCATGTGTGTTTTCATTCAGGGATCTCCTTCCAATAGAAAACCAGCACTGTCTGTAACTCTTCTGTTCTCTAATTAGTAAGAAAAAAAAAAAGGCTGTCAAAAATGGGATCCTATTTCAATCTTGCCAATTCAAAATCTGAGCTGCCCTCTGAATTTCCAGGGTCACTGCATACCTGTCCTAGGCACTTAATACTTGCCAAACATATTATGGAATAATTTCCAGTGAGTGATAAATTGAGTCTGTGTATAGGCAGGAAAGCTTTGGAAAATGCATTTAAGATACATAGCAGCAATATCTGTACTAATGATAAATCTGACATTCAGAAGACTACAAGATGTCTGGAGTTCCCTAGACATGTGTTTATCTTTCTGCTTCATAATTCTGTCCTGGGAGACTGTGAAGAAATTGTACATTTTTCTGAGATTCCTAGTATTCACTAGTTACAGCTAGATGTGTTCACTTTGCATATATTCAGTGTGCACCAAACATATGGCTTTACTGTGTATGTGGGTATAGTTTCCCACGAATTGAACCTATTGTGAAAGCTTTAAATAGCAAATGTGTACACATTTCTGTCTGGAAAATTGTTATAGTTTTGAAACTCAGTTGGAATCCCTTCCAAAAAGCTTGGAGCCAGCACCTTAGTGTTGGTAAAGATGGTTAACAAAGGGCACAATAAATATGCATATCCTGATATTAACTACTTTAGCCAGAGCCTTTTGTTCTGATCTCTCCCCAGGCTGGGAGAGGGAGGGAAGAGTGGCTCGGGTGGGGGAAGGGGTCAGGATTTCTGCACTTTTTGTGTGGGTCAGGAGCTCAGCTCTCAGCGGAGTGAGTGAGGAGGGGGACACTAAACCTGGCATCACTGGATAGACTGGACTGTGTTTTTTCCCCTCCCTAACTCAACTGTTTTCATCCACGAGTGATCGTGGGCACCACAGAAGCTGCTGTGAGGAAAAGAGGAGGAAAGCATGCCTGTTCCCTGCCCCTGTGGAGACGGGGTTGCTGCTACTTTTCTTTAGACATCAATTTCTCACAGGAGCTGACCTGAGGACTGTGCCTATCATCTCGCCTGAGAGAGAGGCCAGCTGGCCGAGTGCGACATCGCCACCTGTTGTCCATAAATATAACTGCAACCCCTGAGACAGATGCCAGCGGCGGAGGTGCTACAGCGCCACCTGCTGTCCATAGATATAATCGCATACCCCCCCTTTTTTGGGGTTAGTCAAAAGACCTTTTAACTATTTGCCTTGTTGTTTTTGGGTGGGGGGTTTATTACAAACTGTTGTTATTTGGTTCTTTCTGGATATATATATGTGTGTGTGTGTGTGTGTGTGTGTCTGTCTATTGTGGTTAAGAACTATTATACTTTTCATATATATATATTTCTAATTAAAGTTCTGTTTTCTAAATTTAAAGGAGAGGGATTATTTCTTGGCCAACATAGATATCTTAGTTCTCCCCTTCAACTAAGACACAGAGGTACCTGCCAGACTCAACCATTCTGTGTTCCTGTGGAATTTTTGTGATCTGAAACTCTAATGGACCCTCCTGTTTCAATTTATAATGGGTAATTTTTGAAATGATATTATTTTTTAATCCTATGTGGGCAACTGCTTTTTTCTATCTAAACTATTTGTAGATGGGAAACTGTTCTTTAAAAAAAAAATAAAAAAATTAAAATATCTCCCATATTAACTTTATTAGAAGTGAAGGAGAAGAAGAGAGAGAAGAAAGAAGAAGAATTAAGTCCCTCTGATTGCTCTAAACTGCATATTTTTTCCTAGATTTCTTTTTTCTCATCTACTACAGTCTGTGTAGGATCACTGAGTCATAGAATGGCCTGGGTTGGAAGGGACCTTAATGATCATCCAGTTCCAAGCCCCCTGCCCTGGACAGGAAGGCCTTTCACTGGACCAGGTTGCTCAGAGCCTGGCATTAAACACTTCCAGGGATGGGGCATTCAAAACTTCTCTGGGCAATCTGTTCCAGTGCCTCACCACCCTCACAGTAAAGAATTTCCTCCTAATATCTAATCTAAATCTACTTTCATTCAGTTTGAAGCCATTCTCCCTTGTCCTGTTACTACATGTTCTTGTAAAAAGTCCCTCTGATAAGCACCACATCACCGTCTGCTCAGTGTAGCCTGCATTAGCAAATATACTATTCAAAACCAATACCCAGTAGAATTCTACCAAAAAATTGAGTGAAATATAAACAAAGTCTGATCTCTGAAGTACATTAAAAGGGATGAAAATGGGATGAGGCTGACAAATGGATCTATAGCAGTTCTAATTGCTTTGTTTGACAGAGCTGGGAATATTCCTTATATGTTTTTGGTTTATAGTCAAGGGAATCTTTTAGCTTTTTATCAGACAGTAAGAAGTGAGAAGCTGAAGAGCTATGAAGATGAATTTTTCATCAATCCCTGATGCTGGGAAAAAATGCAGTGAAGTTTTGTGCACTCAGTGGACTGAGAATGCCAGCTCCTCAACTTTGGCTAATTGGTGGAAATGAAGTAAGGGCCATCTTGTTCATTATCAGATTAATATGTCTTCTGAAAAAGATTAAATGTGTCCCTATGTCACCTGAGGACAATACACCTATGCATTCTCAAATGTTGCTCTTAATGGTAAAGAAAAATGCATTTAAGAAAATAATCACTCCGTTACAGAGATTCTTTTAGAAGATATCTTTTAAAATCAGGAGGACCATCTGAGACAGAATGTCATGTTTTATTTTTGCTACAAATGATCAAATTAGGGCAAGGCTGGGGTGGGAAGGAATAAATGGCAATGAAATTATGAAAAGAGGGAGAACTTATCGTGTCCATTACTTTAATTCATTCCACCACCATAGCAGCAGAGTTTATTCATGGATGCCAGATGGAATCCATTTATGAATGCTTCTGAGTACTCATCTAAATCATAAACAACTTTATATGCTTCACAAGGTTCATTGCTTAAAATCCAAATACACTAAAAATCCTCAGTTCCTTTTTTAAAACCTCATTAAGTCTTATTATTGTGTTGCACACATACTGAATACTATTCTGAAGTTTTATATTAAACTTCTTATTGTAGTATTAAAATGGTTCCCAGTAATGACTGTTACTCTTGTACCAATCTTTTCTGTCATTCTCAGTAATATGTATGAACAATATAGAATGTCTAAGAGTAATTCCTGATGTTAGTAAAAAACACAATAAGAGCTTTGAAAGAATAACTTTTTCCAGAATTGTCAGGAACAGTATGTGCATATTTAGCTCTTTTAAAAGGAGCTATCATGCATCTCACCTTAAGAAATATGCTACTTTATTGCAAAGATTGTTCATGCCTTGCCAAAATAAAGGTGATAAGACGATAAAGTTGATTTGATAAAATACCAAGTTGTGATTGCCTTGCCTCTGGTATTGTATTTCATGGCATACAGTTATCAATATCCTGTGCCTCCTGCATCCACATGACATTCAGAATTCTGCATCAAACAAGTCTGTGCTCTGTCTCAGTGAATAGCTTCAAACTGTGTTGAGATTCAGTACTATGTTTTGATGTTTATAAATCAGACTCTCCTCAGAGATATCATCAGAATACATCACAGATAGGGATCTATAAAATGAATTATGAAAACCTAAGTGGTCTTTTCTTCATCACAGTGATACTAAGGCACAGCTGTTCTGCTGAAATTTTAGAGATTTCAAACAGTGATTAATGTGCATTACATCTAGTTAAACATATTCTGGTCACATGCACAAAGCATATAAAATGTCTAAAATGCAAGTAAATGTTAATATACTTGGTATAGATAGAATAATGACCAAAGAAAAAGACTGAACTGTGGTCTTATATGGAGCGTTGGTTTTAATTTAGTAAGTTCTAGTATTGAAGCTGTTATTTAGTAGAAAAACTGTCCATTGCATTTGATATGGAAAAAAAATTATAATTTATTAATATAAATTACATGCTGAGATTCATCTTATCATATCTGATATGTCATGTCTTTATATGTTATGAAACAACTTTGCCTTTAATGAAAAGGCTAAAGAAGAAAACTTCATAGATATATGAAAAATCAGAAATGAAGTAGTATGTCCAATAAGGACTTCAAGATGAACTTTTAGTGCCTGAACACCTTACTGTCTCTATAGGCAAGCTAATTAAATCACAACTGTTAAAGCTGCTAAAGTCTTTAAGTCTTAAAGTCTTTAAGTGGAAAACACTTAAAAGGGCTGTATGTTGTACTAGTATAGCATAAACACTGAGATGAACCCAAGTGAAATACAGGAAAACAAACATTCTGAAAAATACAATCATTAGCAAACCCAGAAAGTTCAGGCAAATTAAAGTAGACCAAAAATGACAGACAATATAGGCAGAGTTACCCAATGCAATCAACATCTTTTAAAATGCATAAAAATGGATTTCAGTCATTAAAAACATTGTCAAGACCTAGTCAGGTAACAAAATGCCTGTTTACAGTTCACTTCTTTATGAGTTTGTGGAGTTAATGCAGTTGTGTCTTACCAAAATGTATGCAGTGCTAATTTCATTTGCAATACCCACAATACTGTATTATGCTGAAAAAATGTCAATGTGGATTTCATTTGTATCTTATAAAGAATCTTGAGATGTACATGGATTTATATATATATTTTGTATTAAAACATACTTCATGGTAGTAACTTAAAATGTATATGGAAGGAATGCACATGTAAATATGCAATATGTCCATATGTTTGCAAATATGTCCAAAGTTTACAAAGCTATAAATATATTAGTTTTATGAGTTTCTAATCCAGTTAATATGGAAATTATTTGAATATTTTTTTTTTTAAATTGTAGATCTTGCCTCAGAGGGTTATTTTTTAAGGAAGAAATCCTTAGACTTTGATGCTATAATTGTTTAATCATGATGTCTTTTTGTGTCATTCTAAAAGCATTATAAGTGTTAACTCTATTAAGGCATGTGACTCTGAGATTTAAAGTTCATAATTTTGACATCAAACCTATATAATGCTGCCATAAATCTTCACTACTTTGTGAAGGTTGATGAATTTTGCTGAGATGTATTCAGAAGACAACATTGAAATTTAAACTGTAATTTCATTTCAGTCCTACTGAGTAGGAGGAAGTAAGACTCCAAAAGAGATCTTCAGAACCCAGAAAGTGCTTTTCCTAGTGTTTTAGTCTAATGTTTTAAATGACTTCTGTACAATAATTTTTACTTTGGATTTTGGTTTGGGAGTTGGTTTGGTTTGGAGGTGTTTTTGGAAATTTTTGTGAGAAAATTCAGTATTGCAAGCTTTCAGACTTCAAAAATGAATTAAAAGGATTTTAAATACAAATCATGTCTGACAAAATCACAAACTTTACCACTGAGAAAAACTGGGACGTTACATTTTCAAGTTTGCCTTGCTAGCATTACCAGCAGCATTCTGTTCTTGACTAATATTCCATCTAATAGCTTGATCCTAGTCCCTTGAAGTTTTAAAAAAAAACAGGAGGCTCTATACAATAGACTGTATTCACAGGGAAAAGCAATGTTTTTTTCAAAAACAGCACAAATATGTTGGAAATCTTGAAAGTTTGACTATGAGTCATGAGACTGTAAAAACAGAAGTATCCTTGTAAAATGTAACTTAAAATTCAATAAAAGTCTATAAAACCTGCAGGTATATAGAGTGCTTGAAATACTTTAATACCTTGAAATTATGACATCCCACTCTGTTGCTGCCACTATTCATATCTCTGTTTCTCTGCACCCTGTGTCAAAAACCTGTCAAAGATCACAGTATTTAGAAGGGCTATTTTATGAAGTTTTGTATTTACATTTGTGCAGAATGAATGCTAAATGTTTCACACAAAGGTATTTGCATAATAGATTACATCAGAAAATTGTTCTCATGTTTTCTTCCTAGGAGACTGATAATTATCTAAGTGGTGCACATAAAAATACCTATACAGGTAGAACACTATGGTAAGCAAAGAATGTACACACTATGCATGTACTGGGAGTGAAAAATATTTACCATTTCTTAATTTAGAACTGAAAAAGGACCAATCAAATTTTATCTTTGTTGTAGAAATTTCACAGTCCATTTAGATCCAAACAGGAGGAGTAGGTGGTTACAAATAAGCTAAGGAGAACAGATGGATAGAAAATGTTTACTACAATGAAGTAAGAAGAATGGAACTTGGGAATTGGGGACATACAGTTGGTCTTCCATTCATGAAAGTGGAGACAAGCATGTCTGGTCACTGATGAGCTCTCAATAGGAAAGAAAAGAAATTAGGGCAGTGGCAGTTGCATAAGGCACTGCATGTTATGTTTCACAGAGACAGGAAGATACTGTCAAGTCTTTAGTTGGAAGTCACAGTTCTAGAGCCAGAGTACAACTTTTCGAAGAAGATGGCAGGAAAATAGCAAACAGATTTCTAAGGAGTCTGAATTAAAATGTGATTCCCCCTCATAGATCATTACCATGCATTACATACAATTAAGACTAGAGCATAACCACATGAGGAGCAGCAGCAGGCAGTCCTGAGAAAGGAGTATGACTGGATCACAGTTGCATGTTGGCTGCAGCAAAGAAGGGTCATTTCTAGAGAGAAATAAATTTGAACAAGATTTTGGGCCACAAGAATTATAAATATTAATCTGATCCCTTTGTGGAGTTCAGAGGAAGCTAGATGGATCACACAATCAGTTCCTCCCCTGAAGAAATACATTCACACTTGGAATCAAAGCCTAGCTCAGAGTCAATATATATATTTTTTTTTAATTGGTTCTCTGTCGAATTTTATCGTAAACATGGGAAAACTTTACTCAGTTTGGTATCTACAGTTTTAATGCTTTATAGAATGGTAAATGAGCAAACAGGTCTTAATCATATTATTTGTATTATCTCAGGATTTAGGTGGAAACTACTTCTCCCTTTTCTGAGATTGATTATGCCCATTTCCAAGCATAAAAAATTTTTAAGATATTTAGAACTGGCTTGTGAGGCATAGTATCAGTAATACTTCAAAAATGTTTTCCAATGTTGAATATTATTTTATGAAAATATTTTTTTCCCCAGAAATTTAAAACACTCTTGAAATTTTGCAATTCACATCTCAAGATAAACAGACTAAATAAACAATTAAGATAGGAAAAAAACCCCAAAAACCACCACAAAACCACCAGATTTTTCCAGACTGGACTTTGGGGGCTGGTTTGTTTGGGTTTTTTTTGTTTTTTTTTTTTTTTTTTTTTTTTTTTTTTTTTTTTTTTTTTTTTTTTTTTTTTTTTTTTTTT
>JAWWEE010000105.1:97147112-97189754 GCA_035221455.1 Xenops minutus
CACCTGATTACGTGAAGGAATGGTGTGGAATACTTCCTTAGTTATGACATTGTTACCAAGGAAGGCCTAAACCAAAATAAGAAAACTAAATCACCACACCAATCTAAACTTTCATTGGTGTAACTTCAAGCCATTTCCTCTTATTCATTCATTTGTTACATGTGAGAAAAAAAGCAACCCCCACCTTGCTACAACCTCCTTGCAGGCAGCTGTGGAGAGCAGTAAGGTTCCCTCTCAGCATCCTGTTCTCCAGGTTAAACAACCTCAGTTCTCTCAGATGCCTCTCATAATATATATCTAATATGTATTAGTTCCATTGATGATGAATTTACAGAGCTGCAGGTGAGCAATGCAGATCTAAGCTTTTAAAAAACTTGCTTCTCTGAAATATGTAAGCCAATTAAAAGTAGACATTTTGCTGTTTTCTGAAGGTGATGTCACACCCCTCATTTCTGCAATTCCACTCAAATGCAAATTAAGATAAATATCAATAAAACTTGGACAAGTACTATGCAGTTTACAATTAATGAGTCTGGTTGCTCTAAAATACCTTAAGACTGCTGAGGGTATAATTTGATTATTGCCTGTTCAGTTTAATTTTTCTGCTCTGACATGAAGGGGCTGGTGAGGGTTAAGGGATGGGGTGTAGTACTGGTCAGCAAGTTGTGAATAATTGCATTGTGAATCACTTCTTCCTTTTTTGGATAACGATGATTATTAAATTTTACTTTGTTTCAATTTTTAAACTGTTCTTATCTCAACCTACAAGTTTTACCCCCATTCCACTGGTGTAGGGGAAGTGTATGTGTGAGCAAGCAGCTGTGTGGTGCTTACTAGCCAGATGGTCTTAAACCGTGACAGTACATTGATATAAAGTATTACATTTAATACAAAGTATAAGATTTTAGGCAATGAATTTTAAAATCCAGAAGTACTACCTGGGTTTTTTCAAAGAATTATAATAAACCAGCAATAAGGACAAACTTTTAATGTCTTGTTTAAAAAAAGCATTCTTATTCCCTGTAGCTAAAAGATACATAATAGGTATCACAAAACTTCACTGTCATCTCTGTGTGATTCTCCAAATAACAGAGCATCTCTTGCAGAATGATCTGATGGCATGCTCTGTGATAAACAGTACCATGAAATTGTAAAAGATTGACTTATGGCCTTAATGACCACTATATATTCCAAAACTCTATTGCTTACCAAGGAAAACACTGGCTGATACTTAATTACATCAATATACCATATTCAGTGTTGAAAATAAAAGTTAAAGAATTGTCTTTCTAGGAACATGACTGTACTGACATGTACAAATGAAAAAAAAACACTTTTTAAGAGTCATTCATCTGATGGGATTACAGTGGCCTCTAAATTCTGGAAAACCAAATACCAATCACAAATAAAAATAGGTTTTGTTCCATACATGTCTGCTTACTTCAGCAAGCCTCTGTTGGACTGTATTCCCAGAGCACTATCACTATTAAAACCATTGGCAATATTGATTAGACAGTGTCTATAGCTTTTGTCTGCAGGTGACTGCTGACAAGGCAGCCTCAAGCTGCAGTGGGGGTGGCAGGGCAGGGGTGTGTATAGGCTGCAGAAAAGAGCACAGCTCCCACAGCAGAGGTACAGCTGGGATGAGATGAGGCAGCTCACTTGACTGGAGTGCTAGTATGGATGGATGCAAGTCCTTCGGAAAGAGCAGGATAGGAAAACAACTGTGGGACAGCAGTTCCCTCTCTACAAAGAAGCAGCTCAGGCTCATGGACCTCTTGTAGGGCACTAGCTGAGTGACAGCTTAGGGGTCAGATCAGAGGAGAGGCCAGTGAGGATGATGTCTTAGAGGGATTGTAGTACTGACCACCACATCAGTGCCGGGCAGTGCACAAAGTCTTCTTTATACAACTCAGTTTAGAGAAATGAAGCCTTCAAGCAGTCCTTATAGGAGGCCTCCAGTACCTACAGGGAGATCATCAGGAAGATGAAGCCAGACTCTTCACAGAGCCTGTTTATATGTGCTGGAAGGATGAGTGACTATGAGCACAAATTGAAATGAGAGGTTCAGACTGAACATAAGAAAAAACTTTTTCTCAATGAATAGAGTCCAACAGCTGAGGAAGTTATTCGGAGATGTGGATTCCTCCACCTTAGAAGTCTGCAAGACCATATTGGATAAGGTCCTACTATCATCAACCTTCTCTGACCTCATAGCAGACCTTGCTTTGAACAGGATGCTGGACTAGAAACCTCTTGAGGTCTCATTCCCTGAGTTTCTCCATGATCCTGTGAAAATTATCTGTTTCTACAGTTCATCTGCTTCCCCATTATGAATGCATTTACACTAATGCTCAGTAAGAATATGACACATCATAAGGTGTTGTTATACCCCTTCTGTATCATAAATGTCAACATAGGAGACTAGATAATAGGGAAGCTCCAAAGGCACAAATAATACAGATTTTGTTACCAGTGAGACTAGAAGAATCTTTTCAGGATATAGAAAGGAAATATGAAACATATACTGCAGTCCAGAGCTTGAAGGTTTGCAGTGTTTACCCCAAATAAACTGCTAGCAAGGAGTGTGAAGTTCATATGGAACCCACAGATACCTGGATTTTACAGGCCAGTACACTGCAGAGAAGAAAGCCCTTGATCATTCTTGCCAGCAGTGTAACTTTTCAAGTCTGACTCAAAGGTCAGTGGTCCAAACATAAGGGCCTGATATTCGTGTCTACTGTTAATTGTAGACTTTGACTTTCATGGACACATTTATTTAGAGCTTTTACCAGTCCAGGGAGGTGCAGGAAATGAGGTAACACAATTAATTTAGTTGCACTTCCTAAAATGAAGTGTTTATAAACATGTCAGTTTTCCACTAAAGTAAAGAGATTGCACAAACAGTTAAATATAGAAATATCTGATTGACAGATCTCATAAAACCACTTGGACACAGATAAAAGGTGAGTTCACAATTATCCATTTCAATCTGTGATACTTAAAAAGAAATCATTGTTAGGCACTTTGGACTATAACTTGAAATTAAATTTTATTAAAATAATAAATGAGAAGTTATTAACTGACCATAAACCATAAAACTAGATAAGAAAAGTAAAGAAGGAAAAGCACTCAAAGCTCTATGAAAACACAGGGCCAGAATTATCTCTGGGAATAACAAAATTGATGACCTGTCTTTTCACTAGAAACACTTTCTTTGTTATTTTTACTAAGATAGCAGGTACCACAAACCCTGACCCCACTGCACTCCATGCTTTCCCTTACGTGAAAAGACTCTCGATGTCCCAAAAGGTTTACAGACTGAGACAGTGTGTGGACATGGAAGGAAGAGGGACGTGGACGAGTGGGAAAGGGCAGCACAATAACAAGCTGAGACTGGTCGTCATACAGTGTCTCTAACACACTTAATCACTAATGGGATTTCTGAGAATCAGATTGTGTAGCCTTTGTTTGCATATTAATTGCAAGATTTGACCCTAAGTGGATTATTATTTAACCTTGTATCCCAAATGATGGAAAGCATAAGTAGACATATGGGAGACATTGTAGTTGTTCTTTATCCTATGGTACTTTTGCAAAGCACCCCAGAGCACTCAGAATGCTTGTCTGAATGTTGTGTATTGTTATGTCTTTGCATAAGGTACCAATGTACTTACTGAAATGCGCTGAACCCTTTTATTAGAACAGAAAGATCAAAACCTTTTTGGGGGATGTAGAAACTGCAAAACAAATCAAAGTCATTGCCTTCTCTTTTTTTTCCCAGTTTCTCCACATTTGCCATTTATCTGCCTGCAAAGAAAATGCAACTCAGAAATACAAAAATAATTCTTATGTCCCCATAGAGTTTAAAAAGAAAACTTGCTTTTAAAATGTAAATCAACCACTTTGTTAATAGGAAGAGGAAAACAGGTAGGGGGAGGTAAACACCAAGGAAAACATATGAGATTAAAACAAAATAATAAGATTAAAACAAAATAAAATAAAAATAAAATAAAATACCTCTTATTATTAGCCAAAGTAGAATGTAATGGGATCAGTAGATATGCAAATATGCAGCATACAGATTCTTCAGCAGACTGGTCCTCTGATGAATAGAAAAATATGCCTAGCATTTCTGAAAAGAGCGTGAATAAATCAGATGCTTCAAGTTATATAAAAGCAATTTCTGAATCTGGGAACCTGTCGATTGATGCACAAATAACGTATGTGGTAAAATAATCCATCTATTATTTATGTCTGTAACTGGGGACAGAAACAGGGTAGAAAAGTTTATTCAGACCACAACACAAAGCAGTTCTGTGTAATGAACCTTAAAAGTACCTATGGTTGTGATTTGCAGAAATTACTACAATAAAGGAACAATTGCCATTAGTTTCAATGAGTACTGAAGGTTTTAATGATCTTAGACAGCTTTTAAAATCATATACATCTGTATTATCTGATGATTTAAAATAAGGTCACAGAGGTAACTTTAAGAATTTGCAAGTAAGAAAGTCTCAATGAAATTTTTTTTTTTTTTTTTTGTTACCCCCCCCAGATTTTTAAAGACATCAGTGAGATGAGTTGTTTCAAGATTTTAGGTTTTAGGAAAAACTCAGCTGCTTAACAGCATGAACTGCAATGTCACAAAGGCAGTGAGGATGTCTGAAAAGAACAAGTGAGGAGATGCTGCCTACAGCACCTACAGAGACTTTGGAAAATGGCTGAGATCAAGTAGACAGTGCAAATGCAGGTGCCTTCAAGTCCATGACCAGATTAAGCCTTGCTCTAACATTGTAAATGATTGAGAAAAAGATATCTGGACACTCAGAATACCCACAGAAAAGCTAAAAGTATTCCCAGTGCTCCATGAACTGAAGTCACACTTCACACAAATTAGCACAACTCCACTGAACCCAACAGAGCTACCCCAGTGTACATAGACAAAGCAGCATCAGTATGAAAATGGGACAATGGCTACAAAAGCCATGGTATCCACAGGAACCAATAAAAAACCTGTGCTAGTAGCACAGGACACACATTTCAGAAAGCAGCCCACATGTTTTAAGGAGCATTCACACTGCCTGTCTTTTGCTATCCAGACTTTGTGCCCAAGGCAAGTCCCCCTCTGTGCTCATCAGAGAGCTCCTCCAGAAGGAAATTCAGGTAGCATGAGAGGTCTTCTGCCCCAAACCAAACTCTGGAGGTGCATTCTTCTCCTCTGTGGCTGCTCACAGGTGTTGTTGTAACCACCCTTCTACTGTGGATTCCCAAAGTTAGATTCTGTGACTCCCTGCCTTTCTCTGATGGACAGCACAGATGTTATCCAGAAAGAACAGCTGCCCAGCACAATGTCCTTAAACTTGCCAGCTATTTACCCTAATCCTGCAGAGCACTATTGTGAGGTTTTCAGCTGAGAAAATTCCCCAGAGACAGCAGTTTCCTTTTGTCCCTCTACGCACAGATTTCAAGCCATATTAACAGGTCTCTCCTATTTTTTAAATACCATTAAAAAAAAAAAAAAGCCAAAGAAGGCTAAATTCACTGAAAGTTTCTTGAAGAAGGATGCAAGTTTTACATTTTAAATAAAAAAAAAATAAAATAAAGAACTGGGAGAAGAGAAAATGGAATGCACATAAATGAAAAAGAAGAGGAAAGACTACTAAAAGGTTTTCAGAACTCTGAATGATTATGTGAAAGTACTGAGGCTAAGTCAAACAGAACTGTTTGAAGTTTGTCCCAGTGCAGCCAGGATGGGATATGGTGGTTGTCAGCAAATTCACTATTAAAATGTTACAGACTCCTTCAAACGTCAAAGACAAGAGGAAAAGGAGAATGACATAATCCAAAATGTAGGATGGGACAAACCATGTCGGCTGAAGCTGAAGATAAAATAAATGGTCTAGTCAATTGAAAACTATCAAATAAAAAAGCTTTCAGTTACTCCTATTAAAACTTCTTCAGGTGAAAAAAAATCTGTTTATTCTTCTCAAATATGAAAGATGCTAAAATTTCCAGAGTCACTACTGACAGTAAACATTGCTTAATTTATTAACTCCTTGTGTAGCAAGAGGAATGTGGTAGTCCTTAAGATTTTGGAGACTCAAAGCATCTTAGTGATATGTGTAAAAAAATATATGTTTTTTTTTCTTTTTCTAGTTTTCTCTTTTTCTAGTTTTCTCTTTTTCTTTATATTTTTTTCTTTTTCTTTTTTTTTTTTTCTCTTATATTAGTACCACTATCACAGTTCCCACTAAAATAACCATACTCTTAAAAATTATGCTTTCTCCCTACTTGTGCAGGAAAGAGGCAATTATTGGCTAAAAATATTACCCCTTAACAGTCATACTTTATATAATGAATTGATTTGCTAATGAAGTATTTTGCCAACACCCCCACTTATTTTTTTTTTTTTTTAATCTTTACTCAAAATTCTTTTGGCTTTTGTTTCTGCTCTATACAAAGCAAAAGAATTTTTTTTTGTTTCTCAAAACATGCAAAGACATGAACCTGTAAATTTCCAGTATTAGGCCTTAATTCCATTTCTCATCCTGCAAATAAAAACTACAACAGAACAGATCTGGAAATACAGCTGATCCCCGTGGCTGTGGATAAAATTATGACAGTTTTTCAGTCAAAATCATGAGAACCATGTGCTCATCTTTATTTTGAGCATTAGTTAAAAGAAGTTCTTCATAGCAAGCCACCCAAGACACACGTTTCTGTTGTCCTTGATGGATCTCAAGGTCAGCATTATGAAGTAGGTTCTCTATTTACCCCTGCACTTAATTTCATATGAATAATTCTCTTTTCTCATGTAAAAAAAAAAACAAAAAAAAAAAACCAAAAAAAAACCAAACCTCCATTTTCATGCATCTCTACAGATTTTTCTCTGCTTTCATGTATTATATCAAAACTTCATACTCCTATTTTAGTAAGAGACTGTGTCAAATTACTGCAAAGCACAATTTTGTATACTTGTGTAATACTGTATGCCAGACTTCACTCTAGATCTTGTAAGGGTTGCTCAAAGTCAGTCTCTAAAGTATAGAAAAACGAATTTGCTCACAATTTATATCTTCCAGTCTTGTATGATAGTCTGAATTTGTGAAACTCAATCACAGATCTTCCTATACTTTTTTCTTACAGTAAGTACACTTGCAACACCAAAAAAGCTGTTCATACTGAAGGTGGATGTGATTAGAGCAGTAAAAAGAGTAACAGTTTTTGCAATGGAAAAAACCTGTAGAGTGGTATATAAGAAAAAAAAAAAAAAAGAAAGAACACAACTATACATGTGGATATATGGTTTCCTCTTAGGTGAAATCTTTTCTGATACCTTTGCATTCCAAATTTCAATAGTGTAGTAGCCTTTCATCAATAATTGTAATAAACTTGTCAGCTACCTCTACTAAAAGAAATATCTAATTGCACTTAGTAGTTGTTGGATTCCTCATTATTTCTTAGAATTTGTCAGGAGATGTTCCATCTGGGCAGAGCTGAGTAAACAGATGAGTAAACATTGTTTGGACAAATAATTATGAACATGTATTTTCCTTTCTTAAAAAAAGAGTCCTTTGAAACTTCTGGGTCTTTCTATTTTTAGTGCTTTTGAGACAAGGAGAGCTTTTTATATCAGAAATTTTCTGTGTCAGATTCCCCCAAGCAAAAATTAATGTCTATCTCTAATTATGAATATTAATATATTCACATGACAAAAAAAAGTTGTAGATTTTCTAGGGTGTTCCCTAAGAGTGTGAATTTCAGCTTCACAACTCTAAGCTGAATATTTAGCATAATGCCACCCTTGATCATCCTGTTAATGTACAGTACAAATTTGATCCAGTTTTTATCAGCTTTGCCTATTTTGTTTACTTTTTATCTTTCTAACCTGCAGGTTTTGAAGCCTCATCAATGTACTTCTGTGTGTGTGGTAGCCTGAACTTGAAATACCAAGCCAGAAGAGAAAACATGGACAGCCACAATAGGTCAGTGTTACCACCTAGACTGACTCACAGCTTTGAAACTGATGTTTTAGTATGTTTATAACTGAACAAAAGCCCGCCCTAAATACCTTTCCCGCTCTCCTACACTTTCTGATAATTCATATACAAAAGACCACCTTTGTGTGTTATTATTTTTTGCTCTACAGTTGACTGCCTCTATGTTCTCGAAGCGAATAGCCCTTTTATAAGTTCTCAAGAGGCAGTGTCACTTCTCCTAACTTTTTGGAAACATACTTTTACAAATAAAAGCAGTCTTGATAGTTTTCTGTCTCACTGTTGTCTTAAATTCCTTGGGGAACTTGAAAAAAATATTACTTGCCCACCTGAGGAACCTATTCTAAAGTGAGCATAGGAAATACGATGAAGTCTGGCTAAGTTAGACAAGATGCCTAACTTTAGGTGCTGAGGTTACTCTCAGTAGTATCCTCATAACACAGTCAGACAGTGTGTACTGAATATTAAATATTGCCTTTTGAGTTTTATGCTCTATAGCATCTTTGAAAAAGAGAGAGATGAGGATGAGGCTCAGATAGAATTTCTAGAATCAAGACTCTGAGACAGCAATATCATGCTAAACTCTTCTATTGCTTTGGAAAGCTGCACAAGAACCCACCAAACTAAGCTTGACTAGAAACTACAAAATGATACAGTGAGTCCTGAAGAGGAACTAAGTGTGCAATCTGCTAAACCAAAACTGAAGCCTGATCCCTTCTGAAGAGGCCAGGAGAAGCATGAAAGGGGGGAGTACTATAACTGCCTTGGTGGTAGTCACATGTAATTAATGAGAGAGAATTAAATATGGAATGCTACACTTTTCCTCCACAAAAAATTAGTCTTTCTGCTGACATTGTTACTGAAATATGTTTGAGGAACTCCACTTCTGTTTTTTCAGTGAAATGATCCCTGTTTCTTTTCATATTAAGTTACCAAGCTCAAACTGAATTGAGATGAGAATATAAAAAAATGCCTGTTTTGAAAACATTTCTCATTATCATTTTAGGGCAACTCTGCTAAAAATCAGATTCATATATGCAAGTTTGCAAACAAAACATTTAAATGCAAGTAGTATCCAGGCTGAATAACACGTACAGTAGACACACAAGTGTTGTGTGATTGATAGGGCTTAGTAATGACAATAGACGGCAAATGGGGGTTTAGACATACAGCTCCTGCTGCTGTTACACAGAAATGTAGACCAAATTCTAGTATACTATGCTGAAAGATACTCTCCAAGAATCAGGTGTTCTCTCACCAGATTAACTTATCATAAAATTGACTTTCATACCTAGTTATAAAATAATCAGATAATAGAAGTATTTAACATATTTGACAATTATAAACTACATTTGGTTTTGATATGCAATAAATTAGATAATTTCCTAAGGGGTTTTTTTTTTAATTTATATCTTGTGAGTTACAAAAATAGACAACAGAATCAATAGATTCAGAGGTCTAGATGTCATTAGAGTAAATGTGTAACCTTCTATTTGAGTGTCTTCCATATTTGAGACCCATAAGAGACTCGTACCACATTATCTGTAAAATCCTAAAAAACATATTTGTAATATTGTGAAAAACTTTAGGCCTCTAAAATTTCACATTATCTGACTCAATCCTGCAACTTCTCCATTTTTCTTAGGTGCCACAGTTGACATCTACCCATCCATGAAACCTATAAAAGTGTAATAATTATGGAAATATACTTCATTAATAATAAATTTTAAATATCTGCACAGGTAGATTAATGTTAAATGTAAGATTAATATTAGGATGTTTACTTAAATTGTGATTCTTCAGTTGGATATCATTATGCTAAAAGTTAAGAAAATGTTAGTTATGAAGCAAATGAAAGAAAATATTGCAGTTCACATATTTGAAGAAAAAACTGCTTCATGACTTTTTAAATGTAGAAGAGATTGGTTAGGCAAATATAACATGGAAACCTGCAAGGGCTCCTTTTGATCTAGTCCTTTTTGCAAAGACCTGTTTTCAAAGGCTGCCATGCAATTCTATTCTCATCACAGAGTTTCCTTAAACTGCCTGTGGAATGATAGATTAACCTTATAGGATTCTCCCTTGCAAATATTGAAAGTTAAAAAAAAAGTTTGTGTAGTAAAACATGTAGGAATCGATTTTGGTATAAATATAAGACTGAGTTTAGTATATTTGAGCGACTGCAAATTTTGTTTGTGCAAACTTCATCAGTTATGGAAAAAATAAAAAGGTGGACACATTTGAAAGCAGGGTAAGAAGATAATTAATTCCATTATGGTTAGCAAAGCAAATTACATTTAATTTTAAATAATTGTAGGCAAAAAACATTTAGCATGCTGCTAAACTGATTCATTTATTACAACATAAAACTGGGTTTAGACAAAATATTAGTAAATTAAGAAAGTGAATGTAAAGTAACCAGTAATGCATGTCAGGGCCCTGAGGGCACCACCAGCCCTGAATGTACCCTATGCTCCTTAATAGGGTCCCCTCAGCCTGCCCACAGCCCAGGACCACATTTCAGCCCCTGCCCCAGTGCCCCCAGATGCCCTGGTGCACTGGGGGGTAGGATGTGCTCTGGGAGGTGGGATGTGCTCTGGCTGCCTGGCCCTGCCCTGCCATCCTAGGGAGCCTCCACTGCCCCCAGCACCCTGCCCTGGGCAGTTACCAATATGCACTGCTCCCTGAAAATATACACGGAGAGAGAACTGAGGTATAAAATTTGAACGAAATAAACACTGTGGGAGCTCCCACTTTACAACCCTGTGTGAACTTGCATATATTCCTTTACATCATTCACCCTGAGAAATATGAGAATGTGTGGCAGAAGTAAATATTAGCCTTTCTACTGCTCACATACTCTTGCCAAAGCACATGCAGACTCTCTCATCATCCATAAATTCTTACAATTTCAATCTACAGATGTCAGCACAGTAGTAAACAGTGTTTAAGAGAATACAGTACAATTTTACAAGTAATTTTATTGTTTCATACAAAAAAAAATACAGCAGTTTTAGAAAACTTATTGATCAACTTGAGATATAAAGCTATTGTTCTTTATCATAAAGCTTTCATCAGTCAGCAACAGGGATTCGTTCGTTGCTGATATTCAAAGATGCCCATACTAGGACTGCAACTTTTTTCATTACAATGGCAAGCTCATGTTTATAGTTAGAAGCACTATCATGTGTTTCTAATCAGTTTTTTCACACCTCTAATAGACAAAAGGACTTCTGCAGGTTGATTGTCAAGGCTGGACCAACTACATTGAAAATCCACTCACACTGGAAATAGTGATAAATTGCCACCTATTACAATCACTTATTCCCGCAGGTGGACGTTTGGGTGCTTTTCATCTAAGCTGTCTTTAGATATCTACCACACAGATTCCTACCTGTGACCTTCCCCCTCTATGACTCCTTCATAATTAGTATAGCAGAAAGAAATAGGCACTCTAGGGCATGATTCATATGCCCTACTTTAGGCATCTACTTTGGGAGGAGATGACTTGCACCCTAGAGGTGTCAATCTCTCCTTTGATTATAAAGAGTTTTAGATCACTAACCACACATATAAAGGCATGTCTAGATATGGCCAGAGGAATCTCACCCTTGGTGACATGACTGATTAGGGTCTGAGCCAGGCGAGCTTTCTCTGAATGCAGCACAGAACTGGCAACAGCAGAACTGTAAACCATCAATGACCCTGAGACATCTTGTTATTCTAGTCCAGCATAAAAAAAAAAAAAAAAAAGATGTTAGTATTCTTTACAGTATTGACTGTATTTTAAACTTTTTAACTCTGATTAAAAAATGTATACAAGATTTATTGCAGAGTATAATCCACCTTTTTTCTTTGATCATATTTTCAAAAGAGCTGTACTCATAAATCACATAGATGTTGTATTGTGTACTGGTTTAATATAGCAACTATTTTCATTTAAGTCAACCTCTTTTTCTTCTTAATTAGCAATGCAAAGATTTTTGATGTTGTTTGTGGTGTCTTGTGGATCTATATGTCAGTTCACAGATTTCAAATTTTTCACTGCCTAATACTCTCTTGAATGCAAAATGCATTTCACTCTATACAATTGCATTTTGAGTACATATTACAACCAATTATTCCTCATTACAATGTAGCTGTCTACTCATGTCAGACTTCATTACTGTGTCTTAGAGTCAGAATTCTGGTAACCAGGAGTTTAAAATATTTGAATACAAAGTAAGAAACCCACAGATCAACAATCTTTTGTTTATTTTTAGCATACCATTTTCATTGGACTGGCATTTTAGACCAATTTGACTCCAGGACCTCAACTTCCTCACTCTTGTATAGCTATGAAATAAAGTATCATGTTTACCGGAATTTTATGCAATTATCTTGATGTGTCAGAAAAAGCCTTCATTGGATTAAGACTTTTATAGATTAGAGAATATCAATAAAAATAATCCTGATGATGTTGAAAAAATACTATTTTATATCTTACACTTTATGACTATGTAAAATATTGCAGTAAAAAATGTCCAGAGAATTTACACTGAATTGTTCTTGAACAGTAGAGATCCAAATATTGTGTAGCTGTTCATGTAACTAACAGATTAGTGACAGGAGTTTAAAACTCACTTTCAACCTAACCTACTCTGAAAGATTTTTGAGATCTCTGAGTGTCCTCATTTTCAATAATCTCAGTTTCATAGAATCATAGAATATCCTGAGTTGGAAGGGACCCATCAGGATCACCAAGTCCAAGTCCTGACCCTGCACAAGACAAACCCAAGAGTTTCATACCATGTGCCTGAGAGTTTTGTCCAAACGCCTCTCGAACTCTGGCAGGCTTAGTGCTGTGACCATTCCCTTGGGAGCCTATTCCAGTACCCAACAACCCTCTGGGTGAAGAAGCTTTTCCTAATATCTAACCTAAACCTCCCCTGACACAACTTCATGCTATGGAACAAGAGGTGGAAAAACAGTGCTGCAGAAATGGCCCTGGGGATCTTGGCTGGATGGCAAGTTGATTAGGAATCAGCAGTGCCCTGGCAGCCAGGAGGGCCAACCATGTCCTGGGCTACTTAATTTCCAGCTATCTAGCCAAATACTGTTGAGCTTACTACAAACCAGATTTTGTTTTGGCTTTCTGGATGGTTTCTATTTTCCTTGATTGGTAGATGAAGTAAAAGAAATAGTGTGTTTCAATTGCTGTTGGGGATTGCATACAGCTAAATTAAACACATATGTGACACCAGCATATGCATTGAGATAAAGCTATAGAAATTATATTTTAAATAATGTAAACATTAAATTTAATAACCATCTATGTTTCTGACTATGTGTGGATGTGTACACACACATGTATGTACATGTGATACAAATATTTTATGGAGAGATATAAATTAAGGAAGAAATTCACATTTGTAGAGATCTAAAGCAAAGAATGTCAGTGCAGTCACTCTGTATTGATTAGCTCATTATTGATTACAGCACTTTTCCAAAGTGATCCTGGCAATGTTCCGTCTGAAGGGAAAAAAACATTCCTCTACATTATTCACTTGTAGAAGGGAATAGATGTTTACTTCATTATCTACCCTGTGAATAAAAGCCATGGAAATAAAGTATTAGCTCTTTACAAGTTTTTGCAATAAATTATTTCTTTCTAAAGCTCATGCAAGACATACATTAGCAAAGACGGACTAAAACTGTCAAAAAGTAAACAAGCTGCACCAAGCACAAGATCCTGATGCTGCCATCACTAAACTGATGACATGCAACAACTGAAAATGCTGGCACAAGGACTTGTAGCTTTCTGACAGTTGTTTTTTGTGATGGCTAAAGGGTTATGTGGGAAGCAGACTGTTTCCCTCCTCCTCAGGGCAGGAGCTCTGGAGGTGTTTGGGGTGTAAACTCTGTCCCACCCTGAGGCACCTCAGGAAAATATCAGCTAAAGGAAGCATCAGTTTTTTGCCTCAAAATACTGAAAATAGCGCTTTTAAGTGCCAAAAGAAATGAAGAAGAAACGAGCACTGTCATTCACACTCTACAGTCAAGAGTACACACTTGCTCAGTGAAACTCTTTGAAAGGAAAGAAAGGATGTAATTGTATATTGCATTACTGTCACTCAGCTGGATATCATACACATGTGAGCTGTAACACATAACTGATTTCTTGATGTTTCTGGTGCCTTCCTTTCTCCTTTTATTTTCCTTTCAAGTTTGTGCTTTCACAGCTGATTTAATTTTTATACTCTGTCTTACATTTTTCATTGTATGTTCATTTGCTGATTTTTTCTCATCTTTCCTATTTAATCTCTCAGATGTTCTGAATTAAGATATCCTCAAAAAGGCTGGAGATGCTGCATCTCCCAGAAGCCAGTACACAGAACATTAATAGCTGTCTCAGGCAATGCTGCATGTTCCATATTTTCACTCAGAATAACAATTTTACACTCGCTGCTCCACTTAAAGCTATATCACAGAGACAGATCTGTCATGTCTCCAGCAAAAAAGCCCAAACTTAGAACAACAAGGAGAGGCATAGCACCATTATCCTTAATATTAATAACTCTAGCAGTCTGGGACTGCACTAAGCACCTGTCTCTGGGCATATGGGTACAGTGCACTGCTAATCTGGAGTGCCAAGATGACTGGATGGGGAGTGGAACCAGATGAAGTTGCAGAAGTTAGATTAAAATAAAAATAAGGGGCGGGAGGGAGAGAGGATTAAACCCAAAAATGTTTTGCTGGTAAGCTTCACGGTTCAGTTTCAGGAAAAAAACCCACAAAAACTCCAGTGGTGATGTTTTATCATGAATTCTTTGAGGAGTCACTGCCAAAATACAGGTTTCCTTTGCAGTCAGTTCTGTCTTTGCTCAAAATTAGGAAAGCATTTTAGGTGAGCTGTTCTGTGCCTAAAAAAGGAAAAAAATTTACTCAGAACAAGATGTATGAAAATCTTTGCTGATGTATTATTACTTTGCATAACAAAATACTTTAGCATAGTTTTAAGATTTTTTTTTTTAAAAACCATTTCACTTGACAAATAAAAAAGAGATCCATGTCTTCACTATGCTAACATTAGTTATGGAATTTCTTACGTTGTTTTATTTGGCAAGTTCTTACCACTTTCACTGTTCACCTGAGAGCCCAGCACACTTAAGAAAAAAAATGTGCTTTTTGCACTGTTTACATTTGTGTTCATTAAAAAGTTGAAAAAAAATAATTTTATTTCTTTTTAATAAAAGAACCCCTGGCTTTATGAAGAAGAATATAAAACTCTTAATGATCTGAACCAAATGTCATGACAGATGAGATATGGACTGCTACTCTGTCAGATAATTCTGAGGCTGGATTTTGCTACTGAAACATAGGAGTGCTTCCATTTTTATAGATAAAAGTTTTTTGTTTTTTTTTAATCACATTTGTTTTACTCTAGGCCACAATAGGATCAAATAGAGTGAGTGTAGAGTTGTTAAAATGTATCCCCTAGATGTCAAAAAGGCTTTTCAACCATGGTATAAATTAGCTTGACTGGGCTTTTTGTGCTGGTACAGCCAAGGCAAGAACCATTATACTTCATGTACACTACCCTCTTCTTAGAAGTAAAATATTTTTTCTTCAAAAGGAGGGGAAGCACTTTTCCTTGCCCTCATGCCTTTACAGAACAATCTATCACAGAATCACAGATTCAACTAGGTTGGAAAAGATCTCTGAGATCATGGATCCAACCCATGATCAAACACCACCATGTCAACTAAACCATGGCACCAAGTGCCACATCCAGTCTCTCCTTAAACACCTTCAGGGACGGTGACTCCACTGCCTCCCCGAGCAGCCCATTCCAATATCTAATCATCCTTTCTATGAAGAATTTCTTCCTAATGCCAACCTAAACCTCCCTTGGCACAATTAGAAATGTGCTCTCTTGTCCTATTCCTTGTTGCCTGGCTACAACCTCCTTTCAGGTAATTGTAGAGAGTGATAAGGTCCGCCTGCTCCTCTCCAGGCTAAACAACCTCAGCATCCTCAGCTGCTCCTCATAGGACTTCCTCTTCAGTGCCTTCACCAGCCTCATTGTCCTTCTCTGGACCTGCTCCAGCACCTCAATATCCTTCCTGAATTGAGGGGCCCAGAACTGGACACAGCATTCAAGGTGCAGCTTCACCAGTGCCAAGAACAGGGGAAGAGTCACTTCCCTGTTCCTGCTGGCCACACTATTTCTGATACAGGCCAGGATGCCATTGGCCTTCTTGGCCACCTGGGCACACAGCTGGCTCCTGTTCAGCTTCCTGTTAATCAGTACCCCAGGTCCCTTTCTGCCTGGCCTTTCTCCAGCTACTTTCTCCCCAACCTGTGGGTCTGCAGGAGGTTGTTGTGGCCAAAATGTAGGACCCAGAAATCAGCTTCGGAGCACTTTCTGTATTTTCTTCTTCTATAAATTTGTGATCTTCATTTCTCTTTCTGTTAAGTTCATATGGCAATGAATTTTCAATATATTCCCACAAAATAATCATAATAATTTCTACTTTTATACAGTCATGATTACAGAAATAATTGTATTTTGCATATTCCTCACCCTGAGCACAGTATGACACTAAAAATTTATGTTCAGGCTTTTAGTTTAAGTTAGTTATTTAGTGACCGCTCTTCCTACTCTCAAACTCTTTTCCTCTCCCACATATCTAATTTTGATTCCTCTTCTTTTCTGATTCTCACAGAAGGAGAATGGGAAGAAGAAAAAGACTACCATGATGGTCTTTCAGCTAAAACAGACAAGCTTCTTTCATGAAGGATCTATAAAATTTCTAATGGCGTGTTCTTTAATTATGAAAGTATTTCACCTATCTGATGTTTAGTTATTCTCATTTTACTTATTGTAACAGACTTGGTGTTCTCATCTACATTGCATTAACATTCTGCTGAGATTAATGTGCTCTTGACTTCCACTGAATGAGGTAAACTGTCCTCATGAGAAGATACTTTCTTTTTTACTGTTATTAACTAATTTTTATACAAACTGTGTGTATTCAAATTACAGGGACTTAGTCATTTATCATAGAATCATCCTAGAAACATAGAATGGTTTAGGTTGAAAGGGTCATCTAGTCCAACCCTTCTGCAGTAAGCAGGATCATCATCAACTAAATCACATTGCTTAGAGCCCCGTCCCACCTGACCTCAAATGATTCCCAGGGGTAGGGCATCTACAACCTTTCTGATCAGTTATGAAGACCATGAACTTGATAGAAACAACATAAAATTTGGTATGATAAAGAAAATGAACTTCAATCTCTTGAAAATTTCAAAATTTGATCTAAAATTCCATTTTCTAATAATTGAGTTTGGTAGTAACTTTGATAATTTTTATAAATTAGAGGCAATAATTTACTCTTTGTTCTCTTAAAATACTTTTGATGCAAATAGAATAACTAGACCAACTTGTAAAGTAGTCTTGAATATCCTTAATCAAGAAAAAGTCCTACAGGTACACCTTTGCAACAATATCATATAAAAAGACGGAGACAGTTTATTTCCTATGTCAGATCTTGCAAAGGCCTTCCATTTACATAGAAATTGTTATCCCGACAATGGATAATTTCTTGGGATCTTAACACAAAACTGGAATTTAATATATGACCTGTATGTTAACAAGACCCTTACCAACAATTTCTTTTTTTTCCGAACTTTTCCCATGGAAATAGCTTTAACTGAGTTGAAAAATTATATATCGTTCTTCGAAAACAGTTTGGGAAACAAAAAGAATGTGAAAAGTTTTACAGAATTATGACTTTCAATGTGGCAACTACCACAAAGATGACTATTTTTTCATGTATTTTAAAGAAATCATGTTGTCAGCATATAATATGGAAACTAAGGTGTCTGATGTTCCAAAGAACAATTTCTATTGCAATTACATCTGGGTTAAAGAAAAGTCACCTTTATTCTCCACTACAAGAGAAAGATATTAATAATTTCATAGACTAGCCTAACATGATAATAAACACATATTTGAGCCCCTCAGATCATGTCCATCAAAAATTATGTCAGATCTATCAGAAAACTAGAAATAGTATCCTGAATTTATGATTCAAAATGCTATTTTTGTAGACCTGATCAGGGACTTGCTATCATAACAGGCAATTAGAACAAAACCAAGTTTCAATAGCTTTTTCACAGCGCATTCACTGAGTGTAATGAATCTACCTTTGCAACAGATGTAATATATATAAACTCAACACATCTCAATGACTCTGCTTTTAGTGTTTCCATAAAAGATGAATAAAAGCTCCATGATACAAAAATAGTCACTCTTTAGTGTTTGAACAAAAAGTGAAATAATCCTACAGTATTAGAGGGAAAATCATCTAGACAGATTATCTAAAATAACACTCTTAAAGGAATTGGTATTTCAGGGAAGATGGAACTGTTCCAGAGTTTTATTTTAAAGATCAGATATATGTTCCCTAAGTGAGTTTTACAGATAAGAGTGAAGGAAAATGTGCATAGATAATATACATGACATTTCAAGGGAGCTATTCCTATAGATAAGCTGCAGATGAATATTCTCTAAAAGTGTATTATGCAATGTGCCATAAATAGTTTTTATTAAAAATAGCCTGTCTACTTAGCAAAGAATTATAGGCATGCTACTACTGTTAATACCAGTAACAATTTACAGTAGGAGGAAGAAACCTGAGTTTAAGACAGTAGGCAAAATTGCTAAATGATTTAAATACAGTATAATTAACCAAAATATGAGAAACCATGGTGATCTTTGAAAAAAGCATTTTGGAAGATATATGGAAGAACAGTTTGGAGGAGTCAAGAGAATGAGTAAGCAAGGCATGAATTACTCAAGACTCAGGTTGAACTTCTGTAATGTGAGGACAGACGAGGTTCTAATGGCTGAACACTTATAAATCATCAGGTACACCTTGGAGGAATAATGAAAGGAGGTGGAGAAACACGAACTCAATACAAGAATTTTTATTTTAAGGCTATGCCAGTGTTGTTCATTCTAACAATATATATGTAAAGGATTTTGAGGGAAAGAAAAAGAAATTAATAATAAGCAGTATGAATTTTACTATAGAACTCATTAGATAAAGCAAAATTTATTCACAGGTTAGAAAAATTTCTTATTGTATACATTGTTATTTTAGTTTGTCACTGTTATTTTCTATTTACAGATTTTATGCTAATGATTTGGTTTGATCATGTTCAGCTTTGTGGGGTCCTATCAGATCTGAGGAGTCTCCTCTTCCATATCATATGCAAAATTATTTTGCTACAATTGAATCCTCTTTTGATATAAATAAATCTGAACTTACACACATACAAAACAGAGATGACAATTATAATGCAAATTTTAGATATTAAAATGATTAAAGAACTTTTAATATTTCTGAGTGCATTTTCTGAGGGTCCATTTCACTCATCTTAATATCAAGACTTGTACAACTATTACACAGAGTTGCTCTAAATTTTCAATTGAAAATTTAAAAAATGTTTGTCTTCACAGTTCATTTAATTAAGATTTGCCTTTTTCACAAAAAATTTAGATTTTTCAGATTAATTTTAAATACTAGCTAGGCTTAAAATTAAATTATGTTTTGTTTGAGAAAGAATAGGTTAAGTTTCTGAACATTTTAAAAGAAAATAAGCTTTGGAAAATAAGAAAAAGCAAAAATAAACCAAGGAATATGATTTGGTTTGTTTGCTGGTTTGTTGGGGTTTTTTCGGGTTTTTTTGCTGTCATTCCTTGGGTTTCTCTCTAGCTGTTACAGGTTTCACCAGGGTTGGTTTATAATATGGAGTTCTGCAGGTTCAATAGCACTTTGATCCCATAGCACTTAAACCTCGATTCTAGAGCAGCTAAAACTCTTACACCTCCTCAATTTCTCCAGCATATAAATCTTGACATCTCCAAGATGGTCTTTCTGGTCCCTTTTTCCTACACTTAAGAAGCTTCAGTAACACAAACAACTATTAACATTCTCATTCTTTATTCTTTGCTGATGTGTTACAAACTGTTGGTTTAACAAATAGAACTTTTGTCCTTCCTGTGGGCTTCTCAAGATATACCCTTCCATTATGTCCCATAATTTCCACTTTGCTTTCAACTTTAATGAGCAGAAGACTTGATAACTATGTGTATCTCCTTCTAAAATCATAGCTTCTGGCTTTGACACTTTTACAAAGACCACAAAAGATGCTTTAAAAAGAAATTTCTATAATGAGGGAAATTTTCCCATTTCTTCTTTTTACCTTCTGATAATTCTAGGAATTCGTACTATCAGAATTATGCACAAAAAATGTATCAGTGACTGCCTTAAATCCTCTCTTTATCAGTCCATGTCAGCTCATGAATAGAAATGAAAAAGTGTATGCTTAAAATTAAAAAGCCAAAACAACACCTTTTTATTTAGGATGTCCTGAATTAGTAACAATACATTTAAAAAGTTACTAAATATGTTTATCTGTTTTGTTTATTCCAGTATTTGATCTGAAAAAATAAATACTTTCAAATTAGAACTTCATGAATCTCAGAATGCTGAAGGAGGAAGCAGAATACCTAGGGGAAAGAGTTAAAATATGGTTGAGCACTATTTATTTCTGATCTCTGTTGCCTATTGTTCCAGCTCACAGTAGAAAATCACATGCTACTGCAATAAAACACTAGGTAACCCTAAAAGAGGCATCAGATCTCTTTTTAATGAAGTGTTCATCAAAATTAGAAGGGTAGAGGAAATATTCTTTGAGCTCAAGCTATTATATAGGTCCAAGAAGGTGCAGGACAAACAGCTCACCTTGGTACAGAAGTCTCAGCAAGGTAATTTACACTCTGCTGGACTTCTCCAGTGAAGAAACTCTAAAAACAGGCTTGCTCCCAGAAGGCCCAGCTTCACTAATTTTAAAAATTCCCTTGAATGAAAAATTTATCCTTTATATGCTAATTGATTCAGTAAAAAGAACAACACAATTATTAAAGGTATGAATAAAAAAGGAAAACTAGGGGGCGGGGGTATCACAAGTGGCTTTGTGAAGAGAAAGTAAAATAGCTGTCAAGGAAAATGTCATCCAATTCTTATTATAAAACTCATTTCTCAGCTACTCTGGCTTGAGGGAGGATATCCACTGGAAGAAAAGACGATTAGTTTTTGTCATCTGACTGATCATGTCTGACAGATTGTTTTTTTCAAGAGAACATGTGAAATAGTAAATATTTCAAGGCTTATAGACAACATATAAATGACTGCTGCAAATAATCTTTCACTCTGAGGGAGCTTGGAGTTTAATTTCTTGCTATGCTCATGTTTCTATTTTCATTCAGTATCAGAATTTAAGTTTACCTACACCATACCTGTTGTCATGACAAATAAATCAGTCCAGTTAGCCTTGGGCAGCCTTTCGAGTGTTAGTACATATATTGAAATACACTTTCATGGGGCTTGTAACATATAATATTCCATGGATCTTGATAGTTGTCCCATCCCTGGGACTGTTGAAAGAATTTGTCTCATGGTAGTGATGCTTTCATTATTCCTCTGAGATGTGGAAGATCTAAGCCTTTCAGTTACCCTCTAGCAGCATGATGACATGCAGTTACCTTTAGTATCACCAACACTCTCTCACACTGCAGTTTTCTGTTCTCCATTAAAAATCAAAAGGGGAGGCAGGGTTGTAGCCTTAGATACCATCACTTTTATCAGAGGCAGATTGAGCTTCTGTGAGCTACTACTATAAACATAGCCAACTCCTATCTTTATATAACAGGACATTTCAAAAAAGAGAGACAGAACACTTCTTGTACAAATAATATGATGCTTAAATATTATTGTCTTCATCTGATTTACATTCTGAATGTGCCTCTCCTACTTGTTGCGTGGGGAGCTAATAATTAAGGTAGCAATTACTGACTGCCTTTTGCCATTTGGACCAGAGAAATGTAACCTGAACTTGAGAAATCTTTCTTTACTTGCTTGCTGGTGAAATTATCACTTTTGGTGAAAAAGCTGGATACTCAAAAAGCCTGTAAGGTTTAGATGGAATTTAACATACTGCAAAAGTTCAATATTTTCTGACTAGCATTGCTGTAAAAATGAATGTCTAAAAGCTTCATAAAATATTTTAATAATCTTCACTTTTGGAGCTGGCATGAAAAAAATTTGAGGAGAGCTAATGGAGGAGTATTAAATACCGCACTTATTCTGCGTAGCCATCTTGCTCCTGATCCTTGGACTGCCCTTATGTGAGATTATAGAGGCAGAAGGGTAACATGAAGCAGATTCAAAGGCTGAATCTTCTAAGAATGATCACTAATGTAATCATGTAGGAGGGAAGGCATTCAGCACTGTTCAGGATGAATACTTTTGAAACATTAGATATTTAAAAGAAAGGTAGGGCACAGGTTATCAGGCATCATTCCACTGTCATCAGTAAAGCAGGGATGACTGACTGAATAAAAATTTGACCCAGACACCTAGCACAAGCTTTCAACTCCATTAACTTGAAAACAGACTTAAGCATGACCCTATGATATGGGTAGACTGGAGAGAGCATCCCAGGCATATCAGTGGATCATCACCCTTTTCCTCTAAAAATACCGCCACTCCTCCCACTAATATCCCACTGTCCCAGAGCTGCTTCTGCTTCCAGGAACCTGGTGTCCTCACTTGCCACTGACCACCCCCGCTTGTCTCCCTCCACCAGTTCCATCACTGGTTGGATGATGCTGACCACAGGAAAGGACAAGGGTCCAAGTTCAAGTCTTGTACATCAGGAATGAGGATTTATCACTGGTTTACTGGAGTTTGCTAGTTAGTTCAGTCCTGAATAGGGGTAGCTATTTGACAGAAATTTTAGTTGGGCAGCTACAGGTAAAAATGTTTGCAATTTCTACAATGGAATTCAGACATAGCAAAAATCTAACCCGGAAATGACAGAAAACAGGATGGATGTCCATTCCTGAATCACTTGGATGTGACAGCTGACGTTCAAATATTGGACTCATGGGAAAGTGATATCTAACATGTAATATCAGCTCTCTGTTGCAAAGTTGAAGTTTCTTAGACTTGTTGGGTCAAATGAAACTGTGCTATTCCCCAAATCCTCACAAGTTTTTTTTATATTACCACTAATATGCATGAAGAAACTGCAATGCCAACAGTATTTATACTCTCAGATCCTTAAAATCAGAAACCGGATGAAAAAAACAATTTAAGAAAAATTATTATTTATGATTCCAGAAAAAATGGCTGAAACATTTTTTTTTTTTTTTTTGTCTTTGACAGAGGTTAAATAAGAGCCATTGAAAATGAATTATAGACTAAAATCTCACCATCCACAAGCAAGTCTGATAGAATAAAAATGTAATTTGTACTAGAACCAGTATTTCTGACTTTTATACCTCAATGACTCTCAAAAAAATACCCCTGTCAGAGTAAATTATCATTTGCTTTTAACAAAAAGATTTTGTTTATTACCAAGACATTTCCCAAAAGGGAAGAACTATAAAAATATCTCGGACCATTAACTCCTGCCTAATTATAATTAATTATTATATTACAGTAGAGTAGATATGCAAAAGCACTTCACTGCTTCATTGTATTGGGCATTCAATTCACACCCACACAAAGAGAAAGAAACAGCCCTTGTCAGGCAGAGATTCTGATCTGAACAACACAGAGGAACAGCAGGTCAGAGATGAGGAGCTTGTACAAAGACACATAGCAAATAGGCACTGGACCAGCAACCTGAATCCCAAAGCAGTTCCTCTTCCATGCTGCTTGATTATATGTGTGAGATAATTTTTAAGGACTGTTTAATGGGCATGAAGTATTTTCATTATAAATAGATCACTAAATGTTGGTCCATTAATACAGACAGATGAACTGGGCAAAAATACAAAACTGTGGATGTCTTTTTTTACCTACATCTTTGTGACCATGCAATTTATCAATTTATAGGACAGGAAGTAAGGGTGTAGTGAGAAAAGGGACCATTACACTTTTATATAGTGTCTTGTATAGAGTATATATTATAAAAATGACTTTCAGTGAGGGTTATACAGGAAACTTTGAACAACTGTATTGTAAAATCAGACCCATCACAGGACACTAAGAAAAAGCTGGTGTTCTGTTAAGAGAAACTGATGCAATTTTCAAGGAAAAAAAGTAATCTAGACAAAGTTGTTGGATGAAGGAATTTATTCAAGGGAATCAACTAATTGTGCTATCAAAAAATGTAGCACGTTTCTCATACAGAAAACCAGAAACACTTATCATTTGCCTTAACATTACATTGATGTAAAGTCCAGAAGGACCATCAATCTCTAGAGGAAAGGAGTCGATTTTATCAGGTGGGAAATAATAAATGTCAACACAAAAAACAACAAAGCAATTATATTCAACAATCTGCTGACACTGACTGGCAGAAATAGTGACAGAGATACTTATTTTGTAATGACCTACAGGTTCATTTTAGAAAGCATTCTTTCAAAAACTCAGCTTTTTTATCTCACCAATTTTTAGCACTAGGAATAATGAAGTTCTTGTTCCTTGTAATAGAAATACATTGAATCTATGTTCAATGACGTGTGGACACCGTGTGTTTCCCCTTGGAGAAAAACAATCAAAGTAGTGACTTGAAAACTTCTATTTGTTATTTTCTCACCACAAAGAGCATTTTCTGTGTGTATTTACAGCAGAGCTTGTGGGTCCAAGATGATTGTTAATAACTCCTCTTTCTGCTTAGTGATTCTTAACTGGTAATGGTAAGAAACAAATTACCTGCTCCGGTAAGAGACAGAGTGAGGAGCAATAAGGCAAAATGTCAAACTCAGTAATATTTAATTTAGAAAGAAGAAAATAGGACTGTTTCAGAGGAATTAAGTGAAGACATATAGGAAAAAATGAGTCTGACTATTATATCTTTTTCATCAGTTTTTGCTTTTTTCAGGGTTTTTGTTTGTTTGTTTTTAAGGATGCTATGCTGTGTTTCATGGTTTTGTGAGAAAACAGAGCACTGAAGATACAATTACTACATTTCAAAAAGCAGATGCATATTCAAATTCCTTCTAACTACCTAGACATCTCTGAGCAGGGCCAGGTACAGGATGGACAGCAGAACCCCACATCTCTAAAGTAAATTCTAATAAGTTCAAAGGAAACTAAAAAACCGAAAATATGCAGCCCTTACAGGAACTTCTCAGAGAAACATTGCGTTATTATAAAGGGAGCCTAAACACAAGAAAGCTGTAGAGGGACTTTATGCAAGGACATGTAGAAATAGGACAAGGGGGAAAGGCTTCAAACTGACAGAGGACAGGTTTTTATCATTATTTGCCAGAACTTAATATCTAGTTTGTCAGACTACACATTTTATCAATAGTTTAACAGATTATTCATTACCAACCTTGTTATAGTTTCCATTGATTACAAGGCTTTTTGTCTGTTCTTCCTTCCCTCTACACAATTTTGAGAAAGTTTTCTTTTATCCAACAAAAGTATAATGTATAATTTTACATAATAAGTCTATTAATTAGATGTATGCGTACATATTTTTTTAGATTTCTGATTATATTTTTTCCTTTAAAGGCATTGCACATTTTTTCCAACAAGGATATAATAAAAATTATTTCTGGAACAAGTTTTAATTAAATTGTTCAAGGTTACTAATTTGAACATGCTATTTTTAAAACTGAAAAATAAATACATGTTGGTTTTTTTTTTTAAAATGCCATGTGAGCCAACCATTAGACTGGGAACAGTTTATGAACAAAGCAGGAGAATGGTGAAAGATCAGAATTCTCTCTGTTTTTCCTTAAGAATAAAGGTAAGCAAGAAAATGCTGCAATGTTTTTCAACTGAGACCCTAAAATTGATGGGTTTGAAAACCCCTGAGATCCATTTATCCATCTCCAAAAAGAATATCAAAATACCAGCTTCTGAGCTGTCATGAAGTTCAAAGTCTTTTGAGGCCTTTTATTGAGACATATAAAGCATTATTATTCACTGATCAATTTGCAAACATATGCTGTTGCTTTAAACTATTTTTATTTTAAGTGACTGGAGCAGGTAAGCATATGTCTACTAAAATTAATGTTTCACATGCGATCCTCTTTTTTCTTTGTCAGACAGCTCTGCACTCTACCATGTAGAAAAACCTGTCAAGATACAATGACGCTACATCTTACAAATGGGAACATCATGTTTTCCAAAGAACACTGTTCTTCTACATTCTAAAATTGACCTGAAAAATTTTTATTTTACTTAAAATCTGAAAGAAGACATTACAAAATACCCTAATAAAGGCCAGATTCACTTACACTTTTACTACTTTAGGGTAGGGATGTGTTGGTATTTATTGAAAAGAATTATTCTTTCCTATGTACACATCTATGTGTACAGGAGTATTTTCTCATTGTGTTGGATTATTTTATTACTTTGCCATAATATTACCTGAAGAGTAAGGAAATACATTTATTTTGCATAGATGGTAGAGACACCCTGGGCAAACAAGGTCATTTTCAGTAAACCACTGAAAAGCACTAAAATCAAAATTGCTTCTGTGATCAGGGAACTATTGTGCTCAGACCACAAAACAAGCTATAGGACCTGCCTTGGGGAATCTAGAGAATTTTTCCTAGAGGTAAGCTTGATAGATAAGATGAGTCTCCAGAGACTCATCTTCTAGCAGCAGGCTAGTGTCAGAGAAACACTGCTCCACTTCAATGGAAAACTAGTTTTGCTACTGTATTTCATTGCACTGTCACTCTGTAGACCTTTTTTCACTGTTCCTTCCTTCTCCTGCACAGTATCCTCAGCCATTGCTATCACATCCTCAACTCCTAGTACCTACCCAACACCACTGAAGTATCTCCCAGAAGAGTTTATTTGGCTTTCTCTGCAGAATTGTAAAGATCCTGGAGTCACAGAATATTATGTGAAAATTTGTTAACTCATGATTACTTTGAATTTCCTTCTATTTTGCACAGAATTACTGTTTTTAATAAGTATTGTAATAATTACTTTTAATCGAGGGAAAAAATTTCTGGAGAAGATGTTCTAGACCTAACTAAGTGAGCAGGTTATTCCCTTGTGACATGAACTTTGAAATATCATATACACAGTGTGTGCAGCTTGCTATATGATTGTTTTCTGCTTCAGCTGATCCTGCAGACGCTCCAAATGGGAAGAGTCTGAGAAGGAAGAAGAGCCATCCATGTCAGCATCTTGTTCTTTCAAATGGTTTGATGGTTTAGCAGCATTGTTAAAAACTTTTTTTATCTCCTTTCTATGGGGGGGCAACAGAGATTCCCACTGATAGGCTTTGCATGTCAAAGCTTGTCTGGCAGGAACAGGTACACCTAGATTTTCCAAGCTATGCCTTCCTTCTAAGATTTTAAGCTAACAGGATGCACATGTTCATGGACAAGCCAATATTGTAAGACAAAAGGATACTCCAGATAACTGAAGTTTCACATCTCTCCCCTTGGGGAGAGAGTGTAGAGTCCTCTAAATTTCGTTCTAATACCTCAGATCACTCTCACAAAAAAAAAACAACAAAACAAACCACAAACAAACAACAAAAAAAACCCAAAATCAAAACAAAATAAACCAAAAACTTTTAAAAATAAATGTTTTGCATACAGCAAATATTTTCAAAACTCTTTTTTCTGTATTCAAGAAACATAAAGCTTACTCAGGTATGGTATTTTAACTTTAACTATAGCTGACTCTTCAATTTGCTCTGCTATAGTTCAGGGTTCATTAACATTTCCATTATAAGCCTTGATTACTCTGGATGAGGATATCAGGTGTTACCAGCTGCATATCTGAAAATAAAGCAGGTTTTCAGCCTTTAATATATTTTAATTCATTATTAGAAAATTTTGAATGCTTGATTGGCGGAAAAAGTACTTAATGAAGAAAGGTGCACTGAAGATGCACTGAAAGGACCAGATGCACTGATTCATGTTCTGAGAAATGTCTAAAGATTTGTTCCTAGTAAAAAAATATTCTTTTTAATAATTTCTTACTAAACAAACTTGGATTAAGGAATACAATAAGGAAAATTCTCAGTGTCCCTGACCCTTAACATTTATAATAACACAAAAAAGGCCAGACTAAAGGTTTATGTGCTGCAGGATCTTGCCTCTGACAAGGAGCAGAGAAGATGATATTGTGGAACCCTATTTCTCCATTTCATTCCTTACGGAAACCATTGCAAACATTCAGTATCAGTGATACTTAAGTAATTTCCTTGTGAAAAGACATACTTTAAAAATCCACATAAATCTAAGTCATTGCTCTCTAAAGCATGGCAAAAGTGTGAATTTATGAAGGCAAAATCATGCTTGAGCAGTCTGAAAGCCTTCTATGTTGAGGTGAACAGATTAATGCATGAGGGAAGAGCCATGCATGGTATTTACCTTGAGCTTGGTAAAGGCTTTGACATTTCCTCCAGTCATTTGGCACTTTGACATTGCCTCCAGTCATTTGGCACTGTTTCCCTTAATAGACAAACTGAGAAAATATGGGTTACATAAGTGGACAGTGAAATAGACTGAAACCCTGATGAACAATCATCCCAGAGGGATGCAATAGCTGGTACAAAGAGCAGTTGGAGGCAAGTCGCTAGCAGTGTACCAAGGGTGTTGATACTGGATCCAGCACTGTTTAATATCTTCATTAATGACCTGTCCTCAGCAAGGACAATGATCCTCAGCAAGTTTGCAGATAATAGAAAAGTAGGAAGAGAACCAGATGGTTGTACTGCTTTTCAAAGTGACATGGATAGTCTGGAGAATTGAGAAGAGGCAAACCTCATGAAATTGAACAAGTCCTACACCTGGAGAGGAATAAGCCCATGTGTGCCTATGCACTCTCGGGCTAGACAGATGAAAAAGCAGCTTTGTGAAAGATCTTGGGATCCTGGTGGAAAACTGGCCATAAATGGCAAAAAACACTAGCAGCCTTTTGGGCTGCATTAGGCAGAATGTTGCCAGCAGGTCAAGGGCTTCTCAGCCCTACCATGATTGTCCCCAGCACAGGAAGTAGATGCACCTACCAGGGCAAGTCCAGCACAAGGAACATGAACATCTTTCACATGAGGTAAGGCGGAGGAAGCTGGGATTGTTCAGCCTTGTGACAAAAAGGGTCAGGGGGATTTTATCAATGTGTATAAATACCTGATGGGAGAAAAGGAAGAAAAGGAAATCAGAGGAAATACCTTCTCAGTGGTACCTACTGGTAGGACAAGAAGCAACAGGAACAAATGAAAACACATTTCTGAAAATATACATTCTGCCTAAACAGGAGAAACCATTTTTTTTTTCTCTGAGGATGGTCAAACAAGTACTAACTGTTTTGGGCTCTCTGTTTGGTTCAATACTGCTATAACTGCTGGTATGTTTGGGGATGGCTGAAAGGAAAGTGTTGGTTAAGATGTAGCAATAGCCAATATCATCATGGTCAGGAGGCTAGTTCATCAGAATATGGGAGCCCTGAGTCAGGTTTATATAACAAAGATTTGACTATCAGATTCTCCAGTATTCCATGAAAGATCACACTATCATATGCATTTTTCTTGTGTGCGGTAAGTTTTTGTACAAAGTCTGCCCAGGTGGAGCCAAAACACCTATTTTGAGACCTCTCTTCATAATCTCTTCATGACCTGAAGACTAGATCTTCAAAAAGGCTTTTTTCATGCCTCACAAGAAAGTTTGTTTGCTTGTGGAACTGGATAATGAAAAGCAGCTTAGGAAGCTAGGGAAGTTAGGTTCCAGTGTCCTTAAAAAGGAACTGCTTCATAGAGGTTTCATTATGAATGACATCTAAAAATCTGTGTACCAAGATAGGTACACAGGCATCAAGAGCCTGGGTCTCTATTCAGTGATGGATGGTGACTTACAAAGGTTTAGAGGTCATAATTTTTGGAAGTGTCAGAATTTGCCAAAATTAGTTTTATGATATTATTATTTTAATAAATTTCAGCTATTTACGAAGGTCTGGACCAGTAATTTTAATCAGGCATCTGGCCTTTGGCATGACTGTAGGTATTAACCCTCAGAGTCTACTAACGCTGCATTTTGGATGGAGATTTTGTACCTGCTTTTTTGTGGGTTTTTTTGTTTTGTTTTGGTTTGGTTTTTTTTAAGTTTTGTCTCAGTACGCCACGTCTTTCATACAGCAGTGTTTAAAATTTAGAACTCCCAGTACAATTCCTTGCTGGTGTTTCCAAGTCAGCAAATTAGCAGTCCAACACATGTTATATAGGGAATAGTTCAGCAACAGAATCAAAGCCCCTCAACATCCTCCTTTTTTTAGATTTATTCTGGCTTACTCTGCCAGCTATGAACCAAATGACACATCATAAAGCTCAGAGGATCTTATGCAGCTTCTGCTCAGACTGGAGAATTCCATCTGTTCTATTAAGGATCATTAGCAACCAGGAAAGTATTCCAGACAGTTTCTGTAAAACCCAAACCCCAAAATTATTACATTATTATAATTTGTTGGGGTCTTTGTCATTTAACCAGAATAGCTTTAATTAACAACTGGCACAGGAAAACTCCATGAAACCCAAAGACAGAGGGGCTCAATTAATTACATAGGGAGGATACTGAATGTCAAACTCGTGGTGAAAGGTATATGTTGCTATAGCAGTGAATTATCTTCAGCACCAGGGTATAAATCATTTTGTTGCAATTTTATAAAACTGTATTTTAAAGAAAGACGGTTATCCTATGAAAAGTAAAAAGCAGGATACTGTATAAACAATGTCTGAAAAACTAGTAAACATACTCACAGAGCATTCAGAATCACACATTTCAATAAACATTTACATCTGTAAGACCTGAATGTAAAAAATTGTATTTAGCTCTTCTGAATAATGTGTCCACTTCCTCTACTATCCCAGCTATATTTTCAAAAGAGCTCCGTAACACTTTCAAATTTCACACACTTAGCTCTTCATGTGGAAGTTGCATACACTTTTTCAAACACATTTAAAGTTAATATACTTAAGATTGTGTCATATTATTAGCTGAATACAGTGTCATCAACACTTTACCATGACAAAAATGGAATAGGTAATGTTTAAACACCTAACACAGTATTTATGTTTCCTTTTAGCATAAAGGACTTCATTGTATAGGAATTACTCCTATAGAATATATTAAGCAACTCAGTCTCACAGAAAATGAGTTCAAGTTCCTCCTTTATAATGCCAGTAGCCCATTAAGTCTTTGAATATGCAAGACTGATTCAGGACGAAGCAAAGATATGGATATTATGCTGTTTATGCACCCCAAATAGTTTGTGTTAGACAAGTTAACAATTTACAATTTTATTTCTTTGCCACATAAGCATGCAATTTCCCCCATGATATCTTGTGAATAGCATATATCTCAATATTTTAAAAATAGTTGAATCATGATTAGTATTTCAGAGTAAAAGGGGCATAATACTTAGTGTGATCAGTTCAGTTACAGTCAACTTACTGGTAAAATTTATGATTTCAGTATTACTTTCTTCTCATTTATTAACTTTAAAAAAGGTTGCAATTCACTAAATCTCAGCAGTTTTTATAATTCAAATTAATTATAACCAACTCTGTGCAATAATATATCTGATTAAAGTTGAATAACTTACCTTCCTTCTCCTCAAGAATGGCCAAAAATAGATGTGTAAGCATGACTGTTGGGAAGGGATCATAAGTTATTAACAATGCTTGCATTTCTCTTTTGGTTATACTGATAGATGCTGATTTCTTTTTCAGTGATAATGAGTTCATAAGAAAGATTTTCAGAGATAAAAAATTCAGGTTTTTAGGAAGAGTATAATAACAAATACCAGTGAATGCATTCTTGCTTTTGCTCACATGAATAGTGAATAATCTATAATTGCTCTGGAGCTTTTCTTGTTCTTTATACTTACCTAAACATCTTTGTCTTAAAATCCCCCCACACACAAAAAATCTGCCAACTGAGAATTCGATTGCCCTAGTGTTCTCTAAAAGAACCACATGCAAATGCTTGTTTACATCTCTATATCTGAAGAGCTGCCAGGTTTTCCACATATGCTCTCTGTTATTACCAAATATAAACAAGGAAATAAGACATCTGGTCTTCCAGGAAAGCTAAAATTTCCTGAAAGTTTTACTATATGAATTTCAGAATTCTATATTTAAAAGTACACAAGCTTTAGAAGACTACAATAAATAAAATTGCCAGATAATTAATTTACATTTAGATTTCCCAATTTCCTGTGGAAATTCCACAGAAATTTGAAAAATGTGCAGTTGGAGACTACTTTCAAATTTAGTCATCTTTATAATGAAATTAAAGCTAGGTTTACATGATAAGCTATGACTATGAATAGTGGGAAGATGGTGAGAGACTAAAACACAAAGTATTTAAACCTATGTAGCAGACAGTCAAAAATTAAGTAGGAGCATTGGGGGGAAAACTCTTGATATGAGATTTAGAGTGAAAATATTCAAGTAAAGCTGTAACAGAAATAAAATGACTGAACTTCACGGAGTTAACCATAAACTCACATTTGTACTTTTTTCTCTACTCAGTGGATTGATTTCATTCCTTCAAAGAAACTCACTCTGCTTAAGCAGACACAGGATTCTTGCAAAAATGCAATCAAGAGAGCTAAGAAATTAGGAGACACACTGGACAGTTTTCCACCTCTAGTTCCTGAGAGAAGGGATAACAATTTCACTGGTTGAGTTCTTCAGAGATGATTACTTTTTATCAACTTACCTCCTTTCCTTTGCTTAGCAAATCATATGCAATCTGCTTAAACCAGACTTGATTGTCTTTGATTGTATCCATTATTCATGGGTGTTCACTAAAAAAATGATATGAATATTTTTCAGAGGTGGTTTGTGGGCTTTGGACACTTGCTGTTAGTCATCTGTAGTAGGCACTCAGTCACGTATGATGATTTTTGCTCTATAAATGGATAACTATTCTGTTACAAAAATCACACAATGTCACATTCCTAGAGTGTCATGTTGATGACAGCTATTTGTACTAAAATGGGTTTGAATTTCAGATGCACTATCCTCCCTAACCCAGAGAATTGACTAAAGCTTAATGAAAAAATAGTACCAATGATCTCAGAAAGCAAAAAAGTACAATTACTGAACAACTAATTTGTGTTGTTATTAAAAAATTCAGACAGAATTTTAAAATCTTTCATTTGCTACTTTTCAGGTTTTAACTTTGCATTATCTTCTTATTTAAACCATTATGGAAGTCCTATAAAGACTAGTGTGTCTCTCTATCTCATACATTTATTAAACTAAAATAATACTTGATAAATATCAAAGTCACTTAAATGATTGCTGCACGTTGTTGCCTAGAGATGTTTGTTCCTTCTTAGCTAACGTTCAGAAATTTTACAAAGATTAAAAAAAAAAAAAAATCCACCCAGGCACAAAACCAAACATAATTTCCAAACTGGAATAAAGACTGGTCAAAAAATATTAAGCACCATCTAAGAATGAATAAGCTAATTTATTTCCAAAATACTACATAACAGGTGACCAGAACACTGGCACAACCCTAGCAATCAGCTAAGGCAATAGGTTAGTCTCACATAACTTCAAAGGAAGCCATTCATCACAGATTTATCACATGGCTTTTTCACTTTTTTTTCCTTCTTTTAACAAAATAAGTATTTATTAGCTAAGAAGCAGAATATATCCTGTGCACCTTTGTTTTTAACCTAACTAAGAACAAACAGTAAATTATCAAAAGAAATGTAGAGAAACTTCAAATTACCTAGTTTGATTTTTCCAGTAAATACATGTTCAACATGTATTTTTAGTAAAAATACATATAAATACAGTTCTGATAATTAACTGTTCAGTCTTAATTAATTCTACCACTGTTGAAATGTGATTGATAATCATAGCTGCTTTAGATAGAATTGCGTGAAAAGTTGTGGCTTCTTTTTGCAAGAGCACCTACTAATCTTGCAAAAAAACCCCCAACCAAACAAACAAGTATTCTTAAAAAGCAGTGTATTCCTGTTAAAATTTTTAAAAAGTATTTCACCAATAATGTTTTTCTTATTCTGTATTCGTTTCCTACACAAACGACACATTTTATGCATTGTTTTTATGAATATTCAGACTCTTTGGAGACAATTCAAGATAGTTGAATCCTAAGATTTCCATTAAATTATTACATGAAATATGACAAGTTTCTCCATCAGTGCTTATAAGTAGTAACCCTTTGCTAAAAGCCTTGTCCTTCTGCTATGACCTAAAAGACTAGTAGCAATCTGCTGGGAAAGTATTTTAGGTTGTTTCTACCCAGGTGCAATAGCTCCAGAATGCCCTCTCTCTGCAGCCTGTTTGACAGTGACAGGCCCTGAGCTCCTGTCTCAGAGCCCTGGCCCCATGGCTAGTGCCTTAGTGGGAAATGTTGTGAGCACAGGTTTGCTTTGGTTTCTGAGTAGCTACAGCTCTGTCAGTAATCTGCACAGGGCAAGGGCATGGATTCAAGCTATGGTAAGCTATTCTGCACAATAAGTTTACTGCTTCGAGGGGAAAAAGCATTTAGCTCTATTCTATAAAAAGTGGAAGTCCCTCTTTATTTATTAGTCTGGGCTCCTGTTTACAAATACAGCCCAGCTGAGGTCCATGATGTAGGTTCAGCCCCTGGTCCAACCCCACTGATGCCATTCTGGAGCAATGGCATTAGAGGAGCTGTGCAACCAGCCTCCAGTTTTGCAGTCACCCTGGCAAACATATCCTGGAGCCATAAATCCTGGTGTGTCATCACCAGATACACTGATTCCAATGCAGGGCCAAGGTGGTTTTGAGATATTGTGTCCTAAGGCACTTGGTGGTTTTATGAGAAGCACATTTGCCTCTCAGCTGAAGTGTGTGAGACCCCAAAAGCTCAAAGACATCTGACATTTCTAGAACAAAAAATATTTTTTCCTAAAATTTTTTTCAGTCAGCTTTATTTAGGACAATTCTGCTGCAGGGATGATTTCCTAATTCTCTACTCGACCAGCCATCACTGCAGCCCACAGTTCCTTATGGGGTAGGAAGAAAAGAGAATGTCTGAAGTAATCATAATTTCACTGGGATGCCTTCTGCTGCCCCACCCCTACTTTTAACCCCTTGGTGACCCAATAGGCTCCTGTACTCTCAGAGCAATGGCCCTGTCCCTTCACATAGGACAGCAAGTCACAAACAAGATAAAACCAGAACAAGACAAGGTAACTCACAGCTGATTTTGTTTCAGTCCCCATTACAAATAGAGTGCCTTTAACAGTAGCTTCAAAGATAGTTTGTGATATAATGGGTTACAAATAGTGGTGGGTTTTGGTTTTCAAAGAAACAAAGCATATTCGAAGATCCAGTTGTCCATATAACTAGTTCTATGGCCCTTGTTTTATGGCATACAAAACAGTAATGTACAATTCTGTTGATAATACTGAGATTGGTTATTTGTGATGGTGGACAGTCACAGCCTACATTGAGTTGATATATAATTGATGACACTCACTCCTTCAGAAAGCAAAATGTAAAGTGAATAAGCCTGTGGGGCAATGTCAGCTTTTGATTTTCAATCATGTTAAGGAGTGTATGTAGATCAGCTCTTCATTAATTAACTAAACCGAAATGTTTACTGCGGAAAAAGCTTAATTATACTTTAAAGAAATGTTTTTGTCACACTGAATTGTAAAGCAAATTAGCACCAGACACTGAATAGTACAAAGCATAAAACAACTCTAAGATACAATATTTGAATAAAATTGCTAAAATCTCATATTGATTCAACTGAGTGCTTGTTGGACATCCATAATATTAAGAGAGGAAAAAAGCTGCAAGAAAATTTTTCAGCACACATGCAAAACTTTATGATGTCATGATCTAAAGCTACAATTGCCATTCAAATAAGAATTCTTTTCAAGTGGGAATACAAGCTCATTCATTTTACATGCACAATCTGGTTTGTATCAAATGGTCAATATTTGACCTTATCCAGTCAGGGTTTGAATATCTTCAAGGATACGCCAGTGTCTCCTGCCCCAGAAGGCAAAGAAAATGTTTTAAGGAAAATAAAGGAAGAAAGAGAAAGAAGGGGTAAGTGTAGAAACATATACAATCATCACCCATGGATCTACGACAACGCTTGATTGTTGGTATTGGTTGAAGTGATGACTTCATCTGTCAGGATTGGGGGAAAAAGTCCATGAAACACAAAGTCGGAGGGGTTAATATACACTCATTATTGGTGAAAACACCCAGATAACTTCCTTTTGGGGGCAAGGTTTCAGTCCTCTGGTGGAAGGTCTCCAAAATGAGCCTGGGAGTGCTTTGCAGGTCTTTGAAGGTTTATGACTCGTTCTAAGACATGACAGATCCCCTCTCATGTCAGCACAGTTGAGCCCATCAGACCTTCCCTGGCATTTGAGGCATGGAGGTGAAGGGGCTGGCTGCCCATGTGTGTATAATTTAAGGTTTGTGTCACAGCATTAGGAACTGTGTCACCATCATAGTGGCATATCACCATCCTTTCTCCATGCTATATATGCACCAATTTGCATAATTAGAACTGACATTAATTTTCACTGTAAACACACTGACGAGTGCTTTTCTGTCGATCTGGTAATGTCAATGTGTTATAGGATTGTTCATACAAAGTGAGCCCTCTTTAAATAATAAAAGACAGTGTTATGCAATAGTTATTTGTACCTATAATATATACTCACTGATTTCACTGACACCATCAGTTCTACTAATTGGTTTGCTTCTATATATATTGACTCTTTTCATTGACTTTAGCAGAATTCTACAAACTCATTTAGTGTCTTAATAGACCATATATTTGATAGCTCAGTAATTTATTCAACCTGTAGGGCATTGTTCCTTGACTGTATTGCCCATTATGTACTCCACATAACAAATTCTCTTTACTTGTAAGAAACACTAATCAAATTGCAAAGGCATTCTTGCAATCTGCTTCAAATATTAAAGATTTTTGTCAACAAGATTAACTTTTATAATCCTTTCTCACATGGTATTTAGGTATTTTTGTGTAGATTAATGATCTCTTTCCTACAGCTGTAGGTCTCTGGAGTTCCTTCACAGTTAACTTCATTTCCCTTTGGCTTTAACTAATTAAAGATAACTGCACTACATAACTGGTCATGGTATCATCTGCAAAATCTCCTCCAGTCAAAAAATAAGACAGTCCTTGTTTGTCAGGAAGAGGAGCTCAACTGGTTAGAACAAGGTGCCAATAACACCAAGGTCATGGATTTGATCCCCATATGGACCATTCACTTAACAGTTGGATTTGAAGATCCTTGTGGGTCCTTTCCAACTCAGAATATTCTGAGACTTGTGTGATTTAGCTGAATGACGCAATTGGTAGAGATGAACTAAACTCACAACTCTATGAAAATACATTATGAAATTGAAATGTACTGTCAGAACAAAACACAGAACAAAGCAGTACTTTGCTGAATTTACTGCAACACAACAGTCAGAGCATCTACCACTGAGGACAACTCATTAGTAAAGATACACAATTTAAAGAGAAAGACAATTATAGAGGTGGATGGAAAGAGCATTAAAGACAAAAAAATTTGTTTTTAAAAAAAAAGACACCCAAGCTTCCTTTCTTTAATACTAAGGATTAAACATAATAAGAGAAAGCACTTTTTTTATTTTTTTGTTCCCAATACAAGCATGTTTATTAGCCTGTTCAATCTAATATTATTTCCTTATGTGCTCCATCAAAGTTACCCACATCTAATCAAAGAAAAATTCTCTTGGTCTACTTATTAACATAGCAAAGCAGAAATAGGAAAAATCAACTTTTTTCTTTTTTTTTTTTTTTTTTTGGCACAGACAAAAAGAATATACATGATCTTTTGTAATAGCTATCTTATATAATTTTATTTTTTTTTTTTTTTAAAAAAAAAAAAGCCTTGACCTTAGTGCTAAATGTTTTCATTAATAATATGCTAACAGATTATATTTCAGAACTAGTTCTGTATTTTCAATAGCAGTACAAGAGAGAGTTGGCCTGTATTTGATTACAAATTCTTATTTGACCTCAGGGGAATGCTTTTAACCAGAAAAACACAGAGTGGTAGATAAAAAGATTTACAGCTAGAAACAATTCACACAAACTCCTCTCTCCAAATAAAAACAACTGCATTTTAATACACTTGATTAATTTTGATGTTCTTACAGATATCTTTCAATATCACCACTAAAATTAAACTCCAGCAACATTGTTTAAATGCTATAAAACTTTGCTTTGGGCAAAATATTAACACATGAGGGCATTCTGAGGGCATTACATTTTTGTGCTTATAATCAGAGAAGTGAAAAATAAAAAAGTAAAATTTTATAATAAAAAATGTATAATTTAATCCTAAATTTCAAATCTGGAGAGAAAGGGAAGGGGGGGTAAGTACTCTGCAAAATAACATTCCTTGGTCCAAAGCAATTCGTAAGTATCCTCGTCTTTTAAGTACAATTTGGAAATCCTCTGAACATTCTTTACAAACATGAGCTAGGGTACACTCTGTAGAAGCAGAGATCCTCACAGAATTTCACACAGGTTCTTTTATAGTGTATCTGCAGGAAGATGGTTGAAACAGCACTTCTGGCTCCAGGACACAACAGAAAACCTTAGGTTCCAGAACAATTCCTAAACATCTTCTGGGGACTCAAGATTTCTTCCACTAGAATTAGGAAAAGTGAACTAGGTCTTTCTTTTTTCCACATCCCCAGGCAGTTCAGGGATCAAGACAAAAAGTCTGCTGCCATCCCTGCTTAAAGGATTTGAAAGCAGAGAGCATCTTTATATAAGGCAGATAAAGCTGAGACCCTTGTGTGAATCTTGGGACTTGTCATTCTTTCCTCTAGTCCCAAAGAAGAGAGTAGTTTCAGTCACTGGAAGGTCTGTTTTAATAGTAGGTATTTGCAATACATGTCTAAATCTAATGCAGATGTTCTTAATCACATTACACTTGATCTCAATATGCTTAACAAACACAGTCCTCAGGGCACTCTGTAAGGTAAGTAATCACTGTTACACAAAATTACAAGTGAGGAAGCAGAAGCTTTGTGATGAGAAGACTCCCAGGTTTCAAAGTCCAGATAGTGCAGAGGCTCAGCAGCTAAACAGATCATCTCTGCCTTGTTGTCAGACAAACAGTGCCAGCTTGAGCATATACCACTGCTTTAAAACAGACATACGTGATATATTTGGTTTAGCTATGGTCTCAGCTTTTTTTCCCTAATAAGAATGATCAAGCAGATATGGTGATGTTTGTTACCTTCTTGTATCACAGCTGTGGTGTGTAACACCAGGTAAGTTTCATAGCCCCTGCTGTGGTAGAACTACTCTGTGCATTCCTCTCAGACTTCTCTTAAAAAAACACCAAAAAACAAAAACAAATTCTTCATTTATGAGGCTTCTTCTCTTTTTAAATTAAACTTTTGCAATCATACCTCTGCAGAAAATATCTAAAGGCTGAATGGGTCATCTCATCAAACTTTAAGGATGCAGTAGTTCTCCAATGTTTCAGGTAGCTTCTTAGAGAATGCAAACCTTGAAAGTGACTAACGTATCACCTGATTGTGTCTCATCATCCACTAAAAAAACACAGCTGCACTATTTTTGGCTAAGGAATTCAGGATGTTTTTACATTCATGCATTACTTTAGTTACCATTTCAAGGCAAGATAGCAAAGCCACAGAAGTATCATGGTCACATATATGACACAGCTGAGAATAGACTGCCCCAATTCCCTGTTCCCTGCAGTAATGAGATCGTTCTTCCCTTTTTACACTGCCCTCTTTTCTGTCTTCCTCTCTTCGGCTCAACCCTTTCCCCCCTCCTGCTTTCCTACTGCCTTGCTCCCTGTCTTCTCATACTTCTTTTCCAGCAGGTCCCTTCTTGTGCGGTAGGAAGCTCTCTTTGTGTTCCTCTCCTGCCCCGATACAACAAAGGAAACAACAAAAGACCAACAAGACAATTAGGAAAGTAAGAGGGCATAGTTGCCTGCTTTGGTACACGTACAGAAGTTCTTAGGGATACTCTCTTTAGCTCCAGTAACCACATTACTTAATGCTTCTCATCCTAAATATCAAGATCTGTCAGACTTTTGTCTTGTACCAGAGTATGTATTTTTTTCCTTCCACAAAGTTTTTAAATCTACCAGGAGTCAACTCCCAAATACATTCTGATAACTTCTTTGGTGAGTTTTCAAGGGTCATTTCTCTTGGAGCTCCTTTCTGTCAAAAATGTAGCAGCATGTTTTCTCATTCCTCCCCCGAGGATGATATAGCTAACCTTGGCTTTGAAAACTTTCACAGAGTCATTCCTCTCTTTACCAGACAGTACAAACTCTGCCTCTTAGTCACCTTTATCTTATTCCTAGTATATGCTATCTGATCTTATCTCTGGCCTCTTCCTTCTGCTTATCCAACATAATGCATCTTGTTCTCCTTTCACATTGGACAAATCCCCCTCAAACCCACTTCTGCTGCAGACTCCTTTTGCCTAACTGACTACTTCTCCACAAATGCCTTTTCAAGACTCATCTTCCCTCTCCCTGGCCTATGACTCCTAGCCTTTTCTCTAATAAAACAATCCAATTCTATTCACTAAACCTCAATTTCATTTCCCCATGCTCATTAGTTCTCTCTGAAGGTCTGAAGAATGGCACCTACCCACTGGCCTTTTGTATCTTTTTCACCTTAGCATGACTATAATGTGGATGCTGCTCTACTAAAATACTGAATCTGCATTCATAATTTCTATTATCATCAGCTATGAAACACTAATCTAGAGAATACTAAGGCTACGACAAAAGGCTGTAACAGATTTTAACATGTATTGCCTGTTTCTCATAGCACACCTTTTATTATGCAAGAACTACATGTTTTTAATATCATCTGAATGTTTACATAAAGTGTTACATAAATAAATATGTTGCTTAAATTATTGGAGGAGAAATTGACTATACAGTGAACTAAAGGCTATACTCATAGCCGTAAAAGGTTTGCAGTTCAAATTCGACAGTACAACTTCACAGAACTGTTAAGTCACAAAATGGAAAAGACTTACTAGGTCATTCAGTCCGTTCTAATGCCAAAATGGAGTAATTCCCCAGAGTATTTATTTTTAGTGCTTTCCCAGCTTAATTTTCACATCCCATGCCATGGGACTTAAGAACTTTGGGACATTATTTATTTCGCTAATGAGCACATTTCACTGTTAGGATTTTTTTTTTTTTTTAATTTATTTTCAGTTCTTGATTTTCTCCTCTCCCCTCACCTCTGTTCTCCCTGCGCTCCTAAAAGGATAGTTTCTATACTGTTTACCTTTTACGCTCTCTCTCTCTCTCCCCAAATGAATACACATACACACGCAGAGCCTCTTTCACAAACCATTCCCTCTAGCTGCCAGTTGTCAGGACATTTTTGTTGCTCTTCAACAAACAGCATAGCTGCACTTTGTTTCCATAGATAACCTGTATTTGTGTGCTGAAACATCAGAGACACTGACCTCTAGATTAGATATCAAACTGACACTCTTTGTGAATATGCAGATAAATGTAAGAGTCCACGGACTGTTCTAAAAAAGAAGGAAACATTGTTACCCCTGCTTCTTGGAGGGGAAAAAAAAAAAAAAAAAAAAGTGGTATCTAACAGAAGTATCTGCCAACTGTATAATGACTCCTCTGTATGTTTGCATCACCAGTTCCCATACTCTGATCTATGGATCACTGGCAGTCGGCTATGCTGTAATAAATTACCCACAATTAATCTGCAGAGCCACTAGTTTGCACACATCAAATAAAAGTTTGTCCATAAAACTGTGGGTTAGGCTGTGATAAATTCTGAGGCTTCTGAGAATATGCTTCTAATCCAAAATTTCCAGATCAGTACAATTTCCAGTGTACTGTTTTCAAACCTACTTTGAGAAACCCTTTATGTGCAAAATGTCATACGAGAGAGAAACGCCACTCATTGTTTACCCAGTTAGTCTGACAAACAAGTCCTGATGAGAAATGGATTTTTGTCCTCGCCTTAGTGCAAAAATTGAAGGGAAAGAGAACGATGGTTTAATCTCTGCAGACACGCTGTTCGTAATGTGGAGATTGGAAGCACATATGCGTACCCCTGCTCCTGCAGGAACAAAGGGTGCAGTAGAAAGAGGTCGAAAGTAATTAAGGTTGTGCTGCAAATGACGGTGGGACTGGGTGGCATTTTCAGACATCAGTAAATTTAACACCAGTGATCTTAAAGTCCTTCCTATTAGCAGTATAGGGGGACCAGGCCAGAAGTGAGCCCAGCCCTTCCCAAGGCTGTTGGTGTCCCGTATCTTCCCCGGGAATGCTGCATATGGACACGGGTGCCCCGGGAATGCCGCCCATGGATACGGGTGCCCCGGGAATGCCGCCCATGGATACGGGTGCCCCGGGAATGCCGCCCATGGATACGGGTGCCCCGGGAACGCCGCCCATGGCCACATGCCCCGGGAATGCCGCCTCTGGACACGGATGCCCCGGGAATGTCGCCTATGGACACAGGTGCCCCGGGAACGCCGCCTATGGACACGGATGCCCCGGGAATG
>JAWWEE010000105.1:97189854-97220766 GCA_035221455.1 Xenops minutus
TTGTTTCTAAATTTAAAGGAGAGGAATTATTTATTGACCAACATAAATACCTTAGTTCTCCCCTCGAACTAAGACATCCATAAAAGACAAGCATTTCCTAGAACCCTGCCCTGTTCACAGAATGGATCTATTACCTTGATTACTATTGAACTTCACTGGTAATCAGTAGTTTTGTTAATGAAGGAACAAACAAAGTTGAGATGTGAACTATTGTCTTAAGTTGTTTTAAAAGTAGAACAGACAAATGTGCTAAGATAGGTATGAGGGAATGCAGAAACTCTAAACAAAACTAGTAATTATTGGATACTTACTATTTTATTCCCTAGTCTGATAAGGTTCCTCTTCGTGGCAAAATTGATCATTACTGAAATCTCTTGTCATTGCCAGCTTGTATTCTGCAAAACTCATCTGTGCTATTTAGGTGTGACCTTCTTGTTTTCCTCTTACATGCTGTACTGTTTTCAAATGTCCTGTCTTCAAAACTAGTTTCTGCACAGTATTTCATCGCTTCCACCAAACTGCCCTTATTCATTTTGCCAAAGAACCTTTCTGCATCCCACACTTAGCACTAGTGACTTGTACTTGCCAGTTCTTTAAAGAGTTCTCCCTTTCCTGCTGTTCCCAATATGAGAAAGGCAATGGAGCAGGAATGTGCTCAAGAGACATTCAAAGTTCTGATAAAAAATAGATCCAGCATATTTTGCAAGGGTTTAGGGTAGTAATGCAAGAGCATCATTTGTTATCTCCAGCTGCAGAAATTCTTCCCTCAGCGACTTACCCCTTGTTACCTAAATTGTTCTGCATAGACTTGGGTGAAATAAACAGGACTAGTATTATCCACCTTCTTAAAGACTTTCTTTGTGCTTGGAATGAGAAATATTGGAAAGTAAGCAGATGATGAAGAAGGAGTGGTCAACTTCCAGGTGCCCTTTATCCTTCCTTCTCCCAGTTCTTCAACTCCCCAGCTACAGAGTGGATAGGAAAGAGGATGGCAGAGATGATGGCAGGATCAATTGCACTGACAGGGTGGGTGAGACATGTCACTGCACCTTCCCTTCCGTGTCCAGCTGGGCATTCTCCATTATGGCTTCAAATTTAACTTTGACACGACACATTCTTCCTTTCTGCTGTTAAATTCTGGGTTTATACACTTTATCATTAGGACGGTAAAGCTCACTGCATGCTTTATGTTCTGGTCTGTGCTAATGGAGGAGGTGGAAGGACTGAATCACCAGAAAGATCAATCACAGTAAAATTGTCCCTAGTGTTCCATAAGAGACATGAATAGCAACTGCAGGCTAATTACTCTGACAAAGTAAGTAGCCTTAATCCACATGCCTTCATGGCTTCCAGAGAAGTACACAAGCCCAAACCCTAGAATTTTTAGTTAACAAAAGCAAAGTAATTTTTTTCTTGCTTGTGTCATCTATCAAGTATTCCTCACTTTTCCGAAGATAGTAAGATCTGGCATAGCACCTCTGCAAATAGGAGCAATATATGTCAGTATTTCGTAGTCTTGAAGTACCTGTATATACTACTTATCCCAGGTGATACTTCTTTTCATCGCACAATGACTTTGCTTCTGTCTCTTATGTGTTCTTTACAGCATGCCTGTACGATGTAGAGAAGGTTTTCCATCTCAAGTGGGCATATGAAACATTTAATACTATGCAACAAGAGAGGCTCATGTACCAAGGATGTCACTTCTGTCTAACCTGATCCTTAATTCTGTTTAGATTCCATAGATAGTTGAACCAGACAAAAATGTTAAGTGACATGCTGGATTTCAGTAGCATATACTTACATTTGGGTTCTTTTTGTCACCAAATTCACAGTTTCATAAGCCATAACAAGCTCACCTGCATTAGCTGAATTGGTAATTAGAGTGCTAGAAATACTGAAAGAAAAGAAATACAATCTTAATTGCACAGCCTGCTCTAGCTATAGATGTCTGAGACAATGCTTATCATACCATATCACATTTAAATTTAAAAAAAAAAAAAAGTTACTTGAAGCTGTTAAGATATTACTAGTCATGTTAACAAGCTGTTTAGAAACAAAAGATTTAAATTTCTGAACATGTCTGTTTGAAAGAGGCACTGTCAAGCATGGAAGAGCAACACAGGCTTTACAGTCTTGTGTAATATCTGTCTCTTGCATCCATATTCGTTTTTGGTCCTTAACTGCAAACATTTCTGGGCAGTCCTTTTTGGTACATATTCACTGCTTAGCAGAGAAAAGGATGTTACTAGTGACATTTTGCCGAAATCTTTTTAAAAGGATCCATGTCTTCATAAAATGTCTCTGAGCAAACCATAGAAGGTAGGTACTGCTTCTTTGAAGGAATGAAATTTTAACTTCTCTCATTTTCAACTGGACATCTATGGAAAATGTTCAATTGCTCCACACTTTTCTCCAATGTGCCTTTAACAGAAACTTTACCTTTGTAATGACATGACCAAGTGAATTGCAGTAATATATAAAAGGCTCTCAGTGATACATTTACTGTTTCCTTGATCATTTTGCCCAAGCCAAACACAGAGAAAATGCCTGTCATGAAAGATAGGCAGCCATATGTCCCTGCTGTCCTTACTGTCTATTTTCTCCTTTTTCTCCTCCACTTTTGTTTATTTTTTCCACTATATTTCACTTGATTATTAATCTCACTCATTATTTAAGGTAGTTGGACAGGAAAGAGCCCTACTCAGCAAAAGTTGGCTGCAGGAGAGCTCAGAGAACTTGGAAAGCAAGTGCCTGGGGGCGAAGGGGTACATGTGGATCAGAAAAGGGAATAGAGGTAAGACTGCCACCACAGGTCCCAAAACCCTACCTCTCACACAGAACAGGTATTTCAGATGTTGATATACTGCGCAATCTATCTGGTAGAAGATCTCCCATTAGTTTCATATTAAATGCAGGTGGCAACTGCATCACCATGGAAGTGATGAGAAAGATAACTACTTAGTTTGTCTTCATTTGTTGACTGTGCAGGGGGAAGCTTCAAAAATTTTATCTCATTAACAGTATTGAAATTAAAGAAAGTGCTTGTCTTTAAACATAGCCCGATACCCAATTAAAATAAAATAACAGCTAAGATTTGTTCATTACAGAGAGTTTTTAATCCTGTCTTCAGAAAAAAAATCCTTTTAAATTCTCACATTAACAATGCATTTAATTTTGATGCCTGCATTGCTTTTCAAAATAGCAACTGATTCTTTTTTCCTTAAAAGAGTGATGAAAAGAAACGTCATGAACCCAATCATAATAAGTTCACAGAGGTATCTTCCTGCACACACTTCTTCATTTACTTTTACCTTCATTATTCTATTGAAGATAAAATATCAATCAATTTGAAATTAAAGTGGTTATTAGACATTCCTAAAATTCATATGATATTACATTTGCAACGAATAGGAAATATTTCTATATTTTCATCCATTTTCCTCACATTACAGTATTCCTGAATGTGATGTGCAAGCTGGAGTATATGTTAGCATGTATCATCTATTTGTTATGAAAACAGTCCAAATTTTTTTGAACAGGACTAGAAATGTAGCATTTCACTGTTTCTGCACGATGAGAATATATTTTTCAGACTGAAACACGCTATTTGTTTTTGAAAGTTAAAAAAGAGAGTCTTTCTATCTTTCTTTGAAAGTATTCCTGTTTTCCGTCAGGAAAGATTACTGTCCAGAACTGAGCAACTGTGTGATTTATTCTCTACAGATATACCATAATATTTGGCTATTAAAGAGAGACAGAAATTCTGGAGATGGACCATTAGCCTTCCTTTAAACATGTTTGTCATTCCTCTTTTTTCTTCAAGCTTATTTTTCCTTGAAAAATAAGAAACAGAGCTGAACCTTCCCAGATTTTTTTCACTCAGAATAAAAAACTATTATAAAAATAAAAGATTATTCTTGTCAAGGCCTGATACAAAATAAATAAAATGGTTTCATAATTTTAGGCAAAAATGTATTCCATGTGATATAACATGTATGAAATAATATCTCATGAAAGTCATTTTAGTGTATCATACAAGAGTAGTGCATCTCTTGTATCAAATAAAATTAGCACCTTTTCTGGCAAGGAAGTTCAGAACTAAAATATTTTAATGTATTCACTATGTGGCTTGAAATCATTCGTAGAATCTAAATTACTTTAAAAGCTCATAAATATTAATAATCAGAGGATTTCTGCATTAGGTTTGTTTTACATTTCTCTTTAAAGATAGTAACAAAAATTAATCATCTAGCAATGTATCAACCATGTTATATTACAGCCATATTACTAGAAAATATAATTTACAAGAAATTTTAATACTTCTAATTCAAATAATTTTCAATTACACAGGGCAGATGGCATACCTAATACTTTTTCAAAGCAATCTGGACTACTTATTTAAATGAAATTCTTCTCTTCAAAACTGTGAGAGGAGATTTGAGATTAAATTCTGAAGAATTACTTTCTATACAATTTTCTGTATTTCCACACTTGGTAAAGTGCTCTGATTGGACAAAAAACATTTATAAAGTTTTTTAAAACTATTTGAAAAGTTTCGAGCAGTATAAATTAGTTCCATAGGAGATGTCTGCCAGGTGTCATGTATATGTTTCACTCAAACTTTGAAATTACACATTTCATAAAATTAATAACACTGATTTCATTAATAGATGAAAACTATATATAGAACTCATTATTTGGAGTTATTAGAATTCTTAATGTAAAACAATGTATGAAATTATCTTTCCCAGTGAGTCTCTGCATTTGCTCCTAAACAACAGATTAATATATATCACTTTACGGAACGGTTATTTAAGTTTCCATTTAAGTTTGTTCCGTGAAGCTGTCACAAGCACTAGTTGCTTCCCAGATTGACCAGTTTTCCAATGACAGGAACAGTTTTATATTTGGGGTAGGGTTATCTCCAAAAGCACAGGCTATATATGCTAGGACTACCATTTTGTCTTAAAACCTTGCACATGCAGAAAACGTGACCAAAGTAAATGCATTCAGATGGCTCCATCACAAATTTTTATTCAGGTAAGACCTTGCCTGGTATCTGTAAAGGACTAAAAGTTTTCCTGTTTCCAGGCTGTGGGACGGAGGACTGTCCTGATGTTAAAACCACACAAATGTTGGTCACTAACAGGCAAGTGCTGATGGGGGAATTACACTTTCCTCAGTCTATAACGGATGAAGGCTTTCCCTGGCTCCTCACAAGCTTCATGAGACAGAGAGAATACTTGATACTGAGCACTGAAGAGCCACAGAAAGAATTAATGGACTTGTGGGAGAAGGAGTGTGAAAGTCCTCCCTATCCCAGTTAAACGTAACTCCTCTAAAAAGCTGGCAGCAGAGTGGAAAATTAATATATGTGGTGTTTTCTCAAAACACCACAGTAAGTCAAGAAAACAATCACTAGGCCTCCCTAACCCTGTACCTAAATCTAGAGATTAATTTACAACAAAGTTTGATCTTTACTCTTAAAGATACCTTCCTCCTTTGCATGAAAAACCCTTTGAATAAAAGACTAGGACATTAATGTTTAATTTAGTGAGAATCTCTTTCTCAGATAAATAAAGCATGCAATTTGGAAAGTCAATATTTACTAAAAGTATTCACCATGTAGTCACACCTAAAATGACACAGCTCTTTGATTTTCATTTTCTCCCTGTAATAAAACATAGCTGTCATCAGAAAATTCAAGTACTTTGCAGAGGAAATACCTTTATAACTACCTCGTCCATAATCTGTTGCAAATATTACAAGCTGGTGACTGCTGGAAAGCTTTAGTGGTATCTGGAGTATCCTAAGTTCATGTTATTGCTCTGCATACATTGACATTCAAATGTAAATCTGACTACTATTTTAAATCTCTTATTCAGTCTCTTCATTCCATAAGTTCTCAAGAAAAACAAAAGAAAACATGATTATTACTAGTTTATTATGTTGCTTCTGCAAACATGAAATGAGAAGTCATGGAAAATTGTTTTAACACCTGTTCATCAAGGTCTTAAAACTTTCAGAACTTAGATAACCTGGATAACTATCCAGAATCTAAGGTGCTCATTATACATGATCTTCAGGGGCTTACATCATTATTTAAAGTTTTTCTGCCTTTTTTCTTTTTGAAATTTGACTATTCATGTTTCATTGTATTTTGTATTTTCACTGTATTTTCATAAAAATCTTTGAACATGAAACAAATTATTCTGTTATAAAATTCTATAACATTTGTCTCGGCTATTCTAAAGCAACAGGGTGCTGTAGACCACAGACAGTTGGTCTCTGTGGTATGCAGCCCTAAATTTGCTTCAGGCCTTTGGTCTGACCTCAGGCACAGCAAAACCACAAAGATACTCTGATTTTATTAGTGTAAAAACTATTGGGAGAAGAACGACATTTATCTAGGGGCAGTATTTTTTCTGTTCATTTACAGAAGCTTAATATAGTTTGACTCATGCATTAGCTCCATGTATTTGTAACTGTAGTTATACAAGGTGAAAAATAGCACAGAACCTTCTTTATCAACATTTCTATCCCAATAATATAGAATTTCCCAATATATTATGAAATCAAATTCTATCATGGGCTCAGTTTTTACTTGCACATCAAAGTCCAAAAGTAGCACAAGCAGTCAAGAAAAAGATCCAAGGAAAGGGCAAGAGGTTGGTTAAGTTAGAGAGCATAGGAGCACAGGGCGTAGGAGGAACATCATTGCACTTTCCTGAAAGTACACCTGAAAGGAAGAATATCTGGTACAGGGACCTGAGGCATGGCCATACCTCTCTGTTCCATGCTATACTGACTAATCAGAAGCCTACAAGCTCCTTGGCAGCTTCCCTGAAAAGTTTATGTGGAAAAATAAATGTCCATCTTGGGACACAGGATTGTCATCCATAATCCAGCACTGCACTTTTGTGGCAAAACAGTGCATGAGGAAAATAAAAAGGCAATATTTTAAAGCAATATTTCTCATTTTTGTATATTTGCTGATAGTTTGGCAAAATTGCTTTCTTACTTTTGTTTTAAAAGATGTCTCCAGAACAGCATCTTATAGAAATCCACTGCAACAGTCATTACTCCTCCCACACTCTAGGCTCTTTAACTCCAGAAAAGTGCAAGTGCATGTTTCACATTGTCACTTGCCCTTCAAATTCCTATTGCTGTCCAACAAGCCCCAACAGCTCTCCAACTATTTATATGCATCTATACATTTTTACACTTAAAGTGACCCCTCACTTTACTTAGAACTGCTATACAGCATGATCAGATAATATCCCCAGGATGTCAATATTCCAGCATGATTATCAGACAAAAGACAAATCCCAGCACAGGGGAAAAGTCATGATTCCAAGTGCCCCTCTCAGAGTCCAAGAAGTCATGAGAGGGACAACAAACTTTAGCTCTGAAACATCCATATTCTTGGACAAACTCATAAAATAAAAAAACTTAAAGAGTTTCCCATCTCTACTTTAGGAATCTCTGAGCCCTGTTTGAATCGATACTATAATTTTTCTGGGCTGTTGGGCATTAACCCAAGCCAGCAGTTCAGCTCCATGAAGCTGTTTGCTCATTCCCCACCATAGTGGGATGCAGGAGAGAATTGGAAGGGTAAAAGCAGGAAAACTTACGCGTTGAGATAAAACAAACAAAAGATGTGTGAGCATGCAAAGCAAGACAAGGAAGTAATTCATCACTTCCCATGGACAGGCAGGTGTTCAGCCATGACCATGAAAGCTGGGCTTCATCACACATAATGGTGACTTGGAAGACAAAGACCATCACCCTGAGCATCCCCAACCTTCCTCCCTCTTGCCTATGAAATATACTTTTGGTCAGTTGGGGTCAGCTGTCTTGGCTGTGTCCCCTCTCAACTCCTCATGCACCCCCAGCCTCCTTGCTGGAGGGGTGGGGGTAGGAGCACAAAAGATCTTGACACTTGAGCAAGTACTGCTCAGCAAAAGCTAAAACATCAGTGTGCTAACACCCTTTTGGTCACAAATCCAAAATATTGCCCTATATAAGCTACTATGAGGAAAATTAACTCTAGCCCAGACAGAAAGAAAAACAATACACGGGGAAATGTTACTGTATGCTTATATACCCTTCCCTAGGTATTTGCAACTGGCCACTGTAAAAGTTTGTATAGATGGATGCCTGTATGTCTTAGCATTGCCATTGTTTATAACACAATCTCTACTGATGACTTTAAACTTTTACTACTAATACTTTTTGTAGAACAAGAGTCCTCTAAATTAATACTCCACAGAGGGTATCCATTTTTCACGAGCAGCATCATGAACTTGTGCCAGGATCTGCCAACAAACCTGGAGTGTAGCATACCCTTTTCACAGCTCTTTTATTATCCAGACACAGATTTTCAGAATCTGGAAAGTTGTAAGTCTCTTATAGTTTGCAGAGACCACTGTGCACCTTGCAGACAAAGTTCTTCACTTTACTGCATTCCTTAATTTGCATTTTAAAAAAATAAAATAAAAGTTGAAAGTGTAGTTAAATCCATCAGGATGTTAAAGCAGCCCTACATAAAGTTATGCATCTTTTGAGATTTTATCCTGGCATGTTAATGTAGATGATGACACAGTATTTTGGAAATAATACTGAAAAGCAAACCCTCTGAAAAGAGAGGGTTTATTTCTTTTTATAGAAATGTTTTGTAGAAATGTTAATATATATATGCAAGAACCTTACAGTTTCAGATATATATTAAAAAAGTATAAGGTAAAATTCTGACAAATATTTTTTCAACCCATTCATATCTGTTTCATAGTTTTCAGTATCTTACTTAATAACACATTCCATACCAGTGTTGTCATACTATAACAGAAACAAATCAAAGGCTGCTTTATCAGTAAGCACAATACAAGAGATATATGTCTGATTATAATGTGTGAGCTGCTTTGGTTTCAATCAAAATAATGTACCTTTTTCTAAATATTTCTCTGAGATTGAGGCAGTTGAAACCATCAAACCATCCTTTACTTCTGTAACTGTACTAATTTTTCTTTGGCAAGCCTAGGCTGAACTTTACGACACTATTCCACAATGAAGAGTATATTTTCATGCTTCATTTTAGCAGAGAAAATGAAAAACGAACAAACAAACAAACAAACAAACAAAACAAACAAAAACCCCACAATGAACCAAATAAACCAAACCTGGAAAAGGACACCTTAAAAGGATATTTAAAGAATTATAGAGTGATTTTTTTTCCCCTGCATCTCAACTTACGTACCCCTTTTAAGAGGGCTTTAAGAGGGCTAATCTCTATTTTCCTAATTTATCTGATTAGTAGGAAGATATTGTTGCCTGTTCAATTTTACATGTTTATTGTATAAACTTATAGAAAAACCATGGGCTTGCTACCTTTCAGAAGAATAAGTTGAGTATCATTGCACACAAAATAAGATTCAGTTCTAATTCAATAAATCATGTATGTTTAAAGGACCCAGGATTATACTGCATTGTGCTGAACTTTATTTACACATATGCATTTTATTCTGATCCTGGCAAATAAAATGTATATGTGAATGCTATCAAATAAAAAGCCTGGAATTTTCGGATCTTTTATGTGTTTAATCCTTGTTGACCCTTTGCTTATAACATATTTAAGTGTTAATTCAGGTGTAAATATTAATCCAATTTAAATTAGCTAAGACTTTGAAGGACAGCAGCAAGTAAAATATAATGTATATATAAAAAGAAAACAAAAAATTACCAGTTGCAAAGTCGTCTATCTTATACCTGATACTGTTTCTATTATTACCTAGACTGTGTCTAATGCCTCTGTTCTCGATTGTATCAAGAAATATGATTCCTGTCTTTGTTTGTGCTCTATCCTTATTTTCCTCAGAAAATACATAAATTAAGCACCAGTTCAGCAAATCTACTGTACTTTTATCCTTTCTATTCTTTTTTTCAGCTACAGTTTCAGTGGAGCAATTTTCTCTTTTATCTTCAGTCTCCTGTAAATGTATTTGAAGAACAATTTACTATTAGCTGAAAAGCACTCTGCAGTTCAATGATTAGTGGTTTTTTGTGTCCCTGATTCTCCCTTTAGTATTTTTCTGATTAGTTTTATGTCTAGTTAGGAGACAGCTTTTACTTTGAAAACCTTACATTAATATTTTATTCTGAGGTCAAAAAGCGCTGCTAATCTGGATTCAGGATTTGAACATGACTCTTTCAATCTATAACTCTTACGAGGGAATACAGCAGTGTTATTGTTAAAGAGAGAAAAAAATTGTATATCATGAAAAATCTTAAAATATCACTTATTTATCTGTGTAAGCATTTATGTAGCAGCTGTCATCTCAGTATTTAGCTGTTCCCCAACTCTTCAAACAGCGTAACATATCCAACTGCATTTCTCCTCTTGTCTCCCTTAAGAGACAGCTGGATTGCCATGACAGGAAGTTACAAAGAGAAAATAAGTAAAAGAAATAAATGTTGGTTTTATTATAGGACATGTTAAAATTTAAGTGATTCTTCTCTGCTGCATCACTAGGCATCAATTCTTGTCCACAATGAGAACTCTGTCCTCAGAAGCTCATGAGCCTCCCAGGACTGGCTGACCTCTCCACCTGTGCCAACAACCACAGCTGAATGGAAAGGGAAGCGATTTCTGAAGATGTGAGGGAATGGTCCATGAAAAGAATATTTGAACTGCATTTTACAGACATACACTTTTCCTTCTTTGTTACTTTTATTCCATTTTTGGAAACTGTGCTATTTTTTGATCCAGCAAGAGCAGCTCTGAGGTATCATCTTATGTAGTCCAGCAATTCACATTTGAAAGAAAAACAAACAAATAAAATATCAAAACAAAACCATACCAACAACAAAACACAACCCCAAAACACAACAAAAACCAAACATGCCAAAGATACCACTGTGCCAACTTTTTAATGAGTACTTTAATATGGCCCGATGTACCAGTTAAAGATATTTTAGAGAAGTCTTCTTGTGTAATAAACTTTGAATGTGAAGTTTTGAGAATTTAACAATTACAGTAGAAATACAAAAAGTAGCCTTTTTTATCATGCTAAACTTTTCTCAGATGCCACAGTCACAATTTTAAAAGATTTTGCTAAAGGTTTGGGATATTTAAGATCCAAACTCTGTGTGTAAATTGGTTTGATCAAATGCAGAATGAACTAATTCACTAATACTATACCAAAGAAACATCCTACATATACTAGATCATATTAGTTGTTATTTATGGCTAGCTATTTATTAATGAAAATATTCTAAATCTTTAAAGCATTACAAAATTAAGCATAAACAAGTGTTTCAAAAATACACTCTAGATATGTTTTCCTTCACTACTTGCCATTTATTATTCTCTATTTTTTAAAAAACGTTTCAGTTATCTAATTAAAGAAAAAATATAATTTGATTTATGACACGTATCACATTCACAGAGTAGTCAATATAAATAGTTTGTAAAGAATAGATTGCTGGAAAATTTTTGAGAAAACATTCTTTTTGTCTGTCTGAATAATGAATACATCAGCCACAAACAGAGAGTAATTTGCATAATCTTTATATACAAGAATAAAAATGCAGACTTAAATATGGCCAAGAAGAGGTTCTCAGAGGATAATTTAACCAGCAACACTACTGACACTTGAAGAATTGTAGCATACAATAACTCAGTAGTGTTTCCCTCAGTATTGCATTTGTCCAGTCAAACATGATAAAAACTCATAAGCACGTGCATATGTATGTACACATAAATCATGATCATATTAATGAAATATATATATTTGGAGCTTTTATTATTTATTTTCATTTCATAAGACTTTTTTCTTTTTGTCTGCTCATATCATCAGAGGATTTTGACCTAAGAGCCTACAAAACTCTGGTTACAAATTATTGATAATGAAGGACTTCAATAATGAAGTTCTTGAATATATGTGAGCATATTTTTACACCTACATATTATGGACACGGTAAGTCAGCAGCAAGGACAGACAGAATGCTGTAGAATTCGATGATGATGATCAGGAGATGAGGTACTTGTTAGCTAAGCTGAGTTACCTTCAGAGTTTCCGGTTGTCTTTTCACAGGCATTAAGAATGAAAAACATTAGTTATCTGCACACAGCAGAACATGATTCATATAGTTTCATCCTTATGCCTCCCTCACAGCCAGTTTCAAGAGCTGTAAGATATATGTTCTTTTGTTTGCCTCCACCATTCATTTTTCTTCCACCTTTCTTGGTTATTTTCCTTTATTTCTATGAATGCTTCTAAAAGCCCAAACTGCTGCAACCTATGGAGGAAGTTCTTTAGTAGGACTTTAGTAGGACTCTTTTTTTTTTTCTGTTATTAACTTCTACTTTGCCTATTATTTCAACCTAAATAGTGATATATCAGCAGCTCACAACTCTACTGCACCAAATATGCCATTTCCCATTTTATTTTCCCCATTACTTCAGTAAATTTTGAAACACTGTATTTCAAACCCTCGACGAATCTTCAATTCAGTGTCCCTGTCATTCTAATATTAATCTCATACAGTGCTTATCTTTGAAAACATGAACAAAAGATGAAAGAGGAAAAGACATTATAATTCTTTTTAATATATTATGCTATGCCATACCAGCATAAGGCTTATAGCTTTACTGCTATCCTTAGTGATGAAACAGAATCGTGTCTTCAACTCTCCTTGTTTTCACAGTTATCTGCCTTAGGGATTTTTTTTCAATTTTATTTTTAAAAATGTTAAGCCTTCATTAATGATTTTTCAATTTCTAACCTGTCTCTGTCAGCTGCAGCAGCATCAACTCTTAGAGAGCCCCTAGTTAAGAGCAGCCAAAGGTTGGGCTCTTGTTGGTTTGCTGTTATATGACCCCAATTCAGCAAAACACTTAAATATAGTTACTAATCTTCTGTACACAGACAAACATATTCACTGCCTGAGACTAAATTCATATCTGAAATCAGAGACCTACACAAATTCCAGTATTAAATTGTGCCTGTATTTGCAAAAATCTTCTAGACAAGAACACTGCATTTTCAAAGGAGAACAGAAATTTCAAGAATGCCACTCTTTTTTTTTTCTTTTTTTTTTTTTTTAAATTTTCACAGCAAAGGTACAAACTTTGCATATTGCTGTGTTAAACTCTGTGATAGGATCAGAGTTTGCAGCTGCTTATGCTTTTATAGATATTCTGTTCTTGAAATACACAAGCCATTTTTTTACTTAAATCACTACAGAAAAAAATGCACTTGGCTTGTTAATTCATGAATGAATACAATGCAAACTTTTGAGAAATTCACAAAGTGTTATCTCTTTGGGCAATTTATGGCCAGTAAAACTAACTGCTGGTATGCAGAGACTGTTTTCCTCTCGTATGTTGGTGTTATTTAAAGAATATGTGATAAGGTTTCACTACTTGTTTTTATTATTCATATTGTGGTAGTACTATGACAGTTTTATCAGAATAAAGGGCCTTCTATATCAAGAGTGTATTTGAGAGCCATGCTGTACTTACATCCATTAAAGAGCCAGAAAAAGAAAACTTCTTGAGTTAGACTGGAAAGCACTGACCTTTGCAGGCAGTTTGCACCTTCAAAGGAGAATCAATTGCCTCTGGCATTATCACTAAGTTTGCAGGTGAGAGAAGATTCCTGATGCTATATGCTTAAGCTTGCTTCAGCCACACTGAATCTCTACTGAGACAGTTAAAACAAATGATAAATGAACAATTTAAGAAGACATTAGTCTTCAGTCTAGAATTAGGGTTGCTGCCATCGATGGAATGCTTGTATCACTCAGCATGTGACTTTTACCATCTTGTCCACATTTTATATACCAAACATATTTCTCTGATTTATTATATTTCAATTCCTTGTGGAATTAGCTTAGGATCAAGAAATATCTTAAATAGAAATGCAATTTGAATTTATTAATCAAGGGAATTTGTCTCAATGTGGATACACAATTTAGAAACACAAAGTCATAGAATCACAGAATGGTTGAGAGTGGAAGGGACCTTTAGGGGTCAGTTTGTCTTACCCTGCTGCTTGAGCAGGGCCACCTACAGCCAGTTTCCCAGGACCATGTCCAGATGACTTTTAGGTATGTCCAAAGAGGGAAACTCCACAACATCTCTGGACAACTTGTGCCAGTGTTCAGTCACCTGAACAATAACAAAGTGTTACCTGATTTTCAGATGACACCTGTTTGAACTTGCCTTCATTATTGCTCATTCTGTCACAGGGCACCACTGAAAAGAGCATGGCTTTGTCCCTTCAGGTATTTATATACATTAATGAGATCCCCCTGAGCCTTCTCTTCTCCAGGTTGAACAGTTCCAGCTCTCTCAGCCTTTCCTCACAGGAGAGATGCTCCCATGCTTTCATCAGCTTTGTGGCCTTTCAACAGACTCTCTCCAGTACGTCTCTTGTTCTGGTGAGCCACACAGCACCCCATGTGTGGGCTCACCATTCACCGGTGTGAACAGTGAGTCCCCATCCAAGAAGTGAGAAGGATCACTTCTTATGACCTTTTTGCAATACTTGATCTAAGGCAGCCCAGGATACCCTTAGCCTTCCTTGCAGCAAGGGGATACTGTTGGCTCCACGAGGACCCAGGACACTGGAACTCAGACATATAGTCTTTTTTTTTAACCCATACTTTAAATAGATCTTACTTTTTAAAACGGTTTTTAAGCTGATGTAATATATTTCAGTATAGCAGCTTTAAATTACATTGGACTTCTTAAGCAGTTAAAAAATTGTGTGATTTCAAAATAAACAAATGTTAAGGAGAGAGGGGAAGGAACTACTTTAAAGACAGTCAAAAAGAGCTCTAACACCATGTGACCTAATCTGTGACATGATCTAATCTTACAAATTGATTGAATAAAAAGAAATTTAGCATATAGTGCTCTCATCATGTTCAGCCTCAGGCTAAGTCTTCTAGTATGTTTTTTTCATTAGATTAGGGACATTTACTCAGAAGCAGCACTAGAAGAGACTCATTTTCATTAATAGCTTTTGTGGAAAAGCTAAGCAGAATTTCCTATGCCAGGTTTCAATTTCTTTTTGCTTTCAATTTTCCTCAAGCCAAAGTCCACTATTAAAAAATAAGCATGTATTTCCACTCAATGCCATGAATATTGATCAGCTATGTTCATAATGGCTAGATATGTTTCTTCTATTGAAAAAAATACTTTCCTTCATCTCTAAATATGCTTTTATTTTTTGACCTTCAGCATAATATTGTCTCTTGACAGTTTATTAACGTCACTCATACTGCCAAACTTAAGGGTATAATTATAGGACATAGCATCACACCACACCTCCAGGGCATGGTGTCAAATCAACCACAGAAAGTGAAGGCTAAGCCAAGCAGGACCAGTAGAATATATGTTTCTCTTTGATGATAATAACAATACTTACATATATAGCAACACTAGATATGTGATCAGTTTTGCACAGTAAGTTCTGAATTAAGACACTTGAACAATTAATGGCTTTTTTATCTTCAATGTAAAGATGGCTTTACCTGTGCTGCCAGTCATGGGAAGTGATCAGTTGTTACACAATTCTATACATGCTCAAGTAATACTCTAAAATTGATCTTATCTGCCCTCAAAGATTTGGTTTTGGTCTTTTTGAAGCAATCAGTAATTGGTCAGTTAACACTTAGAGTTACGCCTTTAGGCCCTCTCATGTTATCCTGTTATTGTACTCTCATGGCCACCCTGTTCTTATATTTTCTGAAGTCTCTTTTGTAGTTTCTATTTTTGCTTATCAGCCTTAAAGAGGTGACTTGCCAATGCCATAACTAATCTTTGATTGGCTCGTTCTGATCACATATCCCTCCTTGATCAAGGGACATCGAATAGCTCACCTCATAAACATAGTGGACTATTAGCTGGTACATATATTCATAATACTTCGTTAAGCATAATGAATATGTTACTAAAATTGCCTTTCAATGAAAGTTAGCTGTCATGGTTTGAAGTCAAGATTCAGATCAAAATGAGAAGCTGCTTGTCAGTGGCTGAGCATAACTAATCCACACCATAAAACAGGTAAGATTCATTACTAGCACATCTGCATGTTGGCTTTGAATGCAGAAAAAGGTAATGCACACACATCTCCTATCAAAACAATATCATATCCTAAAATTTTCTCAATCTGGTGACAGAAAAGGTTCTCCAAATATCTTCCACATATTGCAGAATCTTCAAACATACTAAGAAGCAATATCTCATCAGCAGGTATCTTTAGTTGTCTCATAATCAGTGCACTTAAATTGTTCAATATTGCTCCATAAATTGTACTTCACAAATGCATTGTACAGGCTGCAATTTTGACCTAAAAGTTTTAGTAGAATTTCTTTTTCATATATGAAAATTGAACTTTAACTGTGTATAAACTGAGCTCACAGCTATGAAAAAAGGAACTTGTCAATTATATCTGGCATTATGCTGTGAGCCTGATGGAGTAAAAATATCCTCAGTTACTTCCTAAAGAATCTTTATGTCAGATAACCTTATGAAATAAATGAGAAAATAAATAGGATTATTATATAATATTGGGTCATTTACTCTGAGAAAAATTCTCCAGCCCTGTTTCTCTCATTCATGTGTTAACTCTTCAGAATTTTTTAGTTGGGCTGGTAAATGATACTGTCAGAGGTATCAGAATAATAAATAATCTGCAAATAATCTGACCAGTCACAAAGTGTCTTCTTTAGGCAGTAAGAGTCCTGTGACTGGATTGACTAGAGCACTACTCACTGAAATGGCTCTTAATTCTTAGGGAAAAGGTATGCAGATAGAAGTGTCAAGTACCACTTGATAGAACACTAGAATATCTGAGTTATCTACATGTGGCTGCTAACGTGACATTGCGGGGTAGATGTGAGCCTTTCTGAACTGCACACCAGCAGAAAACTTCAGACCACCTCAAGCGGTACTAGACATTTTGGGGAGGGGAATTCAAACACCCTGTGTATATATCTTTTGATATATACACATATGTATAGGTATGTCAAACTCAAACCGAACCTTTTATCATTCTACATGACATTCCAAGAGTGCAACAAGCACAGGAATTAGATGCTATAGTAGTAGTTTTGGTTTTACATCTGTTACTTGTGTTCTTTACATATTTTTGGAAGATTTGGATGAAATTTGCAATAACACAATGTTTTTGACTGTCTTGAAGAGTAAGTTGTTTAAATAAGAGCCAAGCTGTGAAGATACTAGGAGAAACTGTCATAAGCAAGCCCAGAAGATGTTCCATTACACTTGAGTCTGGACTTCATCAGATTGTGGGTGAGGCAAGATACTTCAGAATATATATATTTGAAACAGCACATTCACAGTGAAAACTTTCCAAAGAGTAAGCATTCAATAGAGGGGAAATAAACACTTGGAAAAGACAAAGAACAAAGTGCTCTCTAGGTACAACTCATACAAATATGTAAATGAGAAACACAATGAAGAAAATGGGTGGCAGGGTCCATGCATTCCCATCGTCCAATTTTGACTGGAGAAGCTTATTATAAGTCATAAGGCTAAACACATACAATTATGTGGTTTCTGGTTTGTAGCTACTTTAAGCTGTGAGACCAGCTCCTCACCTCTCTTTAAAGGACTATTCCATTACTATAATTCAATTCCTAGGCAGTTTTAAAACAGTTCTCTAAATGACCCTAAAAAATGCAGTGTATACCTACATTTATGCATTCAAAGGGAAGATGACAAAATACTGCACACCATCGTGAGACTGGCAGCTTAGAAACTGAAAATTCAGAAATAGAAAATGCTGAAAAACAAGATCATTGAACCAAATAACCTTTCTGAAGATCTAGATGTGGTAACAAAGTCTGACTCCACAGCAAGCAGTCAGAATCTATAAAGTTATTAATAAAAAAACAGATCCATCTAAATGGACTCAAACCTGGGAGAAACACTAGAATACTATTAACTGGAACTACAAAGTGATATTTACTTTTTATCTGAACAACCTGATGATAGACAGTACCGACAAAAAAATTACATGTTGCAGAAAAACAGTGGAGAGAAACCAAATCCGAACTATGCAAACAGTTTTGTGATGAGATTAAAGTACAAAGTGTGAAATGAGCTGTGGCTTCCTCAACACTAAAAATTCAATCAAATTGGACTGTCTATATCTGTTTCAGTCATCTATTTTCTTCACAATGTTGATAGTAAAATATTCAGTAAGTCGACTTTTCCCACTATTTCTTGGGCATTCGTTAACGAGCTTGGTGTTTACTGGAATATTCAATACACTGGAATATTATGGATCTTCTTTAGTAGACATTTGATATGAAAATTAGGATCATTACATTAGGTATCCCATTCCAACAAAAGGTTTACTTCCATGTGTATCCTTTGATATCTAATGTTACACAACTGTGTTGACACACATAAGGAAAAAAAACATCATAATGCAGACAGTTGTTCAGCCTTCAACAATTTGCTCCACAATCCAAAAAGTCCTTAACTGATATTTTGGTGATTAAGCAGGGAATAATCACCATTATATCATAGACAAAGACAGATGACAGTTTCAGAGTTGTTCTCTGGTGTTACTGCACAAAATAAAACTCTGTCAGGTGCTTTCAGTGATCCTGACCAAAAAAACCCATTGTCTAAGGCTGATTTAGTGATCCACACAGAGTGGATTGTGCTGCATCTCACGTTGTGTTGCACAGATTCTGTGGCTGCATAATCTCAACTGTCTCCATATTACACACAAGCCTGCAGGCAGCTCGTACTTGGTATCAACAATTATACCACTTCCATAGCCTTCATCAGGAACCCTGCACCATCTCTGTCACTCTTTCTCCCCTCAAACCCACCCCAGTACAGAACAGTGATATATCTAATCAATGGGCACTAAAATTAAGAGGTACAATTTATTTGTTTAAAGTTCTTGTATTAAGGTAGCACAAACATTATATTGAAGTACCATAATATTTTTCAATTACTCAGAATGAGAGAACTTTGAGTACCTTTCCATCTTCTCTCTGCTCCTGAGAAACATTTCCAAGATGCAGGTTTCTTAGTGTTATGTGTAGCATCTGGGTGCATTATGCAAGGATCTCTCTAAAGGTTAATGGAAGAATATACTTACAACCCAGCAGCCAGACTCTACAAAGTTCTATACAATCTATTTCTTGGATTAACATAGAAAGGGGTTTTTTTTGGTTTTATTTTTTTCTTCCATGGGATAATTAGACTGCTGATGTTATTCACTTCAAAGTGGCACTTAAATAATTGCGATGACATCTGCTAAGTGCATCTTGAGACACTCCTTTATAATTAATTACTCATTTTCATGAATCATGCATCCATCCAAAGTACACCTGTTACCAGTAAGATGGTGGTAATGGAAATTTAATAGCGTTTTTAAATTTTTTTTAGTGCATTGTGGGGTTGAGATTTTTATCCATCTTTGGTGGACATTATATCTAAGTTATTTCAGTCAGACACCCTGACAGTCTTGATTCCCTGGGCTGTATCTATAGCTGTTAAAGCACTGAATGTTCAGACACTGGCAATAGGGTCAAGTTGGCACAGATGCACAGGCTGCAATGCTGTAGCCCTTCTCTTCTGGGCAGGGGATGTCTTTGTCTAAAATCACTACTGAGCACAAGTGACAAAGGACAAGACTTATGGTACACTCTGCCTCTGTGCTTAGTGCTTCTAACATTGTTTCAAATATCATACTATTTACACAGAAAAATGTGCATATATTTTTTTGCCTATTTATGTTTATTTGGTTTCTTATTTTTAATAAGAATCTCTGCTAATCTGTGGATGCATAAAACTTGTTCTAAAATGAATACAATATTTGCTTTCTCATGCTGTAAGGATGCTTTTTTCAGATAAGAGAATGTTTTGCTAACAGAATTATTATGAGTACACTCACTAGTGAGTAATAGCATTTTATATAGACGGTTACTATATCTAAACAAAGTCCTTAGAGATATATATAGATCTTCAAAAAGCATTATTAGAACTTTCCACCTAAGGGGTATCAATAGGAGAAAGGTCTGGTGTGGCTGACTGACTAATATGTATGTTTGGTGGGGTGACATGGCTCTTTTTAATTTTTAAGTTGTATGTAGGTCTCCCATATTTCTCTCTTATCCTCCAGTCCAATTTTTGCTATATGTCACCTTCCAGAGCAGCCTGCTTTTTACTTTTAGTCTTGTTGGATAAAAGGGGATAAAACAGCAAAAATAACGTTTCTGGAGCAGCTTCCCTAGAATCCTTGCTTGTTGAGAATAATGACATTATTTTGCTTTCTTCATTTATAGGCAGGGTGATGTCTGAGCTGCAAATTTCACAGCATCTGGTGTTGAGACATATGTATTCCGACAAAGTCCAAGAAGCTATTTACACACATGAAATAGAAAAAAAATCTAAGGCAGTTGCAGCCATTGCAATACAACAGTAAATAAATATCTGTAATCAGAGGTATCTTACTGTGATCTTCATTCATCTAATGGGAGTATACAGAGCAAAAAAGGCAGGTATTTCTTTGAAGTGTGTAGAGATGTGACAGGGGGTAATTGACACAAGCTGCAACAGGGGAAATTTTGTCCATATTTATTTCCTCCCCCAGTGTGGTTAAGCACTGTCACAGATGGTCCAGAAGGCTTGTGGGATGTCCAGTTTTGGAGATAACCAAAGCCCAACAGGATGAGACCCTGACCAACCTGCTCTAGGTGACCCCACTTCCATCAGGAGATTGTACTAGATGATCTCCAGAGATTCCTTGCAAACTAAATTAGCCTATGATTTTGTGAACTACTCCCTGTCCTTATCCTTTACCATGAATAGGTTTCAGTCAGCTGTGATTCAGTCAGCTTTCCTAAAAGCTACACAATATGATAAATCAATTTTTATTTAAATGACTACTCTAGAAAAAACTTGAATGTTATAACATGTCTTAAACTGTATTATAGCTTTGTAATAGCCTTACCCTGGCACTTAATTTGGTAAAGCTGTCAGTGGTTTAAAAGTAGAGTAGAAGTTATTTCTATACACATGTTAAATACCTCACTATAAATATCCTGTAACTCTATAATGAATAATGCTATTTGTATAGAACTAGCACAAATTTTGCACTTCTCAAATTCTATGTTAAATAAAATCTAGTGATCTGGAGATGTCAGTCATTTTGCAGAATGCAGAAGATTTAATGCCATGCCTAAACAAGTTATAATTGAACTGTCCAGAAATTTCAATTGCATGAAAAGAAATAGTAGTCAGATTTTACATTGCTCCTTCCTACAATGCAATTTATGTTCATTCTTTCACTGTCTTGCAATTATCATCAACAGCTTATCAACATAACATCAGCAACTAAATTTATACACATATTTTTAGGCTGTACATGAAGGAAAATTTCATGGTGAATAAGATTTTAGTTGGGTAGCCACAGACTACAGGCCTCCAACTGGATTATACTCCACTGACCACGACCCTCTGAGCTCAGCCATTCAGCCATTTCTTGATCCACCTCTTTGTCCATTCATCTAACCCACATTTCCTGAGCTTACCAATGAGGATATTATGGGAGACAGTGTCAAAAGCCTTGCTGAACTCGAGCAAGAAAACACCCACTTCTCTCCCTTCAGTGATGCATCCTGCCATGTCATCACAGAAGGCTATCAGATTGGTCAATCCTGATTTCACCTTGTTGAATCCATGCCTTCTGCTCCTGACTACCTTCTTTTCTTCTACATTCTTACTGATGATGTCCAAAACGATCTGTTCAATCAATCTTTCCAGGGATGGTGGTGGGGCTGACTGGCTGGTATCTTCCCAAATCTTCCTCCTGCCCTTTTGGAAGATGGGAGTAACACTGGCCTTCCTCCAGTCATCAGGCACTTCTCCTGTTCTCCACCATTTTTCAAAGATGCTGGAGAGTGGCTTAGCACAACTCTCAGAAAGCGTGGGTGCATCCCACCAGGCCCCCTGGATTTTCAGGATTTAAATCTGTCTAGCTGCTCTCTAACCCAAACTCTACAACCAAGGGGAACTTCAAAAGTCAATGAAAATTCTTTAACTTCTAAAACCTGACTACTTCTGTGAAAAAAATTTTGGTAAGGGTGGTCAGTGCTACAGAGCACCCTCTCTATATGGAATGACCATCAGATAAACAGAACTTTACATCTGGAAAAAAAAAAATTAAACCTGGGATACAATACAGAAAAGGTACAAGTTGTAGAGAATACTCATATTTTTGTAACAAAAGAAATATGTGACACTTAAAGAAAAGGTCATGTAGTTTTAAAACCTGCAATAGACATTATGTTTCCTTACTTGTTTGCTTTTTTGAAATAGTGTATGACTAAATTGCAGAGCTCATAGCCACAGGATATCATCCAAAAATAAATATGTTATTAAAGAGGATGGGACATCCATAGAAGATATCACATAGATATCACAGAGTTCTTATACTCTTTCCCTAAGTATCTTCTGCTGACCAGATATAAGGCAGGATATTGAGGTATTTTGTGTGGACATTTCACCTACATGTACAGATCAAAGGCTGTAGCTAGAAAATATAGCTAGAGAATGTATCCTGTCAAAACCTGAACCCTAGGAATTTTACTTCAGTGCTACAGCTGCATAATTTAAATCTGTAGCCCCAAAACCCAGTAAAAACAGTTATTTCTTACTGTTTTTCTTAAAATAGAAACATATATTTTCATGAGCAGTGCAACTACTGATGTTGGATTTCCTGGTTAACTTTGAACGTAGAAGCAATATTTGCCATACTTGTGGCATTACTACACACCAGATTATTGATGTTTAACTGTACTTGAGTTATGGCAGTAGTATGTTGCGGTTTTTTTCCCATGGTTTTTTACTATTACTATGCTGTGACAGTCCCTTTAATGTCCTCTGCCCTTGTTTTCTGAAGTAATCTGCAGCAGCTGCTGAGTGACACATTTCTAGCATTTTTAATTCCCTTTGACTGTTCACAACCACTAACCACTACCTGGCTATGATGAGCCACAAAATTTCAAACACTGAGAAACTATTCTACCCACATAAAACAGAGAATGTGATCCTACCATGCTTAAGACAAAATAATTCAATAATAAATTACAGTTATTTAAAACAGATTTGTATGTTCCATTATATCAACTTGAATTATTCTTTCAGATTATTCTCAACATTAGTAATTATGCAGTTTTGACTAAATCAAACAAAGCAATACTTGCAGTGACTCTGTCACCATTTATTTTCAGAATTAGAACACAACTGAGACAAATATAGGAGTACCCTAAATTTCAGCTATATGTTTGTTCTCATCAAAGACTAAGAAATGTTTAATTCTATTTTATGAAAATCTGAGCAACATATGGGAAAAAGAAAGAAAAGAAGAATTAGTTCTTTTCTCAGTGCACTCCCAGGCAGATTTGGTTCAGAGATTTTGTTTCTGCAGGGACATGATTTCTAAATGTTTTTCCTGCCTAAACCAAGATGATTCTATCAATTTATGAGAAGTTATACTTTATAAATGCAACTTACTTAATAGATAAGATTGCAAGACAGACAACAGTCTTGCTGAAATTACTACTTTTGGTAGAAAATTCTTCCATTTATTCTGGCGGATAGCTCTATTGGTGAATAAATGCTCAGCTAGTTTTGTACATCCTTGAGATGGATATATATATTTGCATAGGTACACTAACATAGTCAGTGGGCAATAAATGTATAAAAGACAAGAAAATATGAACAAAATCCTCTTTCAGTGATAATCTCCTTCAGCTCTAAGTACACGACCTTTAATAGCTAATTTTCCTCAGCTATACTATGTCTTAGCTTATTTTATTTGAGTCTTCATGGTCTCCTGCTGGTCCAAATAAGAGCTTCCGAAATACCTGATTCACTACAATACTGCATTTTAGATACTTCCTATGGGAAAGTGAAGTCATTAAAACAACAGTAGAAAATTATCTTCTTTTAACCTGGATCCACCTAGCTCTGTCTGAGGAACAACTTAGACCTCAAAGTAAGAACAACAATTTTCCTCAGAGGATTTTTTAACACCTTCTGAGTGGCTGCAGTACAGTTGTTATACCACTCATCATTCAAGACCCATGAATCCCAGCTAATGAATTAATTTGTATCACATCCCCAGTGAGGCTTAGCTGTCAGCAATACTTCCTCCTCTCACTTCTCAGCTGCTCTCCACCCACTGGAGAAGAAAACACAATTGCCTTCCTATGTGCTCTGACCAGCAGAGGTACAGCCTTGTGTGCCACTCCAATCAGCACAGTCAGGGCTCATACAAGGCACCAGGGCTGCTCATCTCTTCCTACTCATCCCTGAAGGAAGGAGATTTGGGAGGAGAAGGGCGTTGGGTGCCTCACTAATCTGCAGCCACCCTTGCCCAGTCAAACTCCTTTCTCCTCCAGCTTGACATTGATAGTACCACCTTTATTCCCTGAATTTTCTCCTTTAGCTACAGTGCTACACAAATAAATAATGATTCTTCAGACAAAATTGTAACAAGTTTGCATCTGAGGCTGTTAGATGAATGGTGTGAATAGTCTGTGATGGAGACAGCAGTATCATACTCCTGAAGTGTGTCAAGACCTCTCCAACCCAGATCTTTCCAGCATGACTTTATTGCTGCCATCCTGACACCAACTGAGCAGGTCAAGGCAGGGGATTCTCTGAGCACACCAAGGAAGCTGAAAGGAAGAGAAAAGGTAAAGCCTTTGTTTCCCCAGACCTTTTTGTTCTTTTGCTATTACTAGGGGTTTGCAACCCCCCATCATCTTATCTGCACAGTACTCAAGAAGACACATCAAGATAAAAATTAGTCTATTAAAAATGTACATAAACAAGGAAAAAAACTATTATACTGTATGATCAGCGGAAAAATGGCACCAATATACACAGTATGATGCCATAGATGCTTTCATTGATGCAATTGTCTCTACAGACACAATGCAACTTTGATTATTTTTTCCACTCTTAGTCTGTATTTTCAGAATAACTGTTTCCATATCCAGTCTTTACGATTCTTAGTAAGAGGTGCTAAAAAAACAAACCAACAAAGCAAAAACCCAAACTGCAATTAAAAAAAAAAAACCAACAAACTTCTGCAATTTTTAACTAAGATTTTAAATAATTTTGCATTAAACTGGTTGTTGGGTGGTGATCACAGTCCACCATAGCAGAGAAAGGTCATAAGGTTTAAGAACCAAGTCCTTTTCCAAGTCTGAAGGTAAACTGGACCAAGTTCAGCCTTGTTTTAGGAATTAAATATAGTTACAAGCTCTGGAATTATTTAACTATTATTGCAGCCACTGACATATTTGGGAACTACTTTTTTCATTAAAAAATAAAACCTGCTTTGCCACAGTTTAGTTGGTCAGGCCAGCAAGCTTGTGAAAAGCCAGAACTGAAGAAAACTGTGATCTTGAAAAAGAAAAGTCAGGTAAGTAATTCCTTGCAGTTCATTCTGCTACTGAATTAATTATGTGGAAAAGGAGAAACCGTCTCTGACTGTCTCGTTCCTTACTGTGAATCTGTGACCAAAGGCAGTGGGTGAAGCCTGTCATGCTTTCTGACCTTACTCCCACAAATTTTTGGAACATGAGGTGCTGTTCTGCTCTAAGAAGAAACTTAGATGACTAGTTCATTTATTACAAGATAGTTATGCAATATGATTTTTTGTTTAGGATTTCTTATTCAGACTTCAGCTTTGCTCAATCCTAACCCTTTGCAAGACAGTGATTCAGCGGGTTAATCATTGTGCTGCCACTGAGGTGTTGTAGTAATTTTGCCTGTGCTTCTTGCCATGATGGAAAGAAGCACTGCATAAGCAGTAAGATACAAATTTATTTATCTCTGAAAACTGTCACCAATACAAGCATTATTGACAGGTATAGCACACATGTATGTATTTTTGTATTATATTATAGCTGAATGGAATCTGACTTGCTTTTAAAATGATGAGCCAAACCACCTATCAAACTTTCTTTTTTGGAACATAAGAATGTCAGTCTCAAAATGTGATCTAAAATTTCATTTAATCTCCTTCATTTGTTGTGTTTGTCTTACTACATTGCAGCAATTTAGAAAACTAAAATAAATTAGAAAAACTTCCAAAGAAACATATAACTAAACCATAAAACCATTTAATACAAAATTTCTCCTATCAATGTGAATTTAATGTGGCAGTTTGACACGCAACAGTGATGTGAGCAGAAATATAAGGTAGGCATGTGATGACATAAGAGAGTGGCATGGCAATGACAGCTGTCTGCAGGCAAGCAGAGAGAGGGGCAAAGCACGTGAACCAGGTGGGAGAAGTGAGGAAGCAGTACCTGGAATAACATCTGGTGTCAGATTTGGAGGCAAAAAGATTACAAATCACTCATTAGGAATAAAGCATTCTTTTCAGCTTCTCTTGGGAAGTTTTCCTATTTCTTTCTAGATATTTGCCACTGTTGTGTATTTCTGTTACTTAAATTAAATGTTCATAGCTATTACTTGGATGATTTATTTTTAGAGATCTAGCAGTATATAGGATCCTCCTTACACCCTTATTTCTGAGTTGCTGTTTCAGGTTTAAGTGCTCAGCTGTGAGTTCTGCATTTTGAAAATTTGCTGTTTCCACACTGTTCTTTTAAAGAAAATCCCATTACTGAAAACAGAGATGCTTGCAAAAATTAGCCAAGGGCATTAACTGAAAGGAGTTGCTGTTTAATATTTTTCTATAAATAGCATAGTGTTTCTTTTCTCCAGAGACCAGCTGCTCTATCTGGTTAAGAAATATACACCTATTAGACAAAAAGCTGAATAAATAAATGTGATAAATATAAAAATGTAAATATATATATAGGTTTATATATGTGTGTATTGGAATACATTCAAGAGATTCACTGAAATTTTTCACTGAATAAATTCACTGAGTTTGAAATACATATGCATTTCAAGAATATATATCAAATATATTTGAAATATGTCTATATATAGGTCAAATATATTAAAATATATGTATTTCAAATTTGGTGTTTAAAGGATTGGACTGACATTATCACAGCAGAGCTTTTAACTTGTAATGGGACTTGAGACTTGTTAGAGCAAAGCAGTCCCCAAGAGCCTATTCAGAAACATTCTTCCAGGGCTACTTGGAGTCAGGGTAGTTTCAGGCTAGTTGTTTGTTCTACAGTTGGTCTTCCAGGAGAAACGGCTACTTAGCATTAGCTGCAATGGATGGATCTAAAAAAGCAAATATTTTTATGACATGGGTAGCACACTGATATTTTAGGAAGTAGGCTGACCTCAGTTGTTAGAAAGACATACCTACTGACTGCTTGAAGTGGTAAAATAAGTTGCAATGTAAGTTATATGAGTGACTCCCACAGGATTTCCTCAGTATTCTTCCCTCCTTGAAAAACTCATTATCACTAATAGCGAGGTGATATCAGTAATAAAACAGGTAGGCTAAGAACACCATTTATTTTGTTTCATAAGTAGAGGTTACCTGTCTGTGTCACTGGAAAATGTTTATATTTCATTGGAACCTCCATGACTTTTTCAGAAACTCACTCAAATGCAGGGCATTTCTTCTCTGAACAGCAGTAGGGTCCAATCCCACAGGAACTTCCTAACCCTCAATAAAATCTTACTAACTTTTGTTTTTCCCCCATGCTAAGCATGAATGGCCCGTGTCAGGAGTGAGCCCAGCACTGTGGTGCTCCAAGACAAGACACATACACTGACAGAAGCAGATTGCACTGCCCAGTGGGAATTCTCACCACGTAAAAATGGCTGGAAGCACAGTTTCAGTGATATTTGCCTCATTGTGATTAGAATTATTTCACTCTCTCTATTGAAAGTCCTATTTTTTAGAGTTTTTAATACTTCCTTCTGCCTTTCTTAGCATATGATTATATGAGGTGTTGAAACATTTGAGCTCACACTTTCTCCTGCTAAACCAGTATTGCATCTATGTACAACTGTTGTATACAGCAGAGATTTCAGAAAGAGATTCTATTCTGCCATCCATAGCTTACCCAGAAAACCCATAGCTGTCAAAGAAAGGATCAGAGGAGTTCTATGTAAAAATCTCTGAAAATATCTAATTCAACCTCAGTAAAATCATTTCCATGTTGCACAGCCATGTCACACTTCTCTTGAGCAGGAGCTTAAACAGAAACAGACTGATGTGTCAGAAAAGCCAGAAAAAGCCAGAAAAGCCAGAAAAGAAACCAACATATTTACAGTAGAATTATTTCCTGGCTTTCTCAATGCCAGGAAAGGGCCCAAGATAATTGCAGCAGAACTAAATTCTGATTTGTGATTCAGAGGTCTACCCTGTACCACATCAGAAAATATTCCACATCACTGTATACTCAGTAGACAACCAACTACCAGACCCTGGCAGAGTTTTGGTCCAGATCAAGGAATAGATCTCCCAACAAGTTCACGATTATTTGAATGAAGGGTTCCTCTGCCATCCTCCCTCCAAATTTCAATACTAAACTTTTAATTGTTTCTTGCTAACAGCTTCAGTACCAGAATGCTGCTTGGCACATTTAATTTGCTAGTAGAGATATAGCCAGAGGATCTATGAAGAGCGTTGTCAGAAGCATAGCAGGTTTGAGACCTCATCTGAACTACTGTGATTCTTTAAGCTCACAGGAATTGTAATACCAACTTTCAATAATTATATGTAAGAAAACATGAAATATTGTTTGAAACTATTCTACTGATTTATTTCAAAATCTAAATATGTTGATTAGAACCAGAGACACCCAACTCTAAAGTAAAACAGTAAAGCACAGTAATTCTGCAGAGAATTTACAGCATTGTAAGTACTTATCCCATATATCCCCATTAATTATTTCCACACAAACATAAAGCAATAACAAAAACAGGAATAGGCTTATTAATACTTACAACTTTAATTTTCTAGTAAAGGAATATAAGGCCATTAGTGAGCTAAGAACATTGTCCCTCTGGAGTAAAATAAACTGGCTTAATATTTTTGGAGCTCCTTAAAGCATAGAGCTATTGTATTTTCCCCAAATTAAAGTATTTTCATTTCATTGCGCTGAAAAAAATAATCCCTCAAGTATTTATAATGCATGGATATACAACAATTGGTAATTTTGTTTAATAGTGCATAGAAATTAAGGATCATGGATTTTTGAAAAGTAAGCTTCAGTGGCCTCAGGGACCTGAGGAGGCTATATGCAGCCAAAGTGTTTGAATGGCTGCTTAAAATTAGTTTCCTGGTTTACACAAGATGTAATATGCAAAGACATGGTCCATTGATCTTATCTCTCCATTTTAAAAGCTATCTATGTCGGTAGCTTCACTGTTTGTACATTACAGTCTTTTTTTCATTCACAAGCACCTCTAAACCTCACTAACTGTGATGGTAGAGCAAAAGTGGAAAGGGCAGAACAAGAAGAAACAATCTTGAAATATTGGCACAGAAGAAAAAGTAATTACAAGCTGGAAGCAGTTTAGCATTCAAATACAGAACTGGAAATACAGGTGAAATACAGACCCAAAAAACCCCCCCAACACATTAATCTCTTCATGAAGGTGAGAGGAGTCACAAAAAGCAATTGCATAAATATATTCTTAAAAAGAAATTGCTGTCACAGAGGCATTTAACTACCTTCAATTAAATCTGGAAGAACGAGTCTGCCACAGAAGTTTGCAGATCATTGCTTTCCTAACAGGAAAAAAGCTTTTGAAAGATCCTACTTGAATTTCACAAAGTAGGAAATATTAAGAAGAAAAAATATTTAAATAGATTTTTTTTGCTCTTAAGTTAGACATCCATTTTTGATTAACCTTTATACCCTGCTTGGGGTCAGGTATTAATGGCCTCAGTAGCCCATGGCTGAGAGAGTGACACTGGAAGATCTTGATGTAAGTTCACTAAGCTGTAGTGAATTAGAAGCCAGAGAAGTTCACTCAGCTTGGATTGCATGTTCTTGCAAGGCAAAAGGGAGGATTGCACTGTGGAACAGAAAATCAGGCTCCCACACAGCCATTTACTCTAGTAAGCACACAAAACACTAACAGCTTAGCCTTTTAGGCAAGAGACAACTACTACAGTAGATGTGGAACAAAACAACATTTGAGTGTCCTGCCTTTAAAGAGAACTGCTGTAAGGAAGGTTGTTAAGATGGTCTGACTAGAATGCCATACAAGTAAGCAAAGCGTAAGTTTTCTGCAGAGACATAGCAGCACAGCCTAGAACAGCCACAGCCTGCATAAAGATGGCAGCACCTGCAATCAAGGAAAGTTAGTTCTGATCACCAGGAATGATTTTAACTGCATCAGTATCAACAGAACTTCTTCACAGAATTTGTTTGGGAAAGTTTCAGGGTTGGGTTTATCTCATTGAATTTTAGGCTTATGCTTCTAAGATAGTCCCCAAAGTTACTCAGGCAGGCAGGGTTTGAAAAATAGCTAATCTTAAAAAAAAAAAAATATAATTCATTTGACTCTTTATAAATGACTGTTTTATGAAGATGTGAATTCCATCTTTGATACTCCTTTCTTTCCATCTTTGTCTCAACTGCAAAAGTCCATATGAATCACTCAAATGTAGTTTAGGTAAGTTGTATAACATTAGTTAAATGTATTCTAACTCAGCCATCACAAAAATAGGAGGTTGGACAACCTCAAAGGAGGTAAGTTAGTGAGATCATGCTAATGCCCCTGACAAAGAAGAAATATCAGAATCTTACACTCTGTGTCTTCTCCACGGACACCCCCTTGTCGTGGGGGAGAAGCTTACGTGCCCTCATGAGGTTGTGAGCTGTGCTGGCAGTGGTTCATGCCTCCGGTAGGGTCTCCCATGCTAGTCAGGTCTC
>JAWWEE010000105.1:97220866-97235719 GCA_035221455.1 Xenops minutus
GTGCCTTTTGTGACCGGACTTGCCTATCTCGCATTGGCCTTTTTAGCCACCAGCGTGCTTGTAGCAAGCGTGGGTAGGACCCTTGTAAATCTTCGTTCGTGAAGCCTAGCCATGACACTCTGTGTGCAAATGCATTCAAGAACTGTTGATCTATGCTGCAAGTTTTGCATAAGTTTATTTATGCTGAAGAAATAATTACACCCTGCTTCAGGATTATTTTTCTCATTATTACACTGGTTTGTTATAGGAACCTGAAACAAGAAAGGTAGTTTGCAATGCTGGTGTTTAATAGACATAGATTCCTACTTTGATAATGACAGGAAAGAAGTCACAAGTTATTATTATGAATTGAAATATTTAGCAAAAGAGAAAGGTTTTAAGTACATTGTTTGGTCCATATCAGCATGTGAGAATCAGAGCCATAGGGAAAATCTGGGTGACCAAGACTGCATTTGCCCTACAATCCTCCGTAAGTATTTTTACATAAAAGCATTGTAACTGCTACATAGACTTTTGAAGGAAAAAGTAAGTTTGGACCAGCTGCTATAGAATATGTTTGCTGGATCATTAATCTTGCCTATTATCTGTATTGACTGTGAAAGATACTGTCATACATCTAGCTGTGATCAGGCATTTGTCTTGATAATAAATAGATGGTAGTACACATACACTGCAGGTATGAATAGAAAAATGCAGCCTTACATCTTTCTTTCATGAGAGCTCTTTATGATTGAAAGGTGATTTTGCATTACTAAGGCTATTTTCTGCTACCTGCTACAGAATAACTTAACTCTGGTCTTCTAAGCAAACAGCTGTGTTTGTCCTCCCTGCCATGCCCCAGAAGGTAACTGAGTGAGTGTGCAAGGGTGCCAATGAAGTCCGCGAGCAAAGAAATGCATGCACAGTGTTAGCAGCTTCTTGCTACTAGCAAGAGCAGCTTGATTTTGTCAATAGCAACTTAATGACTAAAGTGGATTCTATTAAATTCTGGTTGTGATCTGTGTTTTCTGCCAACTCAATCAGCTGTCAGAGAAGGGAGTTTACAATGGTCCATCCAGCACACCTCCAGCTATCTCCAAGTAACTGTCCAGAGTCTCTGCAAACATCAGACAAATGCATCAACTTCTACAGAATTTCATACCTTTGGCACTTACAGGTCTTTTTTCCTTTGACTATCAAAAAGACTTGGATAGGCCTGGAATAAATATCAAGCTTTTAGGGGTTTGAAGATGGATGAAACCTTGCCACAGTGATGTCAAAATGACACATAAAACCCTTTCAGTGATGTTGCTTTTTTCACAGTGGAGATGTGTGTATACCACACATGTAAGAATAATATCCAAAAATTACTTCTTAGGGAGTCACTTATCATAGAAGATTTGGCATTTCCCTGCACAGTGATAAAGAACAAAGGAAGAGTTTTGTTAAAGCAAGTCCTATTGTGAAACAGTTAATGCTCTAAAATTAGAAATTCTGAGCACTCCAAATTTCTTGTACACAGCAAATTAATCAATTTAGATAATAGATTTCAGTTACATTGAAAAAAAAAGTATGACTGCATCCTTGGATTTTAAAGTTCTTTTGACTAATAATAGATACTGTACAACCATGAGTATAGTCAAAAACATCAAGTAAAACATTCATTTTAGCTTATACTCACTCCCCTTTGAATATTGAATTTGCTTTGAACTTTCAAAATTTTTACGCTGATGTGGAAATTTGCATCTCTTAGTAGTTCCAGTGGAACATAACATTAAAAGGTGCCATGAAATTGCATAGCTTGACAACCTGTAAATCATGAACTACAAACCTTAACTCTGTCTCTTCTCTTTTTGGTCTAATATTATGCTTTTGAACTAAGAAGCACTTGCCTTTTACTATTCAGTGGTTTTAAACTGATACTTTAACTTTGTGCTAGTTTTTCTTTCCAGGATAAGGAGGAAGAGTAAGAGATTAGAGAAAACTGGTGGACACAGAAGGTAGAGAACAGCTAAACATTTTACAAGGGGGAACTGGGAGATAGTGCTTTTGTTTTCAATCCTATCAAGTTTGCTGTCATGTGTAGTCTTACTGTTTTAAACTAAGTCATTCTATTTACTGTATCAACTATGGAAGAGAGGAACTAAATTCAGTGATGGATGAGTCTGTTGAAGTCCTAGGAACAGTCACAGAAAGCATTCAACTTTAAAAACAAACATGCAAAAAATGTGAAAGTACTCCTAGATGGGTGTGATTTTTTTCAATGTATTTATAAGTTCTTGAGTTCCAAATAATTAAATAATCTCAAAACTATTTATCATTTCCTAATTGTTTCCCAAGTATCAGCAAAAGAATTTATTTATAGTCTCAATATTCTTAAAGTCTTTACACTTCTCAATCTGTTGGTTTTGATTGTCATTATCTGTTCTCCTCAAAGGTCACTTATGAGTCTTGTTTGTTTTCATGGGAATACAAACACAGTCTGGTTGCAGATCTACAGTAACTGAATTTCATCTTTCTTTCCTAATAGATTCTGCTTTCCTCTTAGCATATTCTCTGGGGAGTTCATGCTTCCTCATGCTGCACTGACATTATAAAACTGAAAAATGCAGGTTTTTCACAGTACTAATCTCACTTTCCTCTTTTTATTTTTAATGTTTTTTATCCTTATCCCAAACCTTATAGTATTCTGAACTTTACTATAGCCTCCCCAGTTCAGAGTGTGAACAATAATCTCCTGATGGCACCTATCCCAGCATGAGTAAAGGCATCCTGGTGCTGAGACACTGAGATTAAAATAAATTCAGATTGATGGTGCTTAATGATTACTCTTCTAAGGTTATTTTGGGGTTTCATTTATTGTTTCTGTTTTGCTATTTCTCCTTTCTAAGATGATTATCTTTACATGAAACATTGAACTATTTAAACCCATTATCTATTAAACAAAAAACTAATCTTGTACTTAAAACACTTTCTTAAATAAAATTTTACATAAATTTCAGATCATATATTCTCCTTATCTTTTCAAATATTCAGTTACAGTAGGCTTTAGAGTTTTACAAGTGTCAGACACTTCTTAATCTGGTAAGAAATTATTTCATTAGCTTTCTGATGTATTTTATGTAGAGGGGGAACTGCTGACTCCCAGAGTAAGAGTTTCACCTTTGCTTCAGACATGCTAGAGCTAATTTGGTCAATAGTTTCCTCTGAGATCCAGTCCTCAGTATATCAGCATAGGTGTCTGAAAAGGTTAGTGCCTGCAATCACTTCAGTTCGATCACTGAACTGAAGTTCAGTGCATATGTTACATGTGTTATGATAGAAGCAGCAATTCAAAGAAAATGCAGAAACCATGCATTGTTGGTTTGTTCTTCATCCAGAAAAAAGGACTGCAAAGAGCCCCAAATATATTCGTAACTGGTGGGCAGTCATCTTTGTTTGCTACAGGGTTAGATTACAGGTCAGGAATACAAAGGCTGCTTTTTCTATTCTCACTCCAGGTGTACAAAGCTGCCATAAACCCAGCTGAGTTTATGTTGAAGGATTATATGGGAATACTCTTGTAGTAGCTTCTGCACAAGATCTTTACCACTTTTATGGATCATGGGAACAAGAAAAAAAGGAGATAAGGATAGCACTGATTTAAATTTAGCTAATGTCAGGCCTATAATGTATTAAGGACAGCTGGCTTCCTGACAGTGATTTTTTGGATAATATGAGAACTATATGAATAGTTTTCCAGTCAAATTATCATTTTAATGTCTGTTACAAGGTTTGGGTACACTTTGCAGCTTTTTTTATCTTCCTGTTTAACCTTAGGGAAATTGCCATGTGTGTAATTTCCAAAAATGCATAAGCTTTTTGCTATTAATGGCCTTCTTCTCCTAAGTCAATTAAGAGCTTACTGAAAGTTCTGCCAAGACTTTTCTTCTCAAGTCTATCTGCCTTTTCTTTAAGTTTCAAGAGCAGCATTTTTTCTATATGATATTTATTAAAACATGTTTATATACAGGATTCAGAGCTTCTATACACTAACGTAGTACAAATAATTAAATTAAAAAAATAATATTCATATTGGTTAGAATTATTTTGTTGAAAGTCTCTGTTCTTAGAGCTGAAGAATTGTAAATATGATTACAAAAGTTAAAATAAAATTTTTCCTACATTTTTAGTGACATTCCCTTACTGCCCCAATAGGACTTTCAGAATTAAAATGACAAAACATTTTTGTAAAATTTAGTAAGTACCAGCACACTATTCAAAATGGGTATTCAAAAATTTCAAGTAAATATTCAGCACAGAAGTGGCCAATAGCTTCCACATTAACATCTTCCATCTATTACGTATATTCTCATTCATTACAGACCTCATTTATTCAACATTATCTGTCCATGAAAGAGTAATAAGAGTATGTCTAAAGCAGTTTGAACAAGTCACATATCCAAGCAGCTACTTGAACTTTTGATATGTTTTTGCTGAAATATTTTAACTGTCTTACGGCACCAGTTGCACATGAAAAATTAATTCCAGTCAAGATACATCAAAGAATTAAAAGTTTTGAAATAGAAAACTTGTTAAATAAAAGTATTGAGAGTGAACTCTTAATAATTAGAAACATTCATTAGTGCTGTGGTATATATGTTGTTTTCTGCCCCTGTGTCAGATATCACTATATTTTGAATACTGTCTCAAAAGCACACTTGGTATCACAGAATACAAATACCTTTGAAGGAAAACTATCCTTAGGCAGACACTTCAGGTGAATTTCTTAATGTAACAGAGGAAAAATACCTGGATTATCTGAAACAGGTGTCCCGCCTTGGCTTATGTGAGCATACTTGCAGAGAGCTGTCAAGCCAGGAGGCATGTTGTGGATGTCCCATCTCTGGAAGTGTTCAAAGACAGGTTTGATGGGGCTCTGGACAACCTTATCTAGTGGGGGACATCTCTGTCCATGGCAGGGGAAGGTTGGAACTAGACAATTTTTAAGAATCCTTCAAACCAAAGCCACTCTACGAATCTGTGATCTTCGGTGAGGGTCCAGACTCCCATGCCAAAAGGATGAAAACTATTCTCACTGAGAAAAGGACCACAGGAAGAGTTCCCATCTATAGAACACCCAAATTATGCAAGAGAAGAAGGGAACAGAATGACAGCTCTGTGAGTTTTGAGGCTTCCTGGTGAGAAAAGAAAATGGAGTTTTTGATTCTTGCAGAGAACAAGTCCTGTGAGGAGCAGCTGAGGAAAATGGGGCTGTTTATTCCAGAAAAAAGGAGGCTCAGGAGGGACCTTATTGCTCTCTCATACTACCCAAAAGGAGGTTGTAGCAAGGTGGGGGTCTGTCTCTTTTCCCTGATAATAAGGGATAGGAAGAGAGGAAGTGTCCTCAAGTTGTGCCTTTCACTGACAGGATTGTCAAACACTGGCTGCCCAAGAAAGTGGTTGAATCATTATCCCTGGAGGTATTCCAAACAAACGCAGAAGAGGCATTTAGGAGGTGTTTTAATGGTGGGCGTGCCAGTGTCAGGTTTACAGTTGGATTCAATGACCTTTTCCAACCCAAGTGATTCTATGATTCTATTCTATGACCTCACATTCTCATTGCAGCAGATGGGTTTTCTTTGACAAAAGTTATCAACAGCAGGCAGGAGTCCTGCTGAAGTTTTTCCTCAGATCTGTGCACCTGCAGAATATATTACATTATCCAGCATAGGAGATAGCCCTAGTATACTACAAACCTAGGAAAAATGTAGAAAATAAACCTAGTGTACATACCCAGCATGTGATTTGTGAACTCCCACAACTTGGTTAATTCAAAGCAAATGTTTACTAGAACATGCAGAGGGCACTTTTCCACAGCAAGAGATCTTTCCATGTCAAGCTTCAGCACTTGATACAAACAGCAGTGAGAGTGGTTCTGTTACAAAAAAAAAAAAAAGAAAAGAAAAAAAAAAAAGTAGCAGCTTGGTTTCTTTGATTTGCTTTGTATTTTAGTGTCAGTTTTTTATCAGGGTACTACAAATCAGTTAATTTAGGTTTAAAGAGAAACAACAAGCTTGTGGGATGAGATTAGGCCTAGGAAATTGTTCCTCAAAGTTTGAAGTTTAGAAAAGTGATGGGGAAGTAAAATATCTGTTTTGAAACTATATGGCAGTTATTGCTTTCTGAAATGAAGAATCGATTTTCAGCAGACCTTTTTGAAACACATTAAAACTTTGAAAATGCAAAAAAATCCATGATTTTACTTTTTTTAATTCATTTTCAAACCCTCAGAATTTATTTAAATATTTTGATTTTGATTGACTTACACTGTCCCACTTTGAGGGATCTAAATACAAAGAGGTTAGATTTTTTTGTTTATTCAGAACACACTGGGGAATCTGTGCACAGAAGGCCAGATATTACAGACGCTCCTTACCTGAGTGTCTGTGTATCAAAGGGGAAAAACAAACTCCCTGCAAAGCTTTTCATACACAAAGATATATATTTTTGCTATACTGGACAGCCAGCTGAGGGTAGAGAAAACCAAAAATGGTTTTAGTTAGACGACCACTTTTACAAGATTTTAACTAATTCTAAATCTATCAAATAAGTCAGATTTAAAATGACTGCAGTCTACAGAAGCCTAAAATTCTTATCACTGACTGATATTGTGTTTATCATTAAGCATTTCTACTTGTAATAACACTGACAAAAATGTTATTATGATGCCAAAAAGATGAAGTATTATCAGCAGCAGCAGAAGCAGAGGCAACATCCCATGTAAAAACGGAAAAAAGAAAACACAAAACCCTTGGTATTTTCCACTTTCTATCTCCCTTACAAAAACTACAGTGTTTTTGAAAACGTATTCTATCACAGCAAAAGATTGCAAGGCTCAATGATTGCATGTACACTCTCTTTTTTAGTGTCAGTCTTATAATTAAAATTATGGTTATAATTCCACCTGCATATGCCAAGGTGCCATGCATTCCCCAAGGATGAAGAGGACAAAGTTCTTGGAGGGGCTGCAATTCTCTTTGTTAACTACTCTGGCCAAGCAGTGAGAGCTCGATGGGATAGTATGTCCATAGAAAATACCTGCCTAAATCACAGAAGCAATTTTCCTTAGGGTGATTACTCAGCTATGCTAGCCAATATGCTAGCCAACAAATCATGGTGTGTTTTTTAAAATATCCAAATTGTTTTAATCCTACATAATTTAGTGGCCTATTGACAAAATTTCTGTAAGACACATTATTTTAGTTTATTCAAATTAATACACTATTTCATCTGAGCCAGAATGTGGAGAATGGAGTACTGATGACTAGTCATTACATTTTCAATCTAAATTGTAATTCACACTGAACTGTGGAAATATCAGCAAATAAACACAAAGGTGGAAAAGCATTTTTCAAAAATAACATTGGAATTTCAAAGGAGGAGCATTCACAGTCTATTCATACTCTTTTAACAATGAAAAGCCTATTTCAAAATAAATAGAAGAAAGATTGTAAGAAATGTTAATATTAATGTAAAATTCATTACCTGTAACATTATATCTACACCTGGTTTCCAAATCTAAACTTGGAAGGCTTTTTATGACCAATTTTAGCACTTAGCCAAAAGTGTAGTCTTGTATCTGAGAAAACATAATCCAGGCGTGCAGCACAGGCTGGAATATGCCCAGCTGTGGAGCAGCTCTGTGTAAAGGTACCTGGTGACAAGCTCAACCTGTGAGTGGTGTGCTGCTGCTGTGGCAAGGAATGCCAACAGGATGCTGGGTGACAATAACAAGGGCATCACCAGCAGAGACACAGAAGTCATTGTCCCACTTTACTCTGCTTGGAACAGTGCTCATTTTAGGTTTGCGCTATGCAAAAAGATGTGTACAGGCTGGGGAGGGTCCAGAGAAGGGCCACAAAGATGATCCAAGGACTGGGAAGCCTGACATATGACTAAAGGCTGAGAGAGTTGAGTTTGTTCATCCTTGACAAGAGAAGGCTTATGGGAGACATTATCACCATGTTTCAGTATTTATAGGGTGCCTACACAGAAGATGGAGACTCCTTTTTTACAGGGAGTCACATGGAAAAGACAAGGGGTAAATGGCACAAGTTACTACTGGAAAGATTCTAGATGTAGAAGGAAAATTTTTCATGAGAACAATCAGCCATTGGAAGAATCTCCCCAGGGAAGTGGTGAATTCCCCAGTGATGGATACTTCTAAGATTCAGCAGGACAGGATGCTGGGCCACCTTGTCTAGACCATGACTTTGTAAAGAAAGCTTGAACCAGATGATCCTTGAGGTCCCTTCCAACCTGGTATTCTACGATTCTAAGAAAATAGTAATAGGACAAAGTAGACACAAACCTTCACAATTCAAAACACATTCACAGATTCAAACAGACATACTGTCAATGGTACACACAAAACTGGGCTTGCAAATTAGAGACTACTTTGGAAATTCGTCCCTTTTCAAAACCTAATCATAGAGAACTAGATTGATGAATTTTAGTAGAATGGTCTAGTATTATTGGTCTAATATTGAAGGAAAATATCAGATTCTTCCAAAACCTTTTTGAGAGTAGCAGCTGATCTTTGGCTTCAGATTTTATTTTTTACTGCTCAGTGATCTCAGTGAAGCAAAAGGTGGATCCCTTAACAAATGACAACAACTTCAAATACAAAGAAGCGTGTTAGGGAAACAAAACTTGACAATTTTAGCTGTGGTTCTCTATATCTTAAATTTAGGTGACCCTGAAATACAAGCAGGGCAAAAACACATGAACCATATTATGTGTGTGCTGAAACTAGGGGTGAGCTTCCACTCTAAGATACAATGGAGAAACATGCTTCAGTATGTCAGATGTTTTTACATTAAAAGAAAAATAAGGGCAGGGAGGGGGGTGAATAGGTGTTTTGTTGTTCTGTTTTGTTTTAACAAAAGCATCTCACCTTCCTATAAGAAGTCTTTATGTTGCGTCTTGAATTTTATGGATATACTGAGGCCCCTGTTATGCTATAAACAACATACTTTTGAGAACAAATTTTCCTTAGTTTAAAATTAAGAAAATTTTTTTGAACATATCAAATCGCTTGGCATAGGTTGGTTTCAATTCTTTCAGGTAAAATATTTACCTAATAGATTAATTATGAAAGCACTAATTATTCTATATTTCTGTAAGGCAAACTGTTTCTATCTGGAAAGACTTTATCATTCTGACCTACTGAGGCATTTCTGTCAGGCACTAAAAATTAACATACAAATTCACTGAACCACTAGTAAGCTTTGATGTTTAAATTCTTTCTGTTATGAAATGGGATGATCTATTATTTCCTGAATAATCTTTGATGTTGGCAGTTATACAAATAAATTAGGAAAATCCCAGTGACAGGAAAAGTGTAGATGAATTACTGTATTGCACAAATAAGATTCTTAAAAGTGAAGATGACTGACTCACTATAAATAAATGTATGGTTCATGTAAATTCTTGCTAAATTAAGCTGGACAGGTATGTTGCCTAATCAGTGCCCTATAGCTACTGCACAGATGTATGGGGAATTAGTTTTACAGACCCAGTTTTTTTAGGAAGTGACTTACTATTTCTTTGAAGTCATGATTTCTGTTTCACTCAGTAGTGTGGTATAGTATTTTTAAACTCATATAAAACAAAACACAATTTGTAGATAATATAAAGCAGAATAGCAAGATTGTTCAACATCTTTTTCTGTTATGAGGCTAAAAGTCATAGCTCAGCACCTTGATTTACCTCAAGTATTTTTATTAAATTACCTAACATTTATAACCCTTAAGTAACACAATCAATCCATTTTACTCTTCCTATGAAACATTGGAGATGGCCTACGATCAAATGCTATAACAGTGAGAAGACAGAAAACAGCCCCCTTTGCTCTAGAATTTTCTTCCTAGTCAAGGGGATGGCACAGATTTGGATCATTCAGTTTCAGAAAAGCTTAGAGGTTTAGCAATCAAAGGTCTTTGCGCTGAGACAATATTGAGCATGAATTGTTCTCACTCGTGCTATTCCCACCACAGAGTTGTTCCTTCCTACCTTAGAGGAAAGCCCCAAACAAATTGCCTAAGGATCTTTTCATACCCTCTCAGGAGAAAGTTGGAATATACACCTACATTAGAGTTTTAGTTTGAATTCATTTTTGAAGTGCATCTTCTGACTTGCTTGGTTGGCACTGTGGAGTGGGCTCTCAGTGTTTAAACTGCCTTTGGGTATTCTTTCTGGACAATGATGTCTGGAAATAAATTGAAAGGCACTCTCTCCAACTTCTGGAATATTCAGCTCAGGAGGCCAGATAGAAATCACTCTTCTTGAAAGATGTATTGTGTAGGCATAAGGTCCTCACACATGTTCTGTATTTCTGTACCATATTTTTGGACCATACTAATTATATGACTCCTTAGATAGTCGTAGCTGATAAAATCAAGGAGTGGAGAAATATTAGGGAATATTTTTGGTTGACTGCTTGGTTTTTCATTACAGCATTTTAAATCTTCCATTTCCTGGGACATACTCAAATAATTTGCCTCAAGTTTCCATTTATGAAGGATTTACTATCTATATTGGCTTTGGAGATTCTCTGTTCTATCTGCTCCCCTAGTAGCTCGTTCCCCTTTTGTAAGTAATTTTTAACATTGATTTGTTCAAGGATGTGGTCTACAGCATTACAAACAAAATCGCTTTGGCACAAGTAAATGGGTAGCACACATAGGATGAATGTGAGAATTTCTTAATCAACCGCTATCACCAAATTGTTCTCATTGTGGAAATATGGACTCATATATCATGACTATTAAAAGCAAAAAGGTTTTCTCACCTTATGAAACTTTCCTTTTCAGATTAAGTATATATATGATACACACCCACATAAATAGGTTTGTCCTTCACTTTTGAAAGAATCATAGGACTTTACAAGAAATTCATCCTCTTTAACATTAATTTGTTACTCCTAAATTTTAAACAGCCTAAGCTAATGCTTTTTCTCTTTACTTAATCTATTATTGATTTTTTTTCCTATTCTTCCATAAATATAAGATTTTAGGAACTGCCTCAGAGAAGATTAATTTCTGTACTACTAAATGGAATGAGTGTCTTGACCTAATTCTGTTACCTATTTCATGAAGTCACTTTTATTTCTCAAAATTCCTTGTTTGTTTGTCCCAAAACACTCCTCTAATAATAAAAAAAAAAAATAGCCTTTTTATGCAAGGGAAAATAGGAATAATAGAGATAATAAGTTATTTGCCTGCTGACACTTAAAAAGTCAATGACATTTTTCTAAGTGAGAAGATTTCTTTGTTATTATTGTTTAGCTCTCCTTGCATTGCAATGTTATTTCCTCAACCCTCCCTTAACCATGACAGACAAAAGTTCCAACTCAAACCTGATACTCTTTCATTACTGTGTATTAATACCTGAATTCTGTAGGGAGCAGAGATCTGAACTTCATGTTGTGTGGCTCTTTGAAATGTGGTTGGAGTCTCTGGGTACATCTTGAACTGTTCAGTACCTCGGATTATTTCTAGAGTTCTGTAGCCTCTTAAAAATCATATTAAAATACTTCATTTAAAAATTCAGATTCCTTTTTCTTTATGTTATTTTTCTCCGAGAGTAATTAACAGTAGTACATTCAGGGCCAAAAAAACCCTTTTGAGCTTTTGAAAAACACTCTCTCTTTCCATCACAATGATAATACAGGTAAACATATCACTGCATTCTTTTTAAATATTGCAATAGGAAAGTAAAGCAGTTCCTTAATTTATAGAACCTAAAGTAGTTCACTTTCAAAGGAGAAGCAAAGTTAAATAGAATGAAATATGCTAGAAGGAAGTAAACAAACAAGTCCTGTCAAGACTTTTGCAGAAGTACTTTTTCTGCTTACTACACCAATAGCAATCCATACAATCGTTTTCCATCCTTCAATAGATAAATTCTAAGTAAAAAAGAACACTATTTATTTTAATTATCTTTTGCTGAAATGATCCTCTTGCATAAAAAATTACTTTTGTAATATATTCGTGGTGACTGGAGAGTTCTTCAGCTCTCTGATTTGTTTGCAGTGTACAGCCTATTCGTATATATCAAACGAGATTGAATTTCAGATTCACCTAAACCCATAAATTTCAAGTGGTATTAAAAATAGAGGTAGGCTGGCAATTGTTAAGAGTCAAAAAAAGTCAATGATTATTACAATAAAAAATAGAAAAATTCAGAGTCAGGAGTGATCCATTAAAATATATATAAAACATCAGATAATAATTATATGCAGATTATTTTAACTGAATTATTGTCCTTGCTTAATAAAATCCAGATCTGAGTACATGGAGAAGAGGTCTGATCAGAACAGTAACAAGCATTTTTACACAAAGTATGACATTTACAGCTGGATCTTCATCTCCTGAAGATCTTTGCAAACTCTCTTGGCCATAAATGTTAATAAAAATTTAGAGTAAACAGCTCACCTCTGACAGAGAGAGTAGCAATTGAAGCAGTGACTAGTTTTATGTATCATCTTTCACACTGAAACAAAATGGTTAAGAAAATCTGAAGGGAATGAATGAAACAAATATCTTATTGAATACGCCAGTTTCATAAAGAAAATCAGTGAAAGGTGGAAGGGAAAGAAAGCAAGTATCAGGATTCTAGAAAGGCTGCTGTACATTGATTAAATTTAGAATTTCTGCTATGATGTGCCCTCGAAATTGTATCTAAGCTCTACCCCTACTATATAAATCCTACCTGGATTTAGAAAACTCACACAATTTTATATTCCTCATGCAGGGTAACTGTAGCATATCAGATACGGGTCTCACAGTTGAACTTATGAAAGTCTGAGAACATAAACTCATTTAAAATACTCTAAAGCTGAGCAGGCCCTTTCTTTCTGATAGCATATTGAAATTATTTCTATTTTATATAGTTTTGATTGAATAACTACCTTCCTTGATGTACTAAAGTAATTTGGCACATCCTACATCATACAGTAATTTTAATGCATCGAAACCCATTTGAATGCCACTTATTTTGGTAACTCCACACATGCAACCCCAATTACTATTAGTACAAGACATTTTAGTGTCAATTGGTGCCCAGCTTTTTGGTCTTTACCTCACTTTAGAGAAAAGTTTATTTCCTCTTCTGTATGGTAGAAAAGGCAGTTGTACCCCTAAACTTTATTCCTTCTTCATATCATTTATCCCCTCTATAGAGCTATAGGGTTTCATTTCTTATCTCTTTGAGCATTGATATCTATTCTATAAACTCAGAGCTCCTCTCCTCTAGGGAAAAAGCAGAAGAATGCTCCTTGGACAAGGCCATTTAAAAGGGGTTCTTCTGATTACTCCTCCTTGTCAACAAAATAGGCTTCCCACAGCTCACTCTCAACTCCAACCCCCTCTCAACTTTTCAGCACGTCCTTACAGGAAGGTTTCCTACATGGTCTTCGTACACCACCACTTTGCTGCGCTAAGCACAAGCAATTTGTTTTGCTTTAAAAGAACACTCATCATATGCGGAGCCACGAATTAATTAGTAGTCTAATTAGTGTCTTGGCAGCATAACACAACAAAAACATATATTAATCCAGTTACAATGCTGCTAACATATGTATTCCAAATTATCCAATTATTGTGAATCCCTATGAATTTTATTCTTTCAGTGCATGCTGACTTTCTGCAATTTATCCCTGTCTTCTAGTGTTACACTTATCCTTCCCATGACCTTCAGGATCATAAAATTGATACTTGTGAGGCTCACTTCAGAAGAGGAAGAGTTTGCACTGAGGCACCAGTGACCTAACATCTTTGCTGGGAAGTCTGCTTGTGCTGTTCTCTCTGCTTGTGCTGTTCTCTCTGCTCTTTGGTCTTCTTATGGTTATTTTTATATAGGTCTGTTTGATTGCCCTGCCTCTTCCTATTCCCCTCAGATTAGTTACGTGATGACCAGTCACTTTTGCATTGCTACACTTCATTAGATAACACATACAACTGCTGTCAGTGTTAAGTTAAAGCAAAACCCAGCTGGGCCATAATCTCCTAACTCCTATGACATTTTGCTGTTACATACACACAGCTGCCCGATTCACCACTGAAAATTCCTGAAGTCAGTCATTATTAGAAGGCCTGGGGTCATCTGCTCACAGTACAAGGGTGTAAAAAGAATAATACCGATTGCTTTTGTTTAGGTTCACTTCATATTTGCATGTAAATACCCTGGAAAGAGAGGAAATGAGCTTAATCAGCCCTTCACTTGTCCATTCTATGAGTACGACTGTAAACATAAAATAAGATTATAAATAACTTGGTAAAGATACCTTAACATCCTCTGAAAATCTATTTGATATGAACATTTGGCACATTTTTTTCTCTATATCTTATAATACAAGTATGACTGTAACATCAGAGGTTAAAAAGTAGAGAAAAACTGTTTAAAAAAAAATAAAATATGGTGCCAACACACATAGCAAACTTTTGGACTGTTATAGAACAATGAGTAGAAAAGGGATATTAGCACTGCAATGAATATTTTCTTTTATTTCCTATTCTATTTTGCACTGGGACTATTAAGTATACACTCTCCTAGCATTTTCCAGGCAATAAAACCAGCAATAAAATTCTTACTTTCTTTTAATTGTCCACTTCTACTTTTTTCTTAACAAAAAATGCCTGTCTCAAATGAAGCTGCAGCCACTTTCTTTTGAAAACGAGCTGTGAATTGACTCAAAAAGGTGTAAGGATAGGGCAGGGCAGGGCAGGATAGCAGAATAGGATGGGATAGGATGGGATAGGATAGGATAGGATAGGATAGGATAGGATAGGATAGGATAGGATAGGATAGGATAGGATAGGATAGGATAGG
>JAWWEE010000105.1:97239442-97274668 GCA_035221455.1 Xenops minutus
GTTAACGGTAGTTGGAGGAAAGTTTTTGTTTATTTGAAGAATAGCAGTCTCTTGCTTGTTTGAAATACAGCAATCTCTTGCTTTCCTTTGATGTTACAGAAAACATCCTTTTGTTTTTTCCTTTTGTTTTCCTACACATGCTTGCATTTGTACACACAAACACACACGCACACATACAGATGATACTTGGCTTAGAGAATGGAAACAAAAGGAAATAAAGGCAGGTCTGTAATATGGTATCTTCCATATTCAGCAGTTTGCAACTGTTTTCATGCATGATATTTTTGTCCTAATCTTCTCCCAAATTATATGTACCCACATTCAGTATTGCAATACCATAGGAAAATATAATTCATGAAGTGTACTCATGAAATTCATAAGGAACCTAGCATTAACAGTTCATTAGGTGTATGATTCTATCCAGTTCTTGGTGAATTCCGTTAATCACTTATGTAATTGGTAATTTTAAGACAAGCTGCTCAGAAGTCATATATTTTGTACAAGGCTTATTATATCCAATTGACAAAGATCTTTATGTTTAAAAAGTACAGATTGTAGGTAAATAGAAACATTCTGGAAAGTAAGGTCTTTCTATTCTACTTATCTCCATAAGTAATTTCCTATATATATTCCTTGTACATGATTATACTGCTACGCTGTTTAGTTTTTATTTACACTAACTTCAATCTCCACTTTTAAATCCCCACTTATGCACATATTTATGAAGGGAGAGCGTGAAGAAGAACCACAAGAAGCAATGCTGGATGTGGTAATGAGTTCATAGTCACAGTAAAACTATTGCCCATAATAGCAAATACCCATCAGGATTGCTGTTGTTATTTGCTGGTTCCTGGCAACTCCCATTCCAGGGAGCCTAGAGCAATCCATCTCCAAACAGGTTGCAGCTCATCTGTGTGGCTTTGCTTTCTTTGAATGTCTTTAACCTTAAGCAGAAAGATTTATACCTCTCACAGTGTCCGCCCATTCCACATGCACGTAAGTCTGTATGGTCATATTGGGCAGGGACAGTGGCCCAGTTTCATGTCTTCCAACATTTCACACTGTCAGGGTGTTTGACAGAGTTTTCTGCAGGCATAGAGTAGAATAAATGTCCTTTTATGCACAAAATGGATTGAGGCAAATTGGCTTGAGTAAGAACTCCACCTCTTTGGGAGAATGGTATCGACTGCTTGCTGCATGTCAAACTCCAGTCCTCTGTGCACAGCAAAGGAAACAACTCAGGCAGAGGCAGAGGGTCCCAAGCACCCCTGGAGAACAACTGAAACCCCATAATCCCACAGAGGAAACTGCCCCCCTGTCCACACTTCCCCATGTGCAGGGCTCTGGTATGTGTAAAGATGAAAAGGTCGACTGAGACGATGTCAGGCATTTTTTTGACAGGGACACCTGGAGAGAGAGGAGTTGATACTAAGAGTAAAATACACCAATGACAAGAAGTGTTTTGTATAGGTTTATCTCCAAGCAGAAGACGATGCACATTTCTTTCCTGTTTAACTCTTGTGCTGCTGCCTTTTTTTTTTTTTGGGGTGGGGAAGGGAGAGGAAAAGAAAACCTTTAAAAGTAACGTTAGAAAAGGTCTGGTCAGCTACACTCACCTTTAATTATCTATTTGCATGTGACAGCTTCTCATCTTTGCATGACAAGGTAGATGCCCCAAAAGGGAAGAGGTGTCTTTTCAAATTACGCTTAGAAAACAGAATGGTATACGCCTAAAATAGTTGTATTTTTAAGTAAACTGATAGGAAAAGTTAAAAGCTTCCCCTTTTCTCACGAGAGTAGAAAATATGTCTCCTAATAAAGTAGTAGGCCAAGGACCAGGATGAACCTCTTCTTCTTAGGATCAGCTTCAACGTTGCCACCACTAACCTAAAAAAAGCTCCCCAAAACTGACAGCCTGGGCCACGGGCCGTGGTTGGGAACTTGGATGGAATCTAAACATGCACGGAAGATCAAAACTGATGGCCATATTCAGGGCTGGGAACTTTTCCTGGGGAAAGACAGATTGTCCTGTACCAAGAATACCACAGTTCTCCTGGTTTTGATACAGAGATCTGCGACCGAGGGCCAAGTGTTTTACTGCGGTGGAGATGTGGCTGTGGCTTCTGACCCCGCCGCCAGGCGCGCCTGCCCGCGACGGCCGCGGACAAGCGGCGGGGCAGCGCTCGGAGTGGCAGCACCTCAGGCCCCCATCGCCCACATTCCCGGCGGGAGCTGCCCTGCCCGGCGGGTTTCCCCCGGGAGGGGCGCGGGAGGCCGGAGCCCCATCCCGCCCCTGCCCCGCGGGGGGCGCGGGCGGGCCGAGCGGAGCAGCGCGGTGCGGTGTCGGGGAGGAGCGCGGCAGCGCTGCAGGAGCACCCAGAGCTCGGCTGTCGGGATGCGGCCGCAGAGGGGAGGGGAGCGGGAGCGGCGGCACCTTCCCCCCGGAGAAGAGCCAAGTTAAATAGCCAGCGCGACGCCGCCACCTTCTTCTCCCCTCCTGGCTCCGAGTCTCCGGCGAGCCCCCGCGCCCCATCCCGCCCCGCCCGGGCCGCGGGCGGCAGAGCTTATCGCGGAGCGAGCGTGCCCCGCGGAGCTCCGCGGAGCCGGGACGGCGGCGCTGCCGGGAGCGGCGGGCGCTTGGGAGCCGGTGCCGGGGGCGCCGCGTCCCGCCGAGCCGCCCGCCCGAGGGCACTACGGCAGCTGCATGGGAGGAGATGAGCGTGGCGGGGAAGCAGCCTCCTCCAGCACCGCTCGAGCGGCCCGGCAGCCTCCTCGTCCCCACCTGGGCAAGTATCCGCCGTCCCCTCCGCCCGTCCCGGTGCCAACTCCGCGGCGGGGCGCGGGTGGAGAGGGTCCCGCCGGCGGCGCTGCCCGGAGGGCGGGAGGGAGGCGCCTGCGTGGAGGGAGCGCGGAGCGGGGCGGTGCGGGATGGGGACCGGGATCGGGATGGGGACCGGGATCGGGATCGGGATCGGGATCGGGATCGGGATCGGGATCGGGATCGGGCTGGCGGCGGGCTCCGGGCGGGACGAGGCGGCAGGTGCCGCGCGGATCCCTCGGGCCGATGGGTGCACGCCATCCCGCCTTCGTCCCGCTATCCCTCCTTCCTCCCGCCTTCCTCCCGCAGCCCCTTGCCGGCCGCGGGCACGGGGAGCCGGGCGGCACCGGCATCCCAGCGCGGCCGGGCGGGACTGGTCCTGGTTGATCTTGATCGTGATTTTCAACCCGCCGTCACAGGCTGCAGGGACAGAGTCGAGTTTCCCGGGGACTACGTTGAATCGCTGGGTTTGTCACCCAGGTGCAAGCCTGTGCTGACAAAAAAAAAAAAATAATAAAAAAAGCTGCTTTGATGTATTAGCATCATATGCACTTTTAAGAGAAGCCCGTGTGGGAGTTAGAAAATAACTTGCTACTTCACGGCAGCGTATTTGGCAAGCCATTCATGAGTGATGCCCTCTGACGGCGGTTCTCTGCTGTCCTGTTTTATATAAAATGTAGTAGGTCTGCCCTGCGGACCTTTTAAAATCATTACAGGGTCTGTGGTTTAATGTGCCACTCTTTCTGGCATTAAAGTTGTTTTACTGAAGTGTCATAGCAATGCTTTTCAGTCGCCAACAAAAAAAGTACTCATTATATATATATTAGAAAATATTTACCGTTACTAAAATAAACAGCCTTTTAATCTTTTTTTGCCCTGTTCTTTGAGCTATTTTGGTGACCACTACCTTGCAATTTTTAAAAGAAAGCTGTACTCATCTTCCTCATGTTTTATCCAGAGTGCTGTTGAGAAGATGTCTCGGCTGCATGAAGGGTAACTTAGAGACACATTCCCCCCCTTCACAGTGAATTCAGAACTGGTTCGAGCTTTTGTAATCGTAAGATTAAGAGTAAATATTTGGGAATGCAGGTGTAGAAGCAAAGGGTAGAGGATACCTGACATCATAAGCATTTGCAACAACTGAGCATAAATCTGTGGACACAAATTGTTGTCTTGTCCAAGACATCTTTTGTACTGCATATTTGCATCTATCTTTTTACTGTGTGTGAAGATATGCAAAAATTTAACCTTTGGGTTTTTAGAATTTCTGTAATTCCAAAGGAAATAATGGAATCAAACCTACTGTAGAATCCTCTGTGTTTTAAAGCTGTTTCACAGCTCTTAATTTGTAAGATCTCTTCATAAACTGCAAAAATAACCTGTGCAGCATTTATCTAAAAATGTTAACAGCTGAGTAGGTTGTATGGCAGTTCAGAATATTTCCATGTTAAAGTGAGGGATAATCACTATCATTAAGTGAAATTTTATGGCTGGTATTCTTGTAGTTGTGGTAAATGTATATGTTTAAGGCCAGTAGGATATGCCACTGCTGCTGCTACCCATGGGACTTCTGCCTGGGGCCAAACTACATGCTCAATGGATGGTGACATTTTGAACAAGAGTGGTAGGAACTTAAGGCATGTGACTATAGAGTTTACCTCGACCCTAAGTCAGAACTAGTGCTGTGAATCTAAGTATTCGGCAAGCTGTCTGTTTCCAACAAACACAGAAAACTTAGCCTCATTTTCCAGACTATTTTAAATAGAGGTGTATGATTAAAGAAGGCATGAATATATAGCCTTAATTAAAAAGCCATATAGACTCTTTAAGTTCAACAGGGACATCTTATGGCAGATACTTAATTAGGTGAGTACATAACTGCCTGGCTCCCCAGAGATGCCCCCTACTAAACTTCTGTAGAGAATTATGCTCAAAATGTATTAAAAATAAGAACCCAATTCCCAATTAGCAGTGTGATAAGTACTTGACTTGTGTTTTCTTATTTAACAGTATTGAAATCTAGACCTGCTTACCTTGCTAAAGGAAAAATGTGTGCTTTAATACCTGTGTATTGACTGCACATTTTTCTCAGAAATAAGATGCAATAACATTAGTTACTGTTTACTAAATACTGCATGCTAAGTCCAATTAATCAAGATTGTCTGGTAGCTAGACAGTAGTTAAAAGATAGATATGTTGGTTTTGTTTTGTTTTGTTTTGTTTTTCTTTTCAGAAGGATAATAATTAAATACTACTCCTTGGAAAGTAACTCATCATACTTTTAAATTAAAGACAGAATGCTAGATTTGAAATACAATACTAATATGTTCTGCAGGCATGTATTTTTAACACTAACAAACTCTATTAATAATGTTTCTCGCAATGTATCTAGAAAGTTCTTGAAGTGCAGTTGTTTCTGTTGTTCTACAGAATTGAAGTTTCAGTCAGATCTTGCCTCTAATGTTTTGCCAGTGTCTTTGTAGTGTAATTTCTGACACCTGTTTCTTTCAGTATCACTTTCTTATTTATCTGATTTCAGAATCTGTAGTGAAATTTTTATTTTGATTTCTCCTATAATCCTTCCCTGTCTTTTCCCTTAGAAATACTCAAGGGGTCAAATCCCTTAAGAATTGTTGCTCACTATGGTAGAGTGCCTGTGCCATGACTTTACATGGATTTTATGGTCTCATTGATCTAGTAAGCATTAGTTACTGTGGTTTTTCATTGTGCTTCTAGAAGCTTGAAAGGGAATGATAGCTTTACTGGCACTTACACTGTTGATATACCACGATTTTAAATGAAGAAATAAATGTACAGGTCATTTCTGTGTATAAAACCTTGTCACTAGTCCTGGGTTTCTTAAAAATAAGGACTCTTCACTTAAACTTGTACATGTTATATGTGGCAGATCACATTTTCTATTAACTTCCATATACAATCAAAAAAAATTGGTAGACTTTTTTTTTCAGCAGAAACCCAAAGAAAAAAGGCTATGTGAAACTTGTTTGGAGAGTGCTCTTTTCTGGAGTTACCCAAATTGTGTACTCAATAAGAAAAGCAAACGCGGAAAATAGAGATTTTCTTTTCCTTTCCTCCTCTCATTTTTCACCTTGTCTGTGTAGTTTAGGTACTTGGTTAGAGATGTTGATATTTTTGGTAACCTTGTTTTTTTGAAAAGCACGTCCTGGGGCATTGATGATTCTTTCAGCATTTGGCACCCACCAGTACAGAAGCTTCCTGAAAGTGAACACTAGGTGTCATGTTACCACAAACATCTGTGTCTCATCTTCTCTCTATTTTTTTCAGGGTCAACATTTAATCTTACCATTTTTGTAAAATAGATGACTACCATTAATATTCCATACCAGTATTTTAGTAGGTTTGGAATCCATTAATTCATACTGTATGTGACTGCAAGAAGCTTCAACCTTCCTGTGTTTTTAATGAAAAATTGTATCATCATTACTAAGGTGACAGGGATTTCAAATTAATTTCCAAGATCTGTCTATGCCACAATACAAATAAATAGGATATACTTATTAATTGAAGCTTTTTTCTCTCAAAAACTCCTTTTCTTTTAAAATTCCTTGTGGAGCAAACGCTGATTTCAGAAATGTTTGTTGTGAAGCAAATAAAATTTGTTGTCTGATTGGGGGATAGACAACACAAGAATATAGATGGCAGAGCTTCATGAGAGGGAGGGGGTGTCCAGGTATTCTGTCGTGTGAAGCCTAATAATTACTTTCCAGTGCAAATTTTGTTGTCTTCACACTTACTTGGGAAGATGGTTTTTTTTCCACCCATAAAAATCTGTGAAATTAATAGGTTCAAGATCCTGTTAAAGAAATGTACCAAGCACTTTCTAAATATCAGAATGGTCAAATTTTTCGTGTTTCTTCACTTGGCTTCCTTACTGGCACAAATCAAAAGTAAAACCTCCTTTTACCTGTACATATCTCTATAAAAACAGTTATCAAAGTGATAAAAAACATATTTGAGCTTATGGCTTTAACATCTTAATGGAAGTGAGACTTGTGCCCACTGCTGTGCAGAAAAAGAACAGCATTGGTATTCCTTTTACACCTCAGATCTGTGTTTCATATTGTAAGCAGGTTTTTTTTCTGATGTTTTAAACATTTTATGAGATGAATATAAATAGAATCACTTTCACTTGAGAGTGCAGAGACTGCTGAGAATAGAAAATGGTAGTAGAGCTCAGCAGAAAGGAACAGAGCATGACTGTGTTCCTACAACACTGACGCCTAATACTGCTTGTCCGTGACATCACAATAATAGAGACAGCAAACACAAATCATACTTATACAGGTTGAAAGGGACCTCCTGAGGTCTGTGAGTGTAACCTTCCCCTGAAAGCAGTGACTGCTGAATTCAAATTGAGTTGCTCTGGTCTTTTTCCCCACTGCATCTTTAAAACCTCCAAGGATGGAAACTGCACAACCTCTCTGGGCAACTTACTCTCTGCTGGTTTGTTCTCATGGTGAAGCAGGGGTTCTGTAAGCTCCTCCCTCAAAGCTACTACTTTAGTTTCAAGGAAGCCCAACTTATTCAGTCTCTCCTCACAGGGGATCTGTTCCAGCTCTTTTGGTGGGCATTGATTGGACTTGCTCCCATCTGTCAGTGTGCTTCTTGTATTGCAGGGCCCAAAACTGGATGCTAGAGTCTAATGAGTGCCAAGTGAAGGGAAATGATTCCATGGACCATGTCCCTTGTTGCTGATGCTGTTAGCTTTTGTGGCTGGCAGCATGCACGGGTGACTCCTGCCCATCAGGACCATGAGGACAGAAGGATTCCACATTCTTCACAGTATTACTCCTCCCCACACTTCACACACACCCTCCCTCCCAATCTCTCAGAGAGAAATCCTAAGTTTTAAAGAACAGGTAGCTAGTGTAACTGCCTCTTCTTTTCCTCCGTTAGTTAAGAGTGAATGTGTAACTCCAGGGGAATTTGGCAGATTATTGCACTTGCTTTTTTATGTTCTGTGTGACATTTTTTGGCACTTTTTTCACCACCAAAAGCATGAAAAGGCTGATGCTGACTTTCAGCTGACGTTAAGATTCATTCCCAATACGTTTACTATAAAAAATGCTTGTTAAAGTAAAGTAGTAGGAACAGCTCAGTGGATTTATTCATCCTTCATATTACTGATGAAGCTGACAGTTAAATCTGACTGAGGCCCAAGATTGTGTTTCACTCCAGGTACCCTTTGTCGGTAACATTTATTACAGATATGATCTAAACTTTATTGGTCTGTTTTCTTTGAAAAAGCTGGCTGATTCTACTGTTCTGAAGTCCTCTGTACCTGCTTGTCTGAACTTTCTGACTGAAGAACAGTATGACTCCAGTGAGAGCTGTCATGCCGAAACCCTTCTGCCACTCTTTATTTATGTATATCAGCAGTCAGATTCCTGTAATGAGATTTACACTCTCTAAAGGATATAACCTTGAAAAGCTGGAACCTTTTAGCACAATCTAATCAATATTATCTCATTTATCATCTCCTTGTGAAGTTCAGATTGTTATAGGAACAAAACCCATTTATAGTATTTAGAGAATGCAAAACATCAGTCATTTTGTACTGTGTTTAAAGAGGCATTGTACATGCTCATGCTGCATGATACTGTAAAACTATTAACCTTAAAATGCTCCCTTCCACCATACCAAATTCGCATGACTGTTTTATGCCTGTTGTTTTGGGGTTTTTACTTTTGCACAGTTATCTGAGAATTTTAAGTCACTGGATGATTAAAATTGGAGGAAAAACTTTCCCCCTAAACAGACAAGTTCTGTGTAATGCCATATGCTGTGCAAAGTGCATCTGGAGTAGCTTTTTTCATGGCCATGTAAGATCTGCTCTGTAAACACACTTCCCAGAGTCTTGAGTGGCTGAATTCCATAGTACTTCCTTGATAAAGCAGTACTGACTTCCACATTAACTTGGAGCCTGTGCAGCAGAGAGGGTTAATTGATTTGCTGAGGATCACAGAAGCAGTGTTAGGTAGAGATGGAATCAAAACCTTTTGCAGTCACATCTTTATTGACAACTCTTGATGAGTCTTTCTTGCCACAAAATGGCAGTTCTGTGGTTGCACCTTTTGATGGGAATTCCCTTTTATGCTTGGTTTTGCAGCAGGCCTAACAGCAAGTGGAATGAGTTCAAATGGGGCTCAGAGTATCTCAGCCCCTGTTTTGTGAGGGGTAGTTTCCACATAGCCAGTGGAAAAACACTGTGTTGGCTGCCCTGTGCATGCTGGTAGACAGAGCTTCCACACTGATATTACTGTGGTTCTTACCAACAGTTGTTAACATCTATTTCTACACCAGACAAACTGTAAATAGTAGTATAGTAAGTTTCAGAATACATTCTAAAGTGTGTGGGCAGTATTGTTCCTGCTTTCACCAGTGGAGAAGCTGAAGGAAAGAGATCTTAGTTAAGGTTTTGACTTGGTTTTGTTGGTTTTGGTTTTTTTGTAAATTTGGATTGAGGAAATTGTCCTTCAGTACTTTACATTTTGTGAATACCTAGTGAAACTTCTCCAAACACTATGTAGAGAACATTTTTAAAGTTTTCTTCTGTATCTCTCTTTTTTTTTTTTCCTCTCAGTAAATCATGCACTGTTTTGTCCCACCCAATAATGGATGTGGACTTCTTTGGAGAATACTCATTCATTTAACTTATAGGCATAAACAGTGGCTTTTCCTATTTATCTAACTAAGGACTAGTATATATATCATCACCATGAATATGATTATATTATGTAGCTTATGTAATGGCAATATGTAACATGAAAAATACAGAAGAGCAAGCATACACATTCAAAACTGTGCTAAATTATATGGGAGATAGTAAGGAATATTTTGTTTCCTCTACAGAAGCTGTGATTTTCCTCTAGGTGTATGTAAACATATTAAGTTTGTTGGAGGAAAGTATCAGAAGAATTGATCTCATGTTGGATATCACAAGGACACATGCATATCTGAAAGCTGTTTGTCACAAGCATGTTGCAATCTTCAACAGGCAAAGAGTTTTTTCATTTGTTTCACTGACTGCAGCTAAGGTGTAGAAACTGCAAGGAAATTCATGGACACATCTTTCCATACACATCCTGTCTTAACAGTATTAAGTCACATTTTTAGAAAGGCTTTAGGAATTACTCATAGATGGTTTCTGTTAATAAAATGCCAGTTTCTTCTATACTAGTAAAATACTTACTTTGAGCAGGCACAGCAATCTAATTTTGTGATGTGTTTTTTTCTCTTCTTTTCTCAACACATCCTACTGGCTTCGGCATTTTTGTAAATGCAGCATTTAAACATTCTTCAGCCACCCTTTAGAAGCCTTGATGGAATGGCAGTATAAGGACATGCAGTAATCTGTGCTGTGTGCTCATTTCCAGAATACAGTTGAATCATAATTAAGCATATGTTGCCAGTTCAGTCTGACAGTATTGTTTTGTGATGTAGCTATTACTTTTTGTAAAACCTTCTCCTTTTCTAGTTTTGAATTATCAGGGTAGTTATTATTTTCATCCTCACTCTGTTTTATGCAACTATTTATCATACTTTTCATTAAGAGATGAATTATTTACTAAGGCATCTGGTGCATCATATGGTGCATATGCTGGATGTGCTAAACTGAATGGTCTTTTATGAATAATAAGAGAAAAATTACATTAAATAAAAAGATTAGACTTCCTAGTGTGCTTTGAAGAGTAGCTTTACTGGTCTAAAATCCCCAATTCTGTTATTCAGGATTTTGTGATCATTAAAGGAATCTTTGATTCTAGTGGAACATGTGTGCATACCTGCATGTATCTGTACTCATAATATGTGAAATGTAAAAGGGTAAAAAAGACATTATTTTCTGAAAAAAACCATCATTATACATGGGCTAGCTATATGATACCTCTTCTGTGCCTCATAATCACAGAATATGTTGTGGTGGTACCATTTACAATTCATAAGGGAAGAAATTCTTACTGTCTGTAGAAATTATGTATCCTCCAAAGTTATCAAATATTAAATGAAGACCTTCTCAGTCTTCAGATAACCTGTAGGTAATAGATACACTTCAGCCCACTGTATCTTAACTCTACACAAACCTCTGGTTTCCTTGGTATATTAACTCTTGTTTTACATTAGAAAATCACTGAAATCTACTGTAGATGAAATTCTGACTGACATCAATTTAAGGCTGAGTTACTAATTCCTTACATAGTGTTGTCTGCAAGGGAAGGATGGCAGAAATTAGAATTGGGCCAATGAATCCCTCTTTAGAGTTACATATATTTGCTCCCAATCAAGTGGAATTCAATATAAATTACTAAGTTTCAGAAGAAGAGGCTTAAATATATTCAGTGTACCTTCCATTTACAAAAAATTGATTTCTTCATTGAAATTAGACCTTCAGAAGTTTTGACAGCTACAGCTTTTTGTTAGATGGGACATTAAAAAAAAACATAGCACTATCACAGCTCTGTTTAAACAATCAAAGTTGGAGATGTAGCAGGATGTGTTGGTCTCAAAGGATTCCCAAAAGCAACATAGTCTTTTCAGAAAATGGGCTGAATCCAACAAGAAAGCTGTCTGCTTTAAGTATAATTAGCTGAGAAATATGTGGATACTTCTAAAGGTAGATTGTCAAGGAAAACAAGTATGAAGTCTGAGCTGTCAAAATGCTACCACAGCAACTTACTGGTGAGAGTTAATGCACAGAAATTGTTTAGGTCTGATTTGCGTACATAATCCCAAAGAGCTCTCTGTTATTTATGACAGAGTCATATAATATAAATTGTAGCTTGGGAGAATGCTTCCTTCTCCTAACTTTTAATACCTGTGATTGAACCTTTATAGTAAGAAAAGAAAAATTAGATTTGTAACTCCTTTCAAAGGCAACCTTGTAGCAGTTGGAACCATCTATGACTAAACTCTCAAGAATATTTTGTTCACATGCCAGGAAGGAGGAAAGAATAGGTAGTGTTCTACTGACTCCCAGTCAGGAAAAAACCCAAACCAACCACAACTGACAAGCTGACTTGATTTAGTTTTTTTTTTTTTTATTTTGTATTATCTTCAATTTTTAGTCTATTTAACTAATCATGCTTATGTGCTATTGTGCTTGTTTAGCCCTCTACTTCTGTGCTTCACTAGCTTGTGCTCCTGCTTCATAACCTTTGATTTACACCTAAAAAAAACCGTCAAAACTTGGGCATTCTCATTATGTACTCTTGCTGTAGGTTCTCTGTTTCACAGTTTATCACACCAGCTGATGTGAAATTAAAAAAAATGAAGAGAGGATTTTTTTTGTTCCTAAAGAACAGAAACTTTATAGGGTAGCTATAAAAAAGATGTCAAAGGAGTGAATATGGAGACAGGTATTACCTAGACCTCAGAGAGTACTGGATTGTTTTTTTCTGGATTACTTGTGTATCTGTGTAGTAGGGAAAAAAAAACATATTTAAGTCTCTGCTATTTCTGTTTCTTCTTTTCATCTTTGAGCAGTTTGACAGACTTTTATGACTGTGACAAGGTTAACTTAATATCTATTGGTTATAGTTTTAGTAGCTAAGAATAATTAAATCTAGTAAACCTGCTTGGGTTGACTCTGTAGTTCTCATAATTCCAGTGTCATTTTAATCTGACAAGGGTCAATATAATTCAGTTTCATAAAAACATCTTGCTTCATCAATTTATAGCATATAATGAAGACATCATCTTTTAAAATTTCCCCTCTATAAGTCCAATATGTGATGCATTGCCAAGTGCCGCAAAAAAAGTGCAAAGAGTGCTTCATGTATAATTTTAAGCAGTTAGTGTTAGGGCTGAATGCTTTGGGAGAACTATAACAATATTTTTTTGTGAGGCAGACTAGTTTGCCTTTAAAAAGCTATGACAGCCCAGCATATCTAGCAGAAGTAGGAAATAAAACTAAAACAAACCCACCAACATACTGCCATGGTCTATGGTAGTGAAGTGTGAGATTAATGTTGGTTAATAATACTGTTTCTATAAATTCTTTTAGAATGGAATTTATAAATGATAAAAAAAAAAGATTGTTTTGCAGAGCATGATTATTTTTGAAGTATTTTTGTGAAACTTTGGCAAACAGACTTTTGGCAAAAGAGTTTTATTAATATAAATTGAAAAGCTCTGGTTCTAGGGAGAAGTTTTCTATTTAAATTAAGTAACCAAAGCATTCTCCAGAATGAAAGATGAAGGACCATTATTTAGGTCTAAGAATAGCATTTCTCTGTAACTGACTTCTATGACTATAATATCTGCTTTTATTTGTGGTGTTGATGTTTCTTTAGGAAGGCTTCTGCTCACTGATAACTAATTGTCTATCTTACATTTAATTGGATGTGACTTAAAACAACAGTCAAAGCAGTATTCTGTGTTCTCTGCAAGAAATACTAAAAAGTATTTTCTTTCTTCATCTTGTCATCTTGAACGTTATTGCACAGAATGAAAATTTAGATGTGCTAATTGTAAATTGCAATCTAAACACTTTCATCAGCTTTCTTGATATTTACAGATCAAATACCTTGTGGAACTAACTACGTGTTCTTATGTGAAATTAAGGTGCTTTCAATAATGAGTTCTACAGATATTTTTTATGACTGTTTCAGTTAACTGGAACATAACAGTTTGTCTTAGTTTTTCAAGACTTAATAGTCTTCCAGTTTCTCTACTGGTAGTAGGGGGTAACCTATGATCTAGAGGTACAGCCGTACCTCTATATCTGGAAGTTTTGTTGGATGTCAAGTAATTTCTGTATAAATAGAATAATAATCCATTCAAATGTTACCCCTCTGAAGAGAGGGTTTGGTATTCTTTCCCTTCTGTAGGTGGGAATTACTGGCTACTGACTACACTCACTAAGGTGGGCATGGCGTAGCTCCAGCACTAAAATGCATTTGATCATATTGTTAAAATGCTAGCATTTCCCTTGGCATAATTTTGTCTTAGGCTAATTAGCAGACATCCAGAACATACCCAGACTTTGGTCTGGGACCAGTCATCCGTTCCTGTGGGTTTATGTGCTGTACGTCTTCAGGGAGGGCAAAAGCATTTAGATTCACTGATATAAGTAGAGCCAGCTGACCCCCAGGCCTTCAGCTATTTATTTGCTCATATAGATGCCACTGCATAGACTTGCCCTCTTTGCTGTAACTGTTTGTCATTGTACTAATCTGATGTGTTCAGAAGTGTTTGAGACTCGCTGACCGTTTTATTCAGGCAACTTTACCACGCATAAGCAGGATAAAGGACTTTTTTTTTTTTTTTCTAAAACAAACAAGTATTTAGGCTGTCTATGGCTTGCAGAATTAAGCATAAAATTGTGATGGAAAATAATCCATTCCAAAGAGTCTTTATTTCATCCTAAGACATGTGCATTAATATTTTACCTTGGATTTGGGACATGGTTTTCAGGTGAATCTTATTATCATACGTATTTATTACTGTGCAGTCTGTGTTGTAAAGTAGTTTGGAGAGCGTCACAGTTATAGAATCATAGAATCGATTGGGTTGGAAAAGACCTCCGAGATAATCAAGTCCAACCCTTGATCCAACACCACTCTGTTTACTAGATCATAGCACTAAGTGCCATGTCCAATCTCAGTTTAAAAACCTCCTGGAATGGTGAACCTACCACCTCTCTGGGCAGGCCATTCAAATGCCTGATTACTCTCTCTATAAAGAGCTTCTTTCTAATATCCAACCTAAATTTCCCCTGGCAGAGCTTAAGCCTGTGCCCCCTTGTCCTACTGCTGGCCTGGGAGAAGAGACCGACCCTCACCTGGCTATAACCTCCCTTCACGTAGCTGTAGAGAGTGATGAGGTCACCTCTAAGCCTTCTCTTCTCCAGACTAAACAACCCCGGCTCCTTCAGCCTCTCCCCATAGGACCTGTGCTCAAGTCCCTTCACCAGCTTCGTTGCTCTTCTGTGGACCCAATCCAGCACCTCAGTATCTTTCCTGAACTGAGGGGCCCAGAACTGGACACAATACTCAAGGTGTGGCCTCACCAGCACCGAGTACAGGGCAAGGATCACTTCCCTCTACCTGCTGGCCACACTATTTTTGATACAGGCCAGGATGCCATTGGCCTTCTTGGCCACCGGGGCAAACTATTGGCTCATATTGAGCTTCCTGTCAATCAGTACCCTCAGGTCCCTTTCTGCCTGGCTGCTCTCCAGCCACTCTTGTTCCCAGCCTGTAGCGCTGGATGGCACTGTTGTGGCCAAAGTGCAGGACATGGCACTTGGCCTTACTGAACTTCATCAGCCCATCTCTCCAGTCTATCCATATCTCTCTGCAGAGCCCTCCTGCCTTCCGGCAGGTGGACTCTCCCTCCCAACTTGGTGTCATCAGCAAATTTGCTGATTATGGTCTCAATCCCCTCATCTAAATCATCTATGAAGATGTTAAACAGGATATTATATCCTGTGTTGGTAAGTAGCACATCTGAATACAAGTAGATTTGTGGAATAAGGCAGAGGGACTGAACATTCACATTTCAGTTTGATTTCAGATTAGCTCTAGCCTGATCCTGTGGACTGAACACCTGCTAGTGCATTGTCTGTCGAGGTTTGCCCCTGAAGCACCTCTAGATTGTGTGCTCGTGAGACCACGCTGCAATGGAGACGAAAGAATCACTGATTGGGGAAGATTTGCTTCAAAAATCATCTTCTAGTGAGAACTAAATGCTGACACAGAAGCATCCGAGCTGATTGTCTCTTGCATGGAACTAAGCTAAAAGGTGTTTCATAGATGCACCTGATTAATTGCAGCCACTAATAAGGGTTTAGTCCATAGGACCATACTATAACAAGTTCAAACTAAAATCTCTCCAAATGCCCATGGTAGGAGTGTTGCATCCCTGACAAAAGCAGCATTACTCTATAGATCTACTTCTTTTATGATGCACTGCTAGTCTGTATAGGCTCAGTAAATTTGATTCTAAGTTTTTGTATTTCAAGTATGATTAAAAGATGCAGTATTCCTACTATCTGCTTTCTCTCCCCTGCCCTCCCCCTCACTCTCTCTACAAATGTACAAATGAGGAGACTAGCTGTCTCTTCCTTGCCTGCCCTGCTAAACCTTCAATTTCCTTACAATATTAATGGATAGCACTGAAGAGGAGGCTGCAAGAATAAATATTGACAGCTCTTTTTCTTCCCCCTCCTTACTATTCCTTCCTAATTTTCTTATGTTTGAGAAGGTATGATTTGGAGAATTATTCTCAGGTGTGCTATGAGAAGTAAGATGGAAAATATTCCCTCAATTTGCAAATTTCCTTAATTACACAAACTGAGGAACTCTCTAGAGGAAGGAACGTGTGTTGTGTCTTTTGTTCCTCTTCTTCGTGGACTGAAGAGTACTCATCATTACTTTGTTCTTTTAGGAAATGAGGCAGGGCAGATTAGTGAAAAACATTCCAGAGAGTAGACATGGTTAATCTCTGAGACATCCAAAATGACATATTTTTTGCTAGGGGAAACTGTTCTTCTATTAGTTGATCAGGAGAAGTTCAGAAATAAACTAAAGATTGGGGGAAGATTAGAGTTAAAAAATATTTTGAATATTTTGGGTGCTTTAATTCTAGTTTAAGGCATTCTTGAACAAGAGATGACACCCATATCCTAGGATTAATATACAGCTTTTTCTGCCTTCAAAACCAGTACATAAATGTGACTGCAGTGCCCAGTACTCTAATGACTTAATTCCAAATTATTCTCAATTTTTCTTGCATGTTGCCAGGTATTGCTAATATCTTGACTGTTATTCAGCAATTTGGTTATACTGGTAGTGAAGATAAAAAAAAAAAAAAAAAATGACACAGAGTTTTCTCATTATGGATCACCTGAATGGTAGAAGAGAGAGTGTTTCTAATTTGATCATGTTTAAAGAGCATATACATATCTCTTCATGTCTTACCTGTGTCTGTTTCTAAACTTTCCTCACTGTTCAGGTTTGATATTGTACTTTGGCTGTCATTTTGCTCTACTTTTCTTGCACACTATGGGACTGTTCTTCTGGTGGGTAAGGACACTGCCCTTGCCTGCCTCACAATCACCCAGAGCTCCCTGCTTACCTCCCCTCGTGAAGAAGCCACTATTGCTGCTCCTTGGCACCTGGAGACCCAATTTGATCAGTATCAGATTGAGTTGCTAATCTGCATTTCTTCACTCATTTGTCTTTCCTTCTCCTTATTTTCCTCCCCACCCTCACCCCCTCTCCCCCCCAACTCTGCCCCTGCATGCAAACGAATTCTGCTGTTGCTTTGTTTGGTCTTGAAATAGAATATTTGCTCTTTGCTGCAGCTTTTTCTGTATCTGAAGACTATCAATGTTATCTTCTATAATTTAAGCAGAATCAATCATCTGACTCTTTGAATCATACATTTTCTTTGCTGTTGAGTTCTTTCAGTTGTCCCATATCTGTCTGTAAAAACTGTTTATAGGACTCCAACTGTGGCCTGGTCAATATGCTGATGCTCTAGTTGTATCTCATGAAGTACTCATAATTACACATCCTGGAGCATGAAATAGATGATTGATTTCTGTTTAGCTTGTGATTTGCCCTAATCCTTCAGTTTCTTTTATGGAAAAAAAGAAAAAAAGAGGTTCTGATGTTTTTATAGCTGTTTCTTTCTGTTAAAATTGTTTTGTATGCTTGGCTCTTGTTTTTTTGGGGTTTTTCAGCTTGCAGATTTACAGCCATTTTGGTAGTAGAATCCCTTCATATGATTGCAAATTTTGGGGGATAATCACCATATCCAGGGTATTAACATGTTCACAACTGAATTAATCATGATAAAGTCTAAACATTTATTTAAACATTGATTCTTTCATGGCAGTAACAACCAGTTCAAATGTTTGAGTTGGAGGTATTTGTGTGATTTCTGTATAGCATGTTCTACAAAGAGTATTTAGAGCTATACATACCAAACAAGTCCACAGATTTTTACCAATCATTTGCCTGGTATAAGTAAGAACAGGAATATTAATTGCTGTTCAGTCTATTTCAAGAATTCCATGGCAGAATTGTTCTGCTTAAATTGCTGTTTTATTTTTCCCCAGCAAAGTAAACTGGCAATTTGTAATTCAGTAATCAGAAACTTTTCAGGAATTGTATGCCATGTACTATGCTACTTACACCCACATATATGGTATATCTCTATATTTTAGGTTTTTCTGTTTTCCCAGGCTGGAGCTAAGTTTCAGTTGGCCTGGCAGAGTCTGCCTCTCAAAAGTAAGAAATCTGAAATATCTGGGTGGTATGGTAGAGATCATGATTCCCAGATCCAAGGTTCAAGTTTAGATTTTGTGGGATCTCCATTCTTAGAGACAAAGTTATCTGACCAATCTGTTTCTATGCAATTTCATGGTGAATGCATTTTTCATGCATTCAAATTGTAATTCTAATAATTATTTCTAAAAAGAAGAAAATAAAGAAACACAAATAGATGAAGGTCACCTTTCCAAAGTTGAAGTGTGTCTTTTACCACTCACTGTCTTCTCCTTTAAGAATAAAATTGGTAGAAGAGTACAGTTTTGAGGATTATGAATTGTTCTTCACTGTCTCACTTATCCAGAGTGTTTTGACTATTAGAGTTATTTTATGAAGGAGAATAAAGGAAGGCTCAATTACAGATATTATTTCAGAGTATATTAGATAAAGGTTTGGCCATAGCATTTTTCTTCTTGATCAAGGAAACTTCTGGATCTAAGGAACGTAAGAACTTAATGTATCTTCATACTGGTAAACAAAGATTATTATATTCTGTTTTACTGTGACTTAACCTCGGTGCATGAGATTACTTTTGTAATGGTGATATTTGTAGGTAATTAGGTCCAACCATCTCTCCAAGTAGAGTGGAGTGACAGACTGGAAACCTGATGGCGGAACCTCCTCAATGAGCAAGAATGTCCATCACAATATTCAGGATGTCAAGTAGAATTGTCAGAATAAGAACTTTTTTAAACAGGGAACTCATGACTATGCACTGGTGCAAAAATGCAACAAAGGTGGACTACAAAGGAGGAATTCAGAAATATTGCATGGTTGTGTGGGAATGGTATCAGGACAGTCAAAGCTCAGGTGGAGTTAAGACTTGCAAGGGACACTGAGGGCAACAAGAAGAGCTTCTATCACTAGTATTAAAAGGCTGAACAAGGGAAATGTATTACTGTTGCTGAAGGGTGGAGGTGAAATTGGGCGCAAAGCTGAAGTACTTTGGGATGAGATAAATAGGCCTGAAGTTAGGATGAGAGGAAATGGCCTCAGGTTGTGCATGGGAAGATTTACATTGGATATGAGGAATATTTTCTTCACTGAAATGGGTATCAAGCACTGGAACGGGCTGCCCAGGGAAGTGGTTGAGTCACCATCCCTGGAGTTATTTAAAAGACATGTACATGTGGCACTTATGGACGTGGTTTAGTGGTGGGTTTGACAGCCTTAGGTTTACGGTTGGACTCGATGATCTTAAAGGTCTTTTCCAGCCAAACAATTTTATGGTTCTACTTGGTGCCTTCTTTTTCCCAGTCTTAAGATATCAGGTGTCCCAGGCCCCTGCTTTTCAAGACAGTCTAAGGGGAAGAGAACTACCAGGAATGGGTGAGGATCAAAACACATTTTCCCTGGAATAACTCCATGGGACCTGACAGACTGCATCCAGGAGTCCTGAAGGCACTGGCTGATGTCCTTGCAAGTCCTCTTTCTGTCATCTTAAAAAGATCATAGGTTTTAGGGGAGTTTTTGGCTAAGAAAGGTAGATCTTGCACCCATCGTAAAAACAGGCCTAAAGAGACTTACGGAGAAACACAGGCTTGCAGCCTCACTTTTAAGCCCTCATGGAGTATAATGGAGTGAATCCTCTTGGAATGTGTTATGGAGATTTCATGGGCATATGAAGGAGAAGGTGATTGTGAACAGTCAGTGTGGACTTAGCAAGCGTAAATCATGCCTGACCAACCTGGTTACCTTTTATAATAAAATGTCAGGATTTGGGTACAAGGAGAGAGCAGCAGATCTTGTTTGCCTGTACTTTAGTAAGGCTTTTGAAACTGTCTTTCACACTATTTTTGTAGCAAGGATGCAGGTCCATTATGGTCTGGAGGGGTGAACACAACCTGAATGGCTGGGCTTTGGGGGTAGTGGTAGTCTGCATGTCACAGCAGATCCTGCTTTGAGCAGGCGGCTGCACTAGAGGTTTTCAGGGGTCCCTTCGGTGGACCATGTCATACCATGATTTGACAACTCTCTAGTGCTTCCAAGAAGTGAAATATAAGTAAGATAACCTAAATGGAATTACACAATTGGTATCCAGTACTTTCTTTTCAGATAATGAACTAATTAGTATAATAATGTTTGATTTTTTTCAGTGGAAAACCCATAAATTTACATTAAGGCTCTTGCTACTTTGAAGATACTGAAAATAAAATTCATTAGGACAGGAGATCAAATCCCTAGTCAAAACGTGGGAAAGCCACACAATTAAATGGCTATTAGCCCAGAAGTACTAAATCAGGTGGACACTGTATTACTAAACAACAACTAGGAATATTATGTTTTCTAACAGAAAGTTTTAACTTTATGGTTATTTAGCAATGGGATGGAGAAAGCATTTTCTAGGAGACATCTGAAAGGTAATGTTATACTTTTAATTTCTTTTTTTTTTCTGCAATGTGAAAAGTATGACGCTCTTCTGCAACAATTAATTTATTAAAAGCTTTAAAATTCCAGCATTCAGTAATGGATTTTTATTTTTATATCATAGAATCATAGAATGGTTTGGTTTGGAAGCTTGGCCTTGAACACATTCCTTGAAGGAATGGGACATCCACAACCTCTATGAGCAACCTATTCCGGTGTCTCACCACCGTCATATTGAAGAATTTCTTCCTAATCTCTAATCTAAATCTACTGTCTTTCAGCTTAAGTCCATCCCCCCATGTCCTCTTGTTGCAAACCCTTGTCAAAAGTTCCTCTCTGACTTTATTGTAGTCCCCCTTTAGGAGGCGGGTTAGTGTGGGCTGCTCTAGGATCTCCCCCGAATCTTCTCCAGGCTGAACAATCCCAACTCTCAGCCTATGTTCATAGTACAGAAGCCCCTTGACCATCCCCTGGACTCACTCCAGCAGGTCCATGTCATTCTTATGTGGAGGGCCTCAGAGCTGGATGCAGCACTCCAGGTGGAGTCTCACAAGAACAGCAGAATCGTTTCCCCTGACCTTCTGGCTTTTGATGCAGCCCAGGATAACATTGGCTTTCTGGGCTGCCAGTGCACATTGCTTGATTGTGTTGAGCTTCTCTTCACCCAGGACCCCCAAGTCCTTCTCCTCAAGCCTATTCTCAATCCATTCTTCACACATCCTGTATTTGTTCTTGGGATATCCCCAACTCAGGTACAGGACCTCATGCTTGGCCTTGTTGAACATGCGGTTCTCATTGGCCCAGCTCTCAACTCTGTCAAGGTTCCTCTGGATGGCATCCCTTCCCTCCAGTATGGTGACTGTACTACACAGCTTTGTGTTGTTGGCAAATGACAGTAAATTATCAATATAAAGTAGGCAAAATTTATTAAAGGTGTATTACTGGGTCAGACACAATTGTATTTCAAATTCAAACCTACCTTTGCTGTTACAGTTTTTAATTACTTAATATCAAATCTTTTAAATAGTAGCTGAGACAGTGATACAGATGTGTTGTACTGTTCAGGATTTTTATTATAATAGAAGTACTCAGGTCATGAACCAGCTGAACAGAAATTAAAACTCAACCAGGACAGAGAACCAACAAACCTGGTTTGTAACTATGGAGAAAAATTCTATGCATTTAAAAACATGAAAGACTAAGTAACTAAAACATACAAGATATAAAAAAGAAATAAGTGTACTGAGCAAAATGTGAGGGAAAATACCAGAAAAAGAAAAAAAAAAAAAGAAGAAATTAAGCATACTAATTATTTTCAGTAAAACTTCCTGTTCTTTGCAGCTGCTGTTGTCACCATTTTCTAAATGTAACAAGAGTAATGTATTTATTTCAAGCACTAAAACAGCAAGCAGATCTATTTTCTTTACGAAATTCTGTGTGGAAGTTCAAGTAAATAACACCTGCAGTTATTTCACAACTTATATTAACATTTTAGCGTAATTGTCTCTATTTTCATTTTCATCCTTATAATAATAATCACTCCACATGAATTGTTACACTTTTGTGGCAGTGACTTTAGAGTCACTGGATCTCATTAATATAAATGCAATTTCTGTGGGATGTGTTAACTTTAGTGAGGGTGCACAATTTATGAATTGGTTTGGATTTTTGTAACTAATTTGTCAAAATTAGGCCTGAGTCTTATTTTCCCTTGTGCATGAGTGTGCATCTGCTTATTATGTTTCTTTGTCCTGCATTACCCCTCAGTAGTTCTGTAGATTTACGAAGTCAGATTGCGCATTTGCATGTATGGAGAATTTCAGAGAACATGCTTTCATGCATGAAGGCTGAACGTAATTACCTTATAGAAATGTTTGGGAACAGTTTATTTACTGGACTGTTTAATCCAGAGCATAGAAGAAAACAATATCCAACAAATTCTGAAAAGTTACTTTTTCAAAAAATGTTGTGCAATTCAGATTTTTTCCTGAAATTACTTGTTTTTTACTGTTGCAGATGATGATAATTAATGTTTAGTTTGTTTGGAGGTTTTCTTTTCTTGGATGCGGATTTTACAAAACTCATTAATTCCATATAGTGAAATATATAGTAAAAAGTTATTTGTGTGATCATCATATTTATCTGTAAACAAAATAAATAAACCCTCCATTATTTCTGTTCCACAGGACTGTTTTAAATGTTCTATAAAGTGCTTGTCTTCTGTAAATCCTAGCCAAGAGGGAAATTGTGAGTGGCCTTAACTTTTTCTGGGTAATTCTAATACATTTTTCTATACCAGGAAAAAAGAGAGTGCCATATAGCTTTGCGTGGGGACATGGGGTTTTAGAGATTCTAATGGTAGGTGTGATCCTAACTGGCTAAGGACAGCAGTCACAGTAGGTTTCCATCAGGCTTGATGACCTGCTCGTCTGAATGTTGCATCCTTGTAACCTGAAGTGTAAAACTGAGGATAAATACAAATGTTACTTACGATTTGGCATTCCTCTAACTTTGCATAGCAGCTAATGATTTTTCTAAACCAGCTTATGAGATGGGCTTATAATCCAAAGTAGCATATTCACTAGCTAGTTTTGTGGGATTCTTAATATAATTTATGTTTTAAAATTTGATTGAAAGCATTTGGAAAATGGAACAGTTTTGATTTACTCTACATTCATTTACCCTTTCAGTCAAACATTTTGCAACTATGTACTCTTAAGATTGCATCAACTTTTCTCCCTTAACATGGGTAGTTTTGGCTTTGCTTTTTGATCTGACACTGAAATGCTAGATTTTTATCAGACATTTGGGCAAAACTCTGGCCAAAATAAACTATTCTGTGTGTTTATAAATTAAAGATAAATATTTATGAGTGTTTAAAAGCTCTGGACTGAAAAAAGATTTTGAACTAATGGAGGTAGATGATGAATACCAGTATCTGTCAAATATCGCTTCCTCTGGGAACCTTTTCCTTGCATGCAAAGCTTGACTCTCTGACTCTATACTCTCGAGCATTAGAGGAAGCCCTTCTCTGCTGGGCACCAGGAAATCACTGAGTACATTGTTCCTGAATTCTAGGATGTTTGTTTCATCAGCATCCAAGAGTGCCTGTTTGCTGATGTCAAAGTTGGCACCTTCCAAACTACATTAAAACCCAGTTTTAGTATTACATTCTAGATCCAGTATACATTTTGACTCTTTGTATTTGAAAATGGTAACTGTATATATGTTCATAGAGTGTTCTGTTCTGCAACAACACTTTCAGAAATACATATTGTGGGAAGTCAAAGCAAGTTTTTTTTCAGTTTGTTTTACCTAGTAAGTTTGTTTTGGCCAATTAATGTTGTGCAGACAATGTCACAAGTCTTTTCTATTTTGGCTGTTGCATAGACCTACTTCTGCAATGTAATTTATAGTAATTGGATTATTGAATGACTATAATAGTTATCAAGAATGGAAGTAATAGATACAGGCAGAGCAATTTCATGCTTTTCAGATGAGATTATATTACATTTAGGATAGATTACAAATTACTTGATGCCTTCACCAATTTTAATTAACTTTAATATCTAAGAAGAAAAAAAACCCTGCTAAATTGTCAATCATTGTAACTTCACTTGTTATTTTACAGCTAGCAGTTTTCTGTGCTAAGGATTCTGTCTTTTGAGTTGTTGACGTATTTCCTTTTCATGGTCTTTACAAAATGTTATTCTGGTCTGTCCTTGAAAGTGAAGTGCGTGATCTGCTGGACTGAGATCAATTCCTCATCAGCCTGCCAATGACTTTTCTGTTTGGGACAGGACTTTTGTTGAAGCTTTAATGCATCTATTTTGATGTTTTGTCCATGAAAGCCATTTAATGTATGGCTTGAGATATCTGAATTAAAATTGATGAGTTTTAGGATTAAATGCCAGGCCCCATATTCCCTCTCCCAAGCCATGGAAACCTGCTCAATGACAATGCTTGCAAAGTAGGCAGTGCAGTTCTTGCTGCCGTGCTAGTTACTGACCTTGCTGATTCCACTCTCTCTGTACGTATGCCACTAAACTTAAATGTTTTCACAGTTCTAACTTTTAGACTTACTTAAGTCACTAAAGCTTGCAGGGAACCTTTTCCCAGTGTGGCAGATGTCTGCACAGATGCTCATTTTAAGCATGACCCATCTCTATACTGTAATGGTTGTGCCATGATGACAGAGGTTAGCCTATCTGTACTGAAATAGTTTAATTTTCACAATTAGATGGCCATTTTAAATAGAACTTACTTTCAGGCTGAGAAAAATCTCCCAGAATGTAAAATTTAATTTACAGTATGGCACTTAACAAAACCCTCAAGCCTTCAAAGCCAGAAGCAATGAATTTTGATAGTGAGGGTCAACTGTCTGAACCCTGAGAGCACCACTGGGGTGCAATGCCCCCGCCCAAGGCCCAAGAGCCCCATTTCAGCCCAGCCCAGCACCCTCTGTCCCAAATTGAGCCATCTTAGCACGAGCTTTCCTCATGACTTCTTGTTTGGGTTTCCTGGGCTGGCCATGTCCTGCACCTTTGCCTGGTGGTCTGTTGGCCTGGTGGCCTCTGTGGTCTGTTGCCAGAATTACCTTTGCTGCCCGCTCGCCATCCGCTTGGGAGCACCCTTTCCTCCTGCTGCTCCCGGACACCGAGTGCCTGCTGTGCAGGAGCTGGCTGTGACAGCTGGGCACCTGCCATTGCCACAGGGATTGCCTAAGGCTGTGTTTAGTCCTGTACCTGGTGTTTTTCCTCAAATAAGGTAGAGAGTGGGATAAATGATGAGCAGGTGGCATTGATTTTGTTTATGTGTATAGAAAATATGTGCAAAAAGTACAACTGAAGGGATTTTATTTTCTGCTACAAACTGCATTATAGTCTATAAAATTCTGAATTTCAAAACAGTAAGAAAAGAAGTGAAGGTTTATAATAAAAGGCTTTATTAAATACACTGCCAATTGAGTAATCTTTCAGAAGACTGTTGCTATAGTACTTTTCATGTTCATTATTACGAACTAAACAAAATAATGCAGACTGTAATAACAAGTAATTTTTGTAACCTAATCAAACCATTTCAATTTTGGAATGTATTTCTTCTGTAATTTATGGACAACCCATTACCATTTTGGCAAGGCAGATTTATTATTTCTGGCTTCTCTGATAAGTGTCATGTTTCAAGTGATAATGAGTCTGTAACTTCACTTGGCAGTTTGTTTAATGATCTGGTGAGTGTAATTTTTTCCTCTGGTAGAAAAGCTAATGTACCCTACTGCAGCTTGAAATGTTGCCTCTTGTTCTGTTACTATGAACAAATGAAATTAATTGATTCTGATTTTCTTTCAAATCTGTAGTGGTACGTTACAAAATAGGTGTCATCTCTACAGTCAGAATTTTCTTTCTAATGTGTCTGTGCTGTCCAGTAAAGGGTCTGATAAAATGACAACAGTAGTTGGAGATAAAGAGTCAAATGAGGAATATTTCATCTCTGTGTTTCCATGGAGAACTAATGTTGCATCCAAATCTCCTCTGTTCTAGAGAAAGTTTGACCAAAGTCCAAAAGAAAGCAACATTTTTATTTTTTTTTCTCATTTCAGTAATGAAAATTGGTATTCATTGGAATCTTCAAATAATAAAACATATTTATTTTTATAATTTCAAGTTGTTTTTTAGACACACTTGAAATTCAAAATTCACAAGTTCATCATAAATAAGTTGGGAGATGGAAAATGTAGATGATAAAGGTTAGGGCAAATACAGGGCAGTATTTGGTTTTCATTGAAGCCCAAAGTTAACATCACAGCTGAGGACAGTACTATAAAGTGTAATCTTAACTGTTTTTAGCAGGAGATACATTTTGAAACCTAGTAATGTTAGTGACAATATTTTATTACTAATTGCTTTCCCACCAAGATGAGCAGTGACTACAGTATATGCTTTGATAATTTTTTCAAAATTCTTTTTTCAGACTGTCTTGTGATCCAAAGAGCATTCACATTTGCACTGGACTGACAGATGTTCCTTATCACTGTAAGAGATGTAGCACAGAAATTTTGAATCTGAGACCACAACTACTCCATCTGATTGCAGTGCTTGACATTCAGCTAGCAGTGGAGGTTCCCAAAAAGTCTCACTGGATAGTAAATGAATTTGTTATTTTATTCTGTGTGGAGGAGCTATGTACTCCTCATTTTAAAGTTAATTAATATTTTGAAATGTGTTATGTGCAAGTATGAATAATGTTTCCTGTCATTGATAATAGAACTTTATTTTATGCGATACATGCAAGTGTTTTTCATAACCTTCTGTAGTCAATAGAACTTGGTTGGATACTCAAATGGAACATTTTTGTATCTTCCTCTATCAGGCTCCTAAGGCTTTAATATTAAAATAAAAAGAAAAACTAGGAAACTAGCTATGATAGAGGGAAACTTGAAGCTACTCCTCAGGACTTCTGCAATAAGTGACAAATTAAGGGATTATATCTCATTTATGAAGTCTACACTTTCTATTAGTGTGGCTTTGTAGTCATGGTATGATTAAAAGCTGAAGACTACAGCCAGCGCTGAGTATGAAAGGCATCTGTGCCACACATAAGTGTCAATTGCTGGCTCTGCCTTGACACTAAGTTGAGGATTTCAGGATTACTGTCCCATATGTTGCATGTGAAAGCAAGCAACATGCTCACAGCAAGGAATATGGTTAAATAGGTGCAGGTATATTAAATGCATCTGAGAGAAGTCCTGTGACACTTCTCCAGCAGAGGTGGTGAAAGACTGAGAAAGCATTCCGAGCTGGATGTTCACATAGACACCTACTCTCCCTTCTTCCAAACTATTTACTTTTTTTTATAGTATCATAGAACCCGACTAACTATATTAAGAATCAAATCAGATTAATGATTTTATCATTTTCCTGTTGTTCAGTATAAGGCAGTAGACTTGGTCTTCTCATTTGATGGAGAAGAGAGATTTTGCTTGAGTTCTGGGAGAGAGCCAGCAGCTCTGCAGTTTCAGCTGGGTATGTGGGGGGGGCGTGTGTGTGAGTTGCAGCTGACAGGCAGAGTCTAATGTATGTGTTTTCTTCTTATACTGATGAGATTTTGAGGTCTGCAACATTCAATAGTTAGTCATGGCAGGACACTATTAGGCTCACCTTTCTAGTACTAAGTTTGTTTTAAGACTTAATTGCAGTTCCCTTGTAAATCCAGGTGACTGTGTGTCCTTTTTTTGAGCCTACCACACATAATTTTAACTAGAGTAGCACATCTGTTCTAAGTGTGTTGTCCTTTTAAAGCAAGAGCGTTATGCGATGTTACTGAATCATAGGAATTATTGCACTACTTTTCTTTTCATCTTTTTTCAAACCTAGATGTGGCTGATTTAATAATTTAAAAATGTGTGTGTGTATGTATGTATGTGCTGGTAGCGGTGCTGGGGCATAATTATGGAAGTAGAAGAGGAAAGACGTAAAGAAACCTTTTTCCTTTTGGAAATAATATGGAAAAAATCAAACTACCATTAGGTAAAGGAAAAAAAAATCACCTAGTAGTACTATATTTCACTCTTCAATTATTGTGGAATTTTCTACATTCATGTGAAATGCAGTGGTGCAGTTTTGAAATACTGCCATCTTTTAGCTGTGTTCTGAGAGCAAAACTGAAGTTGTTAAGTTTTTCTGTCAAGTGAGTAGTTGAATACTTTACAGTGTCTATTGACTCCAGGAAGAATTGAAATTTCTTCTCTTTGAGAGTGTTAGAGAATGAGGTCTTCATATCAGAACGTTACAAAAAAAAAAAATTAAAAAAAAATAAAAATTACGGGATAAATGTTTCTTAGGATTTATTTCTCTTAAGAATGACATATTTTGGGCACTAATCAGTTAGCCACTGTCATTTTAAAATGCTTGATTCATTTGAAATGTGAGTCAGTCCCTCGTTTTGAGTCTTAATTCAGATTAACTGCAGGTTTGAGGATATACACTTGAGTATCTCATTTTAAGCTTTTAAAGATCAAAGAGTTTCTGTCTAGCTTCAAAGTCTGTTACTAAAAACCCTACATAAACAATTAAAGCTGACTCAGTGTCTTTGGAGAGAGACTTCTTAACATACGTACAACATAGTAGTTAACAAAAAATCAGAAGTATCTTAAGGGATTTTTGTGTGCTTATGTTTTTTAGTTATTTTCAGAGTACCTGCAAGTTGTACTAACACAACTAGGTAACAACTACTGAAAGAGACAAAGGTTGGTAAGTAAAAATAATTTTTTAGGAATAATCAGGCAACTGAAGCAAGAACTTTTCTGGACCTTTTTCAGTTTGTTTTCTGTCCCTAGTGAGTTGCTGGGTAATTGCATATGCTGAAGGCTACCTGAAAGATGTAGGCATGTTTTTAAGCTTTATTTCCCAGGAGCTATTTTCTTTCCATAGTACACATTTTAGCTTAATTCATCTTGTTTTAACTGGGTGAATATATATCTATAGATTATTATTCATGTTGTGGAATAAGAATGGGTTGGTACTCACATAGTCACTTGGGAACTGAACTTCTGTGAGGGGGGGCGGGGGGGTGCAAGATGATGAAAAGAAAATAATTTTGATGAAAATAATAACATCTGATAAAGTAACATTTATACAAGCCCTACGTATACTTCCTATTTAAATGCCTTGAGACCCAATTATGACACTTCATTCCTTTCTGTTTTAGTCATGTAATCCTAATTTTAGCTGATTTAAGGTGATACTCAGTAAGCTTTTTCTATTTCATGTCAGTTATTCCTCTTTTAACAGTGCTTGTTGAAAACATCCCTGGCCAGCTATGTCCTCGTATGTTTGCAGGACTCCTTATGTATCATCAAGACTTTCCTTACCAATACCTCTCAGCTTGACTATGTACAGCTACCGACTTTTCACCTATTGTTTAAAAAATGGCCCTTTAGACTGTGGTTGCATCAAGTATTTGGGGCTGCTTCTTTGAGATGCAGAGGTTCATTGCCACCATCACAGGGAGGTCCTATTCACAATGGTATGAACAGTTTACACTTTCCTGGTATTCCTGTTACATAAGAAGCATCAAGGACATAAAATATACATGTCTCCAGGAAGGCTGAAACTCTGAAATAATTGTTAATTCACATTACTTTGAGAAAATTTTCTGACTATGGGTATAGTGATACTTTGTATTAATGCTGTGAAAAACAATACTTGTGATACTGCGATGCTGTGAAATGACCCAAATTCAGAAATGAGTAGGGTGGACACCAGAAAAAGTTTGGTTTGCTGCAACTTGTGTGTCATGAAATGGTCTACCATCAGCAAGTTTGCAGCATGTTTAAGGCAGTGTTGCTTGGATATGATTTACTCTCGCAGAGTTGGTGTAGCACAGCACTGGTTTTGCAGGGCTTCAGCCTGTGTATGGCAGAGGCAGTGAGAGCAAACAGCTGCAGAAGAAGCCCAGGGTGATGTCCTCTCTGCCAGGAACATGTACACTTACACATGTAATGGGAGAAGCTTAAAAAAAAGAAGGTATTCTGGTTTTGGGCTTTGCTTGCATCTTTCACTGAAAGGCTCATTAGTAAGCATTCACTGTATGAAATACACAGTTACATTCTTAGGCACTTTTAGCATCCTTTAGGATTAGCCTCTCAGCAGTGCTATTAACAGGAAAGACTTAAAACCAATTTTTGTTTTGAAGAGAATTAAAGGCAGAATAAACCTTAAACATCACATCTTTTACTTAAGAAATCTCTACTGGTAAAATTGGATTTATAGCCCACTGGAACTTGTGATCAAAATGAATGTGGAAAATAAATTTTCAGCTGCCAATTCAGGCATCAAAAAAAGATTTGTTTGGTTAACTTTTGGTGCCCTCCTCTCAAGCATTTTGTATGTCGTATTAGAACCTGTGACTGAATATCTGTTTAAAAGGCATGAGCAGTGGGAAAGTTTATGCACAGCCTGCATTCTTAGTTTAAGTGCAATTGAGTGAGCTGATTTCTGTACAAGGAGCTTCAAAACATGGAAGTCAGTATCCTGTAGAGTTGAAAATTCCAGTAGTCCTTACATATAGTTTCTGTCAAATTATTTACGGTAACACGCATTCAGTTTTTCACACTGAACAGGTATATGAGTCAACTGCTTACCAGTCTTGTGTGTCTGAAAATCACTGCAAACAGCTTTAAAAATCCAATCTGGTAATAGTTGTGCAAGATTCATGAGTTTTTTTCCCTCAAAAGAAAGGGAGAGTGTTGCCTCCTCAGTGAAGGTATTGCCTGGGTACTTTACAGAATCATAGAATAATTTGGTTGGAAGATCATCCAGTTCCAACTCCCTACCATGGGTAGGGACACCTTCTGCTAGACCAGGTTGCTCAGAGCTCCATCCAACCTGGCCTTGAACGCTTACAGAGGTGGGGCAGCCACAGCTTCTCTTGGCAACCTGTTCCAGTTCCTCAGCAATCTCATAGTGAAGAATCTCTTTGTAGTATCTAATCTAAACCTACCTTCTTTCAGCTTAAAGCCATTCCTCCTTGTCATATCACTGCATATTCTTGTAAAAAGTCCTTCTTCAGCTTCTCTTGTTGGCTCCTTTAGATACTGAAAAGTCTCCCAGGAGCTTTTGCTTCTCCAGGCTGGACAATTGCAGGTTGCTCAGCATGTCTTCAGAGAATTGCAACTTAACTGCTTTATTTATTGCAGGCTTTTTCCTTAACAAAAAATTGAATGTAGACCTGTGTTTGGGTTTTTGCTGAAATCATAGTTATTTTGAGTTTTGGGAATGGCTCTGAAGTTAACTGCATCTGTACCGTCTCACGGTTGGAACTTGTTTGTGGTAAGTGCTTCTGGAGCAAGCCAGAGAAAGCTCATGTCTGACAGTTTGGTAGCCTGTAGTCATGCTCTTCCATCCCTTCCTTGTCTAGGTATGAACACAACCTCTAGGTATGAACACAACCAGAAAACAGTGCTCTGCCTCAGAAGCCTGTTGTGGGTCATACTTTCAAGACTCTAAACAATTGGATGCTGTGTGAAAGGAGATTATAAAATACCTTACATGAGGGATTGCTGACATGTACTACATTTCTACCTTTTTCACATATTGAGGAAGGCAATCTTTCTTAGTGACTTTTCTGTCTTCTACATTCTTTTAATAGGAATTTTTTTTTTCCATCAGTGAACTGTCCTTCTGATATTGCATAGGCAGAAAAGTAACTGGCTGTTCCAGGTACAAGTCATAATCAGCTTAAAATAGAATAATTTAAATTGAAGGGTTGGTCTTACTTTTTCAAGAATATGAAAACTATGAATGTTTCAATTTCTGTAGTGCTGTACTATTGTGGCTGTCACTCAGGCTTTTCCTGCTAATCCAATGAAAGACTAATGTGTTATGATTAAGTACAATACTTCTGGCAATCCTTTAAGGCAATATTATGACCAAAAGTAAATTAGTTATGAAAATATTCTGTTTTATTTTAATAAAAAAGCATTCTGTTTCATTTAGAAACAAATAGAAAATCTCTGTAATGAAGAATGCTTTAAAGTCATTTCCTTTTATGTTTAAATTATTTTTGGAAAGAGAACATCGCAATACTTTTTGGGAGAACAGTGCAAAAATATCTTAGTAAAACTTGTAATTTAGTTAATATGCATCTCAAAGGCTTATGAATTATACTCTAGGTGCTTGTAATAAACAGCATTTTTGTATTTTTTAATAGTGATAGACAAATGTACATGTTGTAAAAGGAAAGATATATTCAATCCTCTTAATATTTTTTGTAAGTAAAGGCTTTGGAATACTTTGATAAGAGTTTACTTTTGACAAAATAGTCTAATATAAAGATACATAGCCTAATTCATTGCTCTTCTAGTCTTCCATCAACACAGTTCTTGTGGAGATAGAAGAAAGGCACAGTGTATGAAATCATTCTCCATTCCTAATTGATAGAGGTCCTCAGTACCTATTAAAGAGAAAAAATGGAAAAAAAAATATACAGAGATTTAACATCTTACAAAGAAAAGCTAACACATCTGTTAGTTGCTACTTGTGAGATATCTTAGTTTTACTGGGGTTAGTATTGTTTCTCCTATTGCTGTTAAGCGCTGTTTATCCCAGGTAGCACACCAGTGGGGATGATCCTGCAGAATTAGGGCAGATGCTCCCACTTTCTCATAATCACTGTCAAGGGTTGGATTTGTGATCTTTCAAATTTGTAGATAGGTATTCAGCATGAGTCAAAAAGCTCTTATCAAGTGCTGTGTTTGGCTGGACTGTATTGCCATTGGCTGTTTGACAGAGATTTTCCTAATTTACAAGTTGTCTTGTATGTGCCTATACGGCACGTACAGGATAACCAGGAGTTCAGGCCTGGCAGGTATGGGTTTAAGAAAGTCAAGTCCTGCCTGATCTCCTTTTATGGCCGGGTGACTCACCTAGTGGATGAGGAAAAGGCTGTGGATGTGCTTACCTGGGCTTCAGCAAAGCCTTTGATACTATCTCCCACAGTACTCTCCTGGAGAAGCTAGCAGCCCACAGCTTGGACAGGTGGAATTTTTTGTTGGATTAAAAACTCGATGTCCAGGCCCAGACAGTGGTGGCAAGTGGTGATGCATCCAGTTCGCAGATGGTCACTAGCAGGATTCCCCAAGGCCTGGTATTGGGGCCAGTCCTGTTGTATATCTATTTATGATCTGGACAAGGGGATCAAGTGCACCCTCAGTCAGTTTGCTGATGACACCAAGTTGGGTGGGAGTGTTGATCTGCTGGAGGATAGGGTGCCTCTGCAGAGGGATCTGGACTTGCTGGATCTATGTGCCAATGCCAACTCTATGAGGTTCAATAAGGCAGTGGCAGGTCCTGCACTTGGATCACAACAACCCCATGCAGTGCTACAGCCTGGGGGAAGAGTGGCTGGAAAGTGATCCAGGGGAAAAGGTGTGCTGGTCAACAGCAGCGGCACATGAACAGCTGAATGTGTGCCTAAGTGACCAAGAAGGCCAATGGCATCCTGGCCTGGATCAGCAATAGTGTGGCCAGCAGGACCAGGGCAGTGATTGTCCCCCTGTACTCAGCACTGGTGAGGCCACACCTCAAGTGCTATGTTCAGTTCTGATGCTGTAGAGTGTCCAGAGGAGGGCAGAGTAGATGGTGAAGAGTCTGGAGAGTAAGTCCTGTGAGGAACACCTGAGGATGCTGGTGTTGCTTAGCCTGGAGAAAAGGAGTCTCAGGGAAGGTCTTACTGCTCTCTGCAACCACCTAAAAGGAGGTGGTTGTAGCCAGGCGAGGATCAGCCTCTTCTGCCAAGCAACCTGCAACAGGACAAGAGGATAAAGCCTCAAGCTGCTGCACCAGGGGAGGTCCAGGTTGGACATCAGGAAAAATTTCTTCACAGGAAGGGTTATCAACCATTGGGACGGGCTGCCCAGGGAAGTGGTGGAGTCACCATCCCTGGAAGTGTTCAAGAAACAATGGAGGTGGCACTGAATGCCATGATTTGTTTGACATGGTGGTGTCCAGTCAAAGGCTGGACTCGATCTTGGAGGTCTTTTACAGCCTTAATGATTCTATGGTTCTATGATTAATGCACACTAAAATACTGCCTTACAACATATTCTGAATGTCAGGAACAATGTTTCATGGTACTTCAGTGTAGAAGCCAGCACTTCTATATTTCTTTTACAAGTATTCTGTTTCTAAAGCTACTTCAGTTCATGTCAGCAAGAAGGTTTTAAATTTTTTTGCAAGATTTTAAAATACTTTTTTTTCCCATTCCAGGAAAATGACATGACAAACAACTGAATTCTGTCACTTCCTGTCACTTTTGTTCCTTTTTCTTCCTGGAAGTGAAAGTGTTTGTCATTTTAAGGAGGGCTGTTGTCATTCTTTAATGGTGAATTAAGATTAGCTAAGGTAGCTTCTCTGTTAAGTCTCATGAAAATGTTAAACTATGTGCTAAAAAGAGAAGACATGGAGGGTGTGTTTTTTTTTTTTTCTCTATGAATGATGCATAACTTTGACAACTCAATGTCTCTAATGAAAAGAAATATCAGGAGTATTTTTTTCATACACGGCAGATTTTTTGATTGGTTTTCTTTCAGCGTGGACAATTCTAAAAGCACTAAAGTGGTGTTTAAAGAGGAGAGTTTAGTTTTATTTTTGTAGTTTCTATTAAACTTGCATTTTTATAGAAAAAAGGGAAAGCATGTTTAGCAACATTCTGTAACTTAAATGCTTCCATTTGTAAGTCTACAGTTTTACGAGAAAGGTAATTTTTGCTAAGGTGCTCACAAGCACCACTGAATTTGATTTTGCAGTGGCATTTTGGATGTGCTGAGTTGTACTTTAAACAAAATTTAAACATGCAAAATGCTTTTGTTTGATACATGTGGTAGAAATATTTTATTATTCAGCCTATTTTAAAAGAAAGTGCTCCCTTTAAATTAATTTTAATTCAATTAAAACAAAACCTTGGTGCACATTCTGCTCTGGCTTTTGTATATTTAGATTAAATCTTTGAAAAGTTTTATGTTTCTACCCGGCAACTTAAAAGAATGACCATTGCAAAAGTTAGCATTTTATCCTTAATTTCTTTTTCTTTTTTTTCACTTGCACTATATTCTTTTGTCTGCTTCCTGTTGACCAGTGGTTCTCTTACTACAGTGTGGGAGTACGGTCAGAGGACTACCAGGACTGGAAAAGGAAGAATAAGAAGAAAAGCAAAAACAAAGACAGG
>JAWWEE010000105.1:97283871-97310901 GCA_035221455.1 Xenops minutus
AGTTTTCTCTTTGTATAAGTGTATTGTAATATCTTCAATAAAATTGTAACTCATAACCTCTCTGGTAGTGGGTCCATTTCTTCTGCTGGTTTACCTTCAAACCACCACAACGGGACACCTCCAAAGGTTTTTATTGACACGTCCTTGTGTCTTAATTCTGGAGTGGATCAGCCAGACTCCAACCGTGCGGTCACTCAGATCAGCCTATTGCTCAGAGGCCTCCTGTGGGAAGGAGCGGGGCCAGCATGGTCATTCTCCTTCTGAGCAATATAGTCCCAGGTGCTCCCATATGAGACCTGATTTACAGATACTTGCAGTGTTTCCAGTGGAAAATAAGTCTATTTAACTAATTATTTTCGTTTTGCTAGTGGCTTGATCTGACTTTCCCTTGGTTGCTACTGCCTGAGCAGTAACAGGAATGTATGGGGAAGGCAATAATGGACTTTTAGATTGGGAAATGGTCACCCATGGAAGCACAATCTAATTAATGTGGGGAGGGGTGAATATAATACCATTTTTAAATAAAATTTGCTTTGTCTCTTGGTCACTGACAATTCATATTTTGAGCAAAACATCCTTCATTTGCTTAGAAAACTGCAAATACTGAAGAATTCATTTACCAAACCAGTAGCACGTAGACATAAAGAGAAGACCAGTAAGGAGAAGGCATCAGGGAGTGACTCATGTTTATTTTATGGTTGAGTAATGTATGGGGAGTGCAGTCAAATTATGACTCCTGTTTACATCAGAAAATTCTCTGAATTAGAATAGAAAACAACATGAAAAAAATTAATCTAACTGGGTGAAAAAAACCCTTTTAATAGAAAATTCGTTTTGGGAAACAGCAAGTTTTAATCAGTGTTGAAATCTTAGGGACCCATCTATATGTACTTTAGTGTAATACATATCTACCAGTGTGCAGTACTTGCACACAGGCATCACAAAGTTAAGACTGCCACCCATTTACAGTTTCTTTTTAAAAACTACTAGGAAGATGCATGCTTTGGGAAGATGCAGTTTTTCATTATTTGAAAGGTGATATCTGGGACAAAAACTGCTTTTGCTTTCCTATGGAGTAACACACAAAGTTGAGCAAGTTTAATGTGTCTAAGTGCCTTTTTTTGTGGAGATTATTGCAATGCATGGGAACTGAGAGGTGGAACGCTATCTCCTGTGCTACAGCAGAAGGCTAGGGGGTCATTTGATCATCTGGGGGAATACGTTTCTAAAACTGAAAACATTTGATTTTCAAGAGAATGTAGCTTTTTTTCAGACATTCAGCCTTTTCTTATCCAAATTCATGGACTGTGCACCTTCTCAGAGCCCACTTTGGACTCACATACCACTGACTACTGAGCAGTAACTCCTCTGAATATCATAAATATAGAAAGGCTTCAGGCATTCAGTAAAATACATTTCATTTTATGCTGAAGGAAAGAACTTAATCCTTAGCAACTTGCATGGTTCTAACAGATAAAATTAAATTACTGAAACATGGAAACCTGCTGTATTAAGAGAAGTCTTGAAAAATTACTTTCTTGAACAGCATTTTTATGTGGAAATATGATTCATTTAGCAGCAGCTCATGCATGTGATTACTGACCTCGTAATTGATTGTTTGAACTATAAGTTTGTAAACGTGTATGCTTTAGTTTCACAAGAATATTAACTGGCTCCTTTGAATATTTAAAAAATCAATCAGGTATATGGAACTAGATATTTTTGTTACTTTACTTTTCTTTGAAGACAAAACATAACTGCTTTTAAAATGAAATGCACATGTTTAAACCATGGAGAACAATAATCTTTTTTAAAAAAATGATTTTCTATTCCTTGCAGAACAACCTCTCAGTGAATTAATGAGATTTTGACAGATTTTCTCTGTGTAGAACAGGTTTTTGATGAATCCCTTATTGCTAGTTCAAATGAGTACTCTTCTTTTAAATAAAAGGTACATTGCTCCTTTAATTGAATGATTAAAAAATAAATAAGAGGACCAAAATCCATACAGCAAACACTATTGCTATTCAGCAAAGACAGTGCAGGGAAATTAAGTTCTGGATACTTCTGGATTTAGAAGAACACATGTCTATTCACTTGAAATTTGCCATTCTACTTGTCATCTGCTGGTTACAAAATACGTATTTAATAATTTTTCCAGCATAAGTAGTTGAAAGCAAAAAAGGATATTCTTATATTAACTTCCTTTTGAAGAAATAGTAGAGATGTTCATGTTCCATTACTGATTTCTTTTTTCCAGAAGTCTTAACTGTTGTCCTTTCCAGTAGGATTTGTGAATGAAGTAGTATTATTACTGATGCCGAAAAACTTAGGTATGAAAGGAACTGTTAAGAGAGTTTGTTCTTTTAGCAGCAAAGGTATTTATTCGAGCAGTGCTGCAAAGCTAGCCAGCTCACACTGGACAGATTGGCTTCAAATCAACAGTGCAAAATGAGCCATTTTATACATTTCACTACATGATTGCAACATACAATTTTACATAGGAATAAGATTACAACATCTGATTATGCATATTAATGATTAGATGGAGACTAGGCAGAGTCTGGGTGGAGCCTTCCAGAATCTTTTGGCATCAGGATTAGGTGGTCATTTGAGGTCTTCAACCTCACTCTAAGGGTCTTTACCTCTTCTTCTTTACCTTGACCTCTTCAGCCTTCATTGTTCATGACCTAGTCACTGAAGCTTACAGAAACTACTGGCTTAAGGCCATTTGCTCTATTCAAATGTCTACGTTGTCACAATTAACAGCACAAGGTTGTTTGTATATAGTTTTCTAAGATCAGGTCCAGTGTTTTGAACAGAACACATCTCCATGTTCTCTGATAAACTCAAGCAAAGCAGGTGCTGAACAGTTTCTGCTGATCCAGTTAACCATTTCTGGGGTTCATCCTTGTTTCATTAGTGAGGAAATGTGATGTCCTGTCTCTTAGATAGATATGGGACATCTAACAGTACTCACAGTTAAAAATGGACAGGAATGATTTTGGCCAAGCAGGATTGTTGAAAAATCTATGGTGTTATTTTCTGTGTTTGCACTGCCTACAGACAAACTATTTGCAGTCCCACAGGTGCTGGTTCCAAACCAGGAACACTATTTGAGTAGCAAACTTGCAGCAGTATCACAAGAAATATTTTCATTGTGACTGACTACAGCCTTGTCTTACCTTACTCGCCTTCCTGACAAGGCTTGTCAGGTATACTTTCTGTGCACTTTTCTTAGTCTGGCCTGGGGCTCTGTTACAGCTCCTTCAGCTGTAATAGCAATTGCATAATGACAAGGCAATTGTTTCATATCTGTTTTGATTTTAGTTTAGTTTTGTAGGAAAAAAGCCATTTTTTCCCCACAGGATTTCATACACTTTTCATACATTTCTATGACTAATAAGCTGCAAACTCCATGTAGGATGAACTGTGGCCATAGGAGAAAGGTATAGCTCAGAGGACCAGAGGTGCCGAATGACAGCAAAGGAATTAAATTGCAAGAACAGAAGATGACACACAGATCCCAAGTCTATAGGCAACTCAACAGTGTTGAATTACTGATCATGGAGGGAATGAATTCTTTGGAACAAAGTAAAATTGGTTTTAGGAATTCAAAGAAGAAAAGCATCTGATAATAAAGCATATCATTATATTAAAGTTAAATGGTATGTGGAATTGCAGACCAAAGAAGAAAAAGGGATTTTTTTTTCCTCATCTCTAAGTGCTTCATGATCTCAATTTTCTTCTGTTTGGGTTAGTTGTAGTTAATTTTTTTCTCTATGGAGAAAGACGAGTATGAAATGTGGCTCTACAATGAGATGCTTAAAAAAAAATCAAAGCAGCTCACTATTGGAGTAACTTCAGCAGAACTGTGTAGGTATGTGCCTAGACATAAAAGTTACGGAGAATCTGAGCATGGGAGTGTAGTTCCTCATTATTTTATTTGGAACTAAGCTGAAAGTGAGTTTTGCTGACCAGGGTATTTTCATTAAGCTATTTTATAGCCTGGCCCCATAAAGAGATGCATTGAAATAACTGAAGAGGTTGCAAATTTGGGGATTGGAGATCTGGTTTGGATTCTTATATTGCTTTTGCCACCAAACACATTTTAATTAAATCTTGAAGTCTTGTTTACTTAAGTATCTCATTGCAGTGCTTGGAAAGAGTGCTTCTAAAATGGGTATGTATTTATGTAACTTTTTCACTGTCTTGCATTTGCATAGGGCACAACAGTACCATGTTCTTCCCAAATGTTTTTTGTTAATAATCTATCAGTTTTGATTTTGTCTCCCTTCTGTGGTACCATTAAAAATATTGAATTGATTTATGAATGGTGTAATAATGATTTTAATAAGTATTCATAAATAATAATTTACATATCAATTAATTATGGCAAGAGTTGTTAAGTAAGTTCTTGCAATATTCCATCTAGTCTCTGCTTTTTTTCTCCTGCTTCCTTTATGCACCTCTCTTACAGACTGAGAAACAAAATATTCTTAGCAAATGAGAAGGTATTTATGATGAAAGAAACCTGATGGAAAAATGTTTCAGCTTTTCTTAAAAGTATTTTTTGGGCCAAGTTCTTGCAGCAGTCTAATATATTAGAGATTCTGAAATAATTTGTGCAACAATTATGTGTAGTTGCTGTTAGTATTTGCATGACCAATAATTTTTAAATTTGCTTTGTGTGTTCTGCCATATAACAACTGACTTAAAAATAGTGTTGGGTTTTTTTGGGTTATTATATGGTCTAACAGATTTCAAGTTGGATATAGGCACAGTCTAATTCTTCTCAAAAATCAAATGTTGGAGTACTTGAAAATGTTTTGATAAACAACTGAATTTAATATTGTGAAGTGTAATTGCCTTCACTAAATTCACTAAATTATAGGTATGTATTCATATTTAGCCATGGGTTTGTGTAATTGCAGATGACTGGCAGGACTGACCAGCATGGTCTTAATTTACCAGCATCTTCTCTCTCTCTACCTAAAGATATTAAGAATAGGGCAAGTGTTTGTGATAATTATGCTATAAGGCAGGTGAATTTGGACTAAGTTGTCTGGAAGAACTGTGAGTGAGATAACATGTAGCACATAGTTAAAGACATAGAAAAGGTGCACAGTGGAGACAGTAAGACCCTGTCAGGGCAGGGGGGGGCAGAGAAATGGAAAACACAGTAAGGACAGGGAGAATTTGAGAAAAAGAAAAGAAACAAAATGGTAATCAGATATTTAAAGAAGTGGGAGTTCCCCCAAAGCTGCTGTTTTAGAACAGCGGTTATATGTACACACTTGTACACCTTAGCAGCGTCCTAGTTACTTGCTTTGCATGGAATGTGAGCCGAGTATGGGAAAAAAAAATAAAAAAGAAGCAGTTTGTGTGACATTACTGAGGTTTTGTCTTGTAGCATTCTGTAGTTGAAGGATGGCATATATGTACTCGTGCCTATGCTTCATGTATCTTTTAACAGCTTTGTGGTGTATTGTTGTTGTGATGCTAGTTACTGTAAGATGTTTTATACCATGAATGACATGTAAAATTTTTTTACTTGTTTGCAGTTTTGATCATGTCTTATATTTTTAGTTGATGATATGTGGTAAGGACTGGAAAGGAGACACAGTCACATACGTTTTAAGTGAAGGTGAATCATGTGGCAGTGGTTTGCTTGTTAATAGCGCTTATGAGAGGGATAGAAATCCTTGCAGGCAATTCCTACATGATATATTAGAATTTTTTATGGTGACAAATGTTGTGGAAAATGTTTGTTATGGGGTATGATATAAGGATCTTCCTTATGGGCACACTAGTATGGTCTTCCATTCATTATGAAATTACAATATTGACCCAGAACGGGTGTCTGCAGAAACATCTCTGGAACCTTGTTCAGTCTTGCATTAAGAAGTGAGGAGAGCTTGGCAATCAGTTTTCTGCTCTCTTTTTTTCTGTCATCTTTACGTTTAATCTCTTCTTCACTCCTACTGGCCTTTATCATAGCAGTTAGCTCAGTGTGGGAATGTATCATTGCTTCTTGGTAGTATGGATTGAATGCTAATGTGAGTAAAACTTGTACCATAAGTATTTTATAGCTGCATTTATTATACATGTTGCCCGTAGTGTGCTTTACAGTAATAGGAAAAGAGTAATGGATTTGGTATGTTATTCAGAGTTAATGATATCATAAATATCCTTATAGTAGAATAATACACATAATATGCAGGGCACATAGTATGCAACCTGTCAATGCAAACTTTGGGGAGAATAAAACAGTGTGTAACATCCTTATTGTTTCAGTGGAAAAAATGGAGATGTGAACAGTATCCTTCAGGGCTGGAATATTTTCTGAGGAAGGAATGTAATCTGTGCACTGAACATTCTCAGAATTCTGGATTTCTTTGAAAAATAAGAAATAATTAATCTTCATAGTGACATAATTGCTACATGGTGGAGCTACTGTGGAGACTTTGTGAAGTCTCCACAAATAGGAAAAAAAATATCATGTAATCATATTACCTCTAGATGAAAAACAGTTTGAGATTACACTGTATCCCATAAGCACAAACTGAAATAATAAAAATTAATTTTAGGGAATGGATAGACCATTGAAAGGTAGTGAATTCTTGTTCTTGGCGCTATCATGCAGCAGTACTAAACCAGTAGTACATTAGCAAAAACTGTCTTTAATAAACATCTTTATTATTGACTCTTTTCTTTTTCTGATGTTGTCATGGAAAAGTTCAGAAACCTTTCACGTAGAAAGTCATCTTCAATCTGCAGAAATATTTCTTCCACAAAGGGACTATTGAAGAAAATTGAACATCTCACAGATTTTACATAGCATACTAATAATGGTTTGAAAAATTATATTCTTCACTGCAGAGGAAACTTTCGAATGCTTATATTTCTCTTGCATTACTGGTTGGGTTTTTTTGTTTAGTTTGTTGGTGTTGTTTATTTTTTCTGTCCCTCGAAGGAGTCTTTGAAACTCAGCCCTCATGGCGTTGTACTTGAGTTTTCCAGAGTAATAAAATAATAATCAATATAAAGTCAAATGTTTTTAATGAAACCATTTTTCTTACTGAAGAGTTGGGAGCACATGGAGTAATTTTGACCATTTTTTCAAAATATTTTGCTTTCTGGCTTTGTCTGTGTTGTGCCAGTCCCATCAACATTTAATTCTGTCTATCGCACAGCAATGAAACTGGCACTTTTTGCCGCTGCTGGAAGGCTTTTCAATGTCTTAAGCTTAGATTTTTTTTTTTGAAGGAATTAGGAATGTAATGACTAGATGAGCTTTCTCAAGCCTTTGTCTTGCAGAGTTTTCTGTGAGAAGCAGACTTCCTATCTTCTTTTGCAGTAATGCCCTAAGATAAAACCCTAGATGGAACATTTTCCTGAGACTGAAAAGTGATCAGATAAGATAGCCTGGAGAACAGATTGAGGATCAAGATTTGATACATAGGTCTCTGTGTGAGGTGCCATAAGCAATAGATGATATGAATGTGTGTACAAACAGACCTGTTTCTTACAAACTTTAGCCTCTGGTGCACAGAGTTGCCACACAATTGGTTGAATCACTCCTATAAAAATTGATTGGAGGAGAATGAGGTGGATTCCTATTAGTTGACATAATAACACTGGCAATTGAAGTTAGCTGCACCTAAATGCAAGTTAGAAAATCATTTGTCTGGATGTCAAAGAGAGCATTTCTACAGTAATGCAGGTGGTGTTTTTAGGCTCAGTGAAGATTGATGTAGATAAGCTGCCAGGTTTTTTACTGTGAGCTACATAATAGAATGAAGTCCTTCATGTAGTGCTCCTCACTTCTTAAATATTGTAGTGAAATGGATCTGTTGGGCTTTTCTAGCAGTCTTCCTACAAAAAAAGACCAGAAGTCAAGGATGGAAAACTGATCTTTATGTGCTCAAGATTTGCTGTACATATAGGTATGCTTCAAATATAAGATAAGAAAGTAGAAGTTAAGAATAGAAGCAGAAGCAGTTTCTGACTGAGATCAGAGCTGCAGTCTCAGCCCACCAGTTTCTGACAGTGACAAAGCAAGATGCTATACAATATTCTAACTTTGGAAACTGTTTTCCTTTACTGCATCTAATTTCTCTTTTTGATGATAATATTGATAATGCAGATAATGCTGTCTGCATGGAGAACCTTGTGATGACAGATTTCCTAAGTTTTGGTGTGGATAGTTGCAAGTTTGGTCTTCAGAAGCACTGTTTCTTTAATTGCTAAAGTAGTAGAGACTGTTTTCACATGCAATAATTTTAAACAAGCCCAAAATTGGAGAAGTTGGTGCATTAGTTCATTATCAGCTCAATAGCTATGACTTCATGAAGGAGTAATTATAGAACCTAATACATTTTTTGACAAACTTAGCTTTACTGATTTCTGTTCAGAACTTATCCAGGAATTTCTTACCAGGCAGTCATCCAAGTATGGGAGTTCCAGATCTCTTTCTTTCAATTTTTCTGGCAGAGAAAATCAACACTTTTAATTGTTATTCTGTGGAATTATTACGCTATAGATTAAAAGTTTATTTTAATGAAAGCTTATGTGGTAAAGGTTTTGAAGCAGTATACATGTAAATTTAGTTAAATTATTTTGAGGTATAGTTGAAAACACTTCTTAAGAAACTGATATATTCAAGAAAGGTATCAATGCCAAGGGTATAAGCAAGCATATGTGTTGTCTAAATACATTAATTTAATTTTCTTCTAAATGTGTTTTGAAACTGCCAGGCAAACTGTTTCTCTTTTCTGATACAAGTGCAACCTATTATATATTGAACTTTATTTTCCATAGAATCATAGAATGACTTGGGTTGGAAGGGATCTTGAGGATCTTTAGTTCCAACCCCCACTTCCATGGGAAGAGGACACCTTTCAGTACACCAAGTTGCTCAAAGCCCCATCCAACCTGGACTTGAACCATTGCAGGGATGGGGCAGCCACAACTGCTCTGGGCAACCTCACCACTGTCACAGTAACAAATTTATTCCTAATATCTAATCTAAACTTTCCGTCTTTCAGTTTGAAATCATTCCTCCCTAACTATAGGCCCTTTTAAAATGTCTCTTTCCAGCTTTCTTGTAGGTCCCATTGAGGTAATAGAAGGCTGCTGTAAGGTCTTCCTGCAGCCTTTTCGTTTCTGGACTGAGCAACCCTAACTTTCTCAGCACGTCTTCATAGGAGAGGTGGTCCAGCCCTGTAATCATATTTTAGATTTGTTATGTTTCATTTTTTTTCTGTTTAGAGTTTTGATACTTTACAGGAAATTAATCTGAGTTTATATGAAGCTAAAATTTGAGTTCAGGGGAATTTCTCTTTTTCTCTCCAAAATACCCTAGCAAGGGAAACTTATAATGGTTGTTTGCATATACATTTATAAGCTTAAGGAAATGAGGTTTTCTGTCTTGTAGAGAGAAGTGATGTAGGCTCAGTCGGCAGCATTTCCCAATGAAAGCATAGCAATTTGATTGTATTTATACCTCTGCATACTATCTCCTTCGATATCTTGGAGCAGCTATTTCGTTTACACACTTCTCTGCCAGCATCCCTGTAATTTCATTATGCATATTCATCTGTCATAAACAAACATGCTATGATTATTGAAAATGTGTTCATATCTATATGTATGAGTGCCTTCAAATATATCTGCTTATGGCTGAGCAGAGGAGGAAAAGGTATACTAAGCTGAGTCTTTTAAGTACCTGTTGCAATCATATACATAACACGTGGAATATTAAAACAGATTTTTGATAACTAGTCTGACCAAAGTATTTAGAAATTTACTCCCATCTTTTATCATGTTAAAAGAAGAATATGAATTTATTTCTTGCCTTTCAAGTTAGCTATGATTTTTACACTTAGTTTCTTCCAGAATTGAATTTAATGCAGACAGAAGTATTCAGAGATTTTATGTCTGAGTTGCACAACCTGTCACAGAGCACAGGATCACAGAATGGATAAGCGTGGGAGGGACCATAGTGGGGTCATCTGCAATCTATTCCAGTGCTGAATTACCCTGACAGTAAAGAAATTCTCTGTCATGTTCAGGTGGTACTTCCTGTGCATCAGTTTCTGCCCCTTGCCTCTTGTCCTATTGTTTCGCAACACCAAGCAGAGCCTGGCTCCATCCTTTCAGCACCCTCCCTTCACTGGGAGACATTGATGAGGTCCCAGCTCAGTCATGTTTTCTCAGTGCTGAAGAGGCCAAACTCCTTCAGCCTTTCCTTGTAAAAAATGTCCTTTTAATTTAGAGTTTGTCTTTTGTTGTTTTTTTGGGGGGTTTTTTTTGGTGTGTGGGTTTTTTTTGTTGTTGTTGTTTTTGTTTTCTTTTTAAGAGAATGATTTAATTTGTAGATAAACATTTGTCAATAATGATTTTCAGTGAATGAGTTTTAATTTTCCCAAGAAAAAAAAAATGAAATTTGAAGAGTTTGAATTAATATGATATGAAATTTCCAAAGAAAAGTTCTAAAAGTTGGAGTGGGTTGTGAAGTGGGTTTGTAAGTTCCCTCATCACTGAACAAGGTAAGACTGTATTGCTGCAGGAAAATTTGAGATTTTGCAAAATTGCCTTAATTATTGTTTTATCTTTGACTTTTCTGGACAATGTTTGGATGCAATTTTTTATATGAAGAATTCTCTGCCATTGTTCATCTCTGAACTTGACATGCAGCTTTCTGTCACTTCTTCTGGTTCTGCCTAAGGGATTCTGGAATCAGTGTCTAGTTTGAAATCTGGAAGAGATCTGAAAGATAGCAAAGTTTTTTCTGGGTTAGTGAAGACTGATGTATTGGCCAAGTTTTGGCAGTGAGGGCGGGGCTACAGGGGTGGCTTCTGTGAGAAGCTGCCAGAAATTTCCCTCATGTCTGGTAGATGCAATGCCAGCCAGCTCCAGGATGGGCCCAGTGCTGGCCAAGGCCAAGCCAATCAGGAATGATACTAACACCTCTGTGACAACATATTTAAGAAGGGAAAGAAAAGTTGTTGTGCAGATGAAAATTGCAACCAGAGAAGAGCAAGTGAGAAAATGTGAACAACTCCGCAGACACCAAGGTCAGCAGAGAAGGAGGGGGAAGAGGGGATGCTGCAGACACCGGAGTTGAGGGTCCCCTGCAGCCCGTGGTGAAAACCATGGTGAGGTCTAACCCTAACTCTGCTGTGACTGCTGTGATGGTGTAGAGTTATGCATTACATATCTACCCACATAACCATACTTTGAGCCTGGTCTAATTTTTCCATAGCAAGTCAAACACCCTCTCCTTATCCTGTCATGCAGTACCTTGTCATCTTGACTGCTTTCTCAGCCATTTTCCAAATCCTTTTAACTTGTGCTACCCTGTGTCTGAAATATGTCTGAGCACTTTACTGCTTGGAGAACTCGGCATAAATTGCTGTTTGTGAGCCACTTGATGTTAACTCCCACAGTCTTCCAGATGCTTGTCAAGATTTTAAGAAATGCTACTGAAGTACAAAGAGAACAGAAACTCTCTGGGAGACCTTCAGTAGTAGTTGAATCTTTCTTCACGCTGTAGGAAGGCAGTTAGTGCCCATTTTCTTCTGCCTTAAATGAAAAGTGTGAGTACATGGTTTGATACAGTTAAAAAAGGCTCCGTCTTTCATAGTACATTTAGCCTGTAGTCAGTTTCTGTTTTATTTTCGTGTCAGTTAAGCTTTAATTTTCAAAAATAACATCTAAAATTTCCTAAGGGTTGTTGACTTCTGATTGGCAATAACTCTTAAAAATAAAATCCATTTTTTTTTCCCCCCAAAAGACAAAGTATAGATTTTATTGGTAAAAGAAATGGAGTAAATATCTGCTGTCCTTTCAGGTTTAGTACTTATTATAAAAGCATGTTGACCCTTTAAATCACAGCTCCTTTATTGTCTTAAGTTCATTTTTAGTATTTTCAAATGGCTTCAGATACAGAGTCTTACATTTTCCATTGTGGAATCCACATCAAGAATATGAAACTTTTTTTTTGTTGTTTTATTTTTTTGTGTTGACTCAGACAGCAAATGTAGAACTGTTTTTTATAGACCAAGGAGCTTTATTCATTCTAGTTACTAGTAGTAAATCATAATTTCATCTTTACCAGTTTATTTTAATGGCGGGACTGTGTGCTTTCATATATTGAAGTAGATTTGGCTTTTTTAAGTTAATGAAAAAAGTAGACATTTTAATATTTTTGCATTGCTCTCAAAGCCTTAGTTTTTGAAGAAAACCTTAGTTTTCTTGAGGTCAGGTAGGGTTTTTTGATTCATTTCTTGGACTTTATTGTAGATTCGTGCTTTTTTTAGCTTGAATGTGGAGGTGAAATGGCTTGCTGTTGGAATTATATTTTCATAAGAAACAGTAATATGATGTGGAATGTTTTAAACTACTACAATATATAGAAACTAGTGAATTAAAGCAATATTCAAAGCAAGCTGGTGATATAGAATAGTGTGTATAGAATTAGCAGGTGATCTTTTGGGTGTTACATCTACAAATGAGCAGAATTTTTGTCAAATGTGTGTGTGATGCTACATATGATCTGTACAAAAACTGTATCCGGATTCTCTAAGAATATTGGAAAAAACTTTGCTTGTGGAACAGTGTGAACAGTGGTGGTACTACAGACTTCTGTCAACAAGTGCCTGACAAGTGCACTACAGATGACTGAATCTCTCCCTCTCCTATTGCCAACCTCTCAACATTGCAACTAAAAGAGAGATTGAACAGTATTGTAAAGTAGTTTATTAATGAAAGAAAAGATGAAACTTTAGAAACTGCAATGACAATTATGTGGTCACTATATTACTTGGGAAGTTTTACTTTAGGCTCACAATAAAGACTAAGGAATTATACTTGATTTATAATACTTGGGAAATGTTTTCCAACTATTCTCTGTATTGTTTTGTTCTTTTTAACAGTTGGTGTGTTCAGTGTTGCCTACTGTTACGTCTATTCAATGTCCTTACATACTAGTTCACTAAAATGTCACTATCAAATGTTTAGTGACCAAAAACGAAACCTCTATTAATAGATGTTTCCTCTTCAAGTTAAATAATAATTTCTTGAGAATATTGAGACTATTTAGGTCAGAGAAGATGGCGAAAGTAGAGATATATTGTTTCATTTGAAATCAGTTCTTGTTAACAGGAAGAAAACACTGGTTAAACTGAAGCACTCTGAAAACAAGTTTTCTTAGAATCAAAAGCTTAAAGAAACCCCTCAAAGTCCTCAGTGGTGCGCACTGCTCTGTCCAGCTCACAGACAGCTAGTGGAATTGCTGAGAGGCAGATCTGTTCCTGGCAGGGGTTATAAACACTGGAAAAAAGGTGACATACAGAAATAATTGGGTTTGAATAGGTAGAAACATCAAAGGAAACTTCCTAGTCCTTGTTGTATTGTTTTTGTTTTTTTCTATTGCTGCTACTTATGCAATAAGTAGTTTTGATAGGTTTATTTAGGGATAGGGTAGGCTGATTAATTTTGCCTTTTTTTCTATCACTGATAGTAATATGATATGAAATGTTTTAAACTACTGTAATATATAGAAACTATGCCTTTAGCTTGACTAGATCTTGCCTCCTGTATGTTCCCTCAGCCAGAGCCATGTTTGACAGCAATTGTATTCTTTTCCTTTCCCTCTTTTTCATATGCAAAGCAAATTGTTTCCTAGTAATGTGCTTATGTCTAATTCAATCCTTCTTGAACAGAAGTCATCAGAACAAAGCACAATTTTAAATCCATAATGTGCTTCATTTTGAAATCACCTTGTGACATTTGTGCTGTGATTTGCTGCATTGATGGTTCAGAGAAACTCTGTGCAGCATTCCTTCACTTCCAGCCATGGAGCTCCTAATGTTTCTAGTCTTGACATTCTAGCTTTTAACATACTACCAAATCTTAACTATTTTCTTGAACAAGTACAGTTCTTGTTCTTCATATTTTAAGCTTTTTTTGTACTGAGGCTATCTCCTATCCCTATGCCATTATCAATTTTCTTTTAAAATAACCTTATAATAAAATATAAATGCAGTGTTAGGTACATTTGGGCAGAACAGTATCCTTTAGGGAATTCCCCAAGTACCCTCCCTTTAGTTTCATACCTTTTACCTTGAATGCACTGTGTCATTATTTTCTTGACTTGTCTGCTTTCTGTTTTCTTGTTTTACTGACATCTAGGAAAGTTAGCTCTATCAAATACTTTACAGTGACAAGGTGGATATCAAATGAAGTTTTATAAGGCAATTGTTATCATAATAATGTGGTTTGTTATGTTATGTATTTACCCTTTAATTATTGATTTTAGAAATTTTGCTGTCTCCTTGCATGATCAGTGAGGTCAGAGGTCATCCTTGCCAGTTACCTTCCTCTGAAAGTAATACAAGCACCTTACATACACAGTAGTCTCTTCAAATCTTTATAAAGGAAATAAACTTACATCATCACCTGTAACAACTAAGCTCTGTTTGTGCAAGCAGTGAGGGGTATAAAAATTATATGTGGAGTAGCATAATTTGTCTTGCTGGTAATTATTTTTTATAACTGAAACATCCCATAACAATGCAAGACTGCACGTCAAAAGAGCTGTGAATTATCAGTTATCCAACCTTGTGAAAGTGCAGGTGTAGTAGGGGTGGTTTATCAGAGTTGGATGCTCATTTCAAATTGCTTGACATAGTACTCAATTTACACCACAGTGAGCTGGCTGAGCAAATATACTGGAAAAATCTTAGCCCTCCTGCTTTATTAACACTGCCATATGCATAGGTTCATATACATATGTATTTGTGTGCATGTGTAAGTGTGGGTGTAGACATGTGCATAGGGATACGCATACAATAATCTGAATGCAATTGCCCTATTTTATTTTTTGTATGTACCTTACTCCCTTATAAAGTTTCTAGGGAAAAAAATGTAAGCCTTATACTGATCTGGAGAAAAATAACCTCCAGAATTATGTCTTTAATGTATTAAAGGGATGTGTAAAGTCCCATTGCAAGACTCTGAAAGCCATGTTCTGTTAAATTACGTAGATACCTTGTCCATCAGCATTGCCCAACTGTTTGATCCACTGCTCAGTTCAACTTCCTTAAGGTCCAGAGTCTCATTGGAGTATGGAACAGGGAGATGAAGCACATGTTGGCAGAAAATTGAATAAACTTGATAGAAAACAAGCTTTTATCTAAATGAGTACAGGGTGGGAAGCAGTAGAATAAAAGCAGTCACATTTGTGTCTAAAGTGGAGTTTTTTATGTCTTAAAAGTGCAGTCTCTTTCTGCCTTGATGATGAATAGTGCAAGTTTATGTGGAAGTTAAAGTACTGGAAAATTTATTTTTTTTTACTAATGCCTTTTCTAACTGACTCCCTGGCTACTTCAGCAGGCTACATTAATGAACTAAGCTGTGAGTTTTGTTTACCGTCTGCTCAATATCTGAGTCTTCTTCCTTGTTCAGAACAGTGGTATCAAAGATAGAGCCAGGAGGCAGTTTGCCTATTGGGATCCAATAGAGTGCAGGAAAAAAATGCAAAAATTAAATTGGAAGGTGACACAATTTCAAATCAAGCTCTCCAAACTACTTTTTGAACACAGGCTAATGATTTTATAAAGTTACATATCTGTTGCTGTTATCCATAGCTTGTGCCAGCAAGAGAAAGTCCAGCTTCATTATGCAATCAATATAAATTTGTTATCAAAGAACAGTTTCCAGTTTCCTGAAAGGTTTTGAGTATAGCATTTTAGTAAAGAAGCCAAATGCCTGTCCCCTACCAGGGTGGGTTGCTGTCTGTCAATCTTGGCAAACAAGCAAAAAAATAACTCTCTGAATTTAGAAAGATCTTGTCTTGAACGTAGTCAGAAAAAGCATTAGGTCTGGAGGAATAAGTGCTTCATCAATTATGACAATGTTCTTGTAATGAAGGCCATTTCTTTTATCACTTCTGTAGCAATGGAATAGTAACTTACATTGATTCAGAAGCATAGGTAATGAGTCCTTAACAGGAAATGCCAGATTCCTTTAACAGAAGTTTGATTTTCGTTCACCAGCAGGACATACCTGAGACTCTGCTGAACTGCCAGTGTTTAAAGTTCCTGTCCGGTAGCCAAATAATTTAAAAGTATATCATGTATTGGTTTACTGGGTAACTCCTGCCTAGGAACATGATATGGCTGATGTATAATCTGGATTGTTAGTGATCAAATGATAGCAGGTGGGTAGCCTTATAATAGTATTTAAGGACTATGTTGTTGATTGTTATGACCATATGAATGAAAGCTGAGTTTGATGGTTCATATAAGGAAATCTGTAAGATGAAGTAGGAGTATTAAGGGAAAAATAAAGAGGTTAAGAGCACTTAGAAATGACATGATGCAGGATATTTTGTATTAAAGATACTGTAATCAAAGTAAAGATCAAAGCATGTTGAAGATGCAAGTTGATTGTGGTCATCTGCTTCAGTTTTATTGGTTACCTGTAACTGAACAGATTGTATTGAGCAAAATTTGAGCATTGAAGTATCTGAGGCTTTTTAGGTGAATAATGCAGTGATATTTGTATTTAGGTCCAACTGTATACAATGTTTCTGGAGTGTAGGGCTGATTCTGTATTGAATTAGACTCTTAAATGAAACTTTCATATTCAGAGGTATGTGTCTTAACATTTTAAAGTGTTATCTTTCAGGCATTTGTATAAAACACTAATTTGAATGTCTAATTTCTGAACAGGAGTTAGATGTTCAATCTCTATATACTGGGATGTTTCTTTAATCTATTAGAATCTCTGTGTAAACATACTTAAGCAGAAAGCTGCTTAGGGCAGTGTTTGTACTTTAATATAGGTTATTTACAGTAAGCCATTTCTGCTGAAAGTATTTGGTGAAGAACTGTTGCATGTCTGATAGTAAGTAATAATAAGAATTGCTGGAAATACTTCATTATATTAAGAATTACTTTCACAAGTTTCATAAGTGTTCTGTGGAATTACATCAACTTATTAGGCAGCAGAACTTGGAGATAAATAATAAAAATAACAAATATTACTGATCCTGAATATTTTGATTTTAAAAGCAGGGAAAGACCATTTTTATATTTTTGGCTCTACTCTGTTGAAATGAAACAAAACAAAAATAGTTGGTTTTAAGTCCTAAAGTGCTTAAAGAACAAATGTTTCAAGATAGAGTTCCTTTACATAGCAAATTACTAACAACACAAGAAAATAATTCTGTTAATGTAGTTATCAATGTTTTGAGAAGTTTCTTACTATTTCTTTTGAATTCTTGCATTGAAAATTCTTCACACCAAGCTTGAAACAGAGGTGCCAGTTTTCTATTTCAATTTTTTTTGAGAAAATTGCATGGGAATAAATAGGGGAAAATAGTGCCTAAGTTTGCTCCAAATTAACTTGCTTGCAATACTGAATTAAGAATCTAAATATGCTTTTTCTAAAGCTAAACTAGTAATCCTGTATACCTCTGAAAGATTAATTGCAATTGTAAAAATAACTGATCTGCCATATTATCCAGTAGTAGGAAAATGAGTCTTATTTTGTATGGGTTAACAGCTGGAGATATGGGATGATTTCCCAATCTGCATAATTATACTCCTCTAATTTTTCCTTAATTTTTATTTCTTAAAGCAATTGAAGTTGTTTAAAGTACAAAAACTGGAAGATTTGAAAACTTCAATCTAGATTCTGAAAACATCATATCTCTATCAATGAAGTTAATACATATTTTCAGAGATCACTGTTGCAGGCAAGTTGTACAATTTCGTGGTGGTCCAGTCCAGGGCATTCCTCTGGTTGAAAATTAAACCTGGAAAAGCATTTAAGTGTTCTTTCATCAATCTGATGCCAAAGCAATAGTGTTAGTATGAAACAGGTGGTGGACTACGCAAGTGGAAGTGGAAAAGGAAAGATACATCTGGCTTTATATACATTTAAGCTGTTGTAGAAATGAAATTGGGTATTTTGAGATGCAATTTCTAAATAATGCAGTCAAAAGACTCGTATTAAAGAAGTTCTTTATTTCTAGAACACTGAGAAACTGGAAGAGGCAAGGTAAATACAGTTAGTTCAAATCCAGAGGAAGCTTCTACAGCAGGGCAGAGGAAAAGGGTGTCTTTGGGCTGAACTGCTGCATTCTGCTCGTGGGGAGAAACTGACAGCTAGTTAGTGACCGGGGTGTTCTAGGCTGTGCTGCGTGTGGTGTTTGTAGGATAAGAACCTAATTTATATGATGTGTTTAGTCTGTCATGGTTAAGGCTTTCATAACTTGACTGCCACTTGTTCATTGCGCTGTGGCTCTTGTGTCTGCCTCAGAAGCTTTTGAGAACTCTGAGGCTTTAGCATTAGTGGAAATTATATGAAAACATACTTTGTGTAAATAGTTCTTTATTCTTCATATATTTAAGAGTAAAATTATAAGCTGCATGCAATTTGAATATTTATAGTTCATGCTCTTGCCTCTTTTGCCATAGTTGGTCCGTCACCATGGTTCCCATTATGCTGTCTGCTTTAGAGGCAGACTTCATAAACATGCTAAATGGAGCTGGATTTCTGAAGTGTACAATACTTGTAGTGCCCTCAGCTGCATCTTGAATTGATCTGTATTTTCTGCTGCCTCCCCTTAATAGCATGGAATCAGAGATCAGGCTCACAAGAAATGCAAATATTAATACACAAGCTTAATTCTCTTCATCTGTCATACCAATAAAGAGCAACAAATTAAGTGTATTAAGTGTATAAAGAAGTAATTATTTAAAAAAATGAGATTCAGTTAAATGTGGGTGATAACATACTCGGTAGGCATAATAGTTCAGCTTTGCATTGTGCGTAGCCTACTCTTCTTTCTAAAGAGAGTGAATGTGAATGGGGATACTTTGAGGAGAGAGATTGAAAACTTGGAACAGATCTATATGTCCTGTTACTGCATTTGCATCCTGGGTAAATGGTGGGTATGTGGAGGTATGCATATATCCAGTCAACATCTCGTGGAGAAACATTGAAATGCAGCATTCCTGTGAAGCCGTGAACCCGTACACACGTCAGAACCAAGGCATGATTTTAATGAAGAACTGACTCTGTAAGGACAACAGATACAGAGACACTGAATTCATGGTCAAAGATCTTTCAACATAGTTTCTCAATAACTAGTACAGCTGCTAATTTTTAGTGATTTACTTTCACATTAATTGGAATGACTTTTCTGCTCCACTGCACTTCTCTTACAAGGGAAAACTATTATTTCCAATCAACTTAATCTGCTGTCCATTTTGATTAGAAAATACTAGTTTTAAATGTTGGATTTCTTAACCAAAAAGACTGTTATGTGCTGAAGCTCAATGAATTTAAATCATAAATAATTTGCTAAATGTTTTCTTTATACTGCTTTGTAAGAAAGGGGTTCGTGATGACTTACCCACTTTGATTTGTTACGTATTTAGAGGTTTTAAACTGAACTAAGTTGTCTTCATATAATATAGTATGTTTCAAAACCTGCTCAGAAGTTGGTGATTTTCATAAAAAACAACAGAATTACTTACACCTTAATGTATTTTGGAATGAAATAGTATGGTCTGTGTTATTCCGAGAAAGCTCAAAGTGTAAAGGCTGTCTTTTGCATCTGCACAAATTTATGAAGTAAAGAGCAGCCTGCTGGAGTTTTTTTATCTCAGATATTTGATATTTGCCTACCTGTTTCTGTGGGTTTCAAGGAGAATGCTGGAGTCATGTGTTTGAAACAAGCAGTTATGAATAAGATTGAATATGGCTGCCACAATCCAGAAAACAGCAAGAGATTTGAGAAAACAGTGGAGGAGTAACTGATAGGGGAATACTCCAGAATATTCCTGGAATGCTCCAGCCAGGCTGGCAAGGGTTGTTCCTAACAGGTTTTCTTCAAGGACAGAAAATCTTTTGACACTGGTAATACAGAAATGGGACTGAGCGTTGCCATGAGGTGAAAGAGAGACAGACGCGAAGTAGGAGTGCCCCGCTGAGTGGTACTACCATAGAACTAGAGGCCAGATGCTGGAGATGCTGTACCTGGGCTGAGTAACTTCCGGCAACAGTTCATACTTTTCCACTCTTTTAGTGTTTTGTATGAGGGAACAATTTTTTTTCCTTAATATATTAGTTTTTAAAAGCATGGGTGATAAGTGCACCTGGGCCTGTCTTGCTGGTGCAAGACTTGCTCCTAGAATTGGTGAATTTTGTTCCAGCCCTGCTCTTCTATTCCCCATCCGTTATGGGCTGAAGGCAACCAGCCTTCTTGTCTTAGGGATACACTTGACAATTGACTATTTTACGCTTACTTTCTTAATTAAAATATAATTACTGTCTCAATTTCAGAAGTGCAAGAAAAAATAGCCATGAGGGATCTGGTGTGACACTGCTGAGACTGTTAGAGGAGCAGTCTTCATACAAAAAGGTTGAGTTTCTTTGATAAGACTATATAATGGTCCATAGGCAAAGTACGTGAATTACTGTGTAGAACAGAAATGTGCTTTTGTAAATGTGCCTTTATGCTGATCTTTGTAATGTGAGTTTTTGACTTTGTGAAACCCATATGTTCTTACTAATGTGTTGCTTCTATTTTTTTATTTTTATATTCAGATTGAGCTGCTGCAGGAAAAATGATTGTAGGTTTCTGAACTGCTCATTTGTAGCAGTGTCGACTGCCTTCAGTAGTGTGCGCATATAGGTGTGTATCACAAATCTGAAGTCAACGACTGTTTTTTTAGAGAAATGAGAATCAGATGGGCTGGGAAAGTAAAAAAGAAATCATTTTGCTTTAAGAAGGCATGTGCATTTGAGACTATTGTAAAAGCAAATTCCTATTCTTACTTGATATATTGAAGAGCTAATAAATATTTTGCTAATTTTATTAAGGAAAAGGTATTTAATATCAGACCAATCATTTTAAATTCTCCTGCAATCAGATACCATATATCACCTATTTTGAAACCTTCTCATAACTTTAAGGTGGTAAAATATCCTACCAAGGGAAAGAGAACCACAATTCCAAAAGCACTCCATGTATAGATAACTTAACACAATCCTTTTAAGCAACCTTCTGTACTTCAGTGTTTCACTGTTGAATTTTAATTTCCCTATAGATAGTGCACCACAAACTGTGTCATACAAATAAATAGGGGGCAGGCAGAATTCCTACTAAAATTCCTTTAAGAGGCCTTTAAAATGTGCTCCCCACTAATTCTGTTTCAAGTTTCCTGACACATGAAAAGTCCAGGATTTTATTGATGGCAGTTTGCAGATAAAGCTAATGGCTAATACTTTCAGTGAGGAATACAATCTGAAAGAGCAAAAGAGGGGATGTGAGAGGAAGACAAACAAGACAGCAAGGAAGAAGACTGGAAAAACTATACCCTTTTGCAAAATAGGTAGAAAATTTGACCAATGTAACTCAGAAAAAGAAATTCTGTAATACAGGCATATAAAACTGAGAAGTAGAAAAAAAGGAAACTAGGAAAGGAACACAAAGCAACCAAGACGAGCCCATAAGTGAGCATGACTGAAGTTCATCCATAGCAGCTTGCTTTGTCACTGTTGGACAAAATAAGCGAACAAAAGCTTGAACTGAGGACCCAACTGAACCACCTCACTTCAAATCAGGGCAATTGGGAAGGGAAACAGACCAGTGCTTTCTTGATTTGATGCTTTTGGCATAGCACCTATTCACAACTTCTGTAAGATTTAGCTTGCTTAAACTTGCCTTCCCCCAGAGTTTCTCTTTAACGTCCCTAGTGTATCTTGATTTGGGTTCAACATGTTCTGACCCAGAAAAGAAAAAAAAGTCTGCTGCACCTAAGCATGTAGAACGATCACATTCTGGTCTAAAATTTTTCACTAACCCACTTTGATTTCTTCAGAAAAGATACTGTGTTGAGGTTATGCATTTTTATACACAGAAATATGTGTAAATAAATATAGATGCACATATTAACACTGAGTGATCTTGTAAAAGTTCAAATACTTGCTCGTTCATTCAGGAATGCCAGAACAGGCATCTGTTATGTCAGATGGCTCCATGTACAACCAGCATTTTTAATTTTTTTTTTTTTTTTAATTTTGTATTGCATGTGACTTTACAAGCCTTTATGTATTTACCTTTGCAATACATTAAATTTTGATTTTTATGTGTTAGGGGTTTAACAGTTCCTTAAAATCAGAGCTTGACTGGGCAGGATGGATGACTCTCACAATAGGTAATTTTTAGGTATTTATTTATATTCTCCCATAAAATGAGCAGTAAAACAAACTGATCTGTTTATAGCAAATAAACCTAAAACCTGAAACAGTTCCCCTGGCAAGGGCAAAATCTGAAGTCTAGCAAAATTAATACGAAAAGCACGATCATGACTCAGTAAGAGTAGTGCTGTTGACAATAGTGATACCAATACTGCACAGCAAAAGTGAAAGAAAAATCCAGAAGGTCTTAATATTTCTATATTTAGACAGATACTAACATTTAAACAGAAAAACTACTTGTCACATACAGGAATCTTAGCCCTCAGTGTATACTTCACAGAATTTCTGCCCATTATATCTTTCAAGGATTGTGAAGGTGTATGGAGTGGCTGCTGAAACCCAAGGCATTTTAAGATTGTTCTTTGAAGTAAAACTTTCTGTTTGTATTATGGTTTTTCTTTTATTAGGCTCTGCAAATACTCAGTTACCAGAAATGAGATTAAAGCTTCTACATTCATTTGAGTAAGCAAGGGAGAGTTATTCAGAGGAACCTTGGCATGTTTTATGCTCTTATTGTGCAACCAAAAATAATTTTTAAAGCTTTACAGTTAGACATGCTTTTTATGAACTACTGATGCAGAACCCCTTTACAACTTCAGTGTGTGTAGGCGATGCTCCCATACGAACTTAAGCTGTTCTCTCGACCTTGAAGTGTGCTCATTTTCCCTGTCCATCAGGCAGCTCTGCTGCTTCTTTCATTCTCTTCTGTCAGTCAGCTGCCCACTGATGCTAATTAGGGTTTTAGAGCCTCATATTATTAGGTCTAAATTAGGTAACTTGGTGAATCCAGCAAATGCTGAATAATGCATTTCTGTCTGGCTTCATGAGGAAGCTGCATGAACATGCATTGTGGGAGAGGCACTCGTGGAGTGTATACATCTGCATTCACACCTATGTCCGTTCATTATAGTTTGGGGAGATGCAAACAAAAGAGCTGGTTTAATAATAAATTATTTTAAAATAGTTCCTAGTACGTCATAGTGTCTTTTGCAAAGGGTAGTTTCAGCTGGAATGCTAAGAGGCTGAAATAATATTTGAGACCCAGCAGCATTGGTTGTTTCTGCTGTGTAACAGTAAATGCTGGAATACTTCTCTGTTAATTCCTAATGGAGTGTTAGCTGTTATTATACAATCAGCTGTTTACCATTGAATACACTTTGGTTTTTTAATCTCAAAGGTGCAAAGAGTATGTGCATTAAAATGGATGATTTATTTCCCAGTAACTCTGTCTCATCATCATTCTGCAGTGTGATGAATGTCTGCAGCTTATCTCTTTTCATAATATAACTCTGTTTACTTGAGGATAATAGTAGACCACAGTGAGCAAACTGCTGTGGAGGAGCTGCTAAACTGCATGCTTCTATATAAACTAATGTTTTCACATGCTGAGAACAGCAGCATTCAGGTTGTGACTGAGAGGGGACAATTTTAAAGTAATTTTTTACTATTGAAATAAAATTGGTAGAGTTGACGGAGGTATCTAATGCAGTAGTATAGCATGAGACTTCACAATGAGTTGTAATGTTAAGTCCTTTGTTCCTGCAGAAGAAGACATTTAGACTGTGACTGAACTTTCTCTGTTCCTTTGCAGGCAATCTGTGGCCATTTTTATCCACTATTATTTTGGTAGGAGTGCAGTAAGTTTAAATCATGCTTTCTGATTTAGTAAATTTTACTTTGGTAATATGGGTGAATAAATTTAAGGGTTTCCATGTCCTCATTCGGGTAATGTAAAAGTCAATGTGAGAGAGGTAGTATGATTTAGTTGTTCTTGATAACAATTCATTAAGTAGTTATTATTTTCTTTCTTCCAACTTTAATGGTGTTGCAATGGTGTAGTATGTTTTCCAGAACAGAGACTATTATGTTTGCATTTGTGTGATCTGTAATGCAGTAAAATCCTGAAGTTTTTTCAGGCATTACTGTAAAACACACACAGAACAATCTTACTTTTTGTCAGGGCACACAATGAGCACACTATGTAGCATTATATTATTGTATTTGTGTATAATTAGTGCTGGTGCTAGGTTTTTAACCTTAGATGGTAAAACGCTTTAAAAATGCAAAGTTTGTGATAGACTCTAGTATAATTAGTGTTTTTAATTAGAAGAATGCAGGATTAATTACACTGTGGATGAAAAATAAAAAAAAGCCACATTGGACCATTGAAAATATTGATATCCACTGTTAGTAAAAAAATGTGGTATACAGTCTGCCACTATGAGGTTTTCCATTTGTCTGTTGTATTGTGATATAGTACATAGCTCTGTATTGCAGATTGAAGGGATTTTTTTCTTCATAGGCTTATATCAAATATTGAATGTGGTCTCTCAGATCCTTTGTGATGCTTTTTTATAAAAGAGTGATTTAGTTGGATTTAGTACACTTTACAAAGAAGTACACTGTGCTCTTTTCAGTGTATACCTAATTTCTTCTTATAATTCCTTTCTATATTGCTAACAAAATAGCTTCTATCAAAATACTTTTCTTATTCTTTGAATCTGTCTGTTTACTAATGGAGGTACTCAAGATCAGAGCATTTGACTAATATAGCTGAAGTCTTCCATATGTATGACAAAATAATTTATACAATGTAATTTTAAACCAGGTAAATAATACCATCTATTTGGGCTATGATGGTAGTGTAATTTTATCAGACATACCTCGTCCTGTTTTACAGGTGTATGTTGGACATTTTATGCAGTGGCACAGTGGTGAAGTGTTTTGGGAAGGACTGCAAAGCCCGGTGTTGGGGCACTGCCACTCTCTCTCATGCATAGTGACGTTCCACTGAAAGGGAAGCTCCTGCTGTGGTACTTGCAATAGTAGTTTCCAGACTTTGATTTCTGGTCATATGGGGGACTGTATTGCTCTTTAAAATACTTTCCATTGAAAGTTGGATTATACAATTACCATTAGTCTAATTAACACTGATCCCAGAAAAATCTTAATGGGTAAGAGATTCCTTTGGTCTGTTCTATTCCCCGCCCCCAACTGGGGACTTAGAGTGTGAAAAGGCAGTAACAAACACAGAAGGATGACATGACAATGTCATGTGCTCAAATGATGCGACGACTAACTTATAATAGTGTTTTATTGAATAAGTCCAATTTCCAATACACCTTTTAAAAAAAGTGTAAATGGTTGTGCAAATATATGCAGCCAGGCAGAGGGCTTTATGGAGCTGTCACCAGGCATGGATATAAAATAGGGTAATCCAAGTGTTATGTTTTTCAAGGAGGGTGGTTAAGGTAGAGTGCTGATTATAGTGCTGCAACAGTGTCAGAGAAAAATTGACAGTTCTTTTTTTTTTCCTGCTCTAATGTCTTCATTATATTTTGTGGATGACTTTCTGAGTCAGTGTGATATTTTACAAACTGATCAAGTGACAGAAATATGAAATCCAGTTATGCTCCACTGCATTATATACCAATGGTTCTTTCTGGACCATATTATTACTAATCTCAAATTATACTGGGATATTGTGCTATGTTATTAGTATCTCTGTGTGCATAAAGGTAAAGCAGAACTGAAAACTTCTTCAGTTTTCACTAGATTGCTGTCTTCCTTTTTTTAATGGTTCATTAGGAGAAACTACTTTTTAAAAATACAGTTTTAAATTAAGTCATAGTGCAAATTTTTCTATACTAAATGCATTCAATGCAATAAACCACTCAGTATTTCTTTTAGCAGTGGCTGCATTAATCTGACCTGTCTCTTCTGAGTGTATTTGTCGTATCTACTTTGTTAACCCAGAAAAATACCATGTGGATGGAAAAAAAAAAAAAAGAAAAATAAATAAAAAACCTCAAACCAAAACCAAGCCCCTAACTGGTGGATATAGAAAGACAAATGACTTTTTTTCTGTTGTTTTTCCACATTTTTCTGACCAGTGATGGATTTCAGATTATGCTTGATGATGATGTTTGTCAATGAAAAAGAAGACTTTTTCACTCAAGCCGTTCAGAGACTGAAGCCCTATGAAGGTAATGGATGTGATCTGGGAACATCTGCACATATTCCCTGGTTACAATGCCTTCTGCCCTGGTGCAGACTCTTAAAAGGTGATGCCTTATCTTGGCTTACCTGCTGTTACTCCTGCAGTTTGAGGATCTCTGCCCATGAGAAAAGCCTTCTTTTTAAGGCTAGTGACTGGAGTAGCAGTCAGCAGCCAGTTGAAGCACAGACAAGTTAGAACTTCAATGGGTATTGCAGATAAGTGAGAACTGCACAGGGGAATGAGAAAGGAGCTCATTCCTTGCCATTTGTTCTTTCACAGCAAATTGTTGCATTTGGCCTCAGATAACAGACTCTTGCCAACTCCATGAGGACAACCTGGAGATCTTGAGTGATGAATGTCAGTGTAGAGTAGAAAATTACTTGTTAAAGGAGTCTTCTTTTTCCTGCACTTACAGGATAATGGTACTTAAATAATTAAAATAATGAAGACTGACATTAGCTATCCTTCCACTTTGACATATTTTGTCTGCACTGTTAAGGGGGGACAGTGAGGTAGTGGACACAGCTCATCCAAATGCTTAACCTTTTTTCTTTTACTATCCTGCTCAGTTCCAGTGTTCTCTACAGTATTCTCTAAAATGCACCTTTCAGAACAAAAATAACCTCTATGAAATGTATAGGATTGGTTATTCAATTGGTTATTCCATTTGATTTTTGAGCAACATTTGGCATATTTTTGCTGTGCAAAAAAAAAAAAAAAAAAAAAAAAAAAATCCATAAAGC
>JAWWEE010000105.1:97319537-97373388 GCA_035221455.1 Xenops minutus
AAAACCCTGGCTAGAGCCATTATCACCACATACATATTCAAAAAGTCCTTTGTTAAACCTTTTATCGGTGCTAAGGCATTGCCTCCAAGCTTTGGAAGGAATTCCAACTGAGTTTTGAAACTATAACAAGAGCATATTAAGAGAATATTTTTAAATTTTCTTTGATCTAAGGACTTTGTCCCACATGGTGACAACTGCTCTTTTATGAGAATTTAAATAAAATTTAATGCTAAGATGTATGTTGTTTTACATTAATGTTTTTATTGTACCTGACTAACAATGCTACTGGTACTTACAGAGGTAACTGGAGATACTCTAATTTAAATCACTGCATGTAGCAAAGGTATATTGGTGTTCTTTTTGTTTCATTTAAGTGAGATCCATCATCCATAGGTCTATGTGGCTTCAACTCTACTAAGAAATAAAACACAGCCTTAGTACACATTCAGCATTGGCCCACAGTTCTCTATACTGTGTGTGGTTCCTGGTTATGTTTTGACTTGTGCCAGATTTTCTCTACTGGGTGTCAGTGTACTCTCTGTATCGGTTTTGGACAATTTCAGTCACGGTTCTCTTAAACAACGCCTCAGACCAAATCAGGAGGTGGCCTGTGTCATGTAGTGTCCTAGTGAGGCAGTTTGGATGGTAGTCAAAACGTTTTCAAGAAAGGAAAATGTAATTGTGCGAACAGGAGTTTTACTGTGTGCTTTGCTGGAGAAAATCCTCCAGCCTGCTTTATTTTAGCAAAGGCATGGTTTACAAGACTGGAGTTGTAAGATAAGTAGTTCTTTTACTCAAAGAGGAGGTGAAAAATTTCTTTCTGAATTGCAAGATGGGAAGAAAGAAAGCAAAGAAAGGTCCTGAGAAGGGAATGTAGAATGACAGCGGGAGAAGTTAGAGGGAACAGAGAGAAGAGTTCAAATAAAAGAGAATATTGTTTAACATATTTCCCTATAAAACCTGAAGTTGAATTTAGTAGTGTCTTGCTTTCTGCAGGTATCTAATTCTGAATCTCCTCTAAACTACTCACAGGTTTTTCTCCTCTGAATCACCTAAAGATTTTTGTTTGTTTGTTTTCTCCAATAGTAAGCATCTTATTTTGAATTTTAAAGGTCCCAATGAAGTGGAACTAGCCTATAATGAATCATATGAATTTGTGGGGTTTCCCCAAAAAGTGTTTTTTAATTTCCTCCTTTAAAATAAAGTTTCAAATACTAGAAAGTTAGAAATAAACAGCCTATTCTCCCTGGACTCTTGACTTTGTGTTGTCTTTTATGCTGGAAGATAATCGAGAAGTGAGTTCAGGGGTTACAAGAAGAAAAATTGGTATCTAGTGGTGAATGATCCTTCCCCTGAAACAGAAGTGCAATATAATCTTAGATGTGCCATGAACATAAACTAGCACTAAATTAACACTGCTGATCAGGCATTAGGTGCATCTCCTCTTCTGCTGTAAAATTAAAATGTGATAAAATGCTGAGTGTTTACAGCTGAGGCTGAAGCTGGTCAAGAAGATACTAAAACAGAATCAATAAACCCCCAAATCTTTGTGTGCCTCCATTCTTGCTCTGTAGAATGAGGATACTTGTCTCAGGCTGTAAAGCTAATTTCATGTATGTTGGTGTCCCTACATATTGTATTGCTTACTAGCATCAAAAATACCCTAAGCATTTTAGTCACCCTGCATTTAGAACTAAACTAAATTTGCATTCATGAAATAACATGATCCTCCTTTAAATAAAGATTAAAAAAAGAAGTATCTCTATACTGCAAGGTCTCAAGACCTTAATTTTTTTTAAAAAAATCCAGTTACGGTGTGTCATACTGCAAAAGTTTAAAATCTTGTCTTGTGACTATAGCCTGAATGTGTCTGTTTTCCTCTTCAGTTCATTGGCATTTTCACTGTATCTGTCTGTAAGATTTGGTCATCTTCTGCCAAGGAGCATTCTTTAAAACTGTGCTTGATCATCCCTGGAAAGTTCCTAAATAAAGCTAAATATATTTAACTCCTGGCATCTGTTACACTACTACACAAATCTCTCAAGCTATTTGTCATTCCTTTGGCTCTTGCCTGCTACATCTTCAATGTCTTTGCATCATCAAAATTATTATCGTAACTCTTTTATTTAAGGTGTTACATATACTGTCAGATACCAAAATAATTTATAGTCTCTATGCTCCTTCTTAATAATCTCTCAATGATGTAGAATTGCACTAGTGATTTTGTCAGTAACTTTGTGCAGGAAGGTGGGTTTTTCTCACACTCAGCACACTTCGTATGTTTCACTGGGGTTTTTTGCAAGACCATATTTTTGGCAGATAGAGTGCTTTTCTGTATTTGTTTGAGCTATTTTCCTTATTAGCAGGATGACCTTAAATGACTTTGACCTGCTTTATGCTTAGAACCCGTCCTGTTCATAATTACCTTTTCACAAATATTGTCCATTACAAACGATATTGCAAGTAATTCAGATACTTCTTTAGATCACCACCCCACAAGAAACATTTTCACTAATTGGTAGGTTTATCTCATTTACATTTTGCTTTGAAATCTTTTAGCTAGCCAAATTATATGTGCTTAAAATACACTGTATTATTATGAATAGTTTTATTTTTTAATCAAGTTTTTGTGGAGTGTCAGATCACTTCCTTGTAAGAGTTATTACAACAGTCCTACTCTGTCATCAAGATTGGGAATTTCAAAGAAGGTATTCATGTCATTTGAAAGGTATTTTCCATAACATTTTTCCCCTTTAAAGTTATTTCTCTTTAAATCCTTATGGATTGGTCTTACTACTATTTCATAGTGGAATGCATGGTTCATTGCCAGATTTATGTTCATCTGACCTTAAAAACATTGAAATATAATGAAGATACATGGCTCTATTTATATGTTTTCAATATTGACCCAATATTAGCTTCCTTTACAGCTTCTGGAATTGTAGACTGTAAAAATTAGTTATTTTAAATTCGAAATCAATAATAAAAATCTGCCTATAGAAAGTAAAATGTGGTGTTTGGTGTTCTATGACTGTTATTCATAGTCATAGCAAATTATATATGATTATATAATTGAAATACATTTGTGTAAATTATCTTGCTTATGATGCTTGATCATGCTCAGCTTTTGGGATTTTACTTTGCAATTTGAACATCTCAAGAAAGAAAAGAAGGTTTTTGCATTTTTTAAATGTAACTCTTACTAAAAAAGCTGTTATGTAGAAAATGTTAAAGTACATGTTTAATATTTTCTTTTAATAGGAATATTTGAAGCTGTAATAAGATATGCTCTGAAGAATCAAAGCAGAAATATCAAGATTATTACAGTGTTATGCAGATTGCTTCATAGGGCTACCTAGCAACAATTTACAAATGCATGTTGGTTGTAGTTGAATGTATAAAATGCCAATAAGTGATAACTTGTTTGTCTTGTCTTTTTTATAAAATGACTATAGCTATCCATGTAGCAGCTTTCTATTTGTTGTCTGGCCATGGTAAACTAAACTGTTGAAATATTTATTCTATCATGTCCCTGTGATGGTATATATTAGGATAATGTGTTTTCAGGGTGTAAGTATAGGCAGAATAAAACAGGAATTAAGTAAACAGACAGCATTTATGTCCTAGAAAATTACTCTTGGGAATAAGTCACTGAATTTAAAGTTAGGGCTGTGTTCTAATTCAGATCGGATCTGAACTTTGTCAGTGAGTATAATAATTTTGATCAAAAGCTTTGATGCAGTTCCAAAGGAAGAAAAGAACCTATAAAACAATTTTTCATGAAACTGAGTTATATAATCTGAAATTGAATCATATGAACCTTTTGATATGTAAGGTACTGTGTGTCATAATGCAATGGTTTCCCATTTGTTTCCCATTTTTAGCACAGACTAGTGTACAGTATTAATGGGAAGAGAAGCAATTTTGAGAATGTATGAAACTACTCCTAACTTTTTATACTATATAGATTACTTTTACTCTCCGAAAATGAAACTGAAATTTGTGTTTATTTGTGTTCTGCTTTCCCCTGAGTCAGTATGAACATATGTCTAGCAAGGTGAATGTTGCAAAAACAAGAGAGCTACACGTATTTTTAAATAACTTGTTAATATATGATTATGATTTTGACTACTGAAATGAAAATTTACATTTATCTGAATCAGTGAAATAATAGAATACCCAATCAGAAAGTATACATACAGAAGTAATCTTACATATAATTTCTGTTGTACAGAAAAAGAAAAAAAAAATCATATATATTCAGGAATTACTGTAAAGATGGCATTCTATCCAGTACTGTTCAGCATGTTCCAGAAAAAGTTCCTATCAAGTGTATAATTACTGTCAACTGATGAAGTGCTATTATTATACTGTCAGGCACCATGAGTTACACACTATTGAAATGTCAAATTCATCATACTGTTAAATATATGATAGATTTCTCTAGAAAAATATTGATAAATGTTTATCTTCTTCATGCACTTAAATATGAAATGCAATAAATTAACCATTTGAAGCAGACTATCACTGAAAGTCTTGCAGCATATGCTGCAAAAAAAAAAAAAAAAAAAGAAGGTACGGATCTGGAGATAGAAAACATTGGTATTTCTCATTGAAAAATTCGAATATATATAATGCATACATTATGGCCATGAAAATACAAAAGAGCTCTTCGTATAGTTTTGCCATATCAAAACAAAGCAAAGGTATGTCAGAATTTCTGTCAGGAAAAATATCAGTTCAGGGATAGAAAAACTTAAAGTCTGCATATGCAACTCAGAAGTTCTACTTTCTGTGGTAAGGAATTAAGTATGTGCCTGCGAATTAGTGTTGAATGATACTTCAGAACTGAACTTGATCACTCAGATTCTAGACTACCTTTGAGAATTAATTTTTGATTGAGACTAGGAACATCTTCTATGCTCATTCAGATATTGTATTTTCACCTAAATTTATTTTTTCTGCAATTTTTTAAAGCACAGAACTGTTACACTTCGTAGACAACCAGTTGGTGGCTTGGGCTTAAGCATAAAGGTATGGGTAACTTCTCATTTCTTCTTTTAATTTTCAGTATGACCACTTCAGTCTTGAGATCTCATGGTTGATATGCCTCTCTTACAGGGTGGTGCTGAGCACAAAGTGCCTGTCGTCATATCCAAAATATTTAAAGACCAAGCAGGTAACTTATGTTATTTACATATATAGTACTGTAGTAAGTAATAGTTTCAGGAATTGGGTTTTTTTTACTGCAGAAATAAAACTATGACATAGGAAATCTGCTGGTGTTCTTAACTTTAATAATGCAGAGAAGACAAAAAATACAAACAAAATACATTTTTCCCCACACAGTAATTCACTGCTATATGGTATGACTGACTTGCCTAGATGCCAGCAGAGAGTGATTTGTAGTGTTTATTATGGTGAAGATAACACAAGATCTAAATTAGGGCAGTCTATCCTAGTTAAGTATTACACTGACATTTAACTAGCAAAACAAACCTTTGGGAGACTGTGTCAGACCTCAGACAACTTGGCAACTTGGAGAACTGGTCTGGAAAACAGAGACTCTTCAGTAAGAAGTAGAACTGTAGCATATGTGTAGGAAGAGCCTTGCAACGTGAACTGTAGTTCTTAGCTGACCAAAAGCAAAGTCTTCTCTGGTGGACATGGACATAGGGATTAGTTTGTTTTTTTCTGAGGCATTCTTTTACATATTTGAAAATTTGTTCTCTGTGTTTCCTCTCTTCCCTAGAATAAATGTACCCATTTCATGTGGCCTTTACTTCAAAAAAGGACAGTGTGCTGCAATGCAAACCTCAGTGCATGTCCTCAAAACCACTCATCAGGCTCTATTCCTGCTTTGCTGCAGTGGAGATTAAGCATATTTGCTTGGTGCCATGTTTAGCCTCATGCTTTACCAGGTCACAGACTGCTTGTTTTTTCCCTCTGCATTTTCTCAGGGAGCCCTTATTTTACTTGAAATGTAATACCCAAACTTAATAACCCATTTTCATCTCATGCCTAGTGAATATTGAATGGATTGGCTCTGCCAGTATCCTGTTGGAAATACTGCTTCAAGTCTCCTGTGTACAGTACTTAAATATTTCAGTATAATGATTCATTTTATAATATCATTTCTGCAGTGAGGAAGCAAAGGTTTTTTTATGTCAATTGTGTTACTGTACATGAAACAGTAATAAGATCCTTAAATATACACTGTAATAAAACATACCAATAAAAGAAATATGTAATAATAATAAAATGAATATAAGCATCCAAGTCTAAGGAAAGTAGTTCAAGAAACTACTCACCAACAAGGAAAGCTATGTCCTGCCCTCTTAGGGCATAACACTTTTAAACAATGTTAGTAGGGAGCTTGTATATAGAATCCTTACATTCAGAATTTTGTACATTGTGGGTAGTTTTCTTGAACTGCATTTATTTCTAAAGTAACAAGTGCAACAACAATTTTATGGGGTCAGCTGTTTACCGCAAATTTGAAAATGTCTTCTCAAACAATACTTATTTTAAGATCTTGTAACCTTTTGTCCAAAGAAACTCCAAACTGAGCAGTGGTTATAACCAGAGGCAGTGCTGTATCACACCAAGCCTATATGAAATGTTCCTGGCAGGATCAGTGAATGGCATGGAGACACTGGCACAGGGCAAGGTGTGAAGGAAATAGTCTATGAAGTATAAGCTGACCCGCTGGAATGAAGAAGAGAATCTCAGACTTGCTTTCAGTGTTGGAATAGGTTCAGGTGTACTCCTGACGTTCTTTCCAGTCTAAGTGATTCCATGATTCATTTAGTGCTGCAGATACTAAAGATCAGAGGTATGTGGTACATCCTGCTCTCCCATTCTGGTTACTGAGTATCTGTGCAACAGAAATGAGTGTGAAATTTTTTGTTTGTTTGTTTCTTCCAGAAAATGAACATTTATAAAAAGCATAAAACTTCAGCAAAATTTTGGAAGTAAAGAAAACTTCTTATTCTGCAAATCTTTTTCTTTGGATATTAGATCTCACAAATCTTGAAGGGCTGCTGTTATTCAGTATAGGACGAAGATAATAGCAAGGACTGTTCACAGCATTACTTTTCTAGTATCATATTTAACTGGTAATTAATAGTAAGTAAAAGAACATGTCTAAATTTAACCCACAGGTGACCTTGGGGGAGGGTTTCTGGTTTAAGATTCTCACACTTTAATGCAAGAGAAAACAATCTGATAATATAATTCAAGAGAAAATAAGAAGTGTTCTAAATATATGTATATATATGAATGCACAGATATGCATACCAAAATACGGATGTATTTACATATAAAAGAATATCTGGAAAATTATTTATGTTAAATATAACAAGAGAAAGTATCAAACATGAGGGAGAGATGAGACTCTTACAGAATCTCAAGCTAAATTTTGGACTGAACGTCTGTATATTCATGAGGTAGATAAATCACCAATGGATTTTATTACACAAGGTACTAATAATCGTGGAAGTGCTAGGCAGGCCTCAAAAGTGGCTTCGAGTTAAGCAGTGAGATTAGTTGCTGCTTCAAGAAAATATACTGAATTTTAAAAAAGAAGAAAAAAATGTTTCATGCAACAACATTTGAAGACATCATTTACCTCAGATAAAAAAGTGATTTCTTAGCAGGGATTTTGCTATTATGGGTCCTTGAGTAAAATACCTGAGTAAAATTCTCCTTAATGACTAAGGAACTGATTTCTTAAAATGACTGATAATTTACAATACTTGTGAAACTTAAAGCCCACTACATGACAACACTAAAGTCATACTTCCAACTTACTTTGTTTAGATACAGTGCTACTTTTAAGTTCCAAAGCTAGAAGCATAATAGAATAAAGCTGTTGCTTCTTTTTTAGATCTTTATAACCTTTGTGCTATCCTAAGTAATTAGTCAGCTATCTATGTACTATTTAATTTTTTCAAATATAGAAGTGATTTTGTTGGTGTTGACCTGAGACTCAGATGACAGCAGTTGCACTTGGATGAACATTTCAATTGGATTTCATTTTGTTATTCAGCACAAGCACTTCTGTAGCAACAGCATTAATAAATACTGTTCTTACAGTTTTGACCTCTCAGCTGTGATCATCATGTTTATAAATTTCAAAGTAAGTTATCCTGGATCACCCTTGATTAAAGCTTTCCTGAAAAAAAATCACTGAAACATACACAGAAACTCAGTTCAAGAGTATAACTTTACATTTCTGAAATACAAGATTAAGTGGTCATTTGGTGCTGGAGATCAGTGTCCAGTGCATTGTAATTCACTGTAAAGAATGTCCTGATTTTCCTCCTGAGCACATCCCCTTCAACAGTATTAAGTGTTTTGCTAATGCCAGTGACTCATCACCGAGTTTAGGCATTTTAATTTTTTTCTGTGGATTCTGTCTTCCATTCTAACAAAGGTTTTTTCGTACTACCAAAGCTTTTGCTAAAGTTAGTTGCAGAGGGACAAAACTTCTATGCCAGACAGAGTGAGAACAAGTAAATGCAAAGCCAGTTGTGCATTCAAAAGTAGAGTTATATAAATAGCTGCAGAGTAACTTAAATCCCATAGGTAATTATTTCACTTTCAAAGGCAGGATATTTTCCTACTCATATATCAAATCATCCAGTCAACTCAGGATATTAGCAACATTGCTAATAATCTCCCAGATTATAAAAAGAAATATTGATGTCGAAGCTTCTCAGTAATGTTTTATAAGCCTGATCCAGGCTTTTTCTACTATTGCATTTAGTTATTTCCTTTTTTAAAATGTAATTTAATGAATATTGGTTTTCCCATGTTTTCCTTTTGAAATTCCCTTAAGATGGAGTACATTGTACTCTCTTGTACAACAGTTGATGATTTGCTAATAGCTCCTAGGTGTGTAGTATTTTGTACATATGTATTATAATTAGTATTAACAGTTAATTTATGGTAAAGACTGCTGTAGGTTTACAGTCAAATAAATGTAGGGTCCTATTCTCAGAGATGTGTTAATGAATATCCTGAACTTGGAAAGGAATGATACCAGTCAGGTTTATGTATTTTATAGTGAATCCATCAGATCTGTTAAGAATACCTCAGAGAATCTTTAACCACTAAATGTGGGTAAAGTGTACAAATTTTCATGCATTACATCTTTCTCTGTGTTATTCCCATTTTTGTTTACTAAAGAGTCTTTATGAGTTTGTGAAATCTAAAGGGTAGAGATTGTAAAAACAAGTGGACTTTGAAGTCTAACCTCATCATACATGCAAGTGACTTACTGCATATAACAGTGGAAATTTTAGTTTGTTAAACATCAAACAATAAAATTACTAGTTTGTGTTGCAGAATTGTCAAGTTAGCAACCACATGTTGTCCTTCTCATGCAACTTTCCATTTCTGTGAGACCTGCTGCAATAATGTGACTACTGCTGTGAACTCTGTTCATATCTCATATAATATGCAAAGTCAGACAAGCAGCAATGATGAAATAGAACAGTAAATTCAGCTCATGAGGTGTGATGAAAATAGGTAAATAAAATTAAATAAAACCCCGTGGAATAGGGTTAGTTTGCACTATGCCATTTTCAAAAAAAAAATGTTCTGCCTTGAGAGCCAAAATTCATTAAAATCTTATTTTGACTGCATTTTCCCACCTTCTGTGATAAAGTTGGCTTATAACTCACATTCTGCTGTGTTGAAAAATCTTCTATTTTATGTTTAGTCCATTTCTGACTGAGGGTGTTGTATACCCTGGCAGGATTGCAGGCAACTCCGGACATTCAGCCATTGAAACGTTGTTGGCTTAAAACCATGTGCTCTGCAAACACAGACTCTGTCCAAATAACATGTCCTGGCTGCCTGCATTCAGGACCATCTGGAGAACATGGCATCAGTTTGATGAGAGCTTTTAACAGTTTCACTTACACTTACATGCCAAACAAAGATGGTTTCGTATGAAATTGTGTCGTACTTCCTCCATACGTTTGGAATTTTTTGATTTTACTTTAGTCATCCCCAGGGTAACCCGGCCTAGTCTGAACAAGCTGGTGGGCATGATTTGAGACTGCAGTCAGGCTGCACAGCATGGCTATGTTCAAAGTTGGTGTTCTTCATCCCTACTACAGTTGTACTCACTTTGACTTCATCATCTTTAGAGATTCATTCCAATGAGGGAGCAAACTCAATATTAAGAATGAGTTAAGCCAAAATGGAGTTATTTGCCTTTATAAGGAAGCCAGAATGGATCAAAAATTTGTGTTATGCCTTGTGCTAATGAAGGTGAAGACTGAATACAAGACCATCTTTGAACATAAGGCCTCATTAGAACAGAGGTCATTTGAAGCCGAATGCTTTAATTTTTGGGCACTGCTTCCTAACATGACTTACAAAATTTATTTTTTCTTAGCATTATTCTTATTTTCTGTCATTATTTTTTATCTTTGTCAGTGTTATTTTTTTTAATTATTGGAAAGCTAATGATATTTACACTTATTTTCAGAAGGAGTAGAAGACCATTCTTAACATTTTAGATTTCTTTTTTACCGTTGCCTCCTTGAGACTAGACAGGAAGCAAAAGGCAATACCTCTTAATAGAAAGAACATCTTAATGAACTGTTGAGGATCAGTCAACAGGTAAACGAGAGGTATTTTGTTCTCTGATTCAGGAACGCTTTTCTATTCAACCTAATAGTTAAGAATATACTTAAGGTCCAATGGTATAAATAGCAGTCACTGTATATTCAGTGAGAATAGCAGTCATTGTATACATATTGAGAAAAATACAGGTAGATGAATTCCTCTGTTGAGATTCTAGAACAATTTATATTACTGGGATTTGTTTTAAAGGATAAGTACTTTAGCAAGAGGCTTAAATTATTGATCTGAACATAAAGAATTCTTTGGGTAGAAGGATGCAGAAAGCTAATTTTTAAGGTTTTAGTAAACTAAACAGGCATATGCTTAAAATCAGATCTAGTAAATATTTTAATTATTACAATGAAATGCACATTTTGATGCATTAAAATTATTCATGAATATTTCCTGCACAGAAAAAAAATGAAATATTTGTAAGTCTCACTTAAAAAAAATGTTCCAGAATTTGAGTGTTGTTTTTTATTTCTTTTAGTAATATTTAAAAGCTTGATGAATCCAGAATTCATTTTTGCAGAGAAAACCAAAACATTCCTATTTTAGGTCAGTTTGAAATTTCTTTTTATTCTTTGGATTTGATAAAAAAACAGAAACAGCGAATTAACTGTCCAGCTCTAGATTTAGATAATTTTTATGTACTTTCCCAAAATGAAGTTTTACATCTGTATACATATAAGTGTCTAAAAAAAGTTCCTGATAATGAATAATGCTTTCTAGCTAAGTATACAATGAAGTGGTATTCAAAGAGCATACTAATTTTCAAATACTTCTTCACACTGGTGAAGAAGATCAAGTTTCAATAAAAGAGAATTAGCTTTGCTTAATAACTATGTCAAAATACAAAAGGTTTCTGAAAATTGTATTTCAGTTCTATAGGGGTTTATGATGAAAATTCTCATTGGAAGGTGCATGGTGTAGCTTCTGAAACAAAAAAAGGTACATATAAAACCTAAAAAACATTATATGCAACTTCAGTGGACCTATCGTTCTTAAACTATAAACTAAATAGAGAAAAATGTGAATTGTATTTTTTTGGTTGTTGTCTGTTTTAGGTAGCAGTTGAGTGAATAAACTGTGACCTTAGAATGCCAGTGACATGTGCAGTTTCTTTCTTCCATTCACCTACCTCTGACTGCCAAGGTAGTTCCCTTATGAACTGCAGAAATCTATGAAATACCACTTAAAGTTACTATTTGAATTGGCAGCACTTCAGTTCAGGTTGAAGAAAAAGGTTAATGACATTCTGTGCAGAGAAATTAGAGAAGTATATAGTATGTGTTCAGAAAATTTGTTCAGGAGAGAACTAACTGCCTGGTGTCCCTCTGAGGATGGATGGTATTTTGGCCTTCAGATTTGGAGCTTGTTTTGACCACAGTGCTTTGGTACATAAACTGGAGAGGCAAGCACCTAGACAGAAAGTATCATTCAACTGCATTAAAGTTTCCTGTTGCACTGAAAGATACTAACTAAAATCAGAGTAAAACTCATGCAGATTATTTTGGGGGTTAAGCAGTCAAGAATCATACAGAACATTTGATGGAAAGAGCAAATGAAACAAACTTCTAGTTGGAGATAATGTCACATGAAATAATATGAGAAATTTATTAACATCCTTTGGCAATTTCAGAAAAGTTCTATTTTTTGTCTTTTCACTCTTCTTATCTTTACCTTACTGGTTTATGAACTAAAGACTTTTTAGGTTATTTTAGGAACTACATATTTTATTTTCTTGTAGCTAATTTAAATCCTGTATTTCTGCTATTTCAGTCATCTCCCTTTAGCCTGCAAGTTTGTTTTCCAATGTTTCACCATCATCTCTACAACATTTAAAACTTTTTTACATAATATAATAGAATTTATAGGAAACAGTTCCATATTTTGGAAGACAAGATTGAAGATGCCAGATTATATAATTTATTTCATTATAAAATGTTACCTATTAATAACTTGTCTTATTCAGCTCAGAAAGTCTTTTATGTGTGATATTAATAATGTCTATTAGTGCAGACTTATACCTTAGAGTATTGCAACTGCATGATGAGATTCATTGTCCTTTACACTGTACTAAATTCCTTTGTCAATTTATTCACCTAGTGGTTAATTAATTTTAAAATACACACAACTCTTTTTTACCTGGAAAACATTGTAATAATTCATAGAATCATAGAATTGTTAAGGTTGGAAAAGACTGCTGAAGTCATCAAGGCCAACTGTTAAACTCTGGAAATATTATAAAGTTTAGATTGATTTAACACTGCTAACACTACCAACCATATTTCTAGAAATATACAATTTTACATAGCTTTTTACTGACTTTAATAATGGAGGCTTAGCTATGCTTGACTAGTAGAACTTATTTTTTAAACAAAATATAACTTATTTGTAGTTATAACTGTTGCTTTTGCTTCTTAATTATTGCTACTTATTTCTGAATTCTGTCCATGTAAAATGCATGAATATTTTTACTTTTATTTCAAACTCAAGGGACCATGGTTAGGCAAGTATCCCAAGAAATACAGTAGTAATGTAGCACTTTCAAATTTTCTGGAAATACATCTTAAAACACTGCCTTGCTTTCCTTATAGTCACATCTTAGTTGTCATGACTTTTCTTCAAAAGGCAAACTTTTGAAGTAATTACACTATTAATGCTCCAGTTTTGTTTCCTTACTTGATTTTTTTGTAATTGATGTTTTTTCTATAAAGTCAAAATTAAATGATCAAGAGCTAAATGTAAAAAGAGAAGTATTTTTCTCTGCTAAGAATTCATCATGATAACCATTCCTGTGGGTTCTCTCTTCTGCAACATCTACAAGCTAATCTGAGCTACATTAGGCCTTTTATCCTTAATTAAAGAACAAACCTGTTATGTCAAGGTTTTCCTCACTGAGTTCATACTGTACAAGAATCCCAATGCCATTTGGTTTGGCTTAAGAATCTTGCACCAAGACACAGAAATACCTGAAATTCTGCAGGAAACTCAGACCATCTGAATTTTTCTCCTTTTGTTTCTTAAAGTAGGTCTAAAGTCAATTTAATGGTAGTGTATACTGGTACTTTTTACAGATCATGTCAATTACTGGCAATGCAGCTCATATGACAAAATTGTTTGCAATCAGAAAACCATCCAAAAGCCTTTAGATAATTTTTGCTTTAGTTACTACTAAAAGATAGGTGGGTAGAAATAAAACTGAACCTTAATACTTTTTTCCATCCAGTTTTTCAAAGCGCATTCAGTGAAAGATAGCCAGATTCTAGTTTTCTCGGTTTTGGTATACATGCAGTCATTATCCTCCTCAGGTCAATTAAAAATGGAAAAATTTTAGTTGTAACATAGGGTCTCTGAATTCTTAGGCAATAGTGACAAAGTGGTACTTTGAAAGTAGCCTCAGGAAACAGTAATAGTATCATCTGCCTTCTAAAAGTCATGGAATGGAATAAACAGGGTTTTTTTTAAGGTTAGGGTTCCTTAATGCCCATTGGTATGCTCTTGAGATTCCTGATTGGCTTTATACATCTCACTCATTTTACTTTTAAGCATACACAAAATATAAGACAATTTCTACTTGTTTGTAGTAAAGCTAAATTTATCCAATTCATAGTTTTCAGTAAAAAAAATATTAGGAATTTGGTTTTACTGTAGTTAGTTTTCCTTTCGGGTTGTTTCCAGCTCTTGCCATTACCAAAAAATGCTTTTATCAGTAAGGGTTCTAGTGAGCAATATGCTCTGAAAAACTGTTTTTTTGCTGAGATCATCTTGATGGAGAAAGTGAAGGAGCAAAGCCATTATCAAACACCTATCCTACAGATTCAATTCTGTAACATTTTCCTGTTGAAAGACATTCCCTCCTACGTCCAGTCTTTGCCCCCTTCCTGTGTCCAGCACCTTTCTCAGCTCGCTCATTCTGTGTATCTCGCACATTGAAACAACATGTTGAGCTTCAGTGTTTCAGACCTCTGCATGCTTAGATGTGGAAGTGATTTCTTGATGGGTAGATACAGTAGTTTTAGGATCATGAAGTGATCTCTTACTGTTTGCTTCACAGGCACTGGGAAAAAGTGGTGAGGAGCCCTAGTTCCCCATATGTCACTTAATTCAGTGTGGGAAACCTGGCATGTGAGAATCATGGCATAGGTGTTTGATGAAACACATTGTATTATTGAATGGTTTAAAGCTTTTCTTTACATGATAAATGGGACACATATAAAGAGGACAAAGAAAACCAAACGAAAGGAAACCTTATGTTCAAAAATAGAAATTCAAAAAGTTGGTGGGTTTTGTTGGGTTTGGGTTTGTTTTTTGTTTTGGTTTGGTTTTTTCTTTGGGTTTTTATTGTTTGTTTGTTTTGGTTTGTTTTGTTTTTGTTTTGTTTTATTTAAACAGAGAAATTAAATTTAGCAAAGTCCTGTGAAGAATATGTTTGGTTTTAAAAAACATCCCTAAGCAGGTTTTCAATAATTGAGTTAATGTAATTGTGTTTTAAATCACAGATTAAAAATCTCAAAGTGCTTGACTTAAAAAAACCAACCACAGCTAAAAACCAAAAATCACCCACCCAAAATTGCAGCAGGTATGTCTTTACAGTCATGACTGTAGTTATGTCTGGATATGTTGGAGGAGTCGTTTGTATCCTTAATACTAATTTTTCCAGTCTTTTTTTTTCATCCAGTTTCTTAACTATTCTTTTAGATTTTCTTTAAGCAGTGAAATACTTGTGGATATAAAGTAAAACTTATGAATTGAGAGGTCCATGAAGACAGTGCAACTCATTGTTTATTTTAAGCAGCACTTTTTGTCATAGGACATAGTACCTTGGTATGTTTCTCATGTGATTCAGAAATTCAACAAAAATTGAGTGGAACTATGTACTATGACCAATCTTGAAAAATACAAGGACATCAGATTATTTACAGACTCAAATCTTCATAGAGATGTGCATCAATGAACGCATTGTAAGTCAGAATATCCCAAGACTCTGTTAAGTAAATTTACCATTTCACTATCTTGCAAGATTTGGAAAATTTGATACAGCCCTTCTTGAGGCCCAGTGGATAGGAAAAGTAAACAAGGCAAAGCTAGCAAGTATTACTGGTTCTTTTCATTTCTCACTAGTGCAAAAGAATTTTTAATAGTTCTTGGTTCTGTCAGAGATTTTTTTTTTTTCCTTAAGATTAGTATGATGGGTCATTTGCGTTTGGAAAACTTTTTCAAACCTAATATTTTCAAAAGTAAGTTTTGGGCATTTTAATGGTTATTTTCACACCATTACTTCAACATAAGCCCCTTAAGGTTTCCCTCATGCTTTACCCCATTCAGTATCACTTTTATATTTAATCAATGAACAGCAACTCATCAGTATTAAATGTTTATAAACTTAATTAAGATATAGAGGAAAGGTTATGTGTCACTAGTTGTTGTAACACATGCTACATTTTCTTTTACAGCCTGATACATTTCTGCTTTTCACTACTTTATGCTTATTATCTTTTCAAATTTGGAGGTTTTTTGTATGTGTTCAATTCACTGCTACTAAAATATTATTTCAAGTAAAGCTTCAAAAGGCAAACTGGATTCTGAAAAAGTTATGTTTATTGTTTCACTGAATAGGGTTATATGCTCCTTGATATCCCAAAGTTCTTTCTCAAGTATTTTGGTTTTAGTATTGATTCATTTTATACACAGTGACTGATCATTTTAGAGCGTCTTTTCATAAACACCTTTGTATATGAGGATGTTACCAGTGGGAGAAAAAGTTCCACATAGCCTGCAAGATTTTACTTAATATTTTTACCATGTAAAGTGTGAGTTCATGAAAACATCAGTAAATGTTTTGTCTTCAGGTTTAAAATATGCCTTAGAGAAATAAGACTGCCTTTTTTTCTTCCCAAGGAGTTTTTCCAGTCACTTTATTGCTAATATATTTGTAAACTATGTTGCAAAATCTGCATTGTAGTGACACGTCCTCTAGAATTTGATTTGTGGAAAATATATTTGTTAGACATCATCACTGATTTTAAATTATAGACCATTGGGTAAACCCAAAGTGTTTCATCACAGATACGCAAGCACAGCCATAATAGCAGCACCAGGCGTCCACATTACTGGTTTAGTATGCAGTGTAAGGCTCTTCTACAGAAAATGCCCTGATTGTCCCAATTTCCTGGGCTTTGTTTCAGTTCATAGAGTATTTGGTATTGACCACATAATGCTCCTTCTCTCATTTACTTATGTGGACAGCCTTGATTGTCTTTAGAGACTGCAAGCCGGATATAATTGCATTGTGCTCTTGAATGCCCACCAGAGCCAAGAACATGAGGGCCTCAAAAACAGCACTGCCTGCTGCCGACGTGTGCCATCCTCATCACATCTGTGGCCTGCAGATCAGCTGTCTGGTACTTGTTGAAGCATAAACAAACACATCTGCCTGGCTGCAGAGCACTGGAGCTCCTACTGCATTCCCCACAAAGATAGACTAATATCTGAGGATTGGCTTACTAGGGTTGTCCTCCAGAGGAAGGTTGAGAACCTGCTTTCCCTATGTTACCCCTTGTTCAGTTGATGCCCAGGCTCTACACTGATTTCAGTTTTAGGGACCATTGCATTACTTGTAGGCAAGATCTGCTTCTATGTTATTGTGGCCTTTTGCAGCTGTAAGTGGTAGCAGGAGTGCATCACTGTGTGACACTGGTGTGCCTTAGGATGGGCTGCTTAGGGGCACACAAATCAAGGTTTTGTGTACTAGCTTTCCTTGGGTAGCTTATCTTCATTTGAGAGCATTTAGACTGGAAGATCAGTCTAACTGATCTCAGTTAAAATCCCTGAAACTCTTACAGTGTGGGTAAGGAGCCTCAGCACCAACTCCTTTGTTTTGCGATCTCTCTCTGTTCTGCCTCATCACACATGACTGTTGTGTTCTGGTTTAGAATAGAATTATTCTATTGAATAGAATAAATTTTCTTCTTAGATAGAATTAATTTTCTTCTCAGTATCTGGTACAGTGATATGTTTTTTATTGAGTATGGGAATGATATTTATAACAAACTGATATTTCACTTGTAGCTAAATACTGCTTTCCCTAAATATGGGACCTTTCTGTGTCTCATGCTCTGCTAGCAAGCAGGTGCACAAGAAGCTGTGAGGGAGCATGGCCAGGAGTGACGACTCAAACTGGCCCAAGGAATATTTCTTACCATAAAACATGCTCAGCATATAAAACGAAAGGAATTGTCTGGCAGCTGCTAGTTGCTGCTCGGGGACAGGCTGAGCATTGGTCAGCAGCTGATGAGGAATTGTGTTGTGCATCACTTTTTTCTCTTGAATTTTATCACGCACTATCTCCTTTCCATTGCTATTATCATATACTTCAATTCTTAAACTGTTCTTACCTCAAACCAAGAGATTTATCTCTTTTTCAATTGTCCTCCCCATCCCACTGGAGTCTGGCAGGGGATGGGAGGTGGGAGTGGGAAGGAGGGTTGAGCAGGTGGCTGCATGGTGCATAGCTGACAGCAGGGGACAAACCACATCAACTTGTTAATACAGACATACTCAGAATTTCTGTACTCCCTCCTGAGTCAATCATACACCAATTCAAAGGCAGGCACCCTTTGACTTTATCCTTTTCTACTTTCCCGGCAATTGGAATTGCAAACACAGGCCTTTACCTCTATCTCCAATTCAAGTATGCTTCTACTACTGAAATAAGCATTGAATTAAAAAATTTTCACGTGTTTTTCACTATTGGTATATGTATTACTAAAATCTCAAATACAAGTTTAGTATTGAGCTTCTCAAGCTAATGCTCAGCGCCTCTAGCAAAGTATGTACCCGATATAGGCTACTTTGTATTGCTTTGTGATGGTTTTGAGCTGCTTTAATTAAGTTCATTCCCTATATATAGATGTCTCTTTTCTATACCACCTGTTGTAAATTGTATGCATATTTTTAAATAAGAAGTAGGATGAGAAGTGGGGTAATGACCTTCAATGCAACTTGTAGCATGATATTTAAAATAAATAGTTAAATATTTATTAACTTTTATTATTATTATTATTATTTATTATTATTTATTAACATTTATTAACTAATGAACTTTTACCTGTGGAAATAGTGGTGAAAATCTATTAGAGAAACTTATTTTTTAAAAAGTACTATTTTGTACCAAAGGTACATTTGTGGTGTCAACAGCCATTTTGCAGGAATCATGAGACTACTCTATGTTTTTTTTTCTTTCTTTTTTTACTATCTATTTCCATCTCTTATACTACTACCTTTGTTAACATTTATTGCATTCTTCTGAGCCTCAAGCTGTGACCTTAAAGATCATATATCTTTAAGAGTGTCAGAGTCAGAGCCTTACTTTCAATTTAGTAATACATTTCATGAGATGAAATTCAAATTCCACCCAAAAGAAAAATAAAAAAAAAATGAAAGTTAAGAGAATGCTTCTCAAAAATGTCATTATTTGTCTCTGTGCAGAATTGTTTGCAGTTCCATTATATTTTTCCCATTAACTCTGTAAGGCAGGAAACATGCAAATTGCAGATTGGAATGATGTTGTTGGGAACAAAACTAACTCAAACTTCGTGTTAAAGAGTTTTACTAAATTCTAGACGCAACCTCTTTAATTACAGCAGTCATTGTAAATTTAAGTAGTTTCAGAAGTTCCTATTTCCCTTTTGTGGAAGAATAATGAAAAGTGTGACTCACATTTTCCACATAATTTAATGAAATCCTTCATTAGTGAGAAATTACCTTTGTATTCTATACTAAACAAGTTCTTTGTGCATGGAAAGTAGCTCAATTTGTTTAAAATTGCTAGGAATCTGTTACTTTTGTAGGATGAATACTGGTTGCTGTGCCATTGATATTTTCACAAACAAATCAGTTTCAAATGAAGATTGCAAACAGCGTGTTAAACCAATTGCTGGAAGAGAATATAGCAATTTTTTCGGTACTACTATCAATTAAAATCTACTCCTTCTGTAATCCCACAGCTGAACAAACAGGAATGTTATTTATAGGAGATGCAATAATACAGGTCAGTAAACATTCACTTTTTTCCACAGACATTTGTTTCATACTTGCTTTTATTTCAGTAACTAACTTGCACATTGCAAATTATTTTCTCCCTATCATATCTGTTTTTAGGTTAATGGTATAAATGTAGAAAGTGCTACCCATGAAGAAGTGGTAAGTCATTCCACTTTGATTTTTTGTTGGTGTACAGAATATCTTATGTTCAAAATGTGCTGTCTCTAGCCTTGCTTCAAATTAGTTTACTCTCTTTTACTATAAAGACAGTGCTGTAGTCAGGTTTGTCACATATGTTGTTATTAAAACTTTTCCCATCATCTCATTAATTTTTGAAATACAGTTTACTGCAACATTTGGTCTAACCCAAACCAAAATAATGTATTGAATACTAGCTAGTTTTTACCGATTTGTTTAGTTTATCAAATTGACTCTATGAGGATAAAGCCAGTTCACTCCATGTGCAGTCCTTTTCTCGTCTGCAGTGCAAGACACTGTAGATAAAAATTGTTACCCCCTGTTGCCTGTTTATTGGCAGTTATCAGTTGATTCACTATCTCAGAATAGCATCTGTAGCAACCATAAATGACATGGGCTTTGACAGTCTTATCAGCAAGGAAGAAATTACATGGGCAAAGGAACTAAACTTGCTTTTATTACTCGGAGGTGATCTCTCTAGGTCAAGACAAAGTGCAACTGCATGATCTACAGTCCTTTTCTTGGTGTTGATTAATACCATCAGACTGAATCTCTTACAGACAATCTTAGTAAAGCACTGAGTCAGGTCTATTGTGTATTTGTTAACTGCCCTTCTGCTTCTTGTATTGTTATTGCACATAATAAAATTCTAAATTTCCTGAAAGTTATTCCTCACAAAATGGTAAGTTACTTCCCTTAAGAATTGTTTTTCAGAACTTAGAAGTGCTCCAGAACTGTCAATGTAACACAGCTGAGGTGAGGAATAAGAGAGAAATGCATAGTGCTGCTCCTTGCCCTGTGTATGGGAATTCAATGGAAACATTAGGCAAAATTTCCCAGGACAACTGTAGGTCATATAGCTCAAGGAAACAGAGAGATCTCAATGGGCCAGGAGATAGATCTGCAAAGATACTTTTCTACTACCACAGCTGGTTATCATAATTAGAGTGGGGTTAGGTAAATGGGCCAGGTAGTAGAGAGGAAGGGGCTGGTTCTATGAGATTTGAGTTGAAGTGGGTCAAAATTCTTGAGAGAATGAAGTATTTCTTATTTCTTTCATCAAAATTATGTCTTTGCATTTTTATTAAATAATGGTTGAGATAAAGTTCTCTTTATTTGAATATGGTGGGTTTTCCGTTTGAAAGAAATGCTTCAGAAGGCGTTTGGGCACTTAGAAACACCACTGAAGAAGGCAGTGCTATAATATTTTAAGCTATTAATGTAGTAGCATAGTGATTAAGGGTAGTTGTCCAGAAAGCAGAAGGTTGAGGATGAAGGACTCATCTAATTTGTGGAAAGTCATACCTATGTTGTCTACCTCAGTAGAAGAGTGGTCTGTTTTCTAAATGTCACTCAGGTTAGATAAGAGATGCGTGAGCACTGCTGTTCAAAACGCACTCAGAAGTGAGACTTAAGTAGTCTTAATTCACTCTGGATTCCAGTTTGTGCAACCTTGTTAACATAAAGCAAAACACTTAATCAGTGGGAGCCTGTCAAAGGTTATTGAGCAATTCTTTTGGCTTGCTTTATTTTCATCTGGCACCATGATCTCTGGCATATTCAGTCATCTGCTTCAAGGTGGGACTTATGGAATGTTGTCCTCCAATACAGTTTGAGCACACTTCTTGCTGTTTGCATTCTGGTTGCAGGAGACCTCTTTTGTAAACACTTTACTCAAGATTACAAATTGGGTACTGGGACTGGCTGAGACAGCATTAATTTTCTTTGTGGCAGCCAGTATGGTGCTGTGTTTTGGTTTGTGACTAAAACAATGCTAGTAACATGCCAGTGTGTTTGCTATTGCTGAGCAGTGCCTGCAGACCATCAAGGCTTTCTGTTCTTTCCCGCTTTCCCCGCCTCTCGCTGACTAGGCAAGGAGTGGGCAAGAAGTTGGAAGGGGACACAGCCATGAAAGCTGACCTGAACTGACCAATGTAACATCATGTTCAGCAGTGAAAATTGTGGAGAATGTTTTCTGAGGCCCAGCCTCTTGTCACAGGAGAGGTGCTCCAGCTCTCTGAGCATCTTCATGGCCCACCTGATGATCAGAGGACTGAAAATACTTCCTGGCATTTTGTGGTGTGGGGCTGGGTGCCTCTGTCTCCCTGTACTTAGAGAGGGAAATAAGATTCATGAAGATTTTTGTGCATCCCCAGCATGTGCACTGTCCTATGATGAAATGCTCTAGAAGCACCTATTTGTTTCCACCATAAAAAAATTTAGGTGATGTGATGAAAAATCATGACTGGAACCTTTCTAGATGCCGTGGGATGCCAGATAATCTCATGTAGGCTCCCTTTCACACAGACCGTGGGGACATATGATTTTCTGAGGTTTTTTAAAACCTGGCTGTTTTTTATGATTCTATGATTAGTTAACTGTAAGTCTGTGTGAAATTAATCCTATTTTAAGACAATAAACTGGAAAATGCAGGAGTGAGAGTTGAGGTATAGAAAATGAAAAACGAGGTGCTGCATGGTATTTTTTCTTACTAATCCTATTCATGTATTTTATAGTAAATTAGTGCGTTTCACACATTTTTAGTATTTCACGCAAATGTTATTGCATTTGGAACTTTGTTCACTGACCCAGGAAACTAATTAGAAATATTTATTTCTTTTTATTTATGAGTAGTCTCACAGAAGGACATCACTAAATAAACAATACTGATTAAAACAGAATCCGTTCAATGGGAATCATTTTAGATTTTCAGAAATTGAACTGCTTTTAGCCAATAGTTACTATTTTTTTTTCAGATCCCTAATAACTTTAGACTTTTATTGTAATGCTATTTAATGTGTCATTGGCATGTCTGGCAGATGGGGATGAACTTGTGCTTCATTGGGCTGATTCACTGAGATACAAGAAATAAACCTGAAAATTGTTTATCTACATTGAGGTGTTGAGGTTTTATTTTGATTCATCCTTTAATCCATCATCCATTCTGCATTAGATATTTCAGAAATAAGGTTCTCTGCATAGAAAAAAAAATTGGAAGATACGTAGCAAAAAGTGCATAATACTTGCTGCACAACAGGTCTATCAAAATTAGTAAGATAATGAAAAACATAGAACTGTAGTGATTAATTAATTAAATCATAATTATAAAATGTCAAATTGATAGATGCTTGTGAAGTAAAAAAATTAAATTCTTTCGATTTACCATTTTTAATGTGTACTGATATCCTATTAACAGTCAATGAGTAGAATTTATTGATTTATGCTGTTGTTAAAACCATTAGTCTTTAAACAAATTAAGATACATGTTTACAGTGTGAAAACTGCAGTGTTATGTTCTCTTGGTTTAACCATATGTTAATATTTGAATATGTAATGTAGTAATATTTGAGGCAACAACCTTATGACATCTGGAGAAATTAAAAGTACAATTGTCATTTAATATATGTAGAAGGTTTAATATCTTAAGGTTACTGCCAGAAATAATCAGCAGTACAGACCAAAGTTCAAGGAAATGCTTATTGTTTTGCTGGGTTGCCCAGCTAGTTGCTGCATGAACATGTGCAAATACCCTTACAGACATACACGCATTTCTGACCCAAGACTGATGTTTAGCATCAAGTTATTCCTTGAATTTCTGCATTTTTCATGTGGGAAGCTTTTCAGTTTGAACATGCTTTTTCACCCAACAGAAAAACATGTTATGAAGTCAAAATTAACAATTTCATTCAACTATGGCAAGTATAAAATGAGAGCTCGACCAGCTAAATGAATGGAAAATAAATATTTTTCTACATAGACAGACTGTGCATGTTTCAGTTCTTGGAGATCCATCTTAGTGATGCTTAACAATACTTTCAGCAGTCCTCTGCATGTTTACTTGAAAGTTAGTCCTTTGTACTGCAACTTTTTTGTTCTCTCAACATAAAAGAAACATCCTCTTAATATTGGAAGGGTAATTCCACGAGAAGAAGCAGTAACTTCTTTTTCTCACATCATATGAAGGTTGTCTGATTCCTTTGAATGTCATGGAGCTGTTTGATTTCTTTTTTCAGCTGCATGGCTTTCCCGTTTTCCCGGTACTTCCCAGAGTTTGCTTTTAAATTTCTCCATTTCAGTAAACTATTTCCACTGAGATTTTAAAAGTGGTGTTGTAAGTGGTTTTCATCTAAATGAAGTTGAACTACTATCCCTTGCTACCACACTTGCACACCCTAGCAAAACCAACCCCAACCTGTTCCTTCTATTCATTTCTTTTAGACACATTCTAAGAAAAAAGTGTATACTTCTAAAAAGCATTTTAAAAATTAACAGTTGCCCAAAAAAAAAAAAAAAAAAAGGAAAATTTTACAAACTTTCTAAAATAGTCTGCATATATTACTGCAAAGTTTAGCTGCTGTTACATCTTACTGTATGAATATAAGTTAAAAAGAAGTATGTGGTATTGCAGAGAAACTTGCTAGTAGTGTCTTAAATCACCTCAGCATCACACTCTATTTCCAGGATTTGCCTGGAAGTAAGTATTCAAATAATTCAGATGCAGTAGTGTGGAAATAAGAAATCAGGTTCTAAAAATTCTCTTGAACATGTAGAGATGGGTGTGTGAATTTTTGTTGAAGTGTATATTTTGTCGTGGGAAACCTAAAGAAGTATGAAATGGAATAATCAAACAAAGCAGTCATTGTGCTTCCAGAGGGATGACAAGCAAGTCTCAGGAAAATGTCAGAGAGCAAAGAAAAGAAAGAGCAGTAGGAAAGCTCAGATAATCTGTTCCAGTGACTATTTGAAAGGACTTTTTCTGGTGCTTTTCCTGATCACCCTCAAGCAACTATCAAATAAAAATATATATTAAGAAAGTCAAAAGGGGGATCCATCTTTATGGCTAGCCAATGAGTCTCCCTTTTTTTTTTCCAAAGTCTTTTAATGTGAAATGTTTTTAATCTTTTAAAGAGTAAAAAAAAAAAGGCGTTTGAAAAGAACAAAGCCAAAACCTTTAGCATCTTGTATTTTTCTTATTCTTGTTAAGTTCCAACACTGACCTTCATTGTCACTGGATATTCAAAAAGAAATGTAGAAGTTTTTACATATCCATTCTTCTATAAGTAGTTTCTTTATATGAAGCTTTCACTAGTGTGTGATTACACATATTGTCTTCCCAGTATGTTGTCATTATCACTATTTCATTCAATGGACAATTTGAGGCATGGAATAAGGGGATTGTATCTTGGGTAGCATAAGTTTTGATGTGTTCCTGGCTAAGAGGCTATCTCAGTTGCACGAAGACATATGAACAGAAAAAACAAACAACATGGGTAGAATCCATCACTCCTAGATATTATTGACAGGAAGCTTGCTGAGGTGATCTCAGACTCTGACCTCTTGCTTTCCCTATTATTAGGAGATTTACTTTTGGGATTAGCCAAAACAAGCATGCAGACTTTGAAGCGTTTCTAAGTCACTTTCAAACACAGTCCATTTTGACACACAGCTCTATGGGAAACTGCATCTATTCTATAAATGTTTTCATTAATAAACTATTTACACATGAAAAATTCAAAAAGTTTCTGGTTAGTCAATGTATTTTAATATATTTTTAGGACTACAGACACACCAAAGAAAATATATCAAGCATTTGAAGACTTTACTAATGTTATCTTGTAGCGCTCACAGAGTTTGTCATTGCCTCACTCAGTCCTAAAAGAATGCTTTATTCATTAATTATGTGGTCAGCAAATACTTGCTAATGCTCAATAGAGAGCTGCAGGACAGCTACATGCATTGGAGCTGAAGCAGGACCTGAAAGAAGTGGTGGAACTCTTTTCTTGAGCAGCATTTATTAATAAGTTTAGCATAGTTGCTTTCATTTTAGAAAATTCACTGCTGCTATGTAAGTGGACAGTAACAGAAATAAACATCAATAGCAAGAATGTTATTCTATGACATTAGAAGTTCTGCTGTGGATAGTTTTCTTCTTTAAGTTACCCTATAGAATTTTTCTGAGCAATTTTCTTGAGTATTTTGTGACAGTAGAGCAGGAGTTACCATGACAGTGAGACAAATAATTATAAAGTGGTTTTCACCTTGCTTAGGTAAAAATGATCTGAGTTTAATTTCATTTCTCCAGGTGCTAATTTGCCATAAGTATGCTGTGTCTCAGCACTGCTTAAAAATAAAGCTACATAAAGTCAGCAAATTACAGTATAACTTTGCAATTTTGTGGGATGTGCAATTCAACCTCAGTGTTTCCAGATGCTCTAAGAAGTGTGATTATTTCATCACTGAAATCGCCTGGCGGCATTCCTCATTAGGAAGCAGGTTGTAGTATACTTTTGGTCTCCAGTGTCTTTCACATGCAAATGATAAAACTCACATGTTTTAAAACATGATTTTACCATTTAAATTTGCACCCTTTTGCACCATTACTGTGCTTTTGTAAAAGATAGCAACTTTTCAGAGAAAGATTTTAAAAAATGTAGTAGCATAATTACTTGTATAAAATGTATACCTTAAAATATTACACAACTTCTGCTGTGTAATTGTGGAAAACAACTTTCTTTCAAGCTCTAAACACGTTAAGAAAGCATCCACAATTAAGGACTTCAGATTTCATTACTACTATTTTACCTCCATCATTTCACAATCACTTAATTCCCTGTGTTATAGAAATAGCAAGTACTCTGGCATTATGAGCATTTACAATATGCATCATCTTTGAGCACAAAAGCAGAATTACTATAATTGAAACTGATGGAGGAATTCAGTTACCTGGCAGAAAAGAAAAATTGAAGTCTTTGTTAAAATATGGGCACAAAATGTAGCACTTATATAAAGCCCAACAGAGAATGTGGCTGGACACATACAATTTTAAGCAGTAATTCCTAAGGTTAAAAGGATTTAAGGGTTAAAATAAAATAAAAAAAAAAGTTTCTTATAACCCTTTTCATACACACCGTCCTTTTCATATCTAAACAATGTTTTGTGCTTTTAACTAATTTACTGCCTTATATTAGGTGGCCCTTGTTAGGTTTTCTTTGTTGTTGTTCTTTGGTCAGTGTATAAAGAATTTGAGAGGGCTGTATACTCTAGCTCAATGTTATTAAGACAAGCTAATAAAGAGCTAGTGTACACCCTTGTGATACTGAATAGATCAATTAAATAAATATGAAAGATTAGACTTAGGCTGTTTACATAAGTGAAACTCAGTTATTTTGTATGTTGTAAATTTCCTGAAATGGAAAGAAAAATATAAGTTATATGGAAGACTTACACCCACTCATTAATTAACTCATTAATAAAATTGTTATATTTCTGATGACAAGAAAGATTAACTCTTTTGAGATCACTGTGTGACCTGTACACAAGTATTGTTTCTCTTCAAAACGTCCTTGACTTAATGGGAGTGTGATCTAAATAAGTGAATAGGTCTTATAGGAGTTAGTAATGTTTAAGACATATTTGTTTAGCCACTGAATTGAGGCTGGATAATAATACCTGCTCTTGTTCTTTGTTGTAGGTAGCAGACAAAACACTCATAGAACAGTAGTATATTAAGCATAAAGCAGTAGCATATTCATACACTTCAGATGGCGAATAAGCTACCACATTGCATCAAAATTATTAAAGAACTGGATCAGGAAATCAAAGGGGTTTTGGTGTTGTAGTTTTTTTGTCTGATGTGATATTAGGCAGCAAAAAGTCTAATAGAAAAAGATTCAATAGAAAAAAGTATAGCCCTGTATTTAAGCAATTATGACTCTAGCTGTGATCAGTACTCTGAAGGAAGAGAAAGTAATTCTTCAGAAGACTGCAAGATGACAATGAGATTTGAATGATCTTACCTTACCAAATAGCGTGGTGTTTTTTTTCCAGTACAGGAAATTTTTAGTATCAAATAAAGGAATATACTGTAAAGTGAACTGTTTTGAATAAATATCGGTCTCTGCAGTAGCAAAATTGCAAGGACTGTGGTACTGAACAGTCAGGTATGGAACTTTGCCTAACACAGATTTGTCTCTGATGTGTGCAGAATATTGCAGATAATCTGCTGGTTTGTGGTGACAGTAGCACTTTCATGCGTGGGGAATTGTGGAAACAAAAGCATTAAGGACTGACTTACAGGGGCACAACCACTATGAAATAGTGCTGAACTTTGCCCATAGATATTCCTATTATCCTGTTATGTTCATCTACATGCTGTAAGGCTTTTAGTGTAAATGAGGAATGTCTTTTGTTTTCCAGGTGCCCCAGTTCTTTAAGCCTGAAAGGATAAATATATGTGATTATAAATAAATTCTATGCTTGATCCAAACTGCAGGGCAATCCATTGGGCTGATCAATCCATAGGTCTAGGACTTCTGCCTTGTACTTCAGCAGTGAATATGTAGACATCAAAAGCAGTTCTTGGTGCTTCCTATTTTTAGTCCTGTATTAATTCTAGATGTCTGTGAAATGCCTATTAGGCTAGAATACTTAGTACAAAAGGATCATTATGAAAAAAGTGTGTTGTAAGGAAAGGAAGAAGTGCCCAAATCATCAGCAATTTCTAAATCAGAGGATGCAGCATATGGACCTACTGGATTTGACAACTTCACAAGCTTCTGGTTTAGTTTTTACTCTCAGTAGCACAAAACAGCCTTCATTAAATATTGCACATCCTTCAACTGAAGTCCCCTTCATCAACATTTTATATCATTGCCAGTAGATGATGGCAGAGGTTTTTTGCCTGGTACTTTTCTCCTCAGAGAGACACTTCTGGTAAGATAAAATCCATTTCTGAGAACTCTGTAGGTATATTACAAATACAAACAAAAAACAAAGAAAATTGGAACAGTAAAGACTACATGAAAATCTGCCTTTTTAGCTCAATCTCTGCCCATTGGAGTTTGTATGAATTCAACAACTTTAGTATCATCTGGACAGATTTTCAAAAGTATTTGAAGAAACGGCACCTGCAGTGTTAGAGTACTCAAATTTCTTTGCTTGAAAAGGCCTGCATTTGGGATAGAAATGTTTACGATTCTACTTAAACATATGCATTTCCAATCTCACTGAGTCAGATATGTGTATTTGAGCACATGCACATATCCAAAGTGATACTTTGATACTCTAGAATGTGTTGCTGACATACCAGATATGTCAGGAACGATTTCTGCCTGATGTGAGCTTTTGATACCTGAGATAATTCTTTCTTTTTACAAGCACAGCATAACAGCAGATAAGCAACAAAACATACTGTTTAATCTAAAATTTTGAGTTCTGACAGTTTTAACTCTTTTAATTTATGACACACTGATCACAGTTGAGACTGCTCTGCATTTCCAGAGGGAAGTCCCTGTAATGCTCTGATATTCTTGGGAGTTTTTGTTGGTTTACAAAGTTACTTTTTCAGGAATGTGTCTTCATGCTTCAGGTAAAAGTTAAGCAAATTTATTTAAACCTTCATTGCTTCAGGGAATAGCTGATTTGACTCAAAATTTATTTTCCAATGCACAATATACATCAGAATATATATCAGAAACTTTCATATTCCAGATATTTTTGTAAGCATTATTTAAACAGTGTGAGAACTGAGTGAACTAAGAGAAGTTGCAATTTAGTTTAAATATGTGAAAATGTCCAGAAGATTCACTGACTGCCGTTTTCCTAGCATATTTGTATAAATTGTTCAGACAAAAAAGCTTGTTTTGGATTAGCCAGACAAACATTTAGAAAGAGATTATTGCTCATTGAATAGTGCAAAGCTGAGGAAGAAGAGAATTGAAAGTATTTATTGGAAACCACTCCATAATTGACCTGTGTAAAGAAGACAAGTATCAAGAAATCATTGTTTCTTGAACTAACTTAATTCTGCTTCATGATTTTCCAATACTGTTTGCAATCCGATTTTAATTTTATAAGCTTTTTTCAAAGCCATTTTGCTTGTACTGTCATTTTAAAGACTACTTGTAATGTGAGATGTCTGTTTTTCAGACACATTTCTTTCCTACTCGTAGACATATAAGCACAATACCGGATTCTTCAGCCCTATTCATATGGGTTGAGCTGAAATTGCCAAGTTTCCAAAATTACTTCCAAATATAATTTTTCCTAGGAGGCATTTTAAATGTTAAATACTATTGTTCATTATGAGGATTTAAGAATATCTGAAAACTTTTAATTCTCTAGATTCCATTGCTGCCTTTTTGTTTGTTTGTTTCTTTGTTTTTGTTTTATTTGTTTTTGTTTTTACTGTTACCTGTAATGATCTAATTCTTTTCATATGTTTTACTACAACTTATTCAGTTGTTTGCCTGGTATATTGCAGACTTGTACATAGCCTTCCACCCAGGTACTTGTCAAGTCCAAGACTTGCACTGCATATGAATTTCAAGTGTTTTATTTGTGAAATGCTTGTACCTCAAGATCAGGCACTCATCAGATTAACATCCTTTTACTTCAGAATTTTTGATTCAGACTTTCAGTCTGAGTTAGATGCTGAATCTTAAATAATCATCTATAAAAGCAAGATAAGATTCATTTCATCTAACTTCATATGTTTAAAGTGTAAGTTTACGATCCAGAGTTCTCCTTGCTTCAAGATAGACACCTATCCTGGGTGAGGATTTCTTTTTATCCTAAAATCTTAACTGATTTCTAGAAAAGATATTAGCCATACTTTAGAGTTGAATCTTTTAAATAACCAAAGTTAAATGATGTGATTTCTGCACTCAGAGTAAGTATTGGCTAAAGGGCCATATGAGTGAATTCATTTATCAAAACCATTCTCTTTTTCAATTTTAACTGCTTTTACAGTTCTGATCTGTGATAAGACACAACTTTATCTAAATCTCTGAGCAGTGTGAATATTAATGATCAGGTGTGTTTGAAGGTTTAGAGCAAATCACAAGACACCAGAATTTAAAAAGAATGCATGTCAGCTATGAATTGTGCCATTGACTTGCCTGCCTGTAAGTATATAGCATTTCCCTAAACTGGGTATTGACATTAAGAATGAGGCAAAAAGGGTAATTTGATTTTCCTAAAATATGAGTCACATTTTTCTCTGCAAATTCTATGCTGTAGTTAGTTAAGTGAGACATAGAATTCCCTATTTATATTTTTAACATTCTCTCTGTTCTGTCCTTGAGAAATGCATGTGAGAAAGAGAAGAATAATAAAGCCTGGCTTGATGAATGCGCTTAGAGATATGCAAAACCTGCAAATTGGAGCCAGCATGAAAAGGAAACATTTCAGTTGATGCCCTTTTTTCCTTCATACATCTGAACGCACAAATGCATGCACACACACAGAGTTAGATGCAATAAATGCATTTAGTCAGCCTTTAAAAAGCACCAAACCTTTTACAATCTTATTTTACAATTACTTTTAAAAACCTTATTTTAGATTAATACTACATTGAGACAACCGTGCAACAGTGAATGTTACTTAAAAGATACCATGTTTGTCTTTTGGACTTACTGGACATGTGCTAAAGCTTCAGCATCACAGAACAGTGCATTATTTAGGGACTTTCCAACTGTTAAGACCTTCTTGTGAGCACTGAAATTGATTTAGTTTTGTTAGTATGTGTGTGGTTCAACACTACCACCTCTTCAGGTGCTGTCTAAGAATACAAAGTAGCTTCAGGAGACTATGATGTACTGTAATATCTTTCAATGTATTTCTTCTTGGTAATTTTCAACCAAAGTGTTAATACTGGCATTTTTTCATTTCCAAAATAATCCTTGAAATAAAAATATCAAGTCTCATACTCTGCAACAGTTTCTAATCTACTGTTTTATTTTGTTCCCTACAGTTTTTGATTTTATCTTCATAATATTTGTGTAAGATCTTCCAAAAGTACATTAGGCAATATGTCTGTCTTGCTGTCTCCTTCATCTCTTGACAAATATGTTTGTGTGCAAACATTCTATGCTTAATTAAGAGGAAACACAGTTGTTCTGCTCTGTTTGAAAATTTTTTTGAAAATGTTTATTAAGAAGTTAAAATTCTTCCTTATTATTCCAAAGTCAAAATGCTTCACTTTTTCAGCTCATCTAAAAAGGCAATTATTAATAAGAAAATGAGTCTCAGCATTAATTTTATTTGCTTTATGGGTTTTTTTTCCCCATTACATATATCAGGACAGTATCATGACTATATTATAAATTCATTGGGTTTGAAATTATCTATTGAATTTTATAAAACACTGATGTTACTGATTATAAGCTATAGTCAGCATTTCTAGTAGTTTGCCATGCAACTAAAGTGGTATCACAAGGTACAGCAGCATGTGATAACAGAATCTTGTATTTCTTGTATTTTCTTGTATTTGCCATCTCTGGCTTCTTGCTGCCCTGATACTGACTTTCTGTCATTTTTTATTTATATTGGATATCCTTTTCTCTTCCTACCCTATCACCTTTCTGGCATTGTTGCACCCAGGCTGGGTTCACTGAGCCTAGACTATGTGGATAACATTGCTGCACTAATTCCTTTATAATTTTAACTTACATTTTGTAAGAGTGTCTTGAACCCATGGTGGTGGGTCAGCCCAGGACAGCAGCCAAACGCCCACCCAGCTGTTCACTCACTTCTCCTTGGTGGGAGAAATTAGAATGAAAAATCTCTTGGGTCAAGGCAGACAGGAAGATTGTTTGCCAATTACCATCATGGGCTAAATAGACCTCACTTAGAAAAAATTAATTCATTCTATTGCCAGTTAAAATAGATTTGGGTATTGAGAAACAGAGAAAAAAACTGAGCCAAGAACTGCCCACTCCTTTTCCCAAACTCAACTTCACTTCTTCATTCCCAGCTCCTCTGCTTCTTTCTGAGCCATGCCATGCAGTGGGCGGGTTGTACCTGGTTGGAACCATCTGTGCCTGGCATGGGGCAGCCCTGGCTGTCGCTCACAGAGCCCCCCTGCAGCCCCTGCTCCTCCTGTACACCTTTGTCGCCCTCCTGACTTCACATCAGGGCATTTGTTAGCCCCACGTGCTGCTGCTGTCAGTGTGTCTGCCTGCAGCATGTTGACTTGTTGGATTTCTTTCAGCCATACTACTTGGCCTGAGCTTGGAGTTTTTTTAAAGGATCAGGCTAAATGTCTTTCCACTTCTTGGACTAAATCAACCTTTATGTAGGTGTCAGGTATTTAAACAACTTGTTATTTTTTTTGGAGTACATAAACCTCATTACCTGATTATATGGAAAATTATGAAGTGAAGCACATCAGCTGTTTAAAGTTCTGACATGGTGATTTCTTAATTATTTATTTATTTTTTTTATAGAATAATTCAGTTTGTTTAAGTTATACATTTTCTAATAGAAAATATTTCCAATTAGTCTTTGTTGATCAAAGACTCCAAAATTCAGTGGTTCTGTCAGTACAGTGTAGAAAAAAAAAAATGGTTTACTGTTTGGTCAGATTTAATGCATTTGATAGGGTTTTAAAAGCTTCATTGCAGTTTAGTTTAATATGAGTCATAAGGTGGTGTGCCTGGGCTACAAGGAGAATGTCAGTTTATTTCAAGGCCTGATGCAGTTGCTAATGAAGTTTAGGAATACAAATTCATCAAATGGAGACAGAAAAGTGACTGCAGTGTAATTTAGGCATATACAATGGTATGCTAACAATTTCTTCAATTTTTATCATAAGTATTTTTCATCTTAGATCAGTTTATATAGAAATACACATATAGAAGAAATACATACAATTTCTTGTACTTATGTCTGAACTATGTTTTCATATATGGTCCAATATGACTATTGTAACAGCCTGTTTCATTTTTTGAACAAAGCAAGCCTAATCTGTAGATCATAGAATCATAGAATGACTTAGGTTGGAAGTGACATTAGAGATCATCTAGTTCCATCCCCGCTGCTATGGGCACAAACACCTTCCACTAGACCAGAATGTTCAGAGCTCCATCCATCCTGGCCTTGATCCCTTCCAGGGATGGGGCATTAACAACATCTCTGGGCAACCTGTTCCAGTGGCTAATTACCCCCACAGTAAAGAATTTCTTCCTAATATCTAATATAAATCTCTTCTTTTTTAGTTTAAAACTGTTCCCTCTTGTCCTGTCACTATCTGACCATATAAAAAAGAGAGAGTTGTTCTCCTTCTTTTTTATAAGCTTCCTTTAGGTAATGGAAGGCTGCTATAAAGTCTCCCCAAAACCTTCTCTTCTCCAATCTCAACAGTTTCAGCTCTCTCAGTTTATCTTCATAGGAGGGGTGCTACAACCCTCTGATCATCATTGTGACCTCCTCTGGACCTGTTCAAAAGGTTCCATAATCACCTCCCTCAGCCTGCTGTTCATGCTTCTTTCAGTGCAGCCCAGGACATGGGTGGTTTTCTGGGTTGTGAGTGCACGTTGTTGGCTCATGTCCAGCTTTTCATGCACAATAAATCCCAAGTCCTTCTCTTCAGGGCTGCTCTCAGTGAATTCTCTCAGTCTGTACTCATGTCTGGGATTTCTAGTTTAATGTACTTTAATTAAATTTAGAACTATTGAGCTTTACTACACTTAATAAAACTTATGATTAAAATAAAAATCCATCATCTTCAAATCAGAAACTAAATGTAAAAAAAAAAGGCAACTCATTACTGCAGGATGTCAGATGTATTTAAAAATGATGTGATAGTTGAACCTTGACTAAAACTTTAGCATGTGAGTATATAAATATATCTATAGATATATAAATATGTTTAATAGTCTGCAGATAAAGGGGAGAATTGTCTTCGTAACAGTAGAGAACTATCAGATCTTCTGTCCTTAGTGAGTAATAAATAGTGTTTAAAATACTGCAGGAAATAAGGGTCAGAGGATTTCAGGAGGCATAGTTTTCTTACACCCTAGAAATTAAGACAGTGATCAGTGTTTTTCCTGTTGAGGTTCTCTTGTAATCAAATGTCCATTCTTACTGCTTACTTTACCTGTTCAGAGTGTTAATATCCATCAGAGATAAGCTGGATGTTTCCATGTAAGGGAATGCATCAGTCTTTGGGGTGAGCATTATTTTAGATAACACAAGTGGAAAACTTATAATGTTTGAGGTAATCCTGCATCTCATGAGGTTAGTGATGTGCTAAAATAGTGGTCTGAAACAACACAACCACCAGATTCCTCCAAATACAATAAACCATTATATACATTAATGGAAGATAATTTCTTTTCTGCCTGATACATGGGCACTTTGATCATGCTCAGATTGGAGGTCACAAGCCTTAATATCCCTTTCTGACAAATTGGACCAGGACTGCAGACAAACTGTTTCCTCTTTGTAGTTCTGCATTTAAAAAGGCACCTTATCTAGCAGTGTGCTGTGCCTCAAAGTAAATTCTCATGATTTAAAACATGTGTCTATACACCTGTGCGTGTATGTGTTTCCTTTTGGTTAGGAAATGGTTGGCAACAAAGACACAAAAATCAAGACTATGTTTGAAAAACAAAAGTGTGCTTAATGCGTTACCTGAATCAATCAGACCAAATATTTGATCTCAAGACATGTATGATGTATCTTTATGTGTCTGTCTGGGTGTATACACACACAACTAATGTATTATATCTACATAAACACATATTTCCGTACTACACTATGTCGGTTTTAGAAAATCAGTTTGTGGAAGTTGTGTTCAGCTGGTATATAAAACCAGGTTGTGCAGCAAATTATTTATTCGGTTTGTTCCACGGGTCTTGCCTACTCTTCTCTGTTGTTGATGTGGCTTGATCCTCAAGCTATTCTACATTCTCAGTCAGAAATGTGTATACTGAGTTTATTACAGATCAGTAGGAACGTTGATTTCATAGTAAGTAATGTTTTTTTCCATGACTGATGGTTCTTCAGTTTAAAGTAGCTGTTATTTGTCACACTGACAGGTACACCTACTGCGAAATGCTGGCGATGAAGTTACCATCACCGTTCAGTACCTCAGGGAAGCTCCATCATTTTTAAAGCTCCCATTAGGTAAGAGGAAATTAATGGATAGGAGTAATTTGTTTTCCTCTTTGCAGTATTCTCATAAGACAGTGACAGTGACAGAAATAGGAATTCAATCCCTGAGTGTTTTACAGGAAGAAATAGAAAGATTTCTGTCTCGTGTTTAACATAAAAGAATCTAATGCATACTGCCTTATTGTTTATGCATAATTAATTCAAAATAAAACTGAAAAAATTATTGAAATGCAGTACAATTGTGTGATATCTGAAAGTTTTTCAATGGAGGCTTTCTCTGAATACAATAAAATAGTGTTTGCAAACATTTGAGTCATACACATTCAGGTACTATCAGGACACTTACCAAACAAATGGATAACATTAATTATATATTTTTCATAATACTTTGCTATTTTGATTGGTTTTGTCAGAGAGCAGAATTATGATGTGACAACTGAGTAGTTTAACAGTAGCAATACTAAACTGTGTATGAACAATGCAGATGAAGGAAGTTTTGCATTCTTCTGGTTAGCAGATAAAATATTCAAGTTGCACAGTTATGACCAGTGTTGCAAGCAGAAAAGTGTTCGTATCAGCTGACTTAATCAGACCAAACATTTTATCTTAACAGATTATTAAATAATCAAAAAGTATGTCTTGTTCTTTGGATTTATTTAAGTTAGGCTCAAATATGTACTTGTTTTTTCCTCATTTCAACAGAATCATAGGTGTCATAGTCTAGCTCTTGCCATTAGAATAGTGTCAGTCATTTCGTCTAGATTCTTACACTCGTTAAAAGCCAAATTGACAGGCCTCTTCTAAGCTGAACTATACATTTCATGATAAAACCTTTATTTCCGTTCTCACTGCTTATAACCTGCATTTGAAAGTGAAATAAAAAATTGAAAGAAATCTGATGTTTACATTTTGAGATCTTTGTATGGTCAGTATTTATTTAATGAATCTTCAGGCTTTGTCTTCCTACTTTTCCTACTAGATCATCAGACTAATCTCTGTAATATCTTGGATAACTGTGTCCAAGCTTAAACATGATTTTGGCAAGCTAGCAGCATCTTACCAGTAGTTTCTGTGTTGCTGGACATAATAATTTGTGTTTATGACAGTCCTACTAGCATTTGTGTCTGATCTTGTAGGTTGATATCACATACTTGCACTGTATCACTTGTTCACTTGTTGGTTAACCTCAGTTAAGAGCCAAACTCCCACTCAGACTCTCTCTCAACCTTGTCCTCAAACAGAACATGGGGAGAGAGAAGAATGAAAAAGCTCTTAGGTCAAGATAGATATAGAGAGATCGTTTATTAATATCACTTATTAATTACCATCATGACCAAAGCAGATTCAACATGGGGAAATGCCTATTAAAGTAGATTCAGGCAGGGAGAAACAAAGACAAATAAATTGTCCATCATCTTCTCCACTGACCTTGAGATTAGTTTGATTTTTTTTTTCTCTTTTCCTTACTTTTGTCTCTGCTTTTCTGCATTTTGCCCTTTTTTAAATAGTTTCCCAGAGGTGCTACCAGCTCAGCTGTGAGGCTCAGTTGTGCCCTGCAGTGGATCCAGGGGAGCTGGCTGAGACTGTCTGTGTCTGTCAGAGGGCAGCCCCAACCATCTCCCACCCCTGGAAACACCCTGGCCTTAAAACCTTGCCACTAAGACTCAGTACACACTCTGTGTGAGCTGGCTGCCACCCTTTACGCAGGTCCAGGAATACTGGTGCCCTCTTTGTACATCATGGGGAACTTAGATTTCTCACCTGGAGACACTGAAGCCATTCCTGTCTGGGGGGAGATAGACCATGGCACTGCTTCCATAAAGTGCTATTTCTGGAAAGAGAAAGAAAGCAGTGATTATCAGGGAAGTCATCTTCAATCTCGATGTGACCATCTATCACCATTTGGAGTCTGCCTCTGATTACTCTTGTTCAAAGAAAACCTGTTTGGAATCGGGAAGACTGTCATTTTAGACCAGCTGCTACCAACTATCAGCAAGCACAGCAGAGAAGCAGTGCTTCTGAAATGAGACATCTTGTGTACCAACTGCTCATTTTAGGCAGCTTGTTAGACTTGTTTCCTTTATGCAGAGCATGAGGAAATTTCTGGCAAGCATTATACAACCCTGCCCAGTCCCATGCATGATCCCAGTCTTATGCTACATGCTCAAAAAACCCCGACTTGCTAGGTATGATCAGACATCTGAGGAACTTAAGAAATTACCCTTCTCCTGAACTGAACTTGGATCTCAGATGAACTTTTGTAAGTGATTTGTTATAAATACTCATTCTTGTGGTGAGAATATGAGCAAATAAGGTGTATAAAATTATGGAAAACAGTTCTGGTTTGAGACAATAAATATAGTGAAGTTATGGAGAATAATAGCAGTGAGATAAAGAACTCCATTTCAAGAAGGGCTTTTCACAAGTCCATGCACAAAAGGGAATTTCAGTGTCATAAAGCATCAGTGCAAGCAAAGTTAGCAATTCCTCTATGTAATAAAGAACTTTCCAAATCACAGTGCAGGCAGGATTTAAATATATGCATGCATAATTCTGCAGTATCTTGGCTTTTCTTGGCATCCCAGATGACTTAGGCACATGGTCCCTACCTTCCAGCATTCAGTCAGACCAGCTGCTATGCTGCCAGTTTTAGTGCTGTGGTGTGTTCACGTCAAAAGCAATCTTACTGTCTCTTCCTGTTACCCATATTATTGTTATGAGCACATCATCAGGGTAGCATTTGCTTCCCCTGTTTCCTTCTTATACCTTTTCCTTCCCTACACCATCTCACACCATGGCTAGCAAAAGCACAAGATATTACAGCATGAAAATGTCTGCCTACAGTTCTCATCACATTTTTCTGGCTGTTTCTTTTATTACTGTGAACAAAAAATATAGAATTTGGCATGGGTTTAGCCATGGATACTGATTAAGTAGCACTTAAGAATGACACAAGGACTGCTTGTTTCTGTGTTTGGAGGAGGCCCTAACCCAGAGGATGCCAGAAATTATTGTTGTCTCTTTCATATTTGTCTGGGACACTTAGCCCTTACTGGACTATTATGAGGCTGTCCATAATCTTAAGTGAAATTATGCCAACAAACATTATCTGCCACAGTTATTTGATCAGCAGTTTTATAAAATATTGCAGAATGCCTGGCATAATTTTGCATAGGGAAAATAGTTCTTTCTCAGAAAACTATCAGGCCTGGATCAGAAGTTGTTATAGGCCAGTAAGGTCATTAACTGTCTGCCTCATTGGGTTGCTTAGCTCCATGGCTGGAATGATTCCTCATCCCATAGCTCTGGTTGGCTCTAAGGTCTCTGTCAGATAGAGAGGATAGATTTGTCTTTCTTGAAACCAAAAGAAGGAATTTTGTTTTTTTTGAGCTGGGTCAGGAAGTTATAATTGTCTATGAGAGTTATTTGTCAGCCTGTTACAGAATAATTATGACATCAACTCTGGCGTATTGTCATTAAGGTTTCCCTGCATCTAAGTGCATTAGCCATCCCAGAGTTGAGCTGGGCTTGTAAGACTCCTTTAGATAAGATTTACTGCTGCTGGGCAAACTCTTCAAGACATTTTATGGTAAAATATGTTTTCAAAATTTTTCTACTTGATATTTATAAGTTATCAGAATATTCTGAAGTTGCAAAGCTTGCAGTGTAATTAAAAATCATCAGAAGTGTTTAATTCGATTTTAATTTTGTCTTTTGGAGGTTGCCTATGACATGATTAGCAAGTTCAATAAATGAGTTTTTTATTTATATAGAAGAGGTCTCCAGTGTCATTCAGCAATGTTAACCATAAAACAAATTATTGTAAATGGTAAAGTCTTGCTGACTGCTTGCTGTACATTGATCTGCATTTTGATGATTGTTTGTTATTTAGATATGTAGTGTAATTGAGAGGACTCTTGAATTAACCTGGACATTAATACAGACTTTCCTTCCCCCCTATTGAGGGGACTCTTGAATTAACCTGAACATTAATACAGACCTTTCTAGGTCTAGAAAGCCTAAGGCTTTTAAAGTTAAAACAATAAGTATTAGAATGCCTAACTTTTTAAATTGAAAAATTTCAGTGATTCTGTCAAAAGGTTTATAAAATAATCTATAAATAGCTCCTCTTTGTACCACTGCAAATGAGTTCTTGTTTCATTTTTAGTGTCAGCTAACTTGGTAATTTCCTGGGTAACTATTGGCTCCCCGAGTTCCCCTGTGATCTTAAAAAGTTTCTTTCTCTCACCTCAAAGTTCTGCAGGGCTTTTTTTCATGCTACCTCCTGGGCCGTCTCAGTCTGTGAACTGCAGACTCCCATATCCATGCCATCTCTCTGACCCTTTCTCACTTTACAGGGTATGTTGTATGGTTTTGGGGTTTTTTGGTTCAGTTTGGTTTGGTTTGTTTTTTTGTTTTTTTTGTTTTGTTTTTTTTATTCCTCTGATCATATTCAGCTGTTGCTCAGCTAAAGATCAGGCAAAGATCTTTTCCTCTCCCCCAGGATCCTTCCTAACCCAGTGTTCTCGGAGGTTTGTAATGGAGAAAATGCAGTTTTGTTCAATTAAGTTCCATTTTGCTAAATCATCCAGATATATAGAATAGATGCATACAAAAATATATGACTAAGAATGGCTTTTTGACTTCTGTGATGTTAGACTTGGCAGGCCTATTAATGTGAAGTGATTTACAGGCAACTTCAGGTGAATTCTTTAGATGGAAAAATGAGTTTTCAGTGATGTTGAATATACTGCTGCGCAATTGATTTGATGTGTATTATTGATAAGACCAAGTGCTGTCTGACAGTAATTGTATATTTTTTGGTGCTATTTGTTAACATTTTACATTTAAGTTGAAATTACACAATGATGTGACTTTGTGCTGTTTCCATTATTATATGTTGCAAAAGCATTAAGCTTTCCTGGAGTCACTTTTAAAAACTGAAGTAGGATCATGATGCATAACTGCTAAAAGTAGAGATGTTTTGAAGAGTATAACTGTGTAGTCCTAACATATTGACGTAGTATCAACGATTCAGGATGGTTGTTTGCCTTCAATTTCTGAATATGAGAAGGAGCATCTTTCTTCAAAGTAATTGGCATTTTAAGGAAAAGATGTATCCATTAATAAAGTACATGTATGTGTCCAGCTAGTATTTGTCTGAGAGTTTCCTATTAGCTTTGTTTATAAATACAGTCCATGGCTATATTCTGAGTGGAGACTTTAAAGACTCAGTAGGAAATTTATTTATTAAATTAATGGGTTTTGTGCAACTGAATTTCTTACTTGGTTTTGAATATCTCATTCTCAGTGAGAAATAGGCTTAATCCTGAAGACAGTTAAGCATGCAAACAGTTATGAGCATAGCCTCTATAAGATGACATCTGGCTACCCTTTTTTCTCTCTGGACACTAGATATAGAATACAGATGTTTTATTGGCTGTCTTTCTAAAATGCAAGTAGTATTTTGGTCTTGGTTTCGTGAATCATATTAAAAATTCTTCTTTTGTTTTACAGCTGGAATAGATATTGTCTGATATATACATATATTTTTAATGTAAGTTGTTATTCTTCATCATGCAAATTCCAGGTTCTCCTGGACCCTCCAGTGATCATAGCAGTGGAGCTTCATCACCTCTCTTTGACAGTGGCTTACATTTAAATGGAAACTCAACTAATACGGTAAGTAAATTAATTGTAAAAACGTGCTATAAGCTATGTAAGTTCTCTTCCCATTCTGAGCTTCAAAATGCTAGTGTAAGACTACACTGTTGTTTGTTTGCTTGTTTCTTTGATTGATTTTGAAGTGCCTATACTGTAAATTTCTCTACTTACAATGTCGACAAAATGTGGCCCTGGACAGCTGGGTTCTTACTTTGAGGCAATTGAGAAGGTTGTAGAAATAAGCACAGTAAGATTTTAAGCATTGTTTACATGAATTCATCTGAACCTGTGTCATACTTTGTTCATCTGTAGAATTGTACTGTTGAATTTAATCCAGCTAGAGATGATGAAATGTACATGGAATTCAGAAAATAGTCTAAAGTTGAATTCTTGAAGCAAACTTTTTAATAGGAAAGAAAGGGAGATAAAGAGCAAGAAGAAAATGGGAAAGCAGACTTATGGGGGAAAAAAGGTCTCTTTCTTTAACCCAGAGGATATTCAGTTTTTCTGCAGTGAAAACACCTATGATTAAATTAATTGCAGCATTGTGGGGAAAGAGAAGTTACTTTCTCCAGGAAAAATACTAGTCAGCAAAGGCAAAGAAGATAGGACATCTTAGTAAGCAACAATGCTGTCCTTTTAATAATGAAGATTGAGGATGTAAATACTAGTTGTACAGGACATTCATGGACATTTATGCTTAAAACCTGTTTAGCTTCTAACAAACTGCAGCTGTAGTCTTTCAGTTGGACTGAAACAGAAAGATCACTTGGTGAATGGACAGAAGGCTTCTCCTCTCTGTTTTTCCTTTCCTCTACTCAGCCAGAGATATCGGTGTCTAGTGTTTACTGTCCTTCTCCCAAGATTTGCAGTTTTTTGAGCATTGTCTCTCTGAACTAGTCCTTAAGGCTTGTTTTAATTTGAAAGAAATATATTTATATATGATAATATAAATGCATTATAACAAATAAATAAATAGAAATATGTTTTTCTGGGCTAATAGTTATATTTCAGTGCTTGGTGTCCAAACTGGTTATAGATACAGAAAGTTTTGTGTTTGTTTGTAAACATACAGATAATTATTACTTTTAATTACCTTGTACTGTTGTCTTACTAAAGAGCCCAAATCTATCCTCAGGGTCCAGCATTTTGCAATGTCTTTCACCAGGTGCTCTGCAGACAAGGTCCTTTCTGCAAAGAGCTCATATTATAATAAGAAGGCTATGGTCAGATCATTATCTGTGATTGCATTGGCGTGTTTTAGTACATTAATGCCTTTGAAATACTGGAATGGGTGTGCAATATAAATTTTTAATAATACTATTTATTACTATAATAATGTAATAATAATTATTACTATTACTATTAATAGTACTGTGGGAATTACACGCTGAATTTTGCGCATTATGAAAGCATAAGTAAAGTGGCTGAGTGTTGTAGACTTGTTACAGAGTAATTTAGATTTAGTTGCTAAGGTACCACACAAAAAACTGTGTATATAAGTGGAAAAAACAGAAAGTGAAAAAAAAAAAGACTACTAAGTACTAAAGCTTGCATTTATACAGCACATAATTTTTCTGAAGCTTATCATAAAGTCACATGAAGAGCTATGTATGCACCAGACACTATAACCTAGAAGTGGAATAAAGCAGAAAAATCTGTCTAGAGGATTTTAAAAGTCATGATCTTCATAGAAAACAAAATGAAAAAATGCCAGATTCTTTCTGTGTAATGCAACAGAAGGCCCTAAGTACTTCAAGCAGGAAGGACTGACTTTTGAGATGGTCCACTGGAAATGTGTGGTCAAACTTGCAAACTAAGCTGTGAGTGTAACTGAACTATGATCATATCTTGGAAAGGGGTTATAAATGTGTATCAATTATCTAGTGAGTGTGTCTAATTTTTTTTTTTAATCGGATATTTTCATTTTTATTATAAAGTAAGAGCAGCACTGATTTCCTATAATGATATTGCCAGTAAGGCTAATGATATTTAAATTCCTTTTTAATGTCACCCTGGTAGGGAACATCTGACTCACCTTGAATATTGCATCTTGCAAGTTTGTGTTGTAGTTGTATTTAGCAGTTGTATTTACCTTCCTAACCACACTCATATCCATGCCACGTTAAACAATGCACCTATATTTACGAGTGGAAATGCTGCTCCAAAAAGCACACAATGTAAAGGAAAGGACAGGGTTGAGAGGTAAGGAATTAGTGTTATACCAGTTTTAAGAAGCTGTCATTCAGCATGTCTGTTCTGAAAAACAGTAATAGAGAGGCACTAAAGCTAGCTTGTATCATACAGACAGTAGTCAGCCATCCTAACAGCAAGCTCTTTCTGCCTAATATAATTATACCATTTTCAGTTCTGGTGCTGGTTTGCCTCTGTTAGACCTATCTTTATCACCTCTGCTGCAAAGCATCTGTTATATGTGATGTGATATCATCTTTAGCATTTATATACATCCTTTCTGTAATATCAGAGCAGTTTGCAGTCTAGCACTGGGTTATCTGGAACCCAGAGAAATGAGCTGACGTACTCTCTTCACACCTAATTATTTTGTGCTTGGGCACTGTGACAAATGCTGCTGGGATTGGCAGTGGTAGTGGCAGTTACATTCATCTGTACTTTTTAAGTGGTTTATTAAACACAATATGAAATTCCAGAGGGGAACATAAAACATACAAAGGAGGTGGTCTCTATGCTAATAAGTATAGGTTGTTTACCTGGAGCATTCTAACTACAAAACAATGAAGTAAATACAATTGAGATATTCTTTTAGATGTCCAAATATCATAGACATGCAGGCCAGCTCCCTGGAGATAAAATGGTGGGGAAAAAAAAAGGCCAGAAATAAAAGAAATTACTGTTTAAGACACCACAGAATAGTATGACAGTTCCAATGCAAAGACAGAATATAGTAGGTTTTCATTTGTTTGAGAATCCAACTTCCATGAATTATCTAAAAGTGATGTACTAACAAGTGAAGGGTTAGGAGAATAAATTATTTTCTGTGTGTTCATGTCATTTAAAAACTCTTAATGTAATTTTCTTAGTGTATGCCTTTGTTTCATCTGCTAAATTAAAGTTGGGCTTTAAAAAAGACATTGCCTACTTTATCACCCAGTGAAGCTTTTAAAAAAGAAAACACAAATGCTCAGCTCTTGGTGGGACCAGGAGAATGCTACATCTTTAACACCTACAGTAGTCCTGGTTCCGGAGTGAAAGAATGATAGGACTTGGTCTCAAGCACTGAAAGGCAGAAAGGAAAGAGGATCCAAGAAAGGGAGGTGGACATCCTCGTTCTGAGAGTAAAGCCATTCTGATGGATGCTTTAGGGGAATGTATGACCAGAACCTTGAATTGAGATTGAATGGATTCCCAAAAAGCTTCAATTTTTTTTTTTTTAAATCTCCCCATATTTTCCAATTCAGTATAAACACACTTATGATAATTCTTAAGGTTTATTTTATTCTTTAATTTTTATCATCCTGTAGCTCACTTTATGAGAAATTTCAGTTCTTTTCTATTATAATGGTTCTGCACGTGATACCAATTGCCTCTGCTGACTCTTGATCTGAAACTCTATGACTTTCACTGAATATGAAAGCAATATAACTTTCAATTGACTTCCAGGTCACAGTGAATCATTTGGTAATGATTTTGGTAAAATGATAATGTAATAAATACAAAAAATAGCTCACTCAGAGGTACAGCACTGGTTACTCTCATAAAAGTAATCATCACTATGACTTCCATCTATTTGCTGAAAGGAAACTTGAAATAGATGAGCACAGCCAGCTACACTTAAATAGTTTGAACTGCTGCTGCACTGAGGACCTTTATGAAAGGAGATAAACACAATGCAAATAAATGTGCTATTTTTCCGCAATTAATAAAATATGAAATGACTATCCCTTTTCCACATTAGGGAAAAATAATCTAAATTTTCTGTTTCTGATTACACCTCTCAGAAGTCATAGCAGTAGAAGCTGGAAAGAGCCTTTTAAATAACATCTTCCTGCTCTACTACTATAGAATTGTAAGGAAATGCTTTTGATATGGAGGATTAAAATTGCTTGATTTACATTTAACTGTACAGTAGTGCTATGTTTTTCTAATACTGATTAGAGTTGATTGGGACTTTCATTATGATATTAATGAAGCAAATTAAAGGTAACTTTAAAAGTCTTACCTTTTAGTTATATTGATCCATACTGTCACTACTAATCCATTTAGCAGACTTACTTCTTCTGGTATTTAACATTTGATTGATCAGGTCGGTCATTTCATCTGCACAGAAATTAAACAAGTGTTTAATTTCCTGGTGAAATTTAGTCAAATAAGAGTTTAGGTTTGGTTTTGGTTTTTGTTTTGTGTGGTTTTCAACTTAGCCTTAACAAAAGGTGATGAAAGGACATATGGCTCAGAAAATACAAAGAAAGACTTACTAGCTTCTAAATAAATGGATACTGAACAATATTTGCTGAATTATGACATATAATATTAGCTTAAAAAGTGCTCACTTGAACCACTGAAAATTAATGTGATATTCACACATGTTCAAAGAAGATGGCTTCAGTTTTTTAGGAGGGGCTGGACTGAATCCAAGTGTGTTTTCACTGGAAAAGAAGTCAAAGACCAATAATAGTCAGATAAAAGATTATGGCTTTGTTATTTCTTTTTCAGAAAAAAGTACAACAGAATCACAATGGAACTATTATGTCAAGTAGAAAGCATTAATTTGCATTCGTTAGGTATCTGGTTTCATTTTTAATAATGCTTATTTTCCCCATACACAGCACTTGCATGTGAATACATTGTTTCTTATAGTTCTTATGAATTCTTATGAATTTTAGTTTGCGGTCACACCAAAAGAAAATTACTTCAGAGATAAAGCCCAATTAATAATTCTTTTATAATTCCTGATAGAAATCGATTATTTCCTTTATCCAATTCATTTTTATTCTTAAATTGTGCTTACAATTAAGTTATTTTGTGTCCCTTTGCTTACTTGACAAATCAAAGGGTGTAATTCCTCCAACTAGTCACCAGGAAATTCTCCCTTAAGGTTGCACTGACTGTATTAAGTACCTTTTATTTGCACATATAGATAAATGAGTTTTGAAGAGTGATGCTATTTATTAGTGAATGATGCTCTTCTGTTTGACCTATGATTTAGGAGTACAGTATGAGAGCTGCAGAGAATTAAATTTGCATTTGATTCTTGGACAAAATAATCTCTCTTTTTCCTCTTACTCTCTGTTTCTCTGTATATATTTACAAAGGTGCAAAATGGACCACTTCAGGTCAGAGTTAGATTTTAAAGTGAGGTTAGAAATTTGAAACTCTTATATGAGCAAACATAAGAGCAAATATAGGAAAATGAAATTGTGGCCGTTTCTTACCTGTTGCCAACATGGTGACCAGAAAGAGCTGCCGTCTTGTGTTTCAGCAGACGTCCTTGCTTAGAGGGAAATATATGGGGTAGCATTCATGAGGTTGAAGACTAAATGCAGAAGCTAAAGTGTTAGAAGAAATTAAAAAATTAAAGCAAGGTTTTGTTGTTTGTTTTGTTTTGTTTTGTTTTGTGGTTTTTTTTCCAAACTAGAAAGATCTGTTACCCAAGTTATTGTTTAAATACTTTCCCAAATACCAGGCCCTGGTAATGATCAGTGTGGAAGCAGAGAGGGACATAGTGATGACCTGTTTCTAGGTTTGATGTTAGCATAGATGAACTGCAGCAGTTTGGGTACATGTGTAAGTGGCTTATAGTAACAAATAATAAATTGAGGTAACAAGTTCTTCCACAAAGTTGCACCCATGATCATTCCACAAGTTCCTGCCACAAATTGACACTTACCAAACTCCTTGTTAGTGACAGAAACAAGAGTCAAGGCTCAAATTTGCCCTGAGGGGTGTGCAGACTGTGTGGAGTTCAAAGAGTTTCCTTAACCTTGAGCTAATTTTTCTACAGAAGGGCAGGGTGCCCCATTTGGGGATATGAAAGGTTTCCAAAACCTGTCTGTACCAGCTGAAGCTTGGGTACACTCACATTTATGTTATAACACCATAATGATGTTATGTTACAACACCATTGTCTTTTTTCTATTGTTTTCCTTATATATATTTAATGTTAGGTTTTGATTTCCGACTGCTATTGCAGTTTTTAAGGAGTCATAATTACTTCCTGCTTTTTGTGCTGAGACTTAATATAAACTACTCTGTCCCTTGTCCCCTACGCCCAAAGGAAGAATAAAGCTGGAAAGATGTTCCAGGCAAGGTTGTTGAGGTTACTCGGAGACCAATTACATACCAGCCCAAGGGAAACAAATTAAACAAAAAGGTGCAAGATTCTATCAAATAGTCTATATGTATTTTCTAAAAATATCCTACTTAGGCTTGTACCCTATTGGTTCAATAAAAAAAAATAATAATGTGTTAGCACCTAGCAGCACAACTGTAATGAAATATTCATTAATATTTCCATTGTAAATCACCTCTAGAGAAATTTACATAATTGAAAGGTTTTTAATTAGTTCCTCACTGGTAGAATAGTAATCAAATTGATTTAAATGCATAGTTACTGCAATGAATAGGGAGTGTACATCCCTAACATGTACTGCTGTACAGGCTCTCCCTGTAAACATCACATACAGGTGGTCAGTGTCTGTAAACCCATCTGTTAATTAAAAGCATTAAATATCATAAAGAGCAGTCATTAAACTTCAGAAGCGTTCAAGTGATGCATCATTAGAATTAAAATAGTGTTTCTGTTCTGTGATAAGAAGGGAGGGTTTGTTTCACATGCTGTTTCACTTTCCTCCCATTTAATTAAACAGCATCTGTCAATTAAATTATTGTAGAATAGAACTGTGCAATTAAAAGTTGCTGCTTTCACTGAATTTTGAAGACATCATATTACATGTCCAAATTGTTACTTCATCTGATAGAGCTTGTTTCCTGTATAGAAGCCTTTATCTATCAAATGACTTGGTATATGCATACTTTACCAGATAATTACTGTCTTCTTGGAGTTGTCACAGAATTCTGCATCTGCATCTAAGAATTCTATTAAAAGTAAGTAAATACAGGCCTTCACCTGAATCCATTTTGCATCAAAGGAGTGCACAGGTATTTTGAGATGATAATTAAATCCCTCTGAATTCTGAGACAAGTTGAAAGCTCTGACTGACTCCTATTTACAGTAGATACCACTATAATTTGTTCTGTTGTCTGGGCATCACACAAGTTTCACTCATGTCTACTCCTGGCTGAACACTTGGTATTTGTGTTGTTCAGTGATTAAAGTGAATTAATGTAAGACTCTTTTACTGCTATATGGAGCAGTCTGGTTTTCTTCTCCAAGCAGCATACAGCCTCTGCTTCCTGTCTGTCCCTGTAATAAGTAGTAGCAAATGCTCAGCCTTAAATAGGTCACATCAGTTGATTGCTACACTGAAAACTAACCTATCTATATATAAATACATATATATTATATATACAATATGTACCTATAATTCAGTCACTGACCTGACTGAAAACTATAGTGACAGCACATACATTTCACTGAGTTGAATGGTTGCTGGTGCAAGAAATTATGTAACTCTAATTCTCTTCTCACAGAATAAGTGCAAGACAAATCTTTCTATTTGAAAAGCATATTATATTGAAGGCTTTCTTTTGAGTATGCTGTAATATTTTTAGTAATTTTGACAAAACACACTCCAGTTTGCACCAAAAAGATGCAAGAAAGTTAGTTTTTTCTAATCTAAAAGTTTTTAACAAAATCCACTAAAACTTATTGGCCAATGTTTTCAGTTTCAGCTTAAGAAAAGGAAGCTATGCCAAGCTATTTTAGCATTTCAGAGTTCAAGGCATGTATGGAAGACAGTCTAGTCAGATAATTTAGTTTTAGGTATTCCTACTAGGAGGAGGGATTTGGACTCAATGATCCTTATTGGTTCCTTTCAACTTGAGATATTTCTGTGGTACTGTGTTTCAATGATTTCAACCTCAGAGTTGTTTTTATTAGGAAAATATAAGTATATAAAATATATAAGTATCAAATATATTAATGCTTCTACCATTTTCATTTATGTATTTTACAGAGACATATTTTATATTCTTTTCAAAGTCCTCAGAAATGCTCACTAAAATGGAAAAGCAAGAACTTACCTTGAGAAATAAATAACAGCATCATTATCATCTCTTTTTGGACCAGTGCCAACAAGGAGAATAATTTAGAATTAGTCATATCTCTTACATTTACGTATTCTTGGTAGAAATACATGTTTATGGAACAGGATGAAGATTTTAATGATAGACTTTGAAACATTAAGTCTTCTAAAGAAAAAAATTGATAAATTCCAAATTATCAATAAAAGGTTATATTTTCCCTAATGGATATCACACTTGATTCTTATTTCATAGTATAGCACAATCATAGATTCATTTAGGTTAGAAAAGACCTCTAAGCTCAAGATCAACCTGAGCTTAACCCAAAAAGGCCAAGCCTACCACCAAACCATGTCCCTAAGCACCCTGTTTACATGTCTCTTAAATATCCCTAAGGACAGTGACTTCCCTGGGCAGCCTATTCCGATGGCTGACAACCCTTTCTGTGAATGAACTTTCCCTAGTATCCAGCCTAAACCTCCACTGGTGCAATTTAGGGCATTTCCTCTTGTCCCAGTGTTTGTTATTTTGGAGAAGAGACTGACCTCTACCTGGCTACAGCCTCCTTTCAGGTAGGTGTAGAGAGTGATAAGGTCCTCCCAGAGCCACCTTTCCTCCAGCCATCGGCCTTCTTGCCCACCTGGGCACACAACTGGCTCATGTTCATCCAGCTGTCAACCAACACCTTCAGGTCTTTTTCCAGTAGGCAGCTTTCCAGACACTTTTCCCTAAGCTCTGCATGGGGTTGTTGTGACCGAAGTGCAGGATCCAACACTTGTTCTTGTTGAACCTCATACACTTGAGATTGATCCAGATCCCACTGCAGAGCCTTTCTAACCTCCAGCGGATCAACACTCCCACCCAGCTTGGTGTCATCTGCAGACTTAACTGAGGTTGCCTTTGATCCCCTCATCCAGATTATTGATAAAGAAGTGTAACAGGACTGAGCCCTGGGGATCATGACTTGTGACCAGCTGACAGCTGGATGCAGCACCACTCACCACCGCTCTCTGGGCCTAGCCTTCCAGCCAGATTTTTACTCAGAGAACAGTGCACCTGTTCAAACCATGGGCTCCCAGCTTTTCCAAGAGAATACTGTGAAAGCCAATGTCAAAGGGTTTATTGAAGTCCAGATAGATAATATCCACAGCCTTTTCCTCATACAATAGGCCAGTGACCTTGTCATAGAAGATCAGGCTGGTCAAGCAGGACTTGCCTTTCCTAAACCCATGCTGCCTGTGCCTGACCACCTTGTTTTCCTGCATGTGCCCTATGATGGCAGTCATGATGGTTGCTGGTCAAAGCCCCATCCAGCCTGGCCTTGGATACTTCCAAGGATGGGGCATCAAGACTCGCCTTTCTGCAAAACAGATAGTGTTTGTAATATAAGATGAAAAATATATTTATAAGCAAGATTAATCATGCTGAGTAATGTGATCCTGAGTATTTCTGATTCAAAATCAAATAACTCAGCTTTAACCTTCCTGAAGCCCATGTTTAACAAAAGAGCAGTACATCAACATAAAGTAACACTGTGACTCCTTTCAAGGTGTGGCCCTAGCAGGAATTGGAAATTAAATTACCAGAGAGGGTTCAGAAAGACGTCCTTCTGAGGACATGATGTTTTTCTTGCAGAGATTTGGAATCAATTACAGTTTAAAGGACAGTAAGGTAAAATAACTGAGTTTCCCAAACTCTGCAAAATTTATATCACAAAAAGATGAACAATTGATAATCCCAGTCAGCTGGTATCTTTTACCTTCTTTTCTATGTTCATGGTGGAAACTTAATTATAAAGACATGTCCAATTAGGTTTCCCACTTAGTGGAGGACTTTCTGAACATATTCTTGTTCTAGGAAGAATTTTTGGTTGCCCCATAAGGAATTGTTATACAGTTGTTTAAGAAAGCAACAGAGCACTTGCCTACCTTGTCCTTCATAGGTCAGTGACATCTAATGGGATAGAGTCAGACGCTGCTCCAGGTCAACAGTACACAGCTGTCCCAGATAGGTAGTGATTATGTGTCATTACAACCTGATTCTTGTTCACTGTTCTGTCAAAAATGAGATTTCTGTGTTCAATCCATTTCTGAATGGACAGGTGTTGCAAGTAAATTGACATTAATTGGTGACCTTGTTGGCAGTCTCTGCAGAAAACCAAAGGTGTAAAATGAACAAGCTGTGATTGGAGAGATGATCTGTATTTTAGTGCTTGAGAGGAATGGTGTGGAGACTTTTCAACATGAGCAGCAGCAGCTGTGTTGTAGAGAGATTCAGGTCAGCCAATTCAGTACACTAGGTCAGACCAGAGAACCATCTAGCCAAAAAACCTTGTTCCCAGCAGATGCCCTCAAGAGAATGCAAAGTCAGAAGAAAAATGTACACTTGTGGGACTGGTTGTCCCACAACAGCAAGATCTAAATTTTGAGAGTTAATCGCCTGTTCATATCCCATTACAGTATGGGGAAAGTTAATATCGTCTTTCCTCAAATGCTTTGCTATACATTTATCTACTATATTTTTAGCGGTCCTTTTATCTCTCAGTCATTCAATATAATGAGCTTCTTCTGCAGCTGATTCCCATTTACTTTTCTTTTCATCATTCTTTGTTACTTGTTATGCATAGGAAATGTGGTCAGTCTGGGGCTCCCATCTTGCCCACATCATTAATCAATATACTGAACAGCATATGTACCTTTCGGAGTTCACTGATAGTACCCTTCTGCTGTATTTTGCTTGCTTTATTTTAGGTAATTACTAGTTGTATGATTTCACCTTATTTCACAGTAAATTAGACAAGAACTTTTGTGAGGGACAAAAGGGTTTAGCAATTGCCTCTCTTATATTAATTAACAGTTTTAAACAACTCCAAAATATCTGTGAGGCATGTCCTCTGCTGAAGTTGCATTGCCTTGCTTCCTCCTCATTTTGTTATTTTGATCTGTGTGTTTTGAAGAGGATACATCAAGAAATCTCAGATTGAATTGTTAATAGATTATAGGTTAAACAGAAAAAAATGAACTACTGGTCCAATGATAGTATTTTGTTTCTATGCAATAGTCTTATGGATATGTTTATGCCTTCCTTTGTCCTTAAGAAGATGAACAGGAATCAGTCCAACTTTGTGCTCTACTATAAACTGTTTAGTGGAATATGGCTTAATAAGAAATAGACATTTGAAACTTTCACCATTTTGATCCCTTTGTATCCTTTCCATGTTCTTGGTCATTAATGTTCAGGCCAGCTGTGGGGAAAAGATTAAATTACTCTTTCTAGTGTATTTTTCAAATATCAAAGCTTTGAAATTGTCAGGAGAAGGCCCGTTTTCTTTAGGAGTTTACAGAAATTGTAACATTTTAGCATTTTGGCATGTGTATTTCTATGCTGCAGTTTCACAGGTTAATAGATTTTGACAAAGTGGTGTTGGCCATTTTTTCCCCTTCAATTCATTAACCTAACAAATAGCTGTGATGTACATTTTCTAGTTTTTACTTACATTGAGATATTTTTTCTTTACACTGATATCCTACTAAAGCATTTGATTGAAGAGACCAAATGAAAACATTAAATGGCCTAAGTGACACACTCAATAGTTTTTTTTTTCTGCCAAATGCTCTTAAATCACCTAGAATATTATGGACTATTGTCCAACAGCATGCTAAAAGAAGTACAGCTAATCATCATCATGGCTAGGCTTCATGAACAAAGATTTGGGAAGAGCTCTACCCACACTTGCTACAAGCACACTGGTGGCTAAAAAGACCAAGGTGAGACAGGCAAGTCCGATTGCAAAAGGCACAGTGGAAAGTCTCCATCAGCACTACTGGCGAGGCACGGTTCTTCCTGCGTTATCTTTTTTCCTCAAGACTGATTCTATGTGTGATCTCAAAGGAAGCAGGAATGACGCTCAGGATGTCCACCATCTGCAGAATTGAGCATGGTTCTGATGTTCCAACATGCAACTGTTAATTTGGACACACCTTTGGAGGCAGCTGGATGCCTTTGTCTCTGTTTTTGTTTGACTGCATCAGCAGGTGCCCAATGGGTGCAGCAAACCAACCGGGTGAAGGGTGGAGATGAGCTTTGGTTAGGCCACACTTTCTAGGCCCCTCTCCATGTGGAGCAAGCAGTGCTGTCCTTGGAAAAGGCTGCTTGGTCATTCAGGATGATGCTGAACCAGACTGTCGTCTCCGGATCAGTCTCGAACCACCAATGTCCTGAA
>JAWWEE010000105.1:97373488-97388382 GCA_035221455.1 Xenops minutus
CGTGGACACACTTTGTCTGACCCTTCAGTTGAGACCTGACTAGCATGGGAGACCCTACTGGAGGCATGAACCACCACTAGCACAGATCACAACCTCATAAGGGCATGCAAACTTCTCCCCTCCAACAAGGGGGTGTCCATAGAGAAGAGTTAATAGTCCACAAGAAAAAGACTGTTTAAACTGTCTAGGTCTTTTCTGTAGCTTGAAAGTTTAGGGGATGGGAACAATAGATGTAGGTGTTGCAGGAATTTTTATGTTTCTTTATTTTCTGATCTTTGAGTTTAAATTCAGTGATCATAATAAAGATTAATGGTTCATTGCTACCTTCTGCTTTATTCCTAGACATTTCAGTTTCCAGACAGACAATGGTAGATTACACTGATCCTTTTCAACTTCAGGTTGTGTGGACTTCTGTCAATTATTTTACTTTGTGCAGAATTCTTTAATACATGTCAGATTCTTCACTGGTATATTAATAAATTTATACGAGGTGTTGAAGACACCTTAGCTTTTTGTGGCTAATTCTATGAAAGGGAGTTAGTCTGTGGACTTGATTATGAAATATTCATACTGTGAAAACACCGGGAGATCTCAATCAAGTGAAAGCTGGATTGTTTTACTGATTGCAAGTTGTCTAAATGAAATTCCTTTCCTCAAAGAGATTGCTGTCTAAAAGATTCTTTAGTGTTACCAACTCCAGCAATTTCATTACAAGTTTTTTGTTTGCTAGAAAAGTGTACCTCAGTCACTAAGTCTCAGTAATCCTGTTAGAATGTGAAACTCAGTATTTTGATTTATTTAAAGAAGTAAATAGAAAGATCAGCCCTTGCTGACTGTAAGAAGGAAATTTAGGGGGAAAAATAATCATAAATCCTTATGGGCAAGATAAAGAAATGGAAAATTCACAGAATGTTCTTTTAGTAAGTTTTATGGGGTTTTAGCACCTGGGCATAACAGAACTGGTCATTCTGTAGTTTCCTTGTTTTCATAGGTACTACTTAGTGCATACTTACAGCTCATATAAAAATGACCAACTTTCAACTGGAAGGTTCTGTGAACAATGTGGGACAAAAATTTTTGGTTCAGAGACAGCACAAAACCTAACTTCAAGATAAATATCTATGTCTTTGAATCCTTCTCAGCTGCCTTTCTGGTGTTATTGTTATCTTTATAAAAGGGTGAAATGCTCAGCTGTAATGGTAGTGCAGAGCTATAAGTGCCAATAAAATTGCTTCAATTCATGATTTTTAGGCATTCTGTTAAAAACTACAAGCTCATTCTATCACCTATTTATTAAACATTTTTTTAAGCTCATAATCATGTTCATAAATTTCAGCTGGTACACTGAGCAGTGGTTGCCAGCATTTTCTAATCTATTTCTAATTTAATTGATTTTTGCCCATAAACAGTATTTTGAAATCATTTGCAAAGAAGCCCAGTTATCATCTTTTCATGGGCATACTTCTGTACTTTCAGTCCTTGATATAATGATATAAACCTCTGGATATTATTACACGAGGAAAAAAACTACATATTCTGCAAGTGTGTATCAACTAAGAAGTACATGTCTCTGCAGTTTCCTGAACATTTTAGCGCTAGTGGTTCTGTGCCAACTTCTAAAATTTCATGAATATTTTCTTTTTATCATGTTTCATTCCTGGTGCTGTCATATGCTATTTAGTTGCAGTACATAAGATGTTACATGTACAAGCAGTCTGAACAGTCTATATAAGCTCTAGGCTGGGTTTGAGCAGACCCTTTTATCAATAGCTATATATCCACCCTAATTCTCCTAACTTAATTTGCACACATTTGATATAATTTTCTTTTGTTATACTAAATAAATAGATTGTTAAATATTTATATTTTCAGTATTCTGAGATTTGGAAGTCTTAGCTGCTTAAATAGTTTCTACAATTTTGCCTTTTTAGTAGAAGCGTTTGAAGGAAAATTTCAAAGATAAAATTTCAAAATTCATCAGTCTGTACAGGGATAACACAGGAACCAGAATTTTAAATCTGCTGTAGAAAAATACAATGGATGAAAGACACAATGCACGAATAAATTCTTTAATGTAGTATTTAATTAGGCTATTATTTGTCCCCTATATTGAGTCACATAGAAGATATGTACAGACCAAATTAATTTACACTAAAAATGTATTTTCTGTTGCATTTATAGAAAATTCAGGGCATTTATGAGTGAAAGCTGTTTCTTTTTTAGCATCGGTTATTAAAATTAATAAAAATTTAAATATATTTAATGTTAAGGTAATACTGAAATTGCATCACAAGCAAAATACCAAGATAGATAACATTCCTTTCTACATGAATGATTCTTTCTATTTCTCTACCAAATCCCAAGTTTCTTGAATACTTTGTGATTATTCACTTCTGAGACAAACAGAGCCAGAAATGCATATTCATGGTTTTTTCCCTATATTGTCTTATGAACTGCTCTTACTGTTTCTCATTTATTCTGCACAGGCTCCATCATCACCTTCTTCACCCATAGCTAATGAACCAAAATACGAGAAGCGCTGGCTAGACACCTTATCAGTTCCATTGTCGATGGCTCGAATCTCGAGGTACAAAACTGGAACAGATAAATTAAGGTTTGTAATCCAAAATGGGAAGCACTGGGTTAGTTAGCTGTACACAGTGTTTTACTGCAGACTGTTGGCATTATAAGAATTTCAGTGGAGATATGAAAGTCTTCTTATTAAAAACTGTGCAGTTCATCTCCTCTTAAGATTAATGGCATGCATGGCGATTACCAAAGATAAGGTAAAACTCCTACAAATACATTTTTGAAATCTGTTGTATCTTGGGAATTCAGTTAGCATCTGCAACTAGTACAAAGGTTAATCTTAAGATTACTTGAATTAACTTTGAAGGTACTACATTTTGTTCTGTACCACTTATAGAGTACTTCTATATTCCCAGATTCTAATATTGTCAATTAACTCTCCTTTTCTCATTATAAATGATAACACAGTGCACAATCATTATGACTGTGCTATCACGTTGTATAGATATGTGTATCACTGTCAAACATAAAGTAATACTGACAAGAGATTTTGGCAAAGTACATGGTAAAAAATGTATTTCTGACCATAGAATTTTTTTGCATCTCAGAGGCATAACTAATGATTCATAAAGTCGCCATGGAATAGGATGTCAGAGGTGATTTTGCTGGACTTCGGGAAAGATGAAAGCAAAAGAGAAGTTTAATAAAGCTTCAATAAATAATATGATTGAGCAAATTTTAACACCTTGCAGCATACATAAACTTTTCCTGCACATCATTACGTGTGGTAGGACTGCCTCAAATCTACCAGTAGATGTGGCCAAGTACTACACAGCACTCCATATGTACCAGAACAGGAGTTCATTTACTGTTGTTATTTTGCATGTTCTTTATGGGTTGCCCTATATTTATTTGCTTCTATTGCACATAAAGAAGATAATTGGAATCTATTGTAGCATCAACAGTACAGGTCACTTGCTACCAGGGGATACTTGAAATTCATGTGAATAACTTTCTTAGTCTATACCAGAGTTATTTGTCTCCTAAAAATGATCTGAAAATCATTATTTTTCTAGTGGGACAGATATGCTGCTTTAATTTAGCGCAATTTGTCTCCTAAATCACTTGGCATCTCCTCTTCCAGACTTTTAAAGCATCACAGGTGAATAATAATAAATTGTCCAGAAAAGTTTTAGATTCTTCCACAGACTTTGTTTGAACTCTTAATTTTGTTTTATTTAGTTTCTCATTACTTCCTCCATCACTTTCTTCCTCCCTACTTCTACTGACCAGTTTGTGTTGTCCAGCCTTTCCTGATCTATCACAGGCCTCCAACTATTCAAGGATTAGAAGTTCTCCTGTGAATTAAGTGAAAAAATCTCAGTGTGCACATTTAGACATCAACTCATCATCAATTTATCATCAATGTTCTAATATATAAAGGATACATGAAAGAACACAGAACGTTTAAACCTCTGACTTCAGTTATCACCCTTATAGTTTGGATCACTTTCACTCCTGTGCTGTTCACTTTACCCATTGGATGGAGAAATACCAAGGAACTCTATTTCCCAAAACAGTAGCATGTGCATTTTGAGAATTCTTTGAAGTAAAACACCTTCAGATATTGTACTGGGTCTGGCTGAGGTGAGGTTCATTTTCTTCATAATAGGCCATATGGGTACTGTGTTTTGATTTGTGACTAAAGTAATTTTAATTGCATACCAGTATTTTGGTAGTTGCTGACCAGTGCTTGTGCACCATCAAGGCTTTTTCTTGCTCTGCTCTCGTTCCACAAATAGGCCAAGGGGTAGGAAAGAAGTCGAAAGGAGGTGCAGCCAGGGCCAGTGACCCAAATTGCCCAAAGGGATATTCCATTCCATGTAATACCATTCCTCAGCAATAAAAACAGAGCAGAGAGGGCCTGGGGGGAGCTAACCATTTCTTGGAGACTGACAGGACATCATTCTGCTTGTGAGATATGAGTAGTTCCCTTTGCATCACTTGTTTTGTTATGGTTTAGTTTGTTGGGGGTTTTTCCTCTTCCTTTTGCTTATTAAACTGCCTTTATTTCAGCTCATGAGTTTTTTTCTTCTCTGTGTTCTCTCTGCTGTACCTCTGGAGAAGGGTGGTGGAGTGAGTGACAGTGTGGATGCTTGGTTGCTGGCCCAGGATCAACTCATCACAGATACATTTTTCTTGTAAGAATTGAGGAGCTTAGTGCTTTCAATTTCTGTCATGCAGAGACACATTATCTTGTGATGCATCTCATTCCCATAAATATTTGGTATATATACCACTCATTAATTACTGGTGGGGTTTTTTTGGTTTTTGGGTTTTTTTTCCCATTTTTGTTGTATATACTCTGAATGCAGATGAAATAATTCCATAAACCCTATCACCATCCCATAATACATTACTTCTAATGAGTGCACCTTGCTTATTTTGGTAATCCAACAGAAACACCTATATGAGGATTAAAGGAATATTGCCTTGAGATTAACTGTGAATGAGGTGTTTCCCATGTTCCTACTAAAAGTGTTTATTTTTGACTGAGGGATACCAGGCTGCTCTTCTCATATACTCTCCTCCTCTGGAATGCATGTACATATTTTTACTATTACCCCACGTGTATGCTTTGTTTTACATTTCCCCATGTTCATATGAGCATAATTTCCAACATTTGTCTTCAGTAATTGCTCACTAAAATCAATTGTCTGCTTTGCATGAAATAAAACCTACAGTCTAAAAAGCAATCCTGTTTTCAACCATATCTACTTATCTCTGCTCCCTTTCACATTTCAGCCATCAGTCTAAAGTCACTGGAGTGAGACTGTGAAAATACATTCCCCTGATCAAAGATCCTTCTGACCAATTTGCTTAGTTTTCCATACTCTGAATATTTACTTCAAGCCTATTTGCATACATCGGCTGGCAGCGTGCCTGCTTTTTCTGTATTCTGTGAGTCCATAAATCTGTCATCGTTAACTTTTGTAACTTTTTGTCTCTCCTGTGTTCTTTGTCATAACTTTGTTTTGTTGCAAAGCTTCGTTATGTTTTATCCACTGTTACCTCAGTCAGTCTTACAAAGGTGCCCTGGCACCAGAACAGCCAGTTTACTTTAAAAGTCAATGTTTTTGAAGTGTTGGAACTACCATCTGTATTGTCACATACACAGCTGTGTGCCTTGTTCTCAGCTAGATGGAGTTTATGAAAGGTCTTTTCTGCTACTTCCTACCTGAGCTAAGTTCAGAGAGAACTATATAACTCTTTCCATCAAAAATTGCCAATAGTCCTTTGACTTTTGACTTTGGTTTTATTTATGCAAGATGTAATGGCTTGTGAAAGGTTATTGAATCATCTGTATGATCATTTTGCTGTCTATCCACTCACAGCTAATGCAAACTCTGCTTTCTTCAATCTTTCTTTACCCTGATATAAAAACATCTTTTACACCTGCGGAATTATTGCAATTGACTACAGCATACTTTTGTTACTATATTCAATCTCAGACTGATTTTTAAAAAAATATATATTATTGGATATGCTACATATAGTTAGCATCCTCTGGGGTTAAACTGTACATTTTAAATAGTTCTGTACTTCATTTGAGTCTTCTGGCAACTTTGGCAAAAAAAGGCCTTACTTTCAGCATACTCTTACATGGTGAGATGGCCAGGATCATGTGTATCTGTTTGATTGTTATTTTTTTTCATTTGAAGAGAAAGGAGTTGCCTTTGGCTTTTCATTTCACTTGACTTTTTATTGTATTTTTGCTAGGAAGTCTTTAGACTAGCGTCTGGTGAATTACAAGAGTATGATTTTCATATATTTTCATATATTTTAGATTTCATATTTTTTAGATTCTGTAAGCATATACATATTAAGAGAGACAAGAGAGAGTGGAATAGATTTTTTTCCTTCCTTATAAAGGAATGACTGAAAATACTGCACAGTGTGACTGTGAAGTATGTTTGTCTATACTACAAAACAAAAGGAATAAAGTTCCACAGAATATTTTAAAGGAAAATTAAGAAATGTAGCAGATGTCATTCCTCTTCTCAGTGAAAGATTAAACATTGTATGAACTATTGCAATGACCTTGTATTAGTATATTTCACTTTGTTGATATTATTGGAGCCTATCTGAATATTTATATGTAGCAGCCTGATTAGAACATTTTATCCCTTAGCAATTCAATAATTTTTATATTTGATTGCCATTATAATATAGCACTGCTACTTCTATTATTTTACACTTCTTACCAATGCATCAATGTAGTTTTTCTCTGTAACAAGGTAACATATACAGTGAGAATGCTGTTGCTCGCAATACTTGCTAGGTTTTTTTTGACTGTTGAGGATAGAGTTGGTCAGTAAGGTGATGTAAGCTTAACAGAGAAATAACGAGATCAGTAAGTCTTTCTCAGCCAAAGGAATTTGTATTTCATAGTAAGTTTGGAGTGGGTGTTGTTTTTTTTTTTTTAAGATATAAAAGTAAAGATAGGTAGTTTTACAAAAAGTGGAGACTGAAGTTCATTCATAGTAGCCTTTCAGTTTTCAAATGGAATGTCTTAACTGTTATTTCAGAAAATGTGGAAAAGCATTTTTAGTCCTTAAAGCAGATACTGGTGAATTGACCTGAGCTTTCAGTGAAGGTACAAAAGCTATAACCCCTTGAACATTATGAGTTTAGACACAGAAGAAAAAATGCTTATTTAGAATATGGAAGATTGATGGAGTGGAAGTATTTCAGGCCCAGTAGCTATGAGCCAATGCAGCTATGATCCCAATACAAAATGACTAATTAGATTTAGGCATTGTTTTCTATTTCTTGTTATTCTAGACATTGTAATTCCTAGAGTATTGTGTAAATTCCTTTTTCCTTTTAATGGGATCACTCGCTTCTGAACAGAGTATTTCAGTAAGTTAACAAAATGCCTTTAATTAGGTAACTAAATTGAAAACTAAGAAGTGTAATAAACCATTTTGAGAAAAATCTAGGAATTAAACGCAATCTGACTTAAAAAAAGTGGATAAGTACTTGTTCACAGTTTTCTAAAACATCAGTTAGAAAATATCTATAGAAGCATAATGTCTGTGTTACTTCAGTTGTCTTATTTGATTACTCTAAGTGTAATAAAAATAAACCAAAGTTACAATGCTGGAAGCAAAATGCTTCCTCAAAAAACCACAAACGTAAAATGCAATCCAAGTTTATGTTTAATGGTTTGATATCTTTTTAGCTACATAGTTTCTTTTAATAGTCCAGGTATATGAGCACATTTGAACATTTTTTAAGATATGAGACTAAATGACATTTAAAATACAATTGTAAAACTATTGTTTTTAACATGACATTTCAAATAGATTTAATTTAGAAATTTTTTTTTTTGAGAATTTCCACTTAGATCCACCCGTAGTCCATAAAAATTTGGTTTAAATATAAATTCTAGCCAGAGGGCCATATGGTTTTGTAAAGAAGCCACAAGAAAATGTTGAAACAAAAGCAATAAAAACTCAACTCAGATATAAAAAAAAATCATACAAGTAGCAAGGAATACTAATTTAGGACCTGGGAAGGTGCAAAGTTGATCAAATCTGTCTGTATCAGCATGGTAGTAAACCTCAGGTAAAACAGCTGCTGTCAGATGTACATCTAGGTTTTTATAAAAGAAACACAATAAAATATCTATGTAAGTCTAATGGAGAGGTGGTTTCACATGCCATAGATACTGAGAAATCTAAAAATGGTTTTTTGTTGAAATTCTTAGCCTCCAGTAAAGTGAAAATTCACCTTTTTCAATTTCAGCTGGCACTGAAAATACATTTTATCTTAGAAAAGTTTTTGGATTTAACACCTCCATAGTAGCTAACTGCTTGTATGGCAAAGTATGTTTTGTTCATATTAATTAACATTATTTGTTTAAAAGTGTCAATGTCAAAAAGATAACTTGAAATTTAACAATGCTCATCTGTTATTCTGTCTGCCGTTCTTACAAAGAGACTGTTTATTTTATTAAAAGAAATTACTGCCATAATTAAAGCCCAGAAGAGACCAGGAATGTGGGTCTATTCATCATTTCACCACAACAATGAAATAGAAAGAATCTGAGTATGGAAAACAGTGCCTCATGCTCCCTGGCAGAAATGCTTGAAGAAAACAAAGTAACAGACTGGGAGACAAGTCTGAAATCAAGAAATGTGAGGATAATGAGACACAAATTTCTAGAATTTAGGAAATGCAAATTCATTGCTGGTTCTAGTTACAGTAGTTAGTACTATAACTGTAATAAAAGAAGGGGTGGCAATTTCTTCTGACTATGTTTTAAAATGGTCTTGCAGCCTCAGGGGGAAAGAAAAAAAAAAAAAAGGAAAAAAACCACCAAACTAAACCAAACAAAAAAAAACCAAAAACCACAAACAAACAAAAAACCCCAAAACTACAGCAACTTTATTGCATCTTCAGACCTCTCAAACTTACTATTTGGTATTAAATGGAAAGATCCTCATCAAAAAACAGGAGTAGGTGCCTTGCTGTGTCTCTTTATTTTTTCCTTTCTGTGTTTTGAGGAAATGGTAGAGAGAAAGGCATGGCATTTAAGCCTGTAGGATTTACTTTATCCTGAATTCCAGTGCCATCTTAGTGCTTGCATTGTTTCACTTAAAACAAAAGCCTCAGCATTCATTGTGTTAAGCTTTTATTTTTAGTTTCCATATTTGTTTTTGCTTTTAGCGTTCTATACACTGCTTTTCAGAACAGTGTGATACATAGAAGAATATCAATATATTATGGGATCTTCAGAGGGAAACTATTGTAACTGTAGCCAAGAAGTAATCACAGTAAAGTTGATTAAGGTTGAGAGTAAAATCAGTGTATTACTAGCACAGACTTCATGGCTGGCATCTGTAAATTTTGAAAAGCCTTGGCTCTTTCTTATCCTGTGTCATTTAGGGCACTGAACTGCTTTGAGGTAAAACTACCTTCCTGCCCAAATCAGCACAATGGGGACAGCAGTGCCCCAAATGTCTCAGTTCCATGTGCCAGGCAATGTGAGCACCAGTGGCTCATCAGAAGCCTTGAACCAGACCGAGCTCCTGGGTGTCCTGGTGTGAGTCTGCTGGAGCAAGGGAACAGCTCCGCAGGAAGGGCTTAGGGATCTTGGCTGACACCCCATTGAGCAGGAGTCAGCTGAGCACACACTTAGTGATGAAGCCCCATACAAGGGGCTGCATTATCAATAACGTAGTCAAGGGAAGTGGTTATTCTCATCTAACTTGCGTTCCTGAAGCCACACTTGAGATACCTTTGGTCTTTCTGTGGAAAAGATTTATATTTTAAACAACTCAGTGAGGAAGCTGGACTAGAGGACCTGTGGGATCCCTCACACCTCGTTTGATTCTGTGCAAATATCCTCCTAATGAAGTGTTAGACCTCTAGAAGCATTTGTTTGAATATTATTTTTGTAATTGATGATCATATTTTAATAGGGTAAAGAACAACAGAAGTTTTAGTGTAATCTGCACTATTGCCAGCACCATGTTTCAAATGTTAAAATATTGATTCATTTTTATAATAAAATTCATTATTTTTTTAATTTTGATTGCCTGTTTTGGTTGCATTGACTGTTAGCTGAGGAGTTCCCTCCTGTATTCTTTCATCGTCCACTTTTATAACTTTATGCCACTGGGATAAGGCATTCACACTGTGTGCCTTTGTGCATCTACTGAACCTGGATTAATATATAGGCACCCTGTGGTTCCCCAGAGAAGACATACTGGCTCTCTTAAATGCTCTGGCCTGTCCTCTCACTGTGTAAGGATTCTACCATCTTAGCTTTAATATTTGAATTGGATATGTAAGCTGGGTATTGTGAATGGCTTCTCTTCACAGCACCAAGTTAAGCCTATTCCCAGGTTCCCCTGTGTATCAATGCATAGGGGATGACAGATCTTCACTGTCTCAGTGGGATGTTGAAGAGATCATACCGTAAGTTATTTCATTACAGCACTGGTGGGATCTGTCAGAGCCTTAGGTAAAAGGAACAATATGCTTGAGAGGTGACTGTTTGACTCAGTTTACTTTAAGACAATAAAAGGTTTTGTTTTGACCTATTCTTTTTCTCTGAAGAAGTGAAACGGATTTACTGAAATGAAAGTGACACAGAATTGTGTGTGCCATTAGGTTTTAGTAGTTATCATGATAATTCAATCATGAAAGGAAAACAGGGAATCAGCTGTTATATATTTAAGTCTTCAGGCCCAGCATGTAAATATAATGCTTTACAACTCTTTTAACAATAAAGCATCTCATATATATCTATTCAGATACTTTGTCTTACTAATGTTGGGTGCGATGTTACCTTTTTCAGCAAGTAATAGAGTTCAATATTCGCATTCATCATCAAATTCCCTACAAAGGACAAAGGTTAGGTTAATAATTTCTTTAGTAAGTCCTTAATGTATGGCTGCTTATCAAGCTCTTATGTGTCATTTTGAATGCTTCTGTTGACATATATCATAAATTAAGCATTAGAGGACTCCACTCTAGATCAGAGAAAAACAGGAAAATTCAGCAACTTCATAGACAAGTATTCTGGATTCAATAGCTGGCTTTCTTCTAGGTTAGTTCAAAAAATGAAGGAATATAGCATATAAGTTTAAATATCTAATTTGTAAATGTAGAAGGTAGAAGTGACATTCTCCATATTATATCCAAAACAATCATATGCACATCCAGTTAATTATAATTGTGTTTCACAATAGTATATGACTAAGATGTAATTCTCCTGACAGTCATAGGTATTTAAATAGTCCATGTATCTTTTTGAAGTTTGATTACTGCAACTGTTGCATGTTACTTTTTTTACATTTAGATCATTGTACTTCCATGCAACTATGAACTTTTGTTTTCCTATTGAAAAATCTTATAGCTAATAAAGCATTCCACCAGCATCCAAAAGTAGGGGTTTTCTGAGGTACATACACAGCGCCTAACTTAACTGCAGATAGTAAGGAAAGCATTGGCATATGCAGAATAAAGATGCTATAAACACATAAAAGTTGCATTAAAAGTTAATAAAATGCAATTGCACATTAGCATGTGTCAATGCCATTTTGAGAAAATTATTTTAAGAAACCTATTTAAAGAAACCTCATAACATTTTCTGAATTCCTATGTCATAAAAAAACTTAAAGAAAACATTTCTTTGAATGATATGTACAAAAGTATAGTAATCCAAGAAATTAAAGGTAGGAAGACAGCTTTTTGCATCTTCATACATTGCTAGTAAATGAAACCAAAATTCAATGAAGAAAATTAGCAATTCAGTTTAAAAAAGGATTATGTTTGTTCAAAAAGATATAATGCATTCTTACTGAATACACTACCTTAAGTTCAATAATTACGAGCAAAATGCGTATACTCAGGGGAAGTAAATGATCATCAGCACATGAATATGCTGGTACAGAGAAAGTACTTTTTGTATCTGTTGCTCCTGGTACTGCCCATTATTATCCTTCTTTTGTTGTCTTGCTTTTGATTTGTAAAGTAAATGCTCAAAACTTGTCAAAAGGCATAATAATCACTTTAACAATGATAAATATTGGGCAGTTTCAGAAAATTGACATATCTTCCTTTATGGATATATTTCTTCTTACTGCAGATCTAATGCATTTGAAGTGCTGGCACTCGATGGAGTTAGTACTGGGATACTTCAGTTTTATACAGCCCAGGAGAGTGCTGACTGGCTGAGAGCAATGTCAACTAACATCAGTGATTTGACACTTCAAAATGTATGTTACTTTCTGCATATTTTCTTGTTTATGCTATTGTAAAATTATTTCTAGTTTTCAAAGGGTAGAAAACAATTGACATTTAAGATACAATATATAAAATGCTTGTATGGGGAGGAAAAGGAGAAAGGAAAAAGTAGGGAGAGGTTGTCTGATCAAAACTATCAAGAAGTTTCCAAGTCTTGCCATGTTATCATAGAACAGAGTGTAGTAGAAAAACAGATTACATTTATTATTTGAAAGACTTTTTAAGGCAAAATATTTATCCATACTGGTCATTTCACAGAGCTTTGTATATTACCAAATATATAAGGGGTTTTTTTTACATTTTTGAATTCAAGTGCTTGAAATTATCATTTATTGATTTTGAAGTAGTCATGTGAAAATTCTGTAGCTGGTGAAGTGTGGTTTACAGAGGCTTATTGGGAGACAGTATTTTTGCCTCTCTAAGTTGTCTAAGAGTTGGTTTATTTAAGGTCATATTATTCCATTTTCTCACTAGAAATATAAAGGTGCTTATGCTATTTTAGGTTATTCCTATAAATTAATAAGTAACATTGCCATTGCAAACAGAAGGATTAACTAATCCCTGGAGAAACAGAAAATCACTATTTGGAGAGCACATTATTCAAACAGAGAACAGCTAAAAACTATTGAGGATTCTGGAATGAACCATAAATTTAAATAGGTAACTCGGTAGTATACAATGTTGAAAATGTATTTAAGTAATAGTAAAAGAAAATCAGTGATGAAAATATAAGAACACTGTTTTCCCTAAAAAAATTGCCAGTACAGGTTTTTAATATTTTTTTCTCTACATGTGTTGAGTCTGTAACTTCTTTCAGAAATTACAATTTTAGTAATGTGGCTTTAATTTTTGTTTTGTACTCTAGAAAACTATTGCTTAGTTCTCCAAATTATGTTGTGTAGAATTTGTATTGGATTTAATCGTGAATCTTTGATTAAAACATATTTAAAAATTATTTTTCTAGTCTTCAGAAGTTATGTGGAATTATATTTGATCGTAATAGTTCATTAATTCCATTAACTCTTTTTAAAATATTCAATTGCTTAAGCAATTTCTTTGACAAAATCAAGCATTTTTGCTCATGATAAATAAATATTCTCTATTTAGTGATTTACATCATGTACAGGGTATTATTATTTTACAATTCTAAGAAAGTTCATGATAATATTGTTAGAGAAATTCCAGTTCATAGTTACTAAGCCAACTTTTTTGATTTCTTTCTGAAGAAATCCACTGAATAAAAGCCACTCCAAGGATGTAAGTGAATAAGACAATAAAAAGTGGCTATAAATGCAAACAGCTTTTATTATAGGATGCTATTCGTTTGATTCAAGGGCACTATGTGCAGTAGTATGTGTCTTTGCATAGTATCTTCACTGTGTTTTGACCTGTCTGAGTAGTTTCATTCTCCCTTATCTATTACAAGAGTGAATCCTGTAAACAAAATAGTTCAGGAAAGGTCTGAGAAACAGCAGTCATGAATGTCATGAACAGATGAATTCCCATGTTTTCTGTTCTTGATGAGTTACAGAGTAAACTCTATGTAGCTCTTATGAGAAACAGGTAAACTTTTTGCTTGGACTTAATGCTTTACAGGGTTTTTCAGGTGTGCATCCTGTAGTACAACTGGAAAGGTCCAACCAGAGCATTATTTTAATTATTGATCTTCAGAACAGAAGATGTAGTAATCCATGAGAATCCCTTTTATTGCAAAATATTTTTAATACAAGGATTGTGAGGCTGCAGAAAAAGGCTGGAGAGCGTTCACTGTCTCTGGGCAGCCCGAGGACACAGACCACTGTCCACAGTGCTTAGGGCAAGGCCTTCTTGAAAGTCTATTTTGAATGCTTTTTATTACCTTTGTACTATCATTTCACAAAATCATTCTTTTGTTGTCGTAGTTGGGAAATTGACATTAGGGAATGGATCTGTAGTTCCTTCAGAGTTCTTTCCTGTTTCTGCACTTCATTTTTGTAGAGTGTCTACCCCACTCTCCAGGAGTACATGAAGATAATCACTACTCATTCAGAAATCCAGATAGTTGCTTATCTAGTTATGGGTTATTTTCCTGAGCACTTGCTGACTCTAAATTCAGTTGCTTCTCCAAATATTTAAACTATTCGTTTCCTATTCTCTCCTATGCCATCACCTCTGTAATGAAATTAATTACAAGATACATGGTCGCAATGAAGATATGTTATATACCGATATTGTTAACATAATGTCAGCATTTGTGGTGGTTTGACCCTGAATAAACGCCTGGTGTCCAGCAAAACTTCAAGGTCTTTCCCCCCACCACCACCCTTTTCACCTTCCAGATGGAAGGGAAAAGAAACCAGCTCGAAATTTACAGCTAGAGATAACCAAAAGAGGAGCTTTGATTAATACCATGGGCAAAGCAGAACTTAGACTAATGCTTAAATTTATTACTAACAAACTAAAAACTAAAAATAAGAAATAGAAACAAGTTACAAACACCTTTCCACCACCACCCCTCGGTCTGTCCATACCCCCTCCTTCCCCCAATGGTGCAGGGGACAGGG
>JAWWEE010000105.1:97388482-97399440 GCA_035221455.1 Xenops minutus
AGTTTTCCTCGGAGCTGGCCCTCATTGGCTCTGCTCTATAGGATGGAGGGAAACTTCCAGAGGCTTCCATCAGAGGCTGATCTTCCTCTTATAAAAAAAAAACCTAATCAGAGAAACCCATGACAGCATTCTTACCTGATCTATTACTAAGTTTTTTAAGCAATAGTTTCCATTATTCATGTTTTACTTGCACACATTTTTAGATTTTGTTTCACTGACATCTGTTTCATTACATTAGCAACTTTTCCTGCACCCCCTTTGTTCTACATATTTGTATAACATTTTGAGCAGTGTCTTTTAGAATTTTAGTTCTTAAGGAGCTCCTAGTACAGGTTAATTGTTTTCTTACAGTGCACCCACTCTTTCCTGTATCACTTTACCCTAATATACTTCATTTTTTTTTATTTTACCCTAATATAGTCTCATTCAGCTGCCAGCAGCTTTTTGTCAGATCTCCCGCTGATGCCAGAAGACAGTTCTAATGTAGGTAGAACAAAAATAGCTCTGCCACAATGTGACACTTCTGCTCATGTCAGACTACTCTTTTGAAGTATTGAAACATCTAACTTCTTTAAAAAGGCAAGCTCTCTGGGGATCAAGTATAAAGGAGGAGTCATCTTTCAACAGAGAAGATGTGAGGAGTTGTCACTGCATAAGGATGCTGCTCCTGTATGTTAGCATATTTAGAAAGTGTTACTTGATAGATGTGAAATAATGATTCTGGTACCAGCCTGAAGAGAGTTAGTTCACAGACGACAGAGGTGCACAGGGAATGCTTCAACATGGAGAAAAATATACGGGTATTTCTTCAGCCTCCTTACCGATACATGCTTTGTATGCTTTAGCTCAGAAAATCTCCTAGTAACAGTTGGATTTGCAAGCAGCATGCATTACTTTGTATTTTCTGAGGACCCTTACTCCAAATTGTTCATCACTCTGCTCATATTTTTGTTTTTTCACATACTTTTCTACCAGCATGAAACTACCCTATTATCTTGCTTTGTGATTCAATCCCCAATTTCAGTGCTGTCAAAGCTCTTCACGTTTACCTTTGGCAGAAATAAATTAGGTGAATCAGCACTTTGCATTTATTTCTTCTTACACTTCTTTTCTCACAGAAGGAGAGGTAGTTGAAGAAACTGAGGGAAGAGAGGTAACAGAAACTGGCAGTGAATATTCCATGATGAAATGAGAAGCACAGAAAACAAGTTAATCTGCATCTGCTTCTCACTGCTGCTGTTCTTATTTTCTTTAGCTGGAGGGTTCTTTGTAAGCTGAAGTGACAATTTGTGAAGGAGATGATTTTTAAGGACAGAGTTCTTTGGGATAATTTATTTTCTCTCCCTGTTTTGCACCATTCAGATCACCAGCTATTAGATATGTGCAGCTTTTCTCATGGATCTTAATTATGTTATTTGAAATATGGCACCAAACATTAATGTAGTCATAGTCAGTAGAAGCACCTAAAGGTAATGCTGCCAGCTCATTTGCATTATAGAAACTTGTTTCTTATAGCTTTCTCAAGGTTTTGTGTTTTTTCCCAGTATATTCCAATGGTGTTATTTAAAAAAAAAAAAAAAATCATAAATAAATGAGTAGCTCATGAGCAGGTAAGAGAAAAAGTTATGATGCACTTGTTCCACTTTAAACATTATTTATGGTTTTTATAAATCATTCAAGCAGTTTCCTTGGTGGATGGTAGAAACTTTAAATTTGGAATAAAAGTAGGGTTATTAATCCAAATCAGATTTATGTCTTTTACAGCTTTTTTAATTGTATATATTATAGTGTACAACTCTTTTGTTTTATTCCTCCATGTAAACGCGTATTTAAGTGATAATCTGTATTGCAGTCAAATGAAATTTCTGTTTTAATATAGAGAGTTTTATGAAATGTGAGCTTAAAAAAAAAGAGGACAGAGAAGGTCTTACTTTCTTTATACAGCAGAATGTGGAGTACACATAGATGGAAACAAAATCCTTGTGTGTAGGAAGCAGTATACAAATTTGACTGCCTCAGTGATTATACAAACAGTTCTATCCCCAGGGTGAGAACACAAAATATTTATTTGCTGCTGGTTGTTTTTGTTGGGTTTTGTTATTGCTTTAAACACAAAAATTTCCATTTGAAAGTACCACAGTTCAAAGTGTTGAGGTTGTAAAGGGAAGTCAGTAAGGGTAGGAATCACATCACCTAAACTTAGCCAAGCAATAAGCAATCATATAGGATACTATTACAGCTAGGAGAAAAAAAAAAAAATAGCTGCCTTTCAAGATCCTTCACTCTCGCTGTTGTCTGGAAAGAGAGTATAGGTATTTTATATGTGAGATAAATCCCAGCCTGGGAGGTATTTAGGTTTAGGTATACAGTTCTGAACAATTTCATCCCCGTGCTCTTCCTGCCCTGTATGTATCCATTTAGAGCAGAGTATAGGAAATACAATTTGCTTAAGAGCTCTTTTTCAAGGTTGCCTGCAGTCTTTGAAGATCCAGGTTTTTTGTTTTAGTTCCCCTGCTGTCTCCAGCTCCCATTACTGCACTGCAGTGCTGAGAGCCCATGCACTGCCAGCAAGATAAGTGTATCCCATTTGTATTCCTGCCCCTCTGCACTGCTGTGGAGGCATGTAGAGAACATGTGGTACCAGGTGAAGTGGAATACATACTTCTCCCCTCAGCCCTATAACACAGGAATGTAATATGATATAGATCTTTCCTCTTCCCACGGTACATCAGGGCTGCATCTATCTCTGCTTTGAATAGCAAAGACTGTGCAGCAAATAGAGTGGAGTGGAGTGGAATCCAAAGCATTCTTCCCTATTCCCCTCACCAGTGGGAAGCTGAGCTGGTTATGAGGGTGCTCTTCACAATACTCTACCCTCGTTTTGAAGAAAAACCTGCATGGCCAGTCTCGCACACTTTTTTCCAGGCACATCTGAACCTGTTTATTTGCACTGGTTTGTGCTATAGTAATCCTATTATTCAGCATGTTTTTGGACACCTACAAGGAAAATGTATTTTCTGTGTGTATTACGTGGCTTCTGTATAGTTACTTTGGGTACATGTTTGTGTTTGAAGCACAGGAGAAAGGCTGGAGCTGAATACAGGCAGGGTGTGTAAGCATTTCTACTGACATTAAAGGTGTCTTTTCATTATGTCCTGCACAACTGCTCTAGCAGGATTAAGTCTACCTATGAATATCTGCTGCCTTCTACAACACTGGGCATTTGTTTTAACCAAGTTACAGAGTGAGGTTCTTGAGTTCTTGCTGGTTTGTTGCTGATGGGCCCCGAGGGCACCAAAAGGTTCTTCCACCTCTTCCCCCCACCTCAGTGCTCCAAGCCCCTTCTGGCACAGTGCAGCTGTGCAGCCTGGGGCCAGGCTGTGGTGAGGCACACCTGTGTGCATGATCCGTGTTAGAAACAGAATTGGGGTTTTGTTGAAGCCAGAGGAATTGCATGGGTAAAGAGGAGAAGGTGGAGGAGATAGTTGAGTTTTTGGCAGTTGGGACTTGGGGTGGTTTTAACCTCATTTTCATGCCTTTTTGAGGTGGGCAGGGGTCTTGGGCAGGTAGGTGGATCAGGCCAGGCTGTGAACTCCCTAGTACTGGCCAATAGCAACAGAAGCAGGGACTCCCAGGCTGGGAGAGCGTATAAAAATCTCTGGTTCTTGCTGGCCTGTGTCTGTCTCCTAGGCCAGAGGGACACACCAATTCAGCGGAATTTGTTAAATAAAAAGTTTAGTTTTGCTTTGAAGACTTTGCCCCCTTCTAAAGTTTATTGGTAAGTGTGAGCATTTCTCACAATCTGCAAGGAACTTTTCTGGGGCTCCTTGCTCCTCTGAGCAGCTGAATTTTAGTTCCATCCTCCTCATCAGTCTGTGCCTCTGCTATGCTGCCAGTGCCAGCAACTGCAGGCTGTGACCTGCCTCTGTTGTGATAGTCCCTGTTCCTCCTCTAGGGTGGCAGGGAGGTAGTAAGAACCATGGCAAGGCCACTCCGAGGGGCCTGGCAGGGCGTCCCAGCACGCAACCCAAGGTGACAGCCAGGCCTGGCAGATGCCCCTGGCTCCCAGCATCTTGGTCACCTCATCCTCAGACCCTCAGTCACTTCCCTGGATCTTTTCTGCTCATTTCCTTTGGCAATTATACTTTCCATGTGCATAGGTATAGGTTTTGGTCTTCTTATCAGAAGCATTTTATTTCTGATAAAACGGGCTTTTTGATGACATGGTCCTTTGGAAGTACTCATCAACTCTAGGACAATTTTCAGCTTGCACCTTTCCTATAGGGGAGTCTGTTTTTCCAGTCTAATCTCTTTTTTCTAGATTCTCATCTACACTTACTAATATTGCACTTTAAAGTGTTGCACCTTAAAGTAGGGAATATATGTCAAGATTTTTTTACTAGTCATCTATGCAAACTATGACTGCCAGAGAAAAGCCAAAATGAACAAAACTCTCCATTATCTAAACAAAGAGAGAAAAAGAGAAATTTATTACTTTATCTTGAAGAGTAAACTAAAAGGAAAGCCCATGCAATTTCCCTTTCATCTTTCAGCACATCTTATACTCTATTGTCTTCATTTCACAAGTACTTAATCATAGACCTCATTTGTAAATCTGCTTAAGCAATTGTTTAACTGAGACCTGAGGTATCTACAGTACAATATTTTCACTGGGTGGCAAAGTTAAATTCATACATGCAAATCTTTATGAAGGGTTTAATGAAAACTCTGATAAAAGGCTTTTGTCTTTCAAATCTTGGTTTTGTAAATTCAGTGTAATAGTAAAACTCTAGCATTTAAGCACTGAATGATTTAATTTCTTACAAATACAATTTGGAAGTATTAATACAGTATTCAATAACTAAGTCAATTACTGCTAATTGCATCACAAAAGCTCTTCAGCATATTAATAACTCTGTGTTCTTTCATCTCTGTCATAGATGAAAATGGCAAATAAATGCTGTTCTCCCTCAGACCAGGTAAGACTTCCATTATTTTCCATTGTTTTTAATTCTTGTGATCACACTGTTGAAAAATTTGTAGAGCTTGCTTATGCATATTGGTCAGTTTTAAAATTCTAACCTCAAGTTTTCTGTGGTTTGAAATTCTGAAATTACCTGCTTAATACACCAGATTCTTACTATTCTTACTAATCTACAGCAATTAATAGAATCCTCTATTGTAAACCTAAAAAGTGGATTAGATGGATGTACATGAGAGGGGAACAATGAAACTTCCAGTTAGGTCCTGGAAAGTGTAGTGTATGTTTGCATGCTACACTGCAGTAGTGAGTCTGTTAACTCTTAATTTATATCACATATGGTGCACAGATAGCTGAGGAGTGAATTTCAAATCCAATCTGTTTGGCATATCATGCTATGCAGGCTGCATTTGCCATGACTGTGACTTTGGGAGATCAACAGCCTGATGATATATTTCTTCTACTCTGACTAGCAAATGTCACAAAGTCAGATGAATTTACTGCATTGTAACATTGCAAAGAGTTTTCTTTTCGTTTTCTTTGTAAAATATAGTAGTAGTGTTTCAGGCTATTCTCACATCAGCCTTTTTAGCCATCAGAATGCGTGCAGAAAATGTGGGTGGACCCTTCCCAAATCTTCATTCACAAAGCCTAGCTATGGTGATGATTTCAGGCTAATTCATTAATTCTGGAAAGGACTCTGAAGGTTGTATTATAAACTAATGAGTTTTACTTACATCTGCTTACATTGCATCAATCTGACATTATTACTCAAGAACAAAGAGCCTAATCCTGGCCGTTTTCAAAAATTCTTGGTTTGTAGACTATAGAAGTGAAAAATAGACAACGTGTCTCTTAGAGTGTTTTACTGCAGGAGTTAATTATGGAATTTTATTGCAGAAGTCAAAGACTGAGTCAAAAAATTCTTCATATCAGAATCAAATACTTATTGACATATTGTATACTCTTTCATGTCACCATTTCATCATCTTACTTGTGCAATGTACTTGGACATGTACAGACTTTTCTTCTACCTATTAGTAGGTAATAGTAAACAGGTAATAATAAATACCTATTCCATATAAGAAAGGAGCATTGATAATCTCTCTTCTGACACCTTGTGAGTGGATGGACTGCAAGATGGGGCATAGGAAAGCAAAGTCTGTCCCTCTGGAAGTAATGATCAGATTTGTGACCACTTGAGGAACCTGACCATACATAAGTCTATGGGCCACATGACTCCAGTGTGTAATTGCAGCCCAGAAAGCCAAACATGTCCTGGGTTGCATCAAAAGTAGAGTGGCCAGGAGGTCAGGGGAGAGGATTCTGCTCTTCTACTCTGCTCTTGAGACCCCCACCTAGAGTACTGGATGCATTGTGTTCTGGGGCCCCCAACATAAGAAGGACATGGAACTGTTCTAACAGGTCCAGAGAAGGCCACAAAGGTGATCAAAGGGATGGAACACCTCTCCTGTCAGGAGAGACTGAAAAAGGTGGGGCTGTTCAGACTGGAGAAGCGTAGGCTCCAGGGTGACCTTACTGCAGCCTTTCAGTACTCAAAGGGGGCCTGTAAGAATGACTGGCAACCTTTTAGCAAGACCTGTTGTGATAGGACAAAGGGTAATATTTTAAACTGAAAGATGAATGATTTAGATTAGCCATAAGGAATAAAGTTGTTTTTTTTTTACATTGAGGGTGGTAAAGCAGTGGCATGGCTTGTGACATGGAGAGGCAGTGGATGCCCCATCCCTGGAAACAGTCAAGGTCAGATTACTCTCTGAACAATCTGATCTAGTTGAAGATGTCTCTGTTCATTACTGTGGGGTTGACCTAAATGACATTTAAAGCTCCCTTCCAACCCAAACTATTCTATAATTCTATGATTTAATTACTCTCTTTGCCCTGACTTTGAATTATTAATTAAACTGATATGAAAAACACATGATTATGAATGCCAGGGGAAAAGGTATTTAATTTAAATATCATCTTTTGTTGCATGAACTGTCTACTCCAAGTACTTTAGTAACTATTAATTTTTTTTTTCTTATCAGTTTGGGCACACATAATGAGTTTGCTTGAAAAAAGGAAGATGCTCTTCCTCAATTTTTAAAAAGTATTGGGGGCAGTCATACAACCTATAAGTAGCTACATAATTTCATTTCCTAGATAAACAGGATAGTCTCCATAAACTGCCTACATATTCAGTGCAGAAAATTATTCCATTCCAAAGAGCTGTTCAAATGTTAAACTTAGAATCAATGCTTTAAATCATCCTTTATAGGAGCCACTTTTGCCGTCTTGGCTTGCCTCTTAGCATATCATCTGAAGTAGGTGCCTAAAGTTAGGCAATACAAATCTATCACTCTTTTTCCATTCCAAATATAAAAAGAAGGGACAGTGCATTCAGGATTTAATTTCAAAAGCTGAATATTTAAGGTAGAACTGATAGCAACAAACATTGGATTGTTCTGTGCCAAAAAGTGAAAAAAAAAAAGTTTTTAATGAATTTGGGCAGATCAAGGAAATAAAACTATTAAATGTAAAAATATTAAAGGAGTAAATGTGAGTAAACCAAACTTTAGAGGTCCTGTGAAAATTTGTTTTAAAAGCAACCAAAATGTGAATCTTTCAAATACATATATATCACAAAGGCATAATATAAAACTTGACAATGATAACTGAGAACAGAAGAGGACTTGTTCTGTTGTAGATTAATGGAGCCTATTAATGTCAGTTACATAATGTTTGTACAGACCTTAATAGCTTTTATTAATGCAATTGATTTAAAATTTAGAGAGGGGATAACCTTAAGAGATTGAAGGTCACTTGAAGAACTGCCTTGAAGTAAAATTGGTGATAGCTGCGAATTTATCTTTGCTTTTGAGCCTGGACATTCCTGAAGAATTAAGCAGGTCCTTAGACTTTCAGTGCTGTGTTGCCTGCGGTGAGTTTTCCTCATTGCTTTCAGAGTCCAACTTAATCTTTCACAAAGGGGCAAGGTTGGATGTGGATAGGTTTCATTCAGATTGTGTTTTTCACAAGACATTGACAAACTAGGATTCAGTGTTGTCAAGAACATAAAAAATGTATCTGTGGGACTCAGTTTTCAGAAAATACACACTGCTGGATTGCTCTTTATTTCTCATTAAAGTAAATTGGGCAATTCTCTCTCTGTATAAGTAAAAATACATGCAAGGCTTTTTATTTTGTTTTCTGGATTTTTTTATGTTTTCAAGATTAAAACTTTTATCACAATTATTTTTGGGAATTTGTGTCTGCCAGGTGACATCTCAAAAGATTAGGGAAGAGCCTAATGGCTTCAGCCTTTAGGCTTCAGCCTAAATGGCTGTTAATGAATAAAGAAAGAGAAGTTGGACAGTTGGAGACCAGTCAGTTTGACTTCAATCTCTATAAGAAATCAAAATAAAACAAAATACCTGTACGAAGCAGCAAGATAACAAATGAAGGATCACCCTGAAGGATTTGTCAATTATAAATAGTGACAACCAATCTATTTTTCTCCTGTGATCATGTAACGTATCTTGTGGATGTATGACTGAGAGTTGCTGCAACATATCTTGATTCCAGCAAGGTTTATTGCAATGCTTGGCATTACAATATTTTAAACAAGTATTATACAGATTTGTTGGATAATCCAATAATAGGTATAAATAGGTAAAATTTTGAAAACTGACATATTGACTAGAAGTGCTTTAGAGTTCTAACATGGATCTGGTTCCCCTGAAAACTGCCTTTATGATGCATTATCAAAAGTAAGCCTGCTAATTCTGCAGATATTAAGCTTTATAATGTTATTATAAATTATAATAATTGATTATTATACAATTAATGTTATTATAAATATTTATAATATTATTACAGTGTTAAACATATGAATGATCTAGGCATATTCAAGAATACATCTGAAAAACAAGGATGAAGCAAGTTAGGATGGAGCATATATGCAAGAATAATCACATATATTTGATAGAGTGGGAAAAACAAAACTTGTTACTGGAAAAATCTTGAAAGGTATCTGGGGGTATAAATTATTGTAGGAAGGTTTGGTCCATCCTTCGTGTTTTTACTATAACTTAGAGAAGCCATCCCAGATGCCTGCATCCGCAGAAGCCAGTCGGATAGAGATAAAAGGAAAAACAACAGGCTCATTGTTATGAGTCATTATTATCATTTATTATTATATCAGCCTGTGGTAATCAAGTACAGGGCTGATCAACCAAGGTCTCAAAAACCCACATTCCTTTGATTTACCTTATATTCATTTCCCCCTCCTATTTCCCCCATCCCAAATGAGGAACCCACCCACACTTTACTGCTTCTCTATTGACTCTTTTTTTCTGATTTTTACACATTTATTTGGTTATTTTGGCCTTTACTCTGTAATACCACCTAAACTGTCTGTAAGCCAGTCCCCCTTTTCATTATCTTTTGACATTCTTCACCCATTCTTAACTTCCCTGCAGTATATTTCCCCAGCTGGTTTATCGCCTTATTGCTGTATCAATATAGCTGCAGGCCAGCCAGCCAACTTCTCCATTCACATTTTGTGTGCAATGTCCAGCAGTTCCTCACACTGTTCCTTTGTCAGTTTAACATCAGACCAGTGCTGGCTGTTTACCTTCATGCTGTAACAACCATGTCTCTTTTGTGGCTTTTGAGAAAGAGGAAAGCATTCTGGGCTGTACCTGAGTTACATTTTTATTCTGTTTAGTTCCTGCTGCACAAATAGTACTACTGATCTAGTATAATATAAGAATGCATAACCAGGGAAGCAATTTACTGGTGGCGGCCTTCAAGAGACAGTTTTGTTCCTTGGATCCTAATTTGAACAAGAACTGTATAATGACTAAAAGTGAGAGATAACAGGTCCAATTTACCAACTTCCTTGTTAAATCAAACAAACAGAGTAGAAGCTACTATTGTTACCATAAAAGACTCATAATCCAAATTTTGTACAGGCAGACAATGGCTGGGAAGACACGTGAATTCGGATACATAGCTGTATCCATAGCTTCCTTCAGATTAGTATGGATATGTTGCCATTTGTGGTGTTCAAACTGCGCCCTGCTTGGACTTACGAATTTCATTCTTGAGCTAAAGCACATAAAACATGAATGTCAAATTTCTAAGCTCCACTGTAGTTTGCTCTCTAAAACATTACATTTTGAATAGTAGACATTCAGTCATAACTGAATGCAACTGATACACATTGGAAACCATTAATATCTCAAAACTTCCAATTTTACTTTAATTTCTATTTTAGTTTTAGTTAATCTTTATGTACATGAGAGGACTTCTTACCCCTCTCCCCCCTTCTCCCTGCCATTATCTGTACTTTTCAAAACATACCATTTACCACTTGCTTTGGAAAAATAAAATAAAACAAAAATTACTTAAGCTACCTCAAGATGTACTTCTCTTTGCTTTCTTAGTTTGGTATTTTTCCATTTTGCCTCATGATATGGCACTGGTTCTTAACTTGAAGGTCAAGCTGATGTCTTATCCCACTTTAATTACATAAGTGTACTCGCCTGTTCTGACGTGTCATACATAGAGATCTACTTGATTTTTTTTTCTTCAGTTCCCTCTGGAGTGTTTTGCATCATTTACTTTTCATAACTGTTTAACTAAATGTACGATATACAAAATGTACTGACAACTTTATTGAATTTAACACATGTTAATTTTCTAGTCATTGCATCATCTAGATCCTTTATTGCTATAGGAAAACAATAAGTGCAAATAAGAACTTTCATTTATCTGCTATGATTGCATTACATTTTGTTAGTGACTTGTTTTATCTCCTCGTAATGAGTGCCGTTGCTCATTTTTTTTCCTACAGGAAATTTTGGAAAGTGTATTAGTGTCGTGATCTGTCAGGTTACAAGGAGCGGTTCTCACTCATGGAGGGTGAAACAGGAGTGGAACATTTATTAAGGGAGCACGAGACTTATAA
>JAWWEE010000105.1:97399540-97468943 GCA_035221455.1 Xenops minutus
AACATGGGAAACACTCCAATATTCCAAGTAACAGTCCACAGATCTTGTAAGTGTCCTTCTCATTTTGCTGACAACTCCATCCACTTGTGAAAGCTCTCGTGTTCGCTGGACTCCCCTCCTACATATTAGAATATGTTAAAAACGTAATAGTACATCAATGATGTATGAGGACGTTTCCACATAATTTGAAACAGCAGTGGAAGCAATGCTGAGAATGGGATAGTTTGTAGTCTTATGCCTTATGAGCAGTCCTTAAAACTTCAAATGTGAAGTTTCGATCCAAATGACAGAACAGATCCCAGGACTAATATTCCCACCCACATACTGAGATCCAATTAAAATCTCAGTAGCCCACACAGGAACCACAAACAGCTTGTAATTGAGTACCAACACTAGTTTGTTTTTGTTGAACTGAATAATTTTTCTTTCTCCATTTGTGTGGTCTAAACAACCATTAAATGAACCAGTCATTAAAAAAGATGTGTAGAAAGAAATTTAAAAAAAAATAAACAACAAAACAAACAAAAAGACCCCCAAAGGAATGTTTTTAATATATCTGTTAAAAGATGCATCATTTTATTATTTTATCAATAAATGTATAAGTTGATCAAACTCTGATTTTGATAAATAAAATTCTTTTACGTTCCCTCTTTACTTTTGGAGCACTTTGTATGTTTTTAGGAAAGTATACATTTGGAATTCTCTTTTCATTATATTTTTTCTCCCAAATATTTTGTAATTGTTTTTCCTCTCCTTATAAATTTGTATAGTGTCCTTCGTTTTCTTCTTTCCATTTTATTTTCTCCTTTTTCTTTTTTTTTCTTAATAAACTGATTTCTTTCTCCTTATAAATGTCTTTTCCTTAGCCTTTTTCTCTTTCATATTCACTAGCACTTATTTTTTAGGTTGCCATATGCAAATATGCAAATGTTGCCCATTTGCAAGTCAGCAACCATGATTTTAGGAATGTAAAGGAAATTATAGTATTGTTTGTATCCTCTGAAATGTACATAATTCCTTTTGCCTGTATTATTTGATATTATATTACCACCCTGATAAAACTGAATATATAATATTATTAGTAATAGAAAATTGACAATAGTGTAGTATACTTGGTTTACATAATGATGTTTCTGAACATCCTCTTTCAACACTTTAGCTGACTCCTATAGAAACAATGTTTTAGTGAAAGTTATTAAATTTACAGAATAGCAAATCAAGAACTGGAAGGGCTACTGTATTTATTATGCTGTTTCTTAGATCTCTGTAAAATGTTAACCATGGAGCTCAGTAGAACAGTATAGAGAAGGATTGTCTGGCTCAACATATTGATTTATTATTCATTTATTGATAAATTGATTCATTGGAGACATAACTGATGTATGAAATAGCAACATTAGAAAACAATGTGTGAGCTTTTCATGGTATAAGAGTATGAGCATTCACCTATATTATTAACTAGTGCTTTGATGTTTCTTCCCCTGTGTAACTCATTACTGCCTGTAAGTCTAGCTTTAATTGAAGATGAGCAAGCTTAGCAGCAGTAATTGTACGTTCAGATTGATGACTCACTCTAGATTTAAATACCTGTTTCAAAAGCAATATGTTCCTCTTAATGTATGCAAAATGGAGCCTAAAATGTTTTTTCTTGTTATTTTTCATGGGTAACTACATTCATGATATTCTGCTACTACACTATAACATTATTCCTTTATAAATTTATATTTACCTCAAAAAGGAAACACGCAGTTTTACTTAATTTTATTTTTTCTTAGCATTAATTTATCTGGAAAATAAAGGCATATATTGTAACACTGTTAAAGTTTTGTAACCACTAAAATTTGACATATAATTCTATGAGAATGTAATTGAGATAAAGTGTATGTAAAAAAAAGTATATAAAATCTGAAAGACAATAAGTGTGACAAAGACTTTGTTAGTAGTGGCAGACATGAACCTAGCTGTTTGATTTCAGATATACCTAGTGATTTGTTTAGATGTATTTCTTTTGAGGTCCAGGTAATAGAAATGTCAGTATGTCCAAGTTTTGACACTGCTATACATAATGTAGGATCTTGTTTTTTATAAACTGCCTGCTGAACTACTGTACGTGTAGGTTTTCTGCTGCATCAAGTGAGAGTCTGCTTTGCAATACACAGGTAGCTTTTAAAATTGGTTATTTCAGGTAAGGTTCAGACTCCTGGTACCATAAGTTTAAGTCTCTCCAAGGACTTCTGACATACTGGCATGACACCATATGCTTCAAGGATATGGAAGTGGTGGGAAGGCAAATGTGAGGTGTATGATGCATCCCATTCTAATAAAGCCACTCCTATGATCCACTGAAAAGTTGAGCTTTAATTTTCAATTATTTTCTTTTACAGGTCATACATATGGGATGGGTAAATGAGAGACTTGAAGGAACTGATTCATCTCAGCTCTACAAATTCAAGTTTCTAGCTCTGAAAGGTTCATCCTTCTACATTTTCAGCACTCCACCGGTAAAAAAATAATATTTTTGTAGCAGTTTCATTGTAAATGGATACCTGTTTGTTATACCTGGGTTTGTTTTCCATTGTTAAGTTGTCAGCTGAGATTTCAAAATAAGTTAAAGCCATAGATGCTACTGAATTTAAATATTTAGTCTCTTTCAAAATCCTCCGAAAATCTTACTGTACCTGGGTAGTTTAATGAATTCCTAGTGGGGAGTAAGTGTTTTGCTTTATGAAGTTTTCAAGGTCAGGTTTTTGTTTGGTTGGTTAGGCCTAATATTTCTTACCTTATTTATTCTAAGGTATTTGTAGATGTATATTAGGTGGTGGTTATTCTGTTTTCTTAAAGACAAGATAATACAGTGAATAATATGAAATGAACCCCCCATAGTATTAGTAGATGCTTGTGGATTTTTCACACAGGCAAGCAATTGAAGAATCCAATGCTAAGTATATAGTCTGAAAAAATCTTGCTTTGATAATTTACATACATAGTAACAAGAATTGTATTTCACAACAGATAACTTAACTAATACTTTTCTCAAAATTAATTTAAAAGAATGAAACAGAAATGAGCTGTAGAATTCTCAACTGTTTTAAGAAAAGTGGCCTGTACTCACCACAGGATAATGTTTAATCCCTTCTTTCTTTTTTCTCTACAGAAAATCTTTGCTTTAAACAAATCAAAAAGAATACAATGTGGAATTAGAATGCAGTTTTGATTATACAATTTGCTTATAATTTTGCTCAGAAGGTGGTCAATCTCCCAGTTTTTCAGCTAATCCAAAGAAAATCTGACCCTTTATATGTGTACTGTCTGCAGTACCTTTGGGAAATACATACTTTTCGAAAGTTATTTATGAAACTCAGTGAAATGCAATAAGTAAAGTTTCTCCTCTCTTTAGACTTAAATTCTTAATCCAATGGTTCCTATTAAGCATTTTAAAATAGCCAGTAGTATTCTTTTTACAATAAGACATCTGGGAAAAGCAGTTTTCACCCCTCTAAAAATTGGGAGTTTAATATGTTAAGGTGAGGAACTAAAATTTGATTCAATTAGTACAATCCATTTAAAATGTAAAAATAATGCAAAAATAATAAATAACACACCACATGAATGTTTTGCCTCTATGCATTTTAATTACTATTTTCAGACCTGTTTTTAAGACACATTTTTTATATGATTAGAAGTATAATAATAAATTATTGTGTGGTGACCTGTTTCCAGCTACAGAGCTGGGACATGTGACACAGCACCAGTGTCAGAGCAGTGTGGATTGGTGGCTCCCTGGATGCTCCCTGTATTTAATTAATAATAGTTAAAAGTATGATAATAAAGTAGTATAATCTACATTATACTAATTTGGGACCAACTACTTCATTTACCATGTTCAGTACTCTGCTAAGAACAGACAAGCAAGGATGACTGTTTGGTAGTGTTAGTGCCATGTTTCCTGACAGAATCTGCTATACTCTGTTGTGTTTCTGCACAATCATTTTTGTAGAAACAGTGGCTTTAAAAAAAAATGAGCAAAAATGGACCCCTTTGGTCAATGTGTTATGTTATCCCAATACTATGATACACCAGTGAATGTGACAGTTTTTAAATCATAGAAGCTGTTGACCAATTTTCTTGCTCTTTAATCATGCCACAGATGTTTTTTGTCAGGGCACCTTTAGCCCTGGCTGTTGCTGACCCCTTTCCCTGGGGCTCACCCCACCCTTCCCACAGCCGAGGTCCCACTGCAGCCCCAGCATGACTGCCAGCAGCAGTGCAGCAGAGCCAGCCTTCAGCTTCACATCCCTGTCCTGCCCAGCCATGAGCCCCAACAAGCCAGGGCCACCCAGGGACCTGTGTCCATGCCTGGCTCAGCCTGTCCCTGCTCCCATACGCCTGGTGCCCAGAGCTGGGGATGTCCCAGATCCCATGGCTGCCCTGCTCCTGTACTGGACCTGGCTGGGATGGAGGTCACTTTCTTCATAGCAGTCTATGGGGCATTGGCTTTCTTATCTGTGGCTAAAGCAGCACTAACACACCAGTGTTTTGGCTGATGCTGAGCAGCAGTACTTGTACAGCCTTTCTGTTCTCACACTGCTCACCCAGCAAACAGCCTGGGAGCGGGCAAGGGGTTGGTGAGGCTCACAATCAGGTCATCTGACCCTAACAGATCAAAAGGCTCATGTACCAGAAGACATCATGATCTGCAATAAAAAATGGTGATTTGTCTTCAAAAGCAGCCATTGGTTGGAGACTGGCTGGGCATTGGTCTGCTTGGGGTAAGCAGTGTGCGATCACCTTTGCATCAATTGATTTCTTCCTCTTTTCATCATTTATTAAATTGTCTTTATCTTGCTTCCTGTTTTCTCCCTCATCCCATGGCAAGGGACAGGGAGTTGGTGAGCGGCTGTGGGGGTGTTTAGCTGTTGGATGGGGTCAGGTCACTGCAGGGCAATGGAATGGAAACTGAGTGGCAAGGACCTTGCCCTGGTGGACCTCAGAGTAGCTCCTGTGGCATCCAGGGAGCCATCAATCCACACTGTGCTCTGACACTGGTGCTGTGTCACATGTCCCAGCTCCGTAGCTGGAAACACAGGTCCCCACACAAAGCCATGGGTATATCTCTTTCACTAGAGGTACTGCTCTTACCATTCATCCGACTGATTTTTTTCTTTCCTATGTTTATTGGGGGGGGAGGGGGGGCGAGAAACGTATTTTTCTATCCCAAAAATATAGATGCTTTAACTTGATCTTTAAAAGATACAAGTGTAACATGTTTTATTTCAAAGATGTTGCTATTGCAATTTGTAGATTGAATCAATGTAGCATATCAGGGTATCAATGTAGTATGCACAGAGCAGGTGACCTATAAGTTCTACACTTTATCCATAACTTTACAACTCCTTGTAAAAGGATCTAGTACAATTTCTACTCTTTTTCTATTTCATTGTGTGTAAAAGATGACGTGAATGTAAATGCAGCGGTTAGGTTTCATAAGAATGGATAACATGAGCAAAAATAAAGACAATTGTGAGAAAAATGAGGATATTGTAATATGAAAGAAATCACTATGGCAAGTAATATTCTATTTATACATAATTTCTGTGATATCTCAGATGGTGCTTCCAAAAATGTAGAAGCTTCACCATATAAGTAAATGATGTAAATGATCATGAATGATGTGATTAACAGAGAATGGTCTTTCTACATCCTTGAAGAGGCTTATATGACTGTATTTAAGAAATTTCCATATTTTGTTTACAGACTGCTATATTGGAATTGTGACACATTTCTGAAAACTGCATATCTGAAAAACACCATTGAAAAAATAGACATTATTCTTGTGTCAATTTTACTATACAAGCAGTATTTTATTACAATCTAAAATCACCTATAAAATTCCTGACAATTTTCAGATATTGAAAAAGTTCTGAATTCATATTCCAGAAGAAATTGAGGAGAAAGTATTCAAAATTGTCATACAAAATCAAACTAATTTTTTTGTAATTGAAAATTTTCAATTAAAAAGAAGTAAAGTTGAATGCTTTGTTTTTATGCAATATAGGCTATATGTAGGAGATGTTTATAATGTTTGGGGTTTTTTTATGTCTTCCTCATAGTTCAGTGTGGTGTGTCAATTAAAGTCTTCAAGTAGCCATATCTTTGGATCTACTTAATTACAAAACTGTCTTTCTCAATGTGATTAAATAAGTAGCACTGAAGTGATTTCCATGAAGGCAGCTAGGGAATCCCTGTATGTGCTGCTTATACTTTTAAGAATAATATGAAAATAGCAGAAATAGTTCCACCTTTGACAGACATTACAGAGAAGAGAAGAGAAACTTTCGTGATGTAATTCACACAAGCAATGATTTTAATGTTGGATAGCACTGCTATGTAAGTTATAAATACTTCTATTGGCAATTTGCATTGTATATTATGTCAATGTCACATATTAGAAAAGAGATGGCAGTTATTTGGAGGGCATAAGCTTGACCATGAACACTTTTGGTGAACTTTCTAACTCTACACACAGGTCTTTAGTTATCTTGTTCACGTATTTGCTAAGATCTGACTGCACTTTAGCATGTTTTTCTCACCATCTGGTTCGAGTTGATTTGGGCATCTTTAGGATTCTTATAATGCCCTATCATAGTTCATCTCAGGAACGTCTTGATTTCTTGTTTTCCATTTTAATATCTTATAATTTTTTTATTATTATTATTCTTCCTGCATTTTCTCGTTCCATTAAAGAGTGAAGAGAACAGTGAAATTAATTGCTATTTAACTAGAAGTATTTTGTTTTCTCCCTAGATCTTTTTAGTACTTCTAGGCATATTGGATGCTTCTGTTTAATTCTCAGATTATGCAGTATTCTCTGTATTCCAGTAATAGCTATTATAGACACTTTGATCTTTTTTCCCATAAGTTTTACTCTTTAAATTTATTCAAATTTTTGTAATATTTTGGAGGGCTCTGGAGAATTCCAGAATCAGCTTCAGTGTTCAGAGAAAGTCAAAAAGAGTATATGTTATGTTCATTTTTACTTTAGTGAGTTTTGAACTGTTACCCTCTTTTACATTCACCCCATGTTTCTTTATTAAATGGAGATCTCTGAACAGGCATGAAAGCCTTTTATCCCTATTTTATAATTGTATAATTCTTGTTTAGGGAATAACTTTTTGAGTTTGTTGTTTACTGCATGGGTGTGTCAAAATTAGTTTATCTTTACTTTTTCCTCTCTATTTTAAATCATAACTTTTTTAAGAAAACCCAGTGATTAACACACACATTTAAGCCAAGTATATTTGGAATGTGAGCGTGAACTGATGCTGAGAATGCCTGGTTTAACTACGCAAAACTAGATTTTACTAGTTTATTTTTTTTTTTTTAGAACTCCGCTGTAATGCTGGGGTTTAAAACATGAGCAAATTGCAGAAACTCATGCTGAAATAAAAAGTACTTCTGCAACACTTGGAACTTTTGTAACTCTACATCCTTATTTCTCATTATGGAGTCAAAATTGTAACTTCACATTCTTATTTTTCCCTCTTTGTTTTCTTTTATTATCTTTCTGATCAGCTCAGTTTTATCTGTGGGTTTACAAATGTGTTATTTTTATCTATTCTGAAATTACCTTTTTGAAACATTTTGTCAAATGCTTCATGAAAAATAATTGTATTGTCATTCTAAAATAATCCCCCAAAATTGCAATGTATGGAGTACCTACAGGAACAATTCCAAAGCGAAATAATGAGAAAAACTACTTTATTGCCTAAGAAATATACTTCAGTATCTCATTTATCTTAGTTATTTATTACCCAGGTATTAAATGTGTGATGATGGACAACCTGTAATAAACTGAAACATTCTTTAAATCAAATGAAGGATATTGCACTTTTCATGAACTTTTCTGATTATTTCCAGCTTTACTGCTTGACAAAAAGTACATGATTATTGGTGATTTTTTTTTCAAAAAAGCAATGGAGTCCATAACATTTTAGACTTAGACATACTAAGTTCTGATAAAACTATAAATAATGTTTACTGTCTCTTGAGATTCTAATATACCTTTGTAGTATGTTTGCTTTGCCTCCTTAAAATTCCTTTCAACATCACATTTGTGCTCTGATCACCTTGCAGTGATATTCAGACTGTTTCACTCTTTAAGTATGGGAGCCTTTCTCTGACATATACAGTAAAATAAAATCGTGGCTTATATACAGTTATCCACCAGCACTAGCTGTCTTTGCTGAAAAAGTCACAGGAGGTTACACAGCATCAGAAGATGAAAGAGATGCACGGGATAATGGGAAGAAGTCTGAGGTATTCAGGGGGAATTTAATGGCACAGCAGTGTCAGCATTGTCCATCACTAACAGCAGCAAAGAACCCCAGCAGTTTAAATTAATCTTCAGGAATCAAAACAAATTACATGAGCAAATGAAAGTCCGTTCATATCTCAAGAGCTTTTAAGTTGTAACCTGTGCCACTAAAGTCAGTTTCATAAACAGCAGATTAAGTCAGTGCTTATACTTTTATGTCTAGACGCTAATAGCAATGAAGGACTCTCCTGTTGTTAACTGAGGTGGAAAAGAATCTTTCCCTTGGAGACATTCAAGACCAGATAATGAACTGGCCCCCATTAATCTCTACTCCTTTTTTTGCAAGAAGCATGAATGTCCCCTTTGAGGATCAACAGTAATGGACCAAAACATGCATTATTTAATTATTTTCTTTTCCAAACAGCGATCAAAGTAAAAAATGTTTCCCTGGAAATAAGATTAAGCAAAGACCTGCAGTACTTGCTTTGTGTGTGCATGTTCAAATGTATGTTTCTTTATGAATCAGCTTAATAATTCCTCAGTTTTAAAACAGTTTTTTGTGTTATTTCTTACTTGTAACAATAATTGAAAAGCAAAACTCGGAATATTGAAGGGACCTTACTAGAAGTAAAATAGAAATGGAAATCTAAAAATTACAAATGTATGGCTCTAAAAAATGCTATCTTTTATGGAGCAATGGGAGGACAAGTTAATACCTAAAATTTCTTCAAATTAATTTTCTAAAGCAGCTAACATTAAATTTGAAAAATCTTCTATTAATTAGTATCATGCATTTTAAAATTATCTATATATGATGTTTTGAGCTTTAATTTATGATAAATTCCTCATAATAATGCAGAAAGTATGTAACATGTTTTTACATATTCTTGTGCATGTATTGTATTCAGGTGATATTTGTCCTTTGATTGTTAAAATATAAAAATCGTAACATGGAGAATCCTAGAATATGAGTCCCTTTATAACCTGAAAAGATGCAAAACAATGCAAATCATCAGGAAGAATATTGTTTTTTTGTGAGTGAACTATGTGCTACTGTGAACACAGAAAAAGAACCTGTTATTGAATATCATAGGTTTTTCCTGGTTAGGTTTCATCCACATAAGCCAGATGTTTTACAACCAAATTTTGCTTTACCTTAATAGTTTTAATTTAATTTTTTCCACTTTCTTCCTTTTGGGAGGGTGGCAGGAAAAGGACAAAGCTGTATCAGTGCTAGAATTTTAAAATATCCTAGTTGCTATCTGAGTTACCAAAACACTTTTTTTCCATATGCTAAAGGCCTCAGAATTATAACTTAGTTAAATCCTTCATATATCTATGCAGCCATTCCTGTGCTAGCATTCACCAAGAGCTAGGATTTTGCTCTAAAATATATAAGCAAAAATAATTTGTGTTTCCCTTGTGTTTTTCCTGTATATGTTATTTTTTGCTTTCTTGAACATGGTTTATATTATTCTTAATTTCAAATATTTCAGTCACGTAGTCCTTTTCAGTTTTTAGAATAAATTTTGAGTTGTTTACACCCTAGTGCATGTAAACTCAGAGCTGTATTTAGGAATACATCTTGGTCTGTTGATTGCAAGATTTTTTAGGATTGAGACATGAAGCTGAATGACTTTGTGTTTGAGACTCTGGGTTCTGTGTGTCAGCATCTTGAAAAATAAAAATGCTTATGTAACTCACCACAATAATGGTTAAAAAAATCAATTATTTTTTTTAAGTATCTTGTAATTATACTGAGACTCCTGGTTATGTAAAAATTAAATAGTATTTGACAGTGTTTTATAATGCTGGATATGAAGTGTAGTGATGTGCCTGTATTTAAAACATCCAGTAGAATAACAATGGGTGAAATCATTTTAGGGTTTTTTTTTGTTTTTTTTTTATCTGTACATGATTTTCAAATGTATTGACAATATTTTCCTTTGATATTATAGGTAAGCACACTAGACTGGGTGAGAGCTGAAAAAATCTATAACCTCTGTGAGGTTCTATTTAAAATTCACAAGGTAGGTTTCCTAGTGATTACAATGACATTATTTAGTAAAGAAAGCTTGCTTTTTCCTGTTGATGATAAGCTCAATATTAACTAGGAGTAGCTAACATTCAAATAGATCATCTCTTGCTATAAAAACTATTCATAATCTCTAGTGCATTAGCTGTGCAAGCATAAGAGAATATGGAAAATGGATTGAGCTCCAAGTAAGCAAGTTACTGAAATGCTTTCATATTGAAGAAAGTTTTCAGTATTAGAGCTGGTAGTATGAATGATGTATCAGTGAGATACATAGCTAAGCATAATGATGCTGCTTTTTTTCTTAGTGGGCCAGATTTTTAGGCAAACATAATGAAAATTGCTCTTGCTGTAATTCTTCATCTCTATAAAGATAATTTTATTTAATTTCAGTAATTAAAAATATAAAATTATGTCCTTGTTACATCATGTGTAATTTCCAAGTATTACAGTAGGTTTTGCCTTACAAAGGGTAACATGTTGAATTTGTCTCCCAGAGAATTAATTTTCTTCCTCCAACTAGATAGTCATGTTTTTTGTCTAGCTTTCCCCAAGCAAGGAGTTGGGGCAAAAAAAATAAATAATCGATTTATAGAATCTATTGTCTAATAGATTGTATCAGATAGATTTTTTTCTCTACCAGCTAATCAAAAACTGCTTTGGAGGTAAGCTAGTCCTAGATGAGAGCCTATTTGTCTAGGAGAGAAAAAACCAAACATACTTTCAGGAAAAAAAGTAAAAATCCATCTTTTCAGATAAAATATTATTTGACTCAAAAATTACAGCTCAGCTTTAGTTCTCGCCAGCTGCTGTCTTTCTCTTTTGACCATGTAATCATGTTGTGGAAAACGCAGCTTTTTGCAATTACCTGTACAAATCCTGCACTGAAGGAGAAGTGCTTATGGTTTTGGTGAGGGGTTTTTGTTTTGGTTTGGTTTGGGGTTTGTGGTTTGTTTTGGTTTTGATTTTTGTTTTTTTTTTCCTTGGTTGATTGGTATGTTTTTCTTTGCGATGTTTTCTGTTATGTTTTTTTTTTCCTGATGCAACACTTATTCAGGACATAGGAAGGAAGGATTTTGGCCAGTGCCATGTCAGTAAAAACAACAGTCCCAGAGTTCAGGACTAGAGCTCAGCTCCAGAGTGCAAGACACAGGAGAACAGACATATTCTTGTAGGCATGGCATTATAATATTAGTGCATCCATGTCTCCAGCTGGGTTAATGTGGGCAACTTCAGGTCTCACCCATCATTGAGACACCAACCAAAGCAGAGGTTATGTCTCAGGTTATTTATTCATTCTCCTTAATATTTTTAAAAATTTTACTATTTGCTGATAAATTACTCAGACACCAATGAAATATATACTCATTATGCCTTTTGAAAAGATTTTGCTGTGGCTTGGGTTTTGGTTTTGGTTTTTTCTCCTTTAACTGTTACTGCTGAAACTCAGTCCTTCCTTGAATATTATGGCAATTTCAAGGATATTCTGTCCTTGAAACTTCTGTGATACTTTTTTATTAAGAAAACAGAAGTAGAGAAATAAACCATCCAAAATTCAAATCTTTAATGTTCTTGACATTTTAATAAATGAGTGCTTAATTGCCAGTCTTCATGAATATGTTAGCTAAAGTGCAAAAGCCTAAGTTCAACTCTTTAACCTCTTTTATGTTGATTCTTTGGTACAAATGGCAATGAGACAAACTGAGCAAATCCAAAAAGATAGGATAAAATCTTAAAAGATTAAGGTTGCTGCATGGCGTATGAAAGACAGAGTTATGTTGTAAAAACTGCTGTTTGAGGAGGGTCTTCTTAAGGATTTTCAGAAGGTGGTTAGAATTAGCACAGAACTGTGGTAGTGTGTGCTAATGTATTTTCTTATAAAAGATGGATCTGAAGGAGAGGTGCTCATGCTGCATACCTAAGCTTCTCAACTATGTTTATTATGACACAAAGTTAAACATGGAATATAAGAATCCAATACAGATTTTACAGTTTGAAAGAAAATATTTGATATATTTTAGGTTTGTATCTCTGTATGCATTTATATAAATACACACTTGCATAGATAAACTTATATATGCAAATATTTGAATTAAAATTCATTTACCTAACATGCCTTGCATATTCATGGAAATTTGATGGTAAAAACCAGATGATTAAAAAAGTAAAATCTTTTATCACATGTGTTTATTCCTATACCTTGCCTCATAATTCATCTTTACTGGAACTTGTTATCGGGGCAAGAATATTAGACACATTTTTTAAAAGCAAGCTGTCTTAAAAGCATTTTATTTTCTTTTATCATCTTGTATTTTTGCATACAAGTTACAAAATATGGATATAGTGGTCTACAAGCTGCAGTGAGTTGTGAAGCAGATTAATATAGGTCATTCCATAGCAGCTGAACACCAGAACATATGTAGGTACTTTGTTCAACTTCCTCCTCAACAGTCCAAAGGAGTGTTGGAAAATAACTTTGAGCTTCCTCAAGTCTCTTCTCTCCTCAGGTAGCTGCAGGGCCAATTTTGACAACAAAGTGCTATGTACCAAGGTGCTCCATGAACCATCCATAGCTTTATAGGCTAGATTTGAGTAAATTGCATAAGGTTGCTTGTGCCTGCTCTCTGTTTGTCAGTAACTCACGAGTACAAGCAAAATGTTCTGTTCTGCTCTGAGTGTTTTAATCCTTGTTTATGAATATGAGAGCAGTACACAGAGGAGGGTGTGGTAGCAGAGCATTTGTTTCCTCTGCTTTTCATTACTAAACAGTAGATCTTCACTGCTGCCCTATGAGGACATTTGAGTGTGCATCTAGAACAAGAGGGCCACAAGACCCTGAACATTAACTTTACATGTATTTCACATTACACATGGATGCTAAAATTCCAGTTGTTTGTTTTCAGTGCATAAAGTTTCAGCTATAGCCTCAAAAGAGACTGATGGGCTAGTAGAGATTATAGAAAACCAAATTATCAAGTTTTAAAAGCTTTATAAAGCTTATCCTGACTACAAAATTCTAGAACTTGGGTGCCACTACAAAGCTGCATGCTAATCTTTTCGAAGACACCTAAATCCAGTTCAAACATGACTGCTCCTTCCTCAGATCTGCTTGACTAGAATCAAGTCTCCCAAAACTAAGTTGGAGTGCTAGAAAAAGACAATTCTGTTTGCAAATGACTTTAGAAAATAATGTCATTCTCATTGCTAATTATTTTGTTCTTTCAGTCTTTTCTGCCCCATGATATCATAGAGAAATGGAGATAGGAAAGGAAGGGCCGTAAAGGGCCCTATCTCATGAACAGAAATTTAAAAATATCTGTAATTTGGAAATTCAGGCTGTGAAAGTAGGTAGATGTGTAAGTAGTAACTTTTTTATTTAGATTTCTTTTTCTCTATGCTAATCAATAAAATCTTAAAATATGAGGGAAATTTCTTGTATGAATTTGTTTTCATTTATAAAACATAATATTACAGGGATAATTTTTATTATGGAAGTTTTATGTGAAGTTTCACTTCTTTATCTTGAAGGTGAAGGCAGGATCTCTCTTCATTCTCCTTGTAGTTACTGAGCAACATTGAGGCTGTCAGGGGATATGTTTATGTTGTCATTTCCAGAATTAGCCCTTGGGTGCTTTATAAATTACTGCATTCCTTGGGGTTTAGCATGTTGGAACCTGTTTACAGTGGAGAAATTATAGTCTCCTGTAGAGCTGGCACACAGCTTCTGGATTGCATTCAAAGAATTCAGGGATTTCCTTTTGTTTCGCTGTAAACAATATAGTGGTACAAACTAATTTTAAATTATATATGTATTGCTTAGATGATTTTGACAATATTTTGGAACTGCAGAAGTATTGGATTACGTGATGCAGGGTCAAGTGAATAAGAAACAGAGAGAAGTTGTCTTTGACATTATTACTTAACTCTTAGACCATTTCTTCAAGGGAGTTATTGGCCTAATGCCATAACATACCCTAGTCCCCATCACTTACAGGAGACGGTGTTGCTTCAACTTTTTACTTTTGCCAGATGAAGAATCACATACTGAAACATGTCTTTCAGCTCTGGTTTGGTGATGATTGCTGGCTACAAGCAAACTTGTATTTAGGTATTCATCAGGACTTTGATCTTGAAGACCAGAGGCCATATTGTTTCAGTGTTATGGTTGGACATGGCAAGAGTCATTATTTCAATGTAGAGCTGGGCAATGAATTGGCAGTGTGGGAGAAATCATTTCAAAGAGCGATTTTCTTGGAAGTTCAAAGAACGGGGGTAAGTAATGAATAATTAAAATCCTGGAGCCATTTCATCAGTAAAATAAGTATAACAAATGTTATATTAATTTTATATTATTGTATGTTTTATAACTGTGTTAGATTGATGTCCTCTATGACTAAGGATCTGAGTACATTTTTGTACACAGAAGGCTCCTGAAAGCTTCATCCTTAAATCAATATTTTTCTGTCAATGACTATTTAATAACAGTCAGTGAGCATATATGACAGTTTGAAAATTGGAAGTAGCAGTGTAAGTTGACCTTGATTATTGCAAACTGGAAATTAATGTTTTACCACTGCAAAATTCTCTGAAGTTTACTTAGTCCACTTTGAACATTTTATTCCAGAAACCTTATTTTCCTCTCAGATAACATAAATATGTTACATTTTACAGAATGTTCTGTTTTCAAAGAAAAATACTTTGCTCTTATATTGTTAATTGTGAATTGGGATTGTCCTTGTTAACATTGGGAGAGTTTGACAATCAGCATAAAAATCAAAGTAAAGTTTGTGATAGTCTTAAATTCTCAAAATTGAACAGCAGATTGTCACTTTCTACAGGCTAGTAAATGCAGATCCGTACTCTCAAGTGACCTGGAGGTATGGGAGTGTATGGATTGAGGCTATAGGCCTTCTCCAATTAAAAGTATATTTAGCATGGTTTCGCACAAATGCAGACTTCATTTGGTACACTCAGGTTTGCAGGAACCTCCTATAAATCTTTGAAATACTGAGAACACTGGATCACAGCACTGCATTAGCACAGCTTGCAAGGAGCAGGAGTCCCAGCACAGGTGTTGAATCAGCTCACCTAAATTTCAGAATTTCTGGGATTCTAGCAAGGTTTCTGGGTTCTAACAAAGTACTTGTTTAGAATCATTTGTCTCTTCAGATGGAATGGAGTAATAAAAAAAAAAGTTTTAATGGTAATTCTTTTGCTCCTGCACTTCTGAGAGGGGATGCAGTTTTTCAGGAAAAAAATTGGTTCTTCTTTAAAAATTGCTGAGCAACAGGAAGGAAGGCATACTGAGTATGCATAAAGTATTTCTCACATGAATTCTTCGAGAAATTATGATACAACTGTTTGACCAATCATTCAATTCTCCTATTTATTATCCATATAAAAAGCAGATTACGTATAATAAAATTACTATAACAAGCATGGAGATTAGCTAGTTCTATATTTGATTAGATTATGGAATATTCATTGTTAAATGTCAAACCTTGTTATTCTTTAATATCCTAATAATCTTGAATTTAAGGAACGATTCTTTACTTGTGGAATGATCTTTTGTCATTTGAATCCAACAGTCCTCTAGACTCATTTCACTCAAAAGACATTAATATTTCCCGCAACTGTGGTTTAACCTATCTGAAGATTCAAGGAGAGGTGTTCAAATAAAATGCTGATTACAGTTCTTAAATCTTCGTAAGTGTGTTCCTGTATCTTAATTTTCTCTCACACAGTTGGATAGATTCAAGTTTACTATAAACCACTATGTCAGTAGGGTGCAGAGTGCTACAGTCGCTCTCTGGCAGTGAAAAGTCTTTTGACTCCACTATTTTCTTTCTTCTTTCAAAATATAAATGCCACTGTGAATGCCTTTCTTTTCAGAAGTATATCAGAAGCAGCATGAATGAAGTCCAACTTATTATTATATAGATTATTTCAAGCCACAGAAAAAGAACTGGCATTTCAGTATCCAGAAAATTGAAGGCTGTCACCAGTATGTTAGATTGTCCATTAAAGTTCTTTCTTCTGGAGAATTTTGGAATGTTTTTTTTGTTCATAAATGATTCGGCAAAATTCATGGCAGGTGTTGGATTGCTCTGTGTCATTTCAGCCATTCGTGTTTAAGTGTGGCTTGATTCTGTTTCCTATTGAGTGCTAGGATCTTGCCTATGAGTTATTGTTAACCTTATCCTGTACATATCTTTTATATTTGGTATTTCTGTAATAAGAGCTGTATTTCTGAGAAGATTCTGTCCTTACACAGTTTATGAAAAGAAATTCTAAGGTGTAGTTCTCATTTTGAATTTTATCCGCCCATGTTGTGTGGGGTTATTTTATACATTTCTGCTGAAGATGGCAGCTCTGTTAGATGTCAAAAAGAATGCAATAAAGCAGGAAGAAACTCCCCTCACAATGTTGTTCCCCTTTCAGTTATCTTAAAGCCCTATTCTAAGAAACTGTGAAATTCAGTGACCCTGATGAAATTAATCTATTTACAGGCAATGATAGCAAGCAAATGTTAAATTCATGTCCTAGAAATATATGTATTTTTTTATTAGAAAAACGATGGTAGTTGCTGATGGCATAACTTTTACAGATGAGGGCAATAAAAATGAAACAGAAGGATGACAGAAGAGCAGTTGAAAGGGAGAAAAAGTGCTGTTAAAAAGTATTTCCATGAGGCTGGTAATAAAAGTCAGTATTGCAATGAAGGAAGATAGGCAGTGAAGGCCCCTCAATCATAACTTAAAGATAAATACTCTCCCACAAATCCCAGCAAGAATATTTGTCTCGCTTAGAACATCCTAAAGAGTGCAAGATGAATAAAATTATTCTCAGATTAAGTAATTTTTATTTCTTTTCTAAGTTTTCTACAGTGTAGACAATCTTCAAAAATAAAAAGCTAGCACGTTTTCCAGAGCTCCTACTAATTCCTTCACCCTTCTGATTGGTCTTGTCAGTACTATGGGATTTTAGTCTATGCTTTTCAATGTTGTCTTTTAAAAATTACTTAATCAGTATTCTTCCCTTCTGTTACACTATTCTTTCAAAAGGTAATTATATTGACTCATCTGAGTCTTGGACATGATTGTTAAATTAATGTAGAAACATCTCAAAGGGATCAGTTCTGTCCAACAGGAGGATGGAGGAGGATATTGGAATAGTATCTGGTGGTGGACAGAGGAGAGAGTGACAGTAATACACTTCACTGTCAGCTGTACAAAAATTGAACAAAATAGTTTGGGCATCTTGAAACCTTGTACATGTAAGCTTTGTTACATGGCTGACAGAAGACATAGAAGAGGAGTCTGTTTCACAAATGGAAGAACTCTGAGGAGACAAAAAAAACACGCATGGAAAGTCATCTACCACTGTGTTTCTAAAATACCTGCAGTTGGTGTATCGTGATGAGACATGGCTACATACTCTTCTCACTAGCAATTCTAACACAAAAGAAAGTTTTCCTTTCATACTTCCATCTGTGATGCAGATGCTCCAAGCTCTTTCCAGTCTCCACACAGTGGAATAGTCTAGTGTCATGAAGCCATTTGCTTTCTTGGACAAAAAAAAAAAAAAAAAAAAAAAAAAAAAGTTTAATATGAGTTACTCCAAATACTAAAATAGGTTGGATTCCACTCAATTATATAAGAATGTTGAAGAAGTTTTGCTGCCTGATTATTTTCTGTGCTTCAAGGTAAGTACTTCTAGTGAACTTCTTTCCATTTTGTGCTGTGATTCAATGATGATCTTGACATACAAATAAACCCTGGAAATAAACTGATATATATTTGGCCAGGTTAGAGATATGAATGTATTGCTAGCAGTAAAAGTAATGGTCCTGGAACAATACAGATTCCTCCTATGAAGAATATACATTGCAAATAAGATAAAACACAATGAAAATTAATGAATGTTGCAAATTATTTCACTTAACATTATTGGAAATCCAAAATTATTTTATAATGAACATAAATGTACAATGCAATTTTTCTCTGTCTTTCCTCCTTATAATTCAGTTAACATGGATTCCACATTCTGTGGATGTTTTATATTTTGATATGCATTTTTACTGTTTCCTTATTTTCCTAAGAGTTAACAACAAACCATTCTCTATAGTAAGATTCCTGATGCCGAATATGTAATCCAGACTGTCTCATTGTGGGTCATAATTGCTTACTTATAATGTCTGTTCCTGGATAAATGCAAAAGTAATTCTTGGGAATAATTGTGCATGCAGACCTGGAGCTTTGCTTCTACAGGATTCCCATATGAAACTTTCAATTTTCTTTCTACAAATATTGTGCTACTAAAACACTTATGATTAAAATTCCTGTAAAATTAAATAATAGATAAGGGAAATTAATTGCTTTGTTTTGTAAGCAATAATTAATTTCTTTTAAATTTTAGTCAGTCCAGACAATCTCTGTTTTCATCTGTGAGCCTCAGAGTCTTTCACACTTAAAAATGGGAGACATGAGAGTGACATACCTTGCAGTATGCTTCGTTCACCATCATCCTGCTCCAGACTTTAACATTTCCCTCTATACACTGTGTGTTCTTTGGGCTGATCTATATGAAATACCTGAGGAATCTACAACCATGTCATTGACGTTTAAGAACAAACAAACAAAAAAATCATGTCATTATTTTGAAGAATAACCTTTCCTCAGCTTTGTTTCTCTTTTTGCTTGATGAACTATCTCTGATTAAGTGTCTGATCCTGGCTACTTTTTCATTCCCTCTCTTCTAGTCATCTTTTTAATTTCCTTGTAATATCTTGTCATAGATTTTGCCAGTTCATCAGTTTTAATTTATGATAATATTTTCATCTGAGAAAGATGAAGTTGCTTTCCATGAAACATCCATTGTTTATTGTACAAATCCTTTCAAAATCTATGCTGTTGACAGGTTTTGATTTTCATCTCTTGTTTTTCTAGTAAAGATTTATGGTTTGAAAGTTTTCTTAGAAAACTTATCCCTGTAATGCTTCCCTCTCATCCTTCCTTTGCAGCTCAGAAAATAATCTATGTAACCTCTTCATTCCAATAACTTCTTCCTGTTTGTTCTGGACAGATACTTAATTTTAGATGCATATTTCTGTTAAAAATCTCCTGAAAGGGTTCACCAGAAATAATTCAAAACATACAGAAGTGAATAGATTCTTTCCAAGTAATTCCAATAACCTTTCAAGGGAACCAGTGTGTTTTCTCGTTTAGTTGACTATATTGTATAAAATATCAGTATAGTAGTGACTATATACATACATGCTACACCTCTTGCTTCCATGGTGTGTAAAATAACATAATGATGAAAAATCAAAAAGAAAGAACTGTACAAATGTGCACTGACATTTTAAACCCCCACATTGTCACCATATTAAATTGATAAATAGCTCCCATATCTTGAGCAGCTCCAGAAAGACAAAAAATTAATTTATGTATTTAGGTGTTTATTCTTTGTCTCCTGGAGATAACAATAAATTCCTCATGATTTCAAAATTATGAGCTAGATGGGAAAATCTTATACATAAAAGTTCAAATTGCTTCTAAACAATTTTTTCTTTTTTTTTTTTTTTGCAACAGAACATCAGTGCATACTTTAGCAATGCGCCTTTATATTTACTTAAAATTGAGTGTTCAACAAGTCACTAAAAAAGTACATAGTGATGTGTACTCATCAGGAATGCATATTCCTTGCATTCCCACTGTATGGCAGCCAAACTGCATGGAAGTGTGGAATTAGCCTCATCTGAAAGGTACAAGTTCAGTTGGAGATCTTGGACTTCGAGAAAATGTAAGGGTTTGTGATACTCAGATTCAGGCAGCCTAAAATAAGTTCAGTTCCTGGGTCTCCTTCCTAGAACATTACACAAAATGTGTGTTACTAGTCATTCTTCAGTGGCATTTTGAATTGATCTTACTACAACTTGAGTTAGATGTAATCAGAGTAGATCTTAGAGACCATGTCCCCACTGGGAGTTGATCAGAGATTACTTGTCTTTTCACTTTTCTTTCTGTCACAGCTTACCTGACTCTCCTGACTACCTGATTTCTGAGATGGTCAGAACACTTCAGCTGCCCCAGAAACTGCCATCACAACAAACATCCTCATGGTTTCTAGGCATCTTTGGGAATTAAATGGTTCTTTAAAAATAGTCTAAGTCGTCCTCAGACTGAGCAAAAGAAGTCCACTTAAATAAAAAGAAACCCTACAGAAATTGGGCAGTCTGAATAAGAAATAATTGTAATTTCTAGCTTATGATTCTATTCTTCATAGTGAACTGAGAAGATGAGCAAAACAGGATTGGTTGATCACAGTGTAAATCCTGAGAGCTGCAAATAATATATTTAAAATGCAAAAGTGTTAAATACAGTTGACAATGCTTTTTTTATTCTGTGATAATTACAAAGCACATATGAAACAGAATTATATATGAGTCCCTTTAAGAATGGAAATGCCACGCTAATTACAGAACTAATTTCTGAGACAACCATATAAGCAAAGGGGATATCCTCATTGCATTCAGGTGAGATGTTAAATAGCATTTAGATTAGGTTGGATTTATAGCATCATTAAAAGATACTCACCAGTTTGTTACAAGAAGCACTCAGTTTAATTACACAATTAAGTTCTAGATTGTTTTCATTATGTACAGAAAGCTTATCACAATTTCAATTTAACTAGTCATCCTTAGAAATGTGTTAGATACTAATTCATTTCACTCAGATGCAAAAAATCCACCATTCACCAACAGAAAAAAAGATGCTGAGAGCTATACAGATTAATTGTAAATATATTTACAATAATTAATAATAATTCAACAATTCAAATAACAGATGAAAATCAAGCGATGCACCTATTACAATTTTTTTAAAAGCAAGAGAATTTATCATTTACAAGGCTATTGAAATCAAACTCATTTCTATATTCTGTATTTTAAACATTATTAATATAAAATGTTGGCCATTATTTCTAAAAATAAATAAAATTCTTAAATTTAAATTCATAAAATTCCTCATTATTTCTATTGAAAGAATAAATATAAATATATATAATGTAATGTATTTATTTATAAATCCAACTAATCAGATAACAAGTACATCATGGTAATCTAGTTTCATTATTATTTTTCAATGATCTTATAGACTTGAATAAGGCAGAAACTACAAGGGAGCTGGAGAGGGACTTTTTCAAGGGCACAGAGTGATAGAACAAGGGGGAATGGCTTTAAATTGAGAGTGCATGTTTAGATTACATATTGGGAATAAATTGTGTACTGTGAGGTTGGTGAGGCACTGAAGTGGTTGCACAGAGAAGTTGTGGATGCCCCGTTCCTGAAGGTTTTCAAGGCCCGGTTGGATGGGATCCTGAGCACCCTGGTCTAGTGGAAGGTGTCCCTGCCCATGGCGGGGGGATTGGAACCCAATGCTTTGTGTGGTTCTTTTAAATCTGTCAAGAAGTTCCTGCCATGGAATCCCAAATTTATATAGTAATATTACCTATAGAGTAATATCCAGATTTTTTATATTTGAGTTTATGTTTTTAAAAGTTGTCATTCCCTATTACTCTCCACCTTTATAAGATTCCTGTATAGGAATAGGCAGAAAAACAATATCCCATCAAAGTATCATTGGTTTAGAACTGAATTTTGTGCTCAGGAATGTCTCTTGTTGGTATTTCTGATTAAAATCCCTTTTCAAATGTGAAATTCTAGAATTTATGTATCACAGGAGGAAAAAAAATAAATTCATTATATAATAGCAAAGTGTATCAAAACAAAGTAAATGATGGAGTAAACCAGTCGAGTTCTACTGGTTCTAGTGTACTGTCAGCCCAATTACTGTGGTAGACACTGATAATCTGCCTGAGTTATGTGAAAATATACTTGGGACAATCTACAGGTAGGAAACTGTTAACATTCAAATTACTAGTGAATCTTGTTTTTCTAGTTGCTACAAAACCATGAAGCCATTGCTCAGACACAGAGATGAGGAAGCACAATCTCCTCCCGATGTAAGCCAAGGCTAAAGAGCACACGTTTTAAATATTTCCTTCTACAGAGGAGGTAGCAAGTCTTCTCTCTTCTGTCAGATTTACATTAGCCATGGGTTCACATTACACAGAGAATGCCATGGCTAAGACTGGGCATCCACAGCTGTATTATCCACTTGTCTTGCCAAGGAATAGCTGAACCTGCAAGTCGACCTCAGTCTTCCTACAGGAACACAATTCTTATGGAGGAAAATTCGCTTCAGCTCACATGTGCATGTAGCCCTGGTCTCTCTGGAATGGTGGTTTAATGCCTAATCTCAGTGATGCTGCACATTCCTGAAAACAGCAGTCTGTCCAATGAGAGTTCAGCTAAGCAAATCATTTTTGCGGTTAGCTGCTATAGGTCAGGAGCATTACAAATTAAAAATTAAAAATAGATTAGATCAGATAGTTGATTCAGTAGATGACCTAAAGGCAAAAGTTTCAAGCATAGCAATATCCTGAGAAAGCCAGCATTTAAAACATGGATATACTAAGAATAGGTATTATTTTTTAAAAGCACTGAGCTAGCCCCACTTCTGAAATAAATGGAAGCTTACTTTGATAAATATAATGAGCCATTATTTGAGTCCTTTGAAAAATCTTTCCTTTAGTGCCAATTTCTCTTGCATACATATATGCTGAACCACAAATGTGCATCGATGTTTGAAAAAAACAACTATAATGTTTTCTTGAAAGCATCAGATTACAGCACCGTGTTTTACAAGGAAATGCATTTTTTGTACCAATATCAAATACCAAATACTGATATCAAATACCAATACCAAAAATGAGTCATTTTAGGACTTTAAGATGCAGTTCCTTGGACTGCAGCAAAAACAGATCTTGAAGAAATGTACAAGATTTTTTAATCAGATCTGGTTTGTTTCAACAAAGTGGTTTTATTTCTATCTATACATAATTGTCATGGTTCTGTAATGTTTCAGCTGTGACATGACAAATTCCTTAAAGGTATGGGCAAATGAGTGGATCAGCCATGGTTTTTGTTTTGTTTTTTTATTAACATTGATATTAATTTGATCACTCTCAAAGAAATTATTTCACTGATCATTTTTTTTTTGCAGTTGTCTGTAGCAGGAATACACCTGAGTTTTGGAAGTGTGTTCTGGATGAAATTTCTGAAAACCCTTATGCTTTTGGTGAATGTCAGATTTCGTTGTCATTTCATTTTCTCATATGTAATGCAGATTCAGAGTTAAAATACTTTCAATGTACTTTATAAACGTCTTCTGAAAGTTTTGCTTAAAAAAAAGAAAAAAAAGTGACGTGTAAATATAAAATATTTTATCCTAAAATAACCAGTGTTTTTTTAGATAGGAGAAAGCCAAAGCATATGCATTTTTAATTCAACTATTTTGGAGTTTTAAAGAGTTTACAAAGCACTTCTGTTTAGCACAAGTAATTCTATGCAAAAAAAAAAAAAACTGTTGCAGAAGATTTTTCAGGCTGTGTTCAGAATTAAGAGTTTTAATTTGGCCTCCTAGGACAGTCTTTATGTGTGAGCTGAGATATATTTCTCAGTACAACTGTAACTAGCTGCTCTTATCTTCATCTCCACATCCTACTTAGATGTGTTTTCATGCTAAAATTGGAATGTTCAGAAAGGTTTTTTTTGACCTAGCTGGTCCCATATTAAGGCTTTTACCAAACTGTGTTTTGGCAAATACACTGGATGCAGTAAGACACCTTACTCCTGCCACTCCTGTATGACTCAATAGCTTGTAAAAAAACTGCTGTATAAATTCTTAATGCAAGAGTTTGTGTTCCAAACCCTCTGCTGTTGGTATAATCTTTTCCCTCACTGTCACTGTATTTTAAATGCTGATGTGCATTATTTTATTTCCAAAGAGCGCTGCTAAATAATAAAAGTTTAGGTCTTTCTCTCTTTCAGGCATTTAAGTTCCTCTGACAAGTCCTACAAACTTCCATTTTTTACATATACTGACAGTGACAGAAAGATTGAAAAAAAAAAATACTAAATGTAATATGAGGAGAGATTTTGTGTCAGAAATAAAAAGAAAAAAGCATCAGTGATATTTGGAGGATGCTAAAATTTTATCTGTTCAAATAGGCAGCCCTGGAGTCATCTGTTAATATGATTGGAATGTTGACCAGTAATTGATTTCTAGGGAAAACTTACAATTAGATTCAATTGTTATGTTAATCTTCAGTTTAATAGAGAATGACAAACAAATTGATTCATATATGTTTAGCCCATTACAATTCCATTCTCCTCAACTGAACACATTTTACTTTCATAACACTTCATGAGATTATGGACTTTGTGGAAAAGTCATTTCCTTTAAGAGTGAAAAGTGCTCAGTTTGGAGTATTTCTAGTTGTTCTGTTTGGGATTTTTAGTGACTTGGTTTTGGTCTGCATATGGCTAACCTCTAATTATTGAATATTTTACATTAAAAAAATAACAGGTATATCTTGAAAAGCTCAAAAGAGCTTTGCCATTAACTTTTAAAGGTTTTGGCATCATCACTAATTTAAATATGCTAAACGCATGCACTGTCGTTAGTGCCTTGTATTGGTAGTTAACTACAAAAAAAGGAAAAAGATCAGATTATTTAAAATATATGAAGTGCTGTTTTTACTGAACAAATAAAAATGTGTTCTCATGAACTACACTATTTTACATGTAAAATCTCTCGCTGGAAAACAATATTCTGAAAACATATTCATCGGATTAATAACATAAGGTTAATTTCTTTTTAATGTAAATACTTGCTTTATTAATTTCACTCAGAGGCATATCATATATCTGAACTGAAAGTGAATAAGTGAACACAGTGTGCAATGTGTATACTGTATGGGTATAGATATGGCTCTTGCCTAAATGCTTTGCTGTCTTGTTATAATTTATTTTTAGAAACTATGTGTTGAATTCCATATTATGAGTATAGTTGGAAGTAGTGTCTGTGTTCCCACTTATGTGCAATAAACCTTTACAGCACATCTCAGAGCAAATGTATGACTGCATCTATAAAGTAGTTCACAGAGTAGCTGGGAAAATGTAGAGTTTAAGTGGGAAAGTGTAACGGTATTGCCTGCTTTGGAAATAAACAAGGAAAATCATGTGCATGCTAAATTTGTATTCATTTAGAAGACTGGTATTATTTCTGTATTTTGGCTGATCAAAACCACTAAAATTCCTGCTCAACAGAACATATCTGAGTTCAAAATGAATGTATTGCATATGAATGCTGCAGTTAAAGCAAAATGAGGCTTTCCTCATGCAAGACAATAATTAACCACGATGTAGCAAAGCATCAGCTGAATTTTTGAAGCTGTAAACCTGGTGAGTCATTAGGAACAATAGCACTAGAATTAGAAAATATCCTTTAAAAGGAATATACACAATGTTTTTGTGAGTTGTACTTAGATGAGCAACATCACTAAGCTTCATTTGAGAAACCTCATTTGCCAGGAAAATTTAGGAAAAGGAGAACTGACTGAAAAGGCTGATAACTGACCACATTGATTCTGTAGAAGTTATCTTAAATGGTATTTTTTTAACTAGGAATCTTTGTTGATGATCTCAGAATGTGACATCTCAACTGACAGACATTACAAGGAATCATGATTTTAAAGAATTTTACTGAAAAACATAAACCACAGAATACAGAAAATCAAACAGAATGCAATCCCACATCAAAGTAACAGTGAAGACTATATGTCTTCAAAAAAGAATCCAGTGAAAGTGTCAGGGGTTTGTAGGTGAGAAAGAGGGGCAAGGAGAATAGAATCACAGAATCATTTAGGTTGGAAAAGACTACTGAAATAAAAAAATCCAACCTTTGACTGATCATCACCTTGCCAACTAGACCATGGCAGTAAGTGGCACATTCAGTTGTTTCTTGAACACCAAAGGTAGTTCAAAGCTGAATTATTTCTGGGAAATATCTGTGTCTGTGGGAAAGAAAATGAGTGCATATGTGTAGTCATTCTAAATCCTAAGCCTTCGCAGGGTCTTGGAGGAAGATACCATTGACGAAGATACTAGTGCCAAAGATACACTAGCATCATGCTTCTGATCAGTGACAGGAGGTCTGAGGAATTCCTTCCATGAATGAATCAGAAACACTGCTCTTATGCTATTTGGACAATGATATTATCAACTTTAACGATCTTTTTATGAGTTAAAAATATATATATTGAGTTGCTGATAGCTGAAAATTACACACATAAAAGCTTTGTAATTGTAATATATTACAAATATAATTATTCTACAAACCATTACAAATTACTCAGAAAACATTAAATTATTGATCTAGGATGTAAACTACAATTCTCTTAGTTGTTGCAATATAAGGCCTATTCTTTTCATCTCTTTTTTAAACTGTGACTTCTCAAGCTGGCTAATGTGCAGAGCTCTTTTTTTCTTCTTTTGCAACATTCACTGAAAGACAACTAATCCCAGACTTCTGATGTTAAATTTCCATGTAAACAATTGTTGTCAATAGCCATGGGTGATCACAGAATTGCAGGTGTATGAGAAGCTTATTTCAAAGGCAGAAATGGAAAGGAATAGTACTCTGTCCTAGTGTTAATGAGTAAAGATGAGGATCCTTATCACAGAACTGACAACCGGTTCAAAACCACTGAGGAAATGCCATAAGGAGGCTTTTAAATTTATACAGCAAAATGCAAGCTAATTCTGTTGTAAAGAAAACACTCTTGAGTGTGTTTTGTAAGCAAAAAACACAAATATATTTGTAATGTTTATCAGTATGAAAATGCAGCATATTCTGTTTGTCTCTAGTATTGTTGAATCATTTCCAAACTGGTTCCATATTTGCCAATGCTGAATATTTGTAAAGTACTCCAGACTAATTATTTGTGCATAGTTCATTTTAGTATTCACCATTTGTGGCTGAGCAATTAGATGCTTACCCACTGGGGGAAACTAATTTAATACATTTTAAAAATTGCTTTGCTGAGTCAGAGCTCAGCTATCATAACCTTTTTAATTGGAAAATAATGGATAATAAGTTATGACTGGTGGTTAATGCCACCTTCTAATTACTGAATAAAATGTAAGGAAATGTAAATGCCATTCTAATTAAATATCAATCACTGAAATCTTTTTATATGCCAAATAATATGATCTTAGAACACCAATGAGCAAAATTATTCAGAAATATTTTACATCTGCATCATTGTGAAAATTATTATAATACTTATCTGCTCTAGTTAATTAATTTCACTCCTAGCCCTTTCAAAATCCTTTATGAAGTGTCATATCTGTAACTCAGGAATCCTTTTTTTTTATATAACTCTCAGTATTTTTATTAATACTAGAATGAGGAAACCTTTACAATCATGCAGAAGGTTTAGATTATACTAAAAATCTTTAAAAAATAATTAAAATTATAAATTTCAACTTAATCTTATAAATGCTTTCAGTCTCCTAGGCTATTCTTGTGGGGTTTTGTTTGTTTTGTTTTGTTTTGTTTTTTTAAATTTAAAGACATTACCAGATACAAAACTTTCATGTCAACAAAGGTTTAAGAATGAAGCAATGCTGAGGTTTATGAAATAGCAATGAGAGCAAAGTAATGCTTCCTTGGAAGATTTTGTAAGGCACAAGGGTATAATCTTGAAAATGGCTGGTAAGGCAAGGAAAGCCTGTGGACAGAATCAGGTCTCTACTCAAGCTGAAGGCAATGGGATTTTTACTATTAGCTGTCAATGGTGAGTGTCATCAAGCTGTTTCATATTATGTCATCAGCAGAAGCTTTTTCATTTTTTTTCCAGAATCTGTTATATACCTAAGATAGCAAGCCTTAAAAATACATGGAAAGAGTTAATTGGCTTTTTACTGTAAAGCTTATTCAGAAGTTTAAACAGAATTTCTGAGTTTTGTTAATAAAATAGAATTCTTTCTGTCTAACCTGAAATGTGATCATAGAACTGATGTATCTATAGTACTATCTGGCAAGTAGTAGTGCTAATTGAGGAGTGACAGCTATTAGTTCTTATTAAATTACACTAACTAACATTAACAGAGTGCTGTGCTGGTACGTCACCAGAGTTTACAAATGAAACTATGTTGTAAAATAGAAAGATTGTCTACAAAGTTTAAATCAGATGGAAAGGTCAAGTGGACAGAATGCTTTTTCATAATTAGATTGCAATGACTTAACATTTAGGCACTGTTGCCTGCACATTTGCTGGAACTGATGTCAGAAGTCATTAATAGCTTAGGTCTAAGCAACTTGACAAAAGTTTGGAATAGTCAGATTAGCTTTGGTTTCTCTGTGTAGCATTTTGTAAGGGATGATTTTCAAGAATATGGAATTTTTTTTTTTTGTAGAAGAGTGATTTGAAGCATAGAGGAACTCCAGTAAATATCTGTCTGACAGATCTGATACTGATTTATGGCCAGAACTTTTTGATAATTTTGAAACATAGTAATATAAAGCAGTACCAGTGTTGCCAGTTGAGTGTCATCCCACAAAAAAACCCCTCTGCATAAAGTATTTTTTTTTTAATATGGTAAATTACAATGATGTTTTTTCTCTCAAAAATCACACTTTTTTCTTTCCAGTCTAAAACATATATGTGCAGTTGGCAAGGGGATGCCCTGTGTTTCACAGTCGACTTTGCTCTAGGATTTACCTGTTTTGACAGTAAAACAAAGGTAAGAGTAAAAGAAAACAAACACATAACTTGATATTGCTTTACTGCTATTGAAGTTATCAGTTAGTGATTTTTTTATGTTGATGTTCAATATTTATTCCTCAAATGTACTGTTCTGTTTATTTATTTATTTAGCACTATTGAAATGTAGTCGGTTTGGGACTTGAAAGGGGCAATTATAGCTGTGCCTTAGCATGTAAAGGTAAATTTTGGAGAAAGATATAAAAAAACTAATTTCCTTTTCAAGTAATAAAAGCAAAAGGTTATATGTAGCAGAGAACTTGGTTTGTTGTAATGACAAAACTTCAAGATTAGTAAAAGATTACAAGTCATGAAAGAAATGAAATGTCACCTGATGCTATTTGTTTTGAAGTTACAGATATAAAATAGGACTAATTATTCTTCTATCATAAGAATTTTAGGCCATACCTAAAATAGAACAAGGGCGAATATATTTCAAAGTCTGAATCTAAAAGATTAAATTAATGTATCTTGCAAAACAATGGCTATATAGAAAGTGCCTACAGGGCATGGTTTATGATACATGCCAAGTTCCAATTCCTCTCTATAATGCTACTGTTTTATACATAATTCAGTGATACTTTAAATTATTCTAAATGGATTTTCACATTTGTTTGACATTAGAAGTAAACATACATACAAAAGTGTTTCTGCATTAATAGAACTGTGCAGTAGAAGCTCTGTCGTTTCTAATATGGTCTTCAACTCCTAACTGAAAGGATTTTTCAAGTATATATTTAAAAAATTCAGTCAGTAATTCTGAGTTAAGAGGGAAGACACTGCATTTTGAAATATTGACATAGGATCTGTTTTTTGCATGCTGATGTTTTTTGGGTTTGGGGCCAAAATGCATTAGTCTATTGAAATCTTGATGTAGAGAAATAATGACCAAGATTGTATAAAAATTTAGACTAATTGCATTAAGTGTGCTATCCTATGAAGTAACAAAATTTCAGGAAATACGTTTGCATAGACTTCCCTGCCTTAGGGGATACTGCATTCTGAAATTGTGCTTCTTGCACAATTTTTCATTTTGCATGTAGCCACAAATTAACTGTAGAAAATAATCTCTCTATAGATTTTATAGAAAGTGTTGGGGTTTTTTAAATGTGAAGACTGATTGCATGTACTCCCACCTTTGAAATTATAAACTTACTCTGCCACAGTCCTACCTTCAGTATTGATGATGAAGAGAACTTAGATGAACTTGTTTGCCTAAGGAGAAATACAGACTACCATCAGATAGACTGATAAACTATAAAAATTCCGAAGAGGTTGAGTACATTTATTTTTCATCTGTGTGAGAGATGGAGATGTCCTCTGCATCCTCAAGCCTGAGTGAAGCAGTAATGCATGACTTCTGTGGTTCATCTGTGTCCCATAATTGTCACCTGCAGTTGAGTGTGTTGCCCCATATGCATAGCTATTCCAGAATATTTCCTACCAACACAGAAAAGATTCTTAAAGCGGTCAAACAATTAACAGTTCATTAGAGACATAGCAATTTTACTAAAAAAATCTATTTTTTCTTCAAGATAATGAAAAAATTAAGGTATTCTATTGATGCAAAGAATGCTCTTACACCACAGCAGGTGTTCATATAGGGTTATTAAAATAAATGCCAGTCCTCTGTCTGCTTGGTGACTCTAAACCTGGATCTCAGATTTTGGGAAACCAGCTCTTGTACTAATTGACAAACATTCCTTTTTAACAGACTGAAAAATAATATAAAAAGGGCCTTTTTAATACAGTTTTTGAAATAAAAAGCACAATAACTTTTGCTTTGGAGTGTGGTAGATTGACCCTGGCTTTCTCGTGAGCTGGGCAGAGGAGAGGAAATATAATGAAAGGCCTGTGGGTCAGGATAAGGGCAGGGAGAGATCACTCACTGCTTACTGCCATGGGCAAAACAGACTTCACTTGAGGGAATTGCTTTAGTTTATTACCAGTCTAATTGGATTATGCTAATGGAAAATGAAAACCTAATTTTAAAACACCTTCCTCCCACCCCTTCCTCCTTCCCAGGCTTAAATTCATTCCCAACTTTTTTTATCTCCTTCCCTCCAGCAGCACAGGCAGATCAGGAATTGGGGCTGCAGTCAGTTAATCACATGTTGTCGCTGCCACTCCTTCCTGCTCAGAGGGAGGACTGCTGACACTATTCCTCAGCTCCGGCAAGGGGTCCCTCCATGGGAGGCAGTCCTCCATGAACTTCTCCAACATGAGTCCTTTCCATGGGCTGCAGTTCCTCGTGAACTGCTCCAGTGTGTGCCCCTCCCACAGTGTCCTTGAGGAACAGCACCTCCTCCCGCCTCGTCCTTTGCTGACTTTGCTGTCTGCAGGGTTTTTTCTCTAACACATTCTCACTCCCCTTTCCACTACATGAAATACAAATGTCTTTTAGAAAACTCTTTTCTAGAACAGTTTTGGTGGATTCTTACACTTACTTGAAAGAATTAACTTTCTTCCTGCATGTTCAGTTCCTGGATCATCATGAGCTTAACTCATTTAGCTGTTATCATTTTGAGCCCATCACAGAGGTACTTTCGTAGCTTGCAGCTGCTTTATATCACATTGTAGAGATTTTTTTTTTCTTGTTGGCTTGGCTGGTTCATCTTCCCTGTCCTGTACCTCCAGCTGCTCATCCGAGATAAAGAGATCCCAAAGGATGCATTTTCTTCCACTTTCCAGAACTATCTACTTCTCTTCTTTCCCACTCAGTGTCAACCACTGAGAGAGATGATGACTCCAGCAATGCCTATTATTGCTAAATTGTTCCTAAGTTCTTGTTTCATCTCCACCTTAGCAGTTATATTACATAGCAAACGTTCATCTATCCTGTTTAGAGCCAAACTCATTTAAGCTTTGAACACTTTACAGGTGGTCTAATTAGGCCCTCTGGACCCAGTTAAAATCTGTTCATGAATGTAAAGTTTGAGCACCATCACAGTGCTGTAGCATAGTTGGGATTTTCTTCATCTATTGTATTTCTCTATGAAGTCCATGACATACATGTCTGCAGAGAACCAGAAGATAGTTTTTTATTTCTAGGGCATTCCCTTTAAAACTATGAGTAGGGTTCTGAAGACCTGGTCTACTTAAAAAATATTTTGAGCAAAGGCAGGTTGGAAAATGAAACATAGCAAACTTTCTTGCATGTGTGCTTTTGAAATAACCTTCCAAGTATTTAAACTGTGTTTCCTCAGCAGTATTCAGGGACTGAATCACATTTCAACATGTGCAGAGAATTTTCATTAAAATTATAGGCATTAAAGGAAGCAATAGCAAGAAGGCCAGATACAAGTTGTCTTGTGTTTTTTTTTTAAATTATACATTTTTGGGTGATCAGGAGAAAATATTCAGATAAATATGAAAAATTATCTTGGTTTCAAAAAACTTGAAGGAGACCAAGAACCTTAGAACTCATATAGTTTGCAAACCACTATGGAATGTAGAGTACACCTTTGTGGTTTCTGAGACTACTTTCAATAATAATGTTTTGCATTTCAATAGTTTATTTGAGGAGTTCAAACCACGTTACACACATCAGTAAATTTAGTTTTGCAATGTCTGTGTAAGACACTATTATCTACATTTTGCAGACAAGCCAGCTGAAATATGGAAGATCAAGATATGGCATAGAATTGTGTTCATAATGAAACTGATACAAATACCCTCATGTATCTTTATGGAATTAAACTTTTGCCATGGATGTTGATATTATGTAGGAAGTTGAAACAGTTACACTTCAGAGAATTTCTAAATAGTTGTTTAATCAGTGAATACTAATATTGCATCTTTTCCTTTCAGATAGGATACAGAACTTTTAATTTTAAGTGCTCTGCAAAGAGCCTGTTATCATGTACTATATTTACTGCCCTAAAGCTTTATCTTAACACACAAACATTGATCACCAGTCTATAGTTCTAGGTGAGAACATATAACAAAGTCCTTAATCAAATTTCTTTTTTTTCTTTAGAATGTGCTGTGGAAGTTTAAATTCTCTCAGCTCAAAGGCTCGTCAGATGATGGGAAAACAAGAGTAAAGCTGCTTTTTCAGAATCTAGACTCCAAACAAATCGAGACAAAGGTAAGAATGTTCCCTTTCTCACTTTAGTAAAACAAGAAATAAAATTACTGTTGAAGCATCAGAAATTCCATTTACTACTGCACACACGTATGGTGAACCCATCAAAGATTGTATTTTTTTTCTTATTCTTTAGAAACTCCACCATAAATGAAAGTGATGTAGTAGCTATAGAATTTTTGTACTATTTGTACAAGCCCGTTATTCAGTTCTGCTATGTTGTTGGTATTTAACTCTTTCAGAAAGATAATTTCTGTGAAGTTATTCCATCAACTTATACTAGATATAATACCTAAGAATTGCATTTAAAAAACTGAAAGTAAAAACAAAAATATATTTATGTTAAATACATTTTTAGCTGCTATGTAACTGGACTTAAGTTTTAAAGACATGCTTAAGGTTCACTAAAAAATATAAAAGATTATGTAATATTTATTATTTTAAAAAAGGGACTTTTCTTACAAGAGGCCAAGCTGAAATCTATTGGTTCTATCATGAATTAAGAGCCCTTAGTGCTTTGCAGAATCTGAAATTCTGGAGACATCCAGTCACTACTATAGATGAGATATTAGTAGTGTCCTTTTAGGGTTTTTCTCCAGCAATTATCAAATAAAATTGTGAAATTTAGGATTCAGATTCCCAACTGAACTTCAGCAGTTTCTCATTCAGCACTGTAATCATCTGGAGGTCTGTCTGTAATGTCAAAATCTGCACTGATTCTGCCCTGTGATCCCAACCTTGCAACTAACTAACTAACTAACTAACTAACTAGATGATTTCTCCATCATGCAGTTTTAAAAAGAATGAGGAAAACTTTGATGTGATGTGACAGAGAGGAGGAAGGTAAGAGTGAGGTTCCACTGAGTTTTGGTGGACAAAAGCCAATGACAACAACAGAAAAGTATCTGAAGACCTGTGAAAATTCTCAAATAGTCTTAGCTGGAGTTGTGCAAATTAAAGTCACTTATAAAATGGTATTCTTCTATGCTGACCATACAAAAAAGTTATATGTTACCTGTTCTTCTAATGTTTAAAAAAGTTGTAAGGGGAAAATCCCTAACCTTCCTTATTTATCATACAGTTACAGCAAATGCTGCATGTCTGTCTTTATACATCTGCATTGGTAAATTATTCAGGATTTCATCAGCAAGCTTAACCTGAGTTGTCTTTTGGCTCTCTTGTAAAAGATATTATAATATCTCTTCCTAGAGGTACAATACTATAGTAATTTGTCTATAGTAGCAGGCCATTTCCACTTCATTCCTCACAGTAGTCCTTGGAGAAAGAAAAGGACTACTGTCCTCATTTTATAAGACTTATGTAACTTGTTTCAGGTCAGACAGGAAGATGGTACTGGTGCAAAAACTATAATTTGTATCTCTGTATATTAAATCATTAGATAATCCAAGTGTGTGATTAGTCAAAGGCTGCAGTTCCATTACTTGGAATGGAATTCTATTACTTTAATATCAAATCGTTTTTCTCCTCTTTCTGTTAGGTAAACAATCTGATTTTTTAAAATTTTATTTCATTTTTATTTTTGTGCTCACCTGGATTGTTTTTAATTTTTTGCCGTCGTTTTACTCTTTAGATAAAAAAATTGTAAATTTTAGCATTTTTATGAATATTTGATTATCTGTAAAATTATTATAAAAGTGAGTCCATATGATAATTTTACAGCAAATTTTGTTCAGGAGTAAGATCTTTTAAAACATTAAAACTTATTATTTTACGTAACTCTAATGAAAACATCTTTTAGTTGGCAAAGTTTTCAGGAATATTTGTGAGGTACCCTGAAAGTACTGGATGGAATTTGATATGTGATTGGTTCATATAGAATTCTAAATATCTATGTAACGAAATGTATATATGTATTATAAATGTTGGAAGATCCCAGAAAAAGCTCATTAAAGGCCAGAGGAAAGACCGATAGTAAGTAGCTAAGATTTATCAGTATTTCACTGATTATACCTTTTTACCACTGCCTGTGCACAGTGCAGTGCATCCACTAGGATTTCACATGGAATGGGACTGGCACACAGCTGTGCAGCCTCTCCACTTCAGATAGTTGATATATATATATTCAAGTGCATGCCCACCACCTAAATGGTATGATTTCTTAGACTTCACAGTTACAGGCTGCTTGGAAAATACCCAACACTAATACACATACTACAATACAGTATCTGTCTCTGCCTTTTGCACTGAAAGAGATTACATAGAGCCAGATGGTGCTATACCATGAAATGTAGCCAATAATGAGAAACAAAAATATCATCAAATAATCGAAGTTTCATTTTTCCTCTGTAAATGAGCCACTATGTACAAAATAAAGCTTGATGCAGATGACTTATGTTCCATTGGCATAAAAGAGTAGAGTTAAGATTGGAAAAGAATTTTCTAGATTATGTCCAATTTTATACGCTTATAAATTCTTGGCTGAAAAAAAAAATCACATTTGGGAATTCTGCATTTGTACCTTGATTACTAGCTAGAGATGATGATGTTTCTTCTATAAATTTTAAGCCAAGTAATTCTTCATTTGCACTTCAGTTTTAGATGAACAATACGTTCTTCCGTTTAAGAAGTTTTCTGTTCAAAGCATATAATAAAGCCAGAAGTCCTGTCAGTTGTTTCGCAGGTTCTTGATATTCTCTACATATTTTTCTCATAGTTTCCCACTTCAGTACTTCCCTGAACTTACTCTGCCTTTAATACTGAGAAATTACAAGTAATCTTAATAATAGAAGGTATTCTTTACCCTGAATTTTAAAGGTTGAAAAAAAACCCAAAAAACAACTAAAATTAATACTTCCAGGTTTGTATTGCTGCTTTATCTCCCTTAGTTGAACTGTAGCTACCTGATGATAAGACTTCTTTTCACAAACATATTTTAATTGAGCATTTTACTTTTTTTGTCATCTCACTTGGTCTCAAATATTTATTGAAGAAAGAAAGATAAGAAACCATTGTATCAATAGACTATTGTGAGCCATGTTGAAGCTTCATCTAGATGATGCTGGTCTCATAAACTTCTTATCTGTTACACGGATAAGAATTGCATATTTAACTGGGCACATTCGGCATATTTTCTTCACTGACTTCAAGCCTCAACTATTCTGTAATTTCAGGGTAGTACAGTGGTACAATGTAATGTGACTTTTCAATTAGACTGCAGGAGTTTTGCAGTAAATCCTTTGCAGTAAATCCTATTCTCTGAAGGGATATTTATGCCATATTTATTCCACATAAGTCCTCTTGAGTGATGTGGCAAATAAGGAGAGTGCAAGCAAAGCTCTCTCTTTAGTACAACATTAATCTCTTATCATCAATAAACCATAATGTAGCACTCAAGCCATGTATTTTTATTAACATGGGTCTTTTGTTACTGAAGTCTGGCTGTTTACTATTGAACAGCATGAGATCTTGAAAAACATTTGCAACATAATGGTAGATAAGAGTTAAGATTCTGCCTGTGTGACAGTATTGAACAGTCTGATTACTGCTGGAAATTTATTTTAATGTTTGCTGGAATGGGTGAATTTAGATGGCTGCTTTTAGACAAACATCACTAGAACAACTTTTCAGATGAGTTTCGTGTGCATTAACAAAGTCTGCATCTGCCATTGTGACATTTAAAAGTGTTTCAGATTTAGCAGTAGATAGTGGCATTTGGAATCACTCAAGCTGTAAGTGAAAATCCATCTGATTCTTCCAGATCCCTGTAGAACACTCTCAAAGAACTTAAGTACAATTGAGAGAGAGAGTTGCAGTTATCTGGCACTGAATATTGGCATCACAGATCTGGTTCTTAGACTTGCAGAGTAAGAACATTTTAGCTTATCCTTCTGCTCTTTGTGCAACAGTGACAAAGAGGAAGCCAAATAAAAGTTCATACCTGAAAAAGCTTTCACACCATAGATGACAATTTATCTTTGTGTATTTATAACAAGCTTAACAAGCTGTGCAATACTAATACATTTATTCTTCTCACCCATGATATGGCAACCAAGCCCTGGTATACTTGCTGAGGTATAAAACTAAATTTAGAATTTTGGTTTCCATTTTGACTTCCATGTTGTCTGGAGCTAAAACCTGGATATTTTTATGTGGATTTTTTTTTTAATTTTCTGTGGTTTTGCTTTGATTGTTGTTTTTGTTTTGTGTGGAGTTTTGTTTGTTGTTTTGTTTTTGCTTTTTAAAAATATGATTATAATTTCAATCTGATTAAAAACAAAACTGAAGAATACAGTGGTAATAGTTGTGCTCTTGTCAACAACTAATAAACACTGAGGGTTACCAATATCCTTAAAGAAGGCATGAAATGCACAGGGCACAATAACACTATCTGTCAGTGTCTCCATTATTTGCCATTTATGTGATACAGGGTCATATCTTGTTCAAATAGTGATTCAACAGCTCTCAGAAGTAATCAATAAAATTGTGTGCATGGTAATAATGCAACAAGGCTGTCAAGCTCTTTATGATATGCAATAAATCCAACTCTCCTAGGTGGGTGGATGAAACAAGAACATTTATTTTTCTTCTTTGGCTGTGCACACACAGTGATGGAGGTCAGTGCTGTGTGCTCATTTTTTATATTTTCAGTACCAGCAGGAAGTTTTGCAGTCTTGTCCTCCCACTCCTTTAATCCAATCTTTTCTGTTCTTCTCTTGTGGTCTTTCTTCTAGTGCCTCTTTTTTTTACTTAATCCACTTATTACATATAGTAAACTGAAATAGCTTTGGTTATTGAAATATTAGACATGCACATATTCTTCTAAATAGGTCACAATCCTAATTAAAGAAGAAAGCAGCAATCACAGATAAGGCAAGCAAACAGAAGGGTTGTTTTAGATGACATACTGCAAATAGAATAAGTTACTCATCCGCCTGGCTGAGTACAGGGAGAAATGTTACTTTAAAAAAAATAAACTCTTTGTTTGAAAGAAATGTCATTGGTTTCTTTCTATAAAAAATTCACGGTACATTCTAAACCTGAAGCAGCCAAATTTCCACCCTTAAAACTGCATTCAAGATAAAATCTAGCAAGAGATATATTGTGTCCCTGTCTTCAGATCATGCAACATTTATATATTCCCAAATCGAAAGCCATCACTATCTTTTACTAAATCCATATTTTCAAACTAATCCCCAGTTCTCTTCCCCTTTCCCTGTTGTAATCTACATGCAAGCTACATCTACCACCAGAACACCAGTTCTCTGAGCAATCTGCACAAATCCCTACCCCAGCTTCTGCTTTGCAGCCAGCACAGACATTGAATGTCCTTCAAACACAAGGCACTGCAGCCTTACTCCATTTCTGGTGTCCTGGATCAAATACTATTGTGTTAAGCTGCATTTCTGGAAGCTTCTGGTGCACAAGGCCTCAGGTGAACCCCACCTCTTTGATACCACCATAGTTGACCACATCTAACTGAACCCTGCAAGACAACACCTTGAGGGCTCTGTTTGTGTTTTATGATCCAAGATGATCCCTTAACCCCACTCATAACCTAACATAAAATAGTGAAGACATGAGAGACAACAAGAGGAGTGGATCAGCTGGTAAACTGCATGAGGAGCACTTCTACGCCACACAGCTTTTCAGCTCTGTAACAGCTTTCAAAATTAGCACCACTCTTGAAAATAATCCCCAACTGAGGGACCTGCAGTATTAACAGAAGAAAATACTGTGTTGTTGTCATGTAAAACGTAAGTTTAGCAATACTGCTAGTCTTCCAACTCTATGTAGATTATATCTTGAAGAAATAAGAGCATACTAGTATTTGAAAGGTCCTCTGCAACAGATTAGACAACCTCTCTCAGATACGCAGGAGGGGCTGCTGTAGTTTGATCCATGCTCGGAACTGTGATAGAAACAGAGGACTCTGCAGTAGGGACATTGGGAAGGACAAAGAGACATTCCTCTCTTTGCTCTTTTCTTATCCCAAAGCTCTCCAAATAATGTTGTTAGAGCAGTCTGAAATCCTGCCTGCAGGTTACCTTTGTTTGCTTATTTCTATAAACATTTATAGATTAGAGGTGGATAAAGGCAGAGTAGAGAAATGGAAGGCTCTGTGAAGGGCTCTCTTCTCTTGGCTTGCTTGGCTGCATTTGGTCAGTGTGTTGAATGTCAGAACCTGAGGTGAAATTATAGGGTGATTTCAGTTGGTTTTGGAGCAAATCTAAGAGTAATGTGAGTAGCCTTATATTTTTGAATTTATTGATTTTGAAGATGGAAATTCAGGAGATGTAAAGCTTTAACTTGAGCAGAGAACTGATATATTGAGGCCTGTATTATTTCATATAGAGTTGTATTTCATTAATAATCATCAGTGTGTACATCGTTCTAGTTTTATAAAACTTAGATAATGAAATTTACATGATAGATTTTTTCCTGAAACTTTTTTATATTATATTGATATTTACAGTAAAGATCTGCTGTTACAAAATATATTTTAAAAAACTTATTCCCATATTTGCTCCTTAACTGTCAATCAAAATAGAAAGACTGAGGGCTTTATGCCTGGTTTTATTAGGATAAAGGTTACATGGGCTTAAATAACTCAAAGGATTTTAATCAACTTTCATGGTTTCCTCTGCACCAATGTGGCTTCTCCATTGGTTTCGGTCCCTTTGGGGGTGTTCCCTGTGCTGCCATGGAGCACCTCCTACTACACTAGCCTTGTTGCCTGTTGTGGGAATTTTCTGCCCTTTCTTATGTATGTTTTCCCTCAGGCACCACTATGCCAACTAGGGGTTCATCAGTGCCCTACAGCAGATTAGTTGGACACAGCTGGGCTTCTCCTTGCAGAATCTGTGCCTGCAGCTCCCTCCACTACCGAAAATTTCCCACTTATGCCCCAAACAGGGTCACAAAATCATGCCCCACAAATACTAGCGAACAATTTAAGTAATTCATTAGTATTAGTACTACTTGGACCTAGTAAATATATGGTCTTGGATAACAAAAGGGTGTGATGGTTAGCTTTTCTGGAACAGTAAGCTTGGATTTCAAATATTTTATATGGGGCAATTGTGCTTAGAAGATACCATAAAATTCTGTGATAAAAAAGCAGCAGTCCAGTGCTTTACCTTTTGTTTAAAGACAAGCATAAGGAGTGTGTCTTATAAACTACTGTGTAGCTAACATATTGTCAGAAACAGTCTTCTCCCCAAACCAAAAACTGTCCCAAGTGTACCCTCAATATTTTTACCAGCTACAGACTTTACACATAGTAATATCACATAAATTAAACATGTTTTTTATATTATATTTGTTGTCATTTTGTCAGACTGTCAGTGTATTACTGTCTAGGGAGATGAGTAAAAAGAAATTTAACTTGTGCATAGAAAATGAAATATGTTATAAAAAGTCAAGGGAATCTGAGAACTGGTTAGGAGCAATTCTACTTTTCTTTGTGAATTAGGGCATATGAATTTCATACCCAGCCATATTTCTGTCTGCAGGGCGTGGTGTGACTTTACCTTATCTTCCACCCTGCCTCTGGCCTTGCATCTCTCCTTCAGAGGATGACAAATTATGTGTTGTCCTCACCCTTCCCAGCTGTGACTTGATACTGCATCATAGCCAAACAGCCTTAACTTGTCAAATACTTTTAATAATGTTCAACAAGGCAAAGTGCCGGGCCCTGTACTTGGATCACAACGATCCCAGCAGTGCTACAGGCTGGGGACAGAGTGGCTGGAAAGCAGCCCAGTGGAAAAGAACCTGGGAGTGCTGGTCAACATCAGCTGAACATGAGCCAGTAGTGAGCCCAGGTGGCCAAGAAGGACAGTGACATCCTGGCCTGTGTCAGGAATAGTGTGGCCAGCAGGAGCAGGGAAGTGACTGTCCTCATGTACTCGGCACTGGTGAGGCCACAGCTCAGATCCTGTGTTCAGTTCTGGGCCCCTCACTACAAGAAAGACATTGAGGTGCTGGAGCATGTCTGGAGAAGGGCAGCAGAGCTGGTGAAGGGTCTGAAACACAAGTCTGATGAGGAGGAACTGAGGGAGCTGGGATTGTTTAACCTGGAGAAAAGGAGACTCAGGGAAGATCTTACCGCACTCTACATCTACCTGAAACAGGTTATGAGTGATAGCATGAAAGGAGGTGGCCTCAAGTTGTGCCAGGGGAAATTTAGATTGGATAGTAGGGAAAACTTCTTCACCAAAAGTGTTGTCAAGCATTGGAACATCCCTTCTGGGGTTGATTGGTTGAGTCATCAGCCCTGGAGGTATTGAAAAGGCATGTAGATATGGCACTTAGGGACATGTTTTAGTGCTGGACTTGACAGTGCTGGTTTGATGGTTGAACTCGATGATCTTCATGATCTTTTTTAACCTAAATGATTCCGTGTTGCAATATTTAAATGTTCTTGTAAGCTGATTGTTTTCATTGTCCAAGCTGAGTAAAATGTAAACAATAAAATAGCACAAAGTGAAAACTAAATTGACATGCAGCTCTGCAAGTGAACAGGGTATGGATATTTAGCTTTTTTTCTTAACAGTTTTAACTTTATACTTCCCTGTAAAGATTCAATTTTCATGTTAATTCCATTGTTGTTTCCTGACTACTCTGTTCTGTATTCTTGTAAAATGTTTAGAACCTGAACATGAATTCACTTTTTCTCTTCTTTTTTTTTTTTTTTGTCTTACTTGTTCTTTCAGGAACTTGAATTTCAGGATCTGACAGCAGTTTTACACTGTATTCACTCCTTTATAGCAGCAAAAGTGGCATCTGTGGATCCAGTATTCATAGACAGTCAGAGTATTGCAAGAAAATATATGTACAGTAACTGATACTAGATTATATGTTGTGACTATGGAAAATAAATTATTTTCTTAAAGAAAGTAGTTATTTCATTTTCAATATTGCAACTTTGTGATTTTATAAGAAGCCTATAGTTGTGTTATCTGTAATGTTAAGAGTTTTCACAATCTGATAAATATTTTGAATCCAGGAGTTAACAAATACTAAGTCAAACTGAATCAGTTTGTCATCTTTAGCATTAATCTAAAATTCTAAGTGAATATTCATTCCGTAATATTTGTATTTTGTTTTCATGGTCATACATATTCCCCTTTATTAGATAGAAATATGGAATAATATTTGAAAAGTGTGTGTCCAAAATTTGGCCTCTAAGTCTCTTTTGAAAAGTGCTGAGCACACAGACAATTTCTACAGTCTTCGCTGTAGGAAAGAAGTAATTATTGAAGACAACTGCAGTAGGAATTGAACTTTTATCTTGTTTCTATATGTTTGAAAAATTATAGTTCCACAGTTGGGTTCTTTTGAGGCCTGAGAATTTAGCTCTGACAAAACACTAAATACTCTCTTTCAGATCTAGGAAAATATTTAAGCACAGGCTTGGCTCTAAGCATATTAAGCAGCCCCAGTGTATGCACAAGGCATGTACTCGTGTGTACTTAAGTATCATGGTAGTTCAACTATGAAGAGCTTTAGACTCAGCTAAGAAGCCTGACTATAGGCACTCAGTTTTAGAAAACTTGCCATAGGGTTTTCTTATCTATTAATGAAGCTTTCATGACCCATTAGTTTGTTCATTTATAGATTGCCTTGATGCTATCCTTTGATGTGATGCTCTGTATGCTTGAGAACAGCTTCTTTAATAAACTGTTTGTTTTGGAAGAAGATATTTCCACTACAGGATGAACATAACAAAACTTAAAAGATATTTCTGGCCCATCTACCTTTTCTACAGCTCTAACCTTGACTTACATGCAATCGAAGTGGATTTTATCCTTGCTAATGAAATAATAGGCTTTTACTTTCAACATATTCCTAACACTCCATCTGAAATCATCATATATGCACAGATAATTCTTCTCGCTGTTGAAAAATTATATAAAAGGGAGACATTTTGATCTAAGGACATATTCCATGTAAGTAACACCAAATATACCGGGTTTCTGTGATAGAAGTGTGAGTTGTTCTCACATGCAGATTTGAGGCAGCATCAAGTACATTTTTTTTTTTCAAGAAAATAAAACAATCAAAATCAAACAAGTAGGATATCCTAACTAGATATGAGTAAGAAGTGAATTCATCAAGATCCTCCCTAAATTTTATGTGTCTGGTAAAGAGTCCTGCTGAAGTGAAAGCCTTAAGTATACTAAAGAAAAAGAGGTAATTGGCTTTTGAAGTTCTCAGGTGAGGAGTGTTTTTACATAAGTTCAGTGCTTAAGTTTAGTCACCTAAATTTTCCCCTTCAGGTCTTAAGCTGTTCTTGGCAGACTGCAATTCTGGTGTTGTTTACGGTTCCAGGGTTGTTTGCAAGGAGGCATAGTAGGAGTGCTAACTCCTGCTAAAACAATATTTAGCAACAGTAAGAAATATTTTTATTAGTTTTAAATAAATACTTATATTCATTATGGTATTTTTAGCATAAATAGTCTCAATTTTATATAAGATGCTTTCCAAAAAAATTTCTTTCTCAAACACGCATTTATTCAAAATGTTTCATTAAATTCACAGCTTTCTATTTTATTTTCTGTTTGTTGTATTTACTGAGGTTTGAACATTCACAAATTATAGCACTAACAGTAAAATATCATCTTACAATTAATTCTCAGTTATTAGCATGAACAGTTATAAACGTCAGAGTGTCCATAGGATGAAGAATTGTGGAATTCTTTCAGTTTTGTTTTTCTGGTATTTTCTCATAGATAAAGTTCAACACTAAAATGATAATTGCAGTAGAAAACTGTACCAGCTAGTACTGAACTGATGCTACAGTAAGACCTCTATATTGCTTTAAGAACCATGTGATTGCAAACACATCTTCTCAAATAAAAATGTAAAAGAAATTAAGCTCAGTTTATTACATAATCTTTTAGTAATTTAGTTGTGTCATGAAATTTCTGAATTCTTTTAGTCTTTTAATGAGTTATGTTTGCCACTGTTTTTGCAAGACAATAGTTTTCTTCTGTATATCCAAATCAATCTCAAGGAATACTAGAGAAAAATTCTTATAAAGTCAGCCTCTGAATTTTAACATTGTATTTTAGAAATAATTCTTCAAACATATTTATACTGAGGATACTGCTTCGCTCTCTTGCTTTTTCCTTCCTTTGACATTGTGCAAAATTCTCAAGGCAGGAACTAAAGGCCAGTCTTCCAAGCAAGCTGCCAGAGCCTGGGAAAAGCTGATGGTCTGCTAGTTACTCAGCTGTTACATAGGCTGTGTAGGATTTGCATAAGACCTTGCATTTCTTTGTCAAAGACTTCATATGTGAAAATGTTATGCTTCCAATTTGTTTGGTTGCTTATTTTCATTTGTCAAATTTTCAATTGTCACTAAAGCATATTTTTTTGTCATTGGCTTCAGACTGTACATCGTGTAACATGCATATATTTTTCCTATCGAAGTTTTGAATATTTGCACCACTTTTCATCTTACTAAAAGTGTCAAAGTAGCAAAACAGTAGGATTCACAAATGGAAAATATTTCTGTTACTGGGTAGGTACCTTCCACAGTCACCCTTCAGGAATCACATGCTGAGGCAGGGGACAGTTGTTTTATGGTGACTGGGCAGCTGGAATCTCAAATATTTAATTGCTAATCAGAATACTAAACAAATTTTAATATGCTTTGTTGCATACTAGACTAAGCTTTACTATTACTACCTCACTATGCATTTGTGTACAGGTTTCCTTTATTTTTTCTAGGGAAACAAAGGGGTACCAGAATTGAATAAGGGTTAGGAGGAGAAAGGCCTTTGCTACAGCAGCACCTTAATTACAGACTGGGGGAAGAAGCACACAAACATAGAATTATAAAATTAGACACCATCACAAAATCAAGACAGCCACTTGTCATTAGAAATTAGTAAAAGGAGAATAATCTCTGTAAGTCCAAGTCATCTTTATGCTTTTATTTAGACTGAAAACCTGATTAAATGGCTAAAAATAATCCCATCTACAAACATGGTTTTGGGCAAATGAGTAGTACTGTTAATTTAAATCAGAGGAAAAGACTTCAAAATTATCAGTGACTTACAAATTAAGGTGCAGTACAGCATGGACTTAGGCACTGGTCTTGAATCATACTGATGATTTGTTAAAATAATTTCTTGTGGTTTTTTTGCTCTGTGGTGATTAAAATCTGCAGAAAAAATCCTGTGCACAATCCAGCTAAAGTCAGCTCACCTCTGTTCTCAGTGCATGGCTTGATTGTGCTACCCTGTTGAAAACAGCAGAACATTTAATAGAAGGGATGTGGCCAGGCTCTGCCAGATGGCCTCAGGGATAGGAAACAGGCCCTGACAATTTCAGCTGTAAATTTAGATGTTGCTAAAGAGTCTCGCTGACTTAATCTGACCAATATTATTTAATAAATTTTCCCTCTAATCATAAAGCACAGAATTATAATATTGAGGTTGTGCTGATCCAAAGCTCAAGTTGTAGAAATCTGACTGAATTTTTCTAAGCTTAGGATCTTAGAAAAAGTATTTCAAAGTGATTCCCACCCTTGAGCCAGTAGGCCTGAAGCTTAAATAATAATTTTCTGGGGGAGGAGAGCTAAGCTCTAACAAACTTTGCAACCATAAATCTAAAATCCTGTTTTATATCTGAACTACATTAATTCATAACTTGCGACAAGGCATGCCTTTCCCACAAAACTTTTAATATGTAGTCTAATCTTTGTAGTGATGTAAGCAGTATTTAAAAATGCCTGAATTTCTTTTTAAGTACATCTCCATAAATGCTTCTGCCAAAATATTGTCAGTATTTTATAACACTTCCCGAGTATCTCCTCCATCACAGTGTTCAGACTGAGGTATGTATAATGGCAATGCAATTTTTCTCCTTTTTGTTTACTGCTCTGGTTGATTTTTCATTTAATATAGTTTTCCTGTGTCCTCCAGTAAGACTTTGAGGGTAGATAGGATAAATATTAGGAAGGACGCACTTTCTTCCATGCTGTCATGAGAGGCAAAGTGGTAATTTCTGTCCCTCTTTCCAATGCATTGGAATTGGGACAAAGTAGCAGAAAAATGGAAGCAGGGAAGGGACAGACAGATGGACAAATGGCAATATTAAAAACCTTCTTGACTTAGGTATGCAAGCTAAAGTTACCTGTCACTCTTGGAAATTCATCTTTCAGTGTAGTTCTCTTTGAATTGCCATTCAAAGTTATGGATGCTGGATGGGGAAAGACTGCAAAGAAGAAATGTAAAATATATAATGTACTTGTGTTTTGTTTCTTAAGCTATGGTTCAAAAATGTTTAGGTAATGTTTAGGTACATGTGTTGAAACATGTAGAGAAGCAATTATTTTATGTGAGCTAAATTACCATGTAGTAATTTTTTTTAAGAAGTACCAAGGGATTTATGTGGCATGTAAGATGAAATTGAAGATGTATTTTAACCTGGTTCAACAGGAAAAATTGTCAAGTAATGTATTTTCATTAAATTTGAAGTTATCAAATTCTATGGACAATGGCCAAAATCCACTGCTGTTTTAAGTCCCAACGACTTATACAGGACTTAACCTGAAAAAAAAAAAAAAAGATACAGAATTTTAAATAATACACAGTGGGATAAAAATGCTTTTCTTTTCCAGTATTCCCTTGGTGCAAGCTTCCTACATTATCAGTTAAAGGATTTATTCCTACTGAAAAAAACTGCTGACTTTTCAGTAAGGAATCCAACTCAAAACTATTTGGGCTTAAAGTTGTAATCTTTTATTAGGAATGGCTCCCATGGTGCCCTGTACAAGTTGCAGTTATGCAGGTATTACGACCTCTAGTTTAAATGTATCAACTCTTTTTTTCAGTGCAAAAGGATTATTTATTGTACAAGTCTACACATCAGGAGCTGTGAGTGACAGAAGTATTTCAGTTGCATAGATCACTAGAATTGAAAGACAACCAAGCAGGGAAAGGAAGTTAAATATAAGAAGAACTTTATTTTTCTTTCCTGGTTACAAATTATTCTTGGAACATTCTTTCTATTATATTTTTAGGCTAAATAGCTGCTGGGTTTTCAAATGTTTCTAAATTCTCACCTATGATGGAAATGCCATATTCAATGCTTCTTAATGAATTAAGGTAGAAATTAGGTGTCTGGCCTGTGTTAATCATCTAGTCTCAACTCCATATTCGTGAAAAGAGACCAGCAGTTTCAGGGAGTGCTTTACTTCTTCTCCCAGTAGATGCCTAAAACCAATGGATTGACTCACATTCTGAGAAGGCAATTTTCCTGTACTACCATACAGGTTTTTTTGACAGCCCAATTTTCTATAGATAACATTAATGTCAGATTAATAAAATAAAAAGTAGCAATCATGAGCAATGTTGAAGGATTATGAGAATAAAATAAAACAATCCTGAAGTGAATGGAGTTTAAATCAGAACTTTGTCATCCCCTTTAACAGGCAGAGGGGAAGAAAAAGGCTTAGCCTGTTTTTTCCAGCTAGAAGTTTCTACCTAGTGCTTAGTAGAAAATATTTATAAAATGAGGCTGTAGAAATTGTTCTAATTCATGGATGAGTTCTATGTCTCAGGGGATGCACTGACTCTTGGAACCTTGAGCTACTCATAAAAAAATTATTAGAGACATTCTACTGTGTCTTTAAGCACTTTGTTCAGTTAACATTCAGAACCAAGCTAAATTACCCCCCTACAACATCCATAAGCAGAGCACATAATTAGCTCACAGTTTTCTTTTTCCACAGAAGATGGACAAGTATTCCCTGGTTGAGTGAATATGAATATTTAATTGGGTTTAGGGATAAGACCTTCCCTGTGTTTTAAAGTAGAAATCCTTTACTGAACTGGTATGTTTAGTCAGATTATTTTATTGTTGGATAAAACTGGAAGGAAAAAAAAAAGTTTCTTAAATGTTTCACACTCAGACTTGGAGAAGTGCTATGATTTGCATTTGTCTTGTACTCTGTCTTCAATACTATGAAGAATTTTTGAAGTAAAGCTGGTAGTTTTGCCTGCTACTAAAAGCAGAGTGGCTTCCACAAAAGCCCCAGAACTTACTAGCACATATCGCATCATGGTGTTTGAGATATATTAGTACTTTCACAGGACCTTCACGCAGAAATATATGCAATCAGAGAGAAGTAGGGAACAGTAACCAGCCAAACAGCTGCAGGTTTGAATGTCAAATACATTTCTGGGCTTCAGTTCTTTATGCCAGTCAATTTTGGTTTTATCAGCATTTTTAGTATTATTAGAAATTTATTTCTCCCCATCACCAGGTTATTCATAGCAAGATGAAAGGAAAAGTAATTAGATTCGTAACCAAAATGATATTTAATTTTTCCTTCACCTTCCTTTGGATCAAGGCACTGAGGAGTTTCAGTTAACTCGCTCCATACGGCAGGTGAGAATGCTGTTAGGACATCACCAGATTCTGAGTTCCCAGTCACTTACACAGAGCTCCCAGTCTTTCCTTTCTTCCCAGTCCTGCTAATAATCTCTCTGAATTTATTTGCATGTTATTTTCCCTTGTACTTTATTTTTTTAGAGTTTGACTAAGATCTCAAAATACTGTTAGCATTTTTTTATTTCATTACAATTTTTGTCACCCTAATGCTATAAAACCGAGAGTTTCTAATGCCTTTTTTGGCATGTTAGCCATTTCCATTCTCTCAATATTTTTTTAATTTCCTTTAAATATCTTAAGACATTTCTCACGCACTGTTTTATATCCTATGGAGAAAGATCTGCAATTGCAATCAGGAAATTACCTCAAAAATCAGTTTCTGAATGTTCATATGAAAAGGATGTAAACAAGGTTTCTCTAATCATTAATTTTCCTATTGGAAAAACTTGCACCATATTTCAGTCTTGTCTAGTGTGTTCTCGTAGGCCCAGCAGTGCAGTACACCTTTTGCCATGCTAGTTAGTATATATCCCTTAACAATAAATGCCTTTTCATCAGTAGTAAATCCATTTATATGCCATGCTCTCTTATGATTTTACCAAGGTTTTCTGGGGCTTTTTTCTTTATTGGCTTTGCCAATCATCAAGTGATTCTTTTCAGGCAGAATTGCTTAGCTCCCCTACCCCCAAAGAAATTATTCTCCTAGTTTGACATGACTGATATTTTGTTTGGTAAGAATACAGGCAAGTGGGCAAAATACAGGTGTTATTTTAAAAAAATTATTTTCAATATACTTTTTAATAAGCACAGCATATTATTTACCATTCACAGCTACACTACTTTCCCAACAGGTTGTAAGTGCCTGTATGTTAAACTGTATAATAGTGGGTCCTGTTTTTGCCTAATGCTTCCTAATCAATTGCTTCAGTTTTGTTGGGGCATCTTAATCTGCAATATACACTACTCTTAGATTTATCATACCACTTTAATTATTTCAAGGTCATTTTTCTGAAACATATGTTTGTTTGTCATAGGTCTTCAAAAAATCAAATTTCATTCTCTTCCAGTTAAATTCTCATCTCTTGGTTGGAAAAAAAATCATTTGCCTGAAAAATCTCTGTAGTTGTTCTCCAATAATTTGCTTCATTGAGGTTGTTTTTTCTGTTCTTTTTTCCTTTTCTTTTTTTTTTTTTTTTTTTTTTTTTTTTTTTTAACGAAAATGAGAAGAAAGTTAAGATTTGGGGTTTTAGTTGTATGCTCCATCTTATTCTTGTTTTTCTCACATTCCTTTTTAATTTTGACATTTAAAGCACACACAGAATTATGTCTCTGTGGCATGAAAATATCCCCTCCAAAATCAAAATTTGAGAATTCAAACTGTATGAAATAACCCCACAAGTATGTACTTAGGGCAGATCAGTGTTCACTATTCTTCAACACCAGAGTCTGGAAATTGCCAGAGCTGTGTGCAGATCTACTTTAATTATTTGAACTCCAAATAAAATTGAAACTGAGGAAATGGGTGTTTCATTGCAAAAACTGGGAACGTTTCTATAGCATAGGAAAGAGGAAATACCTTGGTATCAAGCATGTGTGGGTTTTTTACATTAAGATGTTTTCCAATCTATGGGAACATAAAAACTATGAATTTGTGTCAGACTAAGTTTTGCACTGCCTTAGAGACCAATATCAAATACATAGGAAGAAATTTCCCAGAGTGATTCAACTCTTCAAAAAAATTTTTGTGTAGATGGATCTCGTCTCCACCATTTTAAAGCACCATATAACACAACTCTAAGAGCTGAACTCTAGCACCATTCACTGAGCGCTACTTGCAATATGTTTGCAGACTGCCTGCAGGATTTTCTATGACAGAACAATCTCCAGCTAAAGAACAAGCAGATGATGTATTTTAAACACCCACAAAAAGTATATGTAGCTATAAGCCATGGTAAGGTAGAGTCATAAAATCATAGAATCATCAAGTTTGGAAGAAATTTTCAAGATAATTCAGTCCAGCCATCTACCCAACACTACCACTGTAACCCCTAAACCATGAAACCACATCACCCAGCACCAGATCCAGATGTCCCTTTAACACCTCCAGAGACAGTGACTCCACCACCTCCCTGGGCAGCCTATTCCAATGCCTGACCACCCTAACAGTGAAATTTTTTTCTAATGTCTAATCTGAATTTCCCCTGTCTCAGCCTTAAGGCCATTTTCTCTTGTCCTCTCACTGCAGACACCATAGATGAGACCAGGCCCACCTCACTTACAACCTTCTTTCTGGGGGAGTAATGAGATCCCTCCAGAGTTTCCCTTTTTTGAGACTAAATGAACCCAGCTTCCCCAACCATTCCTCATAAGACATGTTTTCTAGACCCTTCACCGGCCTTGTTGCCCTTCCCTGGACATGCTGCAGCACCTCAATGTCCTTTTTAAAGTGAAGGTCCCAAAACTGAAGTACTCAAGGTGTGGCTTCACCAATGCTGAGTACAGGGGGACAATCACTTCCTTAGTCCTGCTGATTACAGTATTCTTGATACAGACCAAGAGGCCATTGGCCTCATTGGCCACCTGGGCACAGAGCTGGCTAGTGTTCAACCAGCACTCCCAGGTCCTTTTCCGTTGAACAGCTTTCCAGCCACCTTTTTCCCAGCCTGTAGAATTGCCTAGGGTTGTTGTGACCAAAGTGCAGGACCAGGCACTTCACCTTATTGAACCTCATGGAGTTGTCCTCAGCCCACTGGTCAAGTCTGTCAAAGTGTCTCTGTAGAGCCTTCCTACCCTCCAGCAGATAAACATTCCCACCCAACTTGGTGTCATCAGCAAATTTACTGAGGATTTGCTCAATCCCCATGTCCAGATCATCAATAATATTAAACAGGACCGGCCCCAAAACTGAGCCCTGGGGAAGACTGCTAGTGACCAGTTGCCAACTGGATTTAGCTCCATTCACCACAACTCTTTGGGACCAGCCATCCAACTAGTTTTTTACCCACATCCTCTATCCAGGAGGATGCTGTTGGAGATGGTGCCAAATGCTTTACTGAAATCTTGATAATATTCACAGTCTTTACCTCATATACTAAATGGGTCATTTTGTCATGGGAGATCAGGTTGGTCAAGCAAGGCCTTCCTTAAATATGGATAAAACTATAGTTCTTCTGTGAACTCTAGTTAGTGACAATCTAGAACAGCAACAATCCAGGCTGTTAAATGTCCTTAAGCATTCCTTCACAAACAGCTCAAGAAACAGAGTTCCATAATCAGCTTCCCCCTTGCTATGAACAGATCTTGCTGTGGGAAATAGATCTAGCTGTTCTAGTATTATGTGTAAGTGTGCAACCATCTACTCACTATAGGCACTCACTTTGAATTCCCAGACTTTCACAGTTGTTTACAGTTAGTTAATAACTGCAGCCATCTGGGAGTTTGTATATAGATGATTGCTCTGCCTCAGTTGATGAGTGGAAGTCATCATTAAGCTGTAATGGCTTGATTACCTATGGTTCTTTATCTGTGAATCTATCCTTTGACTTTTCAGGTCAAATAGATTAGCCTCACTAGGAGAGTGCTTCAGTGGTGGGTTTGAAATGAAATTAAAAACATAAGAAATTTTCTGCAAAATATTTCTAGTGTGATGGCAGCAAGTAGATAATTGCATTATGACTAGAAGAAAATAAGCACACTTGATGAACTTGAAAAGTCTATTAAAAGCCATCTTTATGTTTTTAAATTCTCATAATTTCTAATCATATCAAACTAAGCCATTTATTTTGTACCCATGGCAACATAGCAATGCAGTGTAGGAAAGTGATACTTTAAATTGTAATACTGTCATATTTTCAAATGTGAGAGGTCATACAGAGGATCTGCCTCTTCAGCTGCATCATTCCTTAATGTTTCTGGTTTTAAATGCATGTCTGACTCCTTTGTGGTGTTATCCAGGGCCATCATCACTTATTTCTGGAAGCACAGCAACCTGCACATTTCCTATGCCACTAGGTCAGAAAGATCCACCATTTCTTATATACATTTTGTCTCAGATTTTTAAGAGTGAGAAACATTTTTATGTTTATACCCAGAAGAAAAATGCTTTCCTTCCTTGAATCAAAAATGAGGCAAATATTCTTTTTCAACCCAAATTACTTCCACAGTTCTATGAAAAGCAGTCTTTAAGGGGAAAAAGAACCCACTTAGCAGTTTTTTAATTTTTTCTACATTCTCCCAAGCCTCTCTGAGTTAGTCAAACGGGATTAAAGGTGCTAGTAAGTGTGGCCTCTGCCTGTCTTATACACACACAGGGCAAAACAAAAATATGATTCTCAACTGTTACAAGGAAAAGGAGGATGAATCTTAAAGGGCAAACATCTATTTTTTTTCTTGTACTTTTTTGTTGTTGTTGTTGTTGTCCATGCTTAACTTTTGTTGTTGCATTTTTTTCCTGGTTGAACTGATTCACTTCCACAAACAAAGGTCTTTCTGATACCCCAACATGAATTATAAGCTGAATTTGGAAGAGTACTTACTGGGATGAATTAACAAAGTAGATTTCCATGCATCCCAGCACAACTGTTGTGCATCTGTCAATTCCACCCAACCAGCAATCAATCTGGCCAAGTCCAGACGGCAGAGACTTGAGGCTCCAGGATCCAGCACTTTGGGAATTCTCAGCCTGTCAGTTTTCCTGACACCACACTTTGTTTCAGAGCCAGGCCCTGGATTATAAAGATGTTTCCAAGTTCTTCTGTTTTAACAACAGCGGAGCTTAAGGGGTGACCAGTCAGGAATGGAGAAATACCCTCTTTTCATTAAAAATTCCCATACTGTACATCAGGGCAGAAGCAAATTCACTATCAGGAAGTACTGAAAATTAGAGGTGTCTGAATTTCCTCTTTCTCTTTGTGATCCATGATCATCATAATTTCATATTACTCCACGATTTTAACTGTGCTTCCTCAGCTTGTTCACCGTCATGATGGTCACAGCACCAGCCACTGTTTCCTCCACTTTGAAAATGGTACCTGCTCACAATAAAGACTTAGAGTTGGATTAATTCACTGCATAGATTTTGTGCAATTGTCTCTTGCTCACCTTGTAAAGGCAACAGTGGGAAAATTTAAAGTATATAATAAGAGACAAGTCTACTGAAATGACTTGCCATTTAGTTTCAAACATTTAGTATTTATATAATTTTTTTTTTTGGTTCAAAAACAATAGTTGTGATACAATATGTGATTACAGTCAGGAAAACAAAACATATAAAAACCATCTTGTAAATGAGATAGCTGCATTCCCAAGGCTATTGTCTGTAGAACATAAAACTCTGTATATAAGTACATAGAAATACTTCTAGCCACCTTTTATACATGGCCTACTTATTGCTGTTGAATCATTTGCTTGATGCCATAGCTGTGTGCAGTGTTTGAAATAAAGGGCAGGACTGCATGCTCCACTCTATAAACAGTTAGTTAGACCACTGATACTTAGAAGAAATTTTAAATATTAATTCAGTGGTAGGAAAAACTATATTTAAACTGCAAAAGCACTCTCTCAAATGAAAACTTGGGATGTGAACAGAAGAAAAAAAAAAAAAGAAAGCAAACTAATGAGCTCCACTGGAACAGCATGGAACCAGATGCTTGGGAATATGCTGAGTCCTGAGAAGCTGTTACACAGACTAGAGTAGGCAGTGTACACGGTTACAAACATGAAGAGTAGGAAAAGAGAATTATTCAACAATTTCTTGCACAGCATGAACAGAAATATTGCTCAGTTGTTATGGAACAGTGGTCCTAAGTGGTGCAAGTGAAATCTTGGCTTTTAGGGTGTTCTTTTTTTTCCTTTTTGTGCTAGTGAGTGATTTTGAAAATGCAAGGACTTTCTGTATCTCTTTTTGAAGTGCAAATGTGTAACTCACTGCCTTGTCCCCCAGATTATGATGTTAATCATCCTTTTTGCGTGACATTATTAACATTTTCTCAGAGAATGAAATTCCATTCTCCAAGAGGTCAAATCATTGCTGGTCACTGAAAATTTGCTCAGCTCATTCCTTTGTGTTTGCTATTTCCACAGCAGGTGCCTGTTCACTAGACATATTTCTGCCATTTACTGCATTTTTTCACCTACACCATCATCCTTGGCTTGTTGGGGATTTTCATATCTCGTCCAGTGCCTCTGGAAATCAAATGTTATGTTGTGTTAATCAATTTCATCAAAATTTCTTATTTCTAAACCGTTTTGGGGAGTTCTTAGATCTCTCACAGACAGATGGAGATAGGAGTTTAGCCCCATTTGGCACTTTCCGATATCTTACTATATTGACAATACAAGATGCCAGTTATTCAAAATTTTACATTGCCATAGCACTACCAGTTGTACCTAAATGATTGATTATTTATGCTTATTGCATTATCTTTATTCCATGATATGAAAAAAAATGAGTATTTTTTATATAAGCCATGATTATTTTTTAAAAAACAGTGCAATTTATGGTGTTAGATGTTCAAATCTATATTTCACATTATATCCACTGGAAAATAAATTAAAAAAAAAAAAAAGACATTTTATGCAATAAGATTGGAGGGCCTAATTTTTATTCAAGTATTTTGACATATTTTGTAGTATATTAGTCAAGTACTAGTCCTGTTCCAACAGAAACATGATTAATGGGTTAGGTTGGTAACGATAACATTCCATAAATCATTCATTATTTCAAATTAAGGAGAATTAAAGTTCTCAGAATGTTCTCAGGATTCACTTAGCCATAGAAAAATGGAGACAAGATATTGTTCTTTGTGCAATTGATAAGTGAAGAGAAAGCTACTTGACTTCTTATTTGAGAAAACTAGCTGTTACATGTCCTTGAAATTTGTATTAATAGCATTCCCACATGTACTTTTATATCAATATTTCCAGTAATTTCTATCTTAAATATCAGTTTGTCCACTGTGGGTGACAAGCACCATTAGTAACTGACCTACTCACTACATATGTGAGAATTTCCATCCCAAAATGATAAGTTTGAAATACAGAGCCATTACTTCTCCTCCCATCCATCATGCAGTCTCATTTGCAAAGTAAAAGGCAATTGCCACTTCTTGTTGAAACTTGCAAGAATATATTATGGAGGTGAAGTGCAGTGATTTTTAATGAAATTATTGGTTTTCTCCAGTGTATGTTTAACACTGACAGTAATGCCTAGAGTTGGTTCACATTGTGATCAGTAACCCACAATGCAGCTAAGGCTGACTCCTGTGTGCTGTTGTTCATTGTAAAAAAGTGTCGATTTCAGATCTTTTCAGATATTCTTTTTTGTGTCTTTTTATTTTCACCCAAAGTAGAAAAAGATACGTGGATACTTTATAGGAAATGTTTTAAGCCACTTCCCAACATGTCTTTGAAAGTAACTGGGCACTGGCAGAACTCAGGGCTCTACGTTTAAAACATCAGTGGTGACATTAATACTCAGGTTTTCCCCTCTAATTGCCTTTGTTATTATTTAAACCATGTAAATCTTTATTGAAAGTGAACATCATATTTTCTTCAATAATTGACGTAAGTTTTGAAAGATCAAGTATATTGAAGTATCTGGCACAGGGAAAAAATATCAAAGTGATCTACAGCAAGTAATTAGCACACAATTTTCAGCTTTAAAACTCTGAACCACATAAACTCAGATTTTATTTTTTTTTTTTTTTTTAAGAAGAAAAGCATTTGGATTAGTATACTCTATTGCAGCCAGTAACTATATCTTAATAAATGTTTCCTGACACTTCACTACCAATGTCCTAAAAATGCATTAGTTCAGCACTTCATAATAGAGTCAAACATAATTAGGTATCAAAATTCTATACAGACACATAGAGACTGTCTGAATGTTGTTCATCTTGGCCATGGGGCAGTTAAATGTTTGTTAAAGTTCTTTGGGCTTTAGGATATTGTAGGTTTCTTTCTGTTCTGGAGAAAGGTTGTACTGAGGGCCAAAATATCATGCAACAAAATGAGGCCATATATGTGATCATCTTAGTGTAGGGAACTACTTGCAGGTAATCCTGTAAGGAACAAACAAAGTAAAATGAACAACAATTTTTCCTACTCAAAGTGTTTCACTTCTAAATGGTATTTATTATGTATTCTATTATACCTTTTAAGTATTTCAGTTTGCAAGTTAAAAAATACATCTGAAATGCAGTATTTTTTTGTGTGTAGCTTTGCTTTTGTTCTTTTTTTAATTGGAAATGCAGCCTTGCAACATGTGCATGATTGTAGATTGGCATAGTGTAAAATTACTGTAATTTTATCTGTTGAGTTCAGGAAGTCAGAAAGGGATTTAATAAGTAGTAAAAATTAAACTAGGAAGTAATATAAAGGCAGAGTGTATATATTTTGCACTTTTAAATAACCTTTTATAACAAAAATCTATTATCGTACAGTATACTGTAATTCCAATTTCTAGTGATACTCTTGCTATTGTCACAGTATTGTCTTTAAATCTGGATATGAATAGTTTGTATATGTACACACTTCAAAAGTGATTTCTATAATGGAATATGTGTTCCCTGTCACTATTAGTAGCATCCAACTGGAAAAATATTCACCAATTATTTTTTTTATAAATTACGAATGTACAGTGTAAACTAACAAATCGAATATTGTAGCAATGAAGAGATGCACTTTAAAAATGTAAAAGTGTATATCTAAAAAAGTGTTATTTTGTATAGTTGTTTTTGAATAAATAATTTATTGCTCAGTGGTGGGTTTTTTCTCATTTGTGAAATAAATATAAGGTATTTGACAGAAGCTATTTGAGTTTTCTCTTTTATCATCAGTGATCTTGGTGGGTTTCTTTTTAAAATCAGTTTCAATTAGAACAGTAAAGGACTTAGTTACTTTTTCCCTTTCATTCAGTAAATCATTGTTGGCTTGATCTAGTTGCTATGAGTAAGTCAAGGTGTGATCCATGATCAGCCCACAGTCCTTTTCACAATCAACAAGCAAGAGGACCTGGCCACAGCATTTTCCTTTGGTCGTCGAGACCAGTTTGGGTCATGGAAATCAAGGTATGGAGGCAGAGATACATAACAAGTGTTTTCAGTCCTAGGCAAGACGAGACAGGGTCAGGGTCTAGCCTTTGTCTACAATCTGGAGTAAGGAATTGGAAGTACTTGCATTTTCCATGGTTTAAATGCAGCCAGTTGAAGTTTACTGGAAGATAATAACGACCTTGGTATACATTTGTTTCAGTGAGAGATCAGTGCTGAAATCCTGAACTGAATGGTACTAAACAGCAGTGTCTGCAGCCTTCAAAACTGGGCATAGTTCATAGATGTGGAATCTGAGATTTCTTCTAGACTTGTTCCTTGCTTTGCTAATAGAGGGAAAATGTGGCACATTAGGTAGGACCAAGTCAACTCTAATGGGCAAATTTTTTGGAGAAAAGACTTTAGAAAAGTTTTATTAAAATGTTAGAGGTTTTCTTTTTTTTAAGTCTTCTAGTATACCTAGCCTCTAAGGAAGAAACACATTTACCACTATATACGTGATATTCCTATTGTTAATCCACTGATAGGGACTGTTGATTGTAGAAATCATTTTTTCATAGAGGAAATAACAGTATTTCAAGTATTTCAAGAGGAGAATATATTCTGAGGGAAAAATATAAATTCTGAATTTAAACCTAAAAGAAAATCAGAATGTCCTTGTAAGGAGCTGAGTTTACTATCGTAGATAATGACAATACAGTGTTATCAAAGACAATCTGTAAGTAGTTAACACATTTCAGTCACCTCTCCTCTTAGCCTTTGAATTCAGATGCATCCCAGTATCACAAAAGGGTGTCTGAAGTGAGGCTTTGACAACTAAACTAAAGCACAGATTGAAAAAGCAATCACAGAATAAGTCTTCTGTCTGTCAACAAATCTGAAGGCTGTAAATCTTGACACATCCTTAATACCTCAAATTTCCATGTGTGCTCCATGTGGGCAGAGATCAGCTGGGAGGAAGGCTGCTTGATTAACAGAAAGGCTTGGTGCTATAGTGCAGTTAGAGTGCAGTCGGTCCCCTCACAAGATGACATGGCAGCTGCAATTTATATTAAAATATGAAGTTCCAGGTGGGGAAAGGCAGAGTCGCGTCATTATTTAAGTGGCTGATGGTTACAGCAAGATCTACAGCGGGTAATTAGCACTGGGCCTGAGGGGGAAATGTGTGCCTGCATTGTGGGTGACATTCTAAGTCCAGCAGTCCCTGCAGAGGTCTAATTCATTGTCCAACCTGTGAGCAGCAGCAGGGCACGCAGGACAGGAGGGCAGGGCAAGCAGTCGGCGGGCTGTGTACTCTAAGCATCTACTCTTTGCATGTGCCTGAGCCCCTGGGTGCAATGTCGTAGTTGCTTCCATCATGTCAAGAGGCAGCTGTGAATGGCAGCACTTTTTGTCCTTCTGCTGAGGTTATGCCACTATGGAGGGGAGGAGGCTGGAGAGGGAGAGTAAGCACAGATGAAGGTGCAAGCTGTGGCAACTCAGCAGGCAGGGCAAGTTTCTGGGGACGTGTAATCCTGAGCTCTGGTCTCCTTTCCAAAGAGAAATATGCAGAGATGTGAGGAAGGTCTCATTTATGTGCCCCTTAAAGTGCTTTTTACTATGACATATTGGACTTTTTCACTGCCCTCTGGTAGTAAATTGTGCTTCACATGGCAATAGATGTAATTGCTTTGCACTAAATTATATTAACTATTTCAGATGGTTTGTTCTACTTCATGCTTGGAATGACAGAGCTGAATTATTTTCTTCATTATGTAGCTCAAAAGAGAAGAAAATTCCTGTTATTGAGAAAAAAATGTGGGTTTTTTTCAACTACAGAAAAAATATTTAGACAGTGGTTAAGTTTAAAATATTAGTGCTTCATCTTTTCTTATGATTTTTCATGCTGATTTGGCTAGTTGTATACTTCCTGATTTTTTTATTTTTTTTTTTTTAAAAAGGGAGATGTTCTTCAAGTTGTACTCAGTCTCCACTGCAGCCCATGAACTGGGACTGGTAATATTGACAGAGAAATGGGTGGGTTAATTTTTAAGAACCCAAAGAGAAGGGGTGTCCCTTTCCTCTCTTCTGAGATCTGGACTCTGTTGTTTATATGCAGCCATATTTAATGATTCAGGTGCAGCTTTTGTGCATCCAAAGGGGGAACTTTACTTGATGGTGTCAAAAGTAGAGCAAGAAGAGCTTAAGAGTACTTGTTTAGTATCTCTGCCATCTGTGAAACTCCCATTGCATAAAATACTTATTGCCTACCCGGCTCAGAGGTTTTTACAACATGTAAGTCCCTCCCTGTTAGATACAAAATTGCAGTGGAAATCAAGAGAATGGTTTAGTGACAATTAAAAGAGAGCCAGGACAGAAGAAGTAGGGTAAGGACAAAGAATATTAAGCAATATAGAGAGGAAGAGAGGGAGGGAGAGAGAGAGGGAGGGAGAAAGGCTGAGCAAATGAGAATGGGGACATGAGAAGGGGTTGGAACTGGAAATGGAATGTGAAATCAGAAAGAGGTACATACATGACAAAAAATGAGGGATATAAAATTTAGAGAGTGAATGGATGTAAGAAGGGTGTCCTGGCCTGGAAAAGTGGCTCATGCCTGTCTCTCCCTTTGACTGAGGATCAGAGGGTTGCTCCCTCTCAGACATTATACTGAGCATACTGAGGTGTGTGCTGCACTGAGGGGGTGGAACAGAGAAAACACTGAATAGAGTTGGGTCAAAGCATAGTTTGTTAGGTAAGATATTTTCTGGTGATGCAGGTAAGTTGGTATAGTTTGTTACAATAAGAAAATTACTCAAAATTAATAGAAAAAGATCCAAGCTGGAAAGACCTCAAAAGGGAATGGCCTCATATTTTAATATCTTACCCAGAATATTTAAATCTTATCAATTTTCAAAGTTATTTTGTTGTAATTTATGCACTTATCCAACTCACTCAGAGATTCTCATTTTAAGGAAAAGGTGTGACAGGCATTCCTCAGAATTTTGGCCAATGTGGGGAACATGAAGAAAGATGAAACTTCAGGAGATAAATGAGATAAAAGTAAAATACAGCTGGAAATATAAGAGGAGAAAATAACTGGATATTTCATCAGAAACTAGTGAGGAGAAGCAGCGACTCAGAGCAGTCTGTAAAGGGTACAGGAGCTGAGCTGCCTGAATATAGTGACTTACACACACAGATCAGGTTAACACTGATGCATAAAGCAGGTTTAAATGACAGGTCACAACTTTGTTTTTGCACAGTTATTGTATCTAAGCATAACCAAAGCCTCTTGACTGTCTTTTGCCAATTCATTCTTAACTATTTAATTTTCCAGGCATTTTGTTCTTGAGCATATTGTACTTGATCAAAAGGCGATAATTAAATAAGAGGGGAAAAAAATAGACATAGAATGTTACTACTAATACTTTTAATGGAGGAAATTTCACATTTCTGTAAGAGGGCCCATGTTGCTAAGGCACCTTCTGCCCATGCCTGTTCAACCTGCCAGCATCTTCTTAAAACAGCATCTGACCTTCATGTCTCAGATCCAAATTCTTCAGTACCCAAAACTGAGCAAGCCAGTCAGTTCACTGTATAGGATAAACCACAAAGTATTGGGCTCTTCCGGAATGAGATGAGCTCACTGTCTTTAACACTTCTCTTTCTTGAATGCCCACATTGAATCTATATGTCCCTGGCATTCCCAGCACTAAAGAAACATATGTACACATATGTACAAGGTTGTACATACTGGAACATCTATAGCTTCCTGCATATCTCCCTCCTGTCTCTGAGAGAAACATTCCTGCATCTGCTGTCCTGAAACCAAGATGAAACATCTGTTAAACCATTACCCAGACCTGGCACATGTACTATTTTTAAAAGAATGTTATGGCACAAGCAATGGAGTGCAGAAGTTGTCACAAACTATGGTCCCTTTGGGACTCCAGCCATCTGTTAGCTAATTATGTATACCACAGCCTAGCTGTTGCACAGAAAACAAACATTGCTGCTAGCAGGTTCGTTCTGCCATATAATTACTGCAACTGGCACAGCCAAGTTATGTGTTTTTCTGCCCGTTGCTGTTGCCACTTTTGCATGTTCCCCCTTTAAAGGATCCACCTGCTCTTTCTGCCACCTTGTGCCTCATTCTAACCTGCTTGCATCTGCCTATCCCAGCTGGTGCTAATCTCTCTCTCTGACAGTGAAAGTACATTTCCCGAGATGTGATTGCTGCAAGAACTTTGTTCGTATTAAACTAATGCTGCAGTGGACGATTTAGCATCTTTGAGCATATTGATCTAATGTTGATATAGCAGTTGTGTATTTAGCAACTTTTATGCAACCTTTCATAAAAATCACCTTGGTAATAAGGCAGATATATCCACTGCCTGGGCAAATTAAGCTATTCTTTGTCTCAGATGAGAGCTCAAGAGGTGACAGTTAATTCAAAACAGTCAAGGCTCCTTTGTGGCCAAAGATCCATGAAATACAAGATCTGCATTCTTTTCTCCCCTCTGCTTTTCCCCGTGTGTGAATAGCTCTTCCCTGTGCCCAAATAGTTGACAACAGGGGACAGTCCACTGTTTTCATCTGCTACAGACAGATTTGAAAAAAAAAAACAACGTGGGGATTGCCTCCCCCAGGTCACAGGCTGTTTGGGTTGGTGTTGCAATGCTGCGTAGTAATGCTGTTTCACAGGCACACAAATGTGATGACTTTTAATTAATGCAAATTCAGGTACTCAGGTGCTATCACAGTTAGGCAGCAACTGAAAAGAAGTTGAGGATCTAACTTCTCTGTGCCTCAGGGGAAAGAGAATATGGACATCAGTCTTAGATTTATATATATTAAGAAAAGCTACCTGGCGTCATAATATTTGGTTTTAAATGATATATGAAGATTATAAACACATTTGTATGAGTTATGCACTCAGCTTCAGACTCTGTTTAATAACTTCTGCAGGGAGAGGAGCCATTTCTTATTCATGGTCTTTCAAAGGTATTGCATTAGACTTGTCACATCCCAAAGCTTCTACTGATCCTGTTGTCAGTATGTCCTTGTTTATGGATGTATACCCACACCAAACTGATTAATCATGTCCTCCTGTTAGACCTCTGGAAAGTTCATTTTGTCCTACAAAGTGGTCATCAGGAGAGCCTGGGCATGTTATTGAGACTATTCCATCACACAATGAAGAGTCTGATATGCTTCTGTCTTCCACAAAGGCCACATTCGATCACTTTGAAAAATTCATTGGAGAGCACCCTTTCTTAACCATACTATTTCCCTAATTAAGACCTTTACATTACTTTCATATTAGCAATTGAAACTGTATCAGGAAATGGTTGGGATCTGAGTTATGATTACCCTTAAGCTAAATTTGTGAAAATTGTATCTGATATGATTTTTCCCCAGGCCAGTCAATAGTGTGCTGAAGAGCCCCCAGGCATGGCTGAAGAATTAACATGGATCAGATGCTGTTTGTTACAGGCAGTGTAACTACCCTCAATTTGAATTGGAGATCTCCAGTAGTACAGATGACATCTGTAGTCTTTCATGCACCTTTAATTTACTCTATAGAAGCAACTTTCCCTTCCAGAGGCTCCAGTGTTTATATACAAGCTCCACCATATGGCACTGGTACTTTGTACCAGAGAAAGGCATCCATATCTTCCATGCATGCCTTTTGAAGGAGAAGGAGTTCTTTGATCCATAATGACTTTGCTGGAAACTAGAAAGAAGAGGTGGGTATCAAAATCCTGCAAAATTACAGAGTACAATCATGGTATGGATTTATAACACTTGCATTACAGTAACATGGATATGTATATTGAGGGCATTCAGCAGTGCAACAAAATAAGGTTAGAGCTCCTCTTGGGAGCACATGTGGCTGGTGTGCTACAGCTACAAAAGCACTCCCCATGAAAGGGCATTTCACTCAAGTGTTTATTCCTCATTAACACAAATTTTATTATTTCTCATGGGAGCTGTGATCCTTTCAGAAGGCAAATCATTCTGCTGCCAAATGCTAATGATCTGAGTAGTGCACAGATTTGGTTTTTACTGTTGTCCAAGAAAGTGCTACCTTGTGTATCAGGGATTAATTGCATACCTGAAGAAATGAGGAATACCTTGTTAGGGAAAACTGACATAGGTATTTTCTAACTGTGGTGCCTACAGCTATATGCAAAAGTGTTCCAGTGGTTTACAGAAATATACACGAGTTGACCTGACAGACAAAATCTCAACCCAGACAACCCATAACTAACTGCCTAGACACTATTACATACCCTGCAATAAGCTGGTGGCTAAAAGATCAGCCAGACAGGTGGTCATCGATGGGAGGCTGCCCAAGCGGAGCTCCTCGCTGCCTGCAGCAGAGCAGGATTGGGAAGCTGGGCAGGAGGTTGCTTGCCAGTCTGCAGGAGGAGTAATGAGACGACGAGAGAAGGAACAAAGTTCATATTCCCTCTGTCAGTTCTTGGATTTACGCTCCTTCTCACACAGAGCTGTTGTGACAGTACTGGCTACTGGACCCAAGGGAAATGTACACAGGAGCCCTGAACCGAAGCAAGCCCAGGGATCAGGACCCTGTGCAGAAGGCTTTCCTTCTCTTTCTTCCTTGTAACCTCTTACAAATTTTAATTGGTTTTTTTGCTATTTGCAATTTTATTTCACGGTCAAGGTTGTTTAATTACAGTACAGCTCATTCTCTTACACCTTTTTCTGCAGAACTGAAAACTTGTTCCCTATACATTTCTTTTTACAAGTATAAATGCTCAATGACTTCCAATGCCAGTTTTCAGCATTTTATCACCAAATCAAGCACCTCCACTTCTTTAAGCCTCACATTGTTAAAGCTTATTTATAGTCCCCAGACCTCAGAAGTGGACATGATGAACTTGTAGTAGCATTATCAATTCCATACATTGACACCAGGTCTCTTTTTTTTTTCTCCTTTTTCATTTCAGGGACACACATTATTTTCTCTTGCCAGAGCATTAACTTGAAAGGTCTGTTGAGGATCAGTGATGAATGATTCCTTTATATCTTTTTCTTTCTCCTGTGTCACAGCGTCTCAAGATTCTCTTATCATATGTTTATTATCTGTAAAATTTATTTCCAAAGGCATTACCATATATTTGACTGTATTAAAATATTTTGTTGGATTTGTCAGTCTACCATGTTATCTATTATTAATTTTGCCTCAATTCCAGTATGAAGACTTCAGTGAAAAATTACTTCTTTTGTTTTGTCTATTTAATTTCATATATATATATGTTTAAATGTATGCATATATTTTTATATATGTATATATGTATATACAGATACACACACATACTCTTCCCTGTTCCTTCAGCTATTTGGTAACTTCTGCTTCTTTTTTACAAAGTGTTGATATTTATTAATGCTCATTTAAATATAATGGGTTTTGTTCTTTTTATTAGTATTTACTGCGGCATGCTTGTCAATTCTTATGTTCCTTTTGCATCTGGATGTTCCAACATACAAATAAGAAAGCTGTAGCATCTCTTGTTTGTTTAGTCTGAGACTTTTCAAAAAAAAATATCTAGCTACAGAATGCTTCAAACCCATCAGGGCATTAAAAACAACAGCTCAAGATTTGTGGAACCTTGACATCATATCAAATAGCCAAGATGTTTTTATTACTCAGCCGTAAGGCTTACTTGAACACTAAATGTCCCAGAGAGTAGGGCTGTGTGACCTCTTAATATCAGCACTCATGAAGAATGTTTCATTTAACTTCTTCAGATCATTTACTTTCCTGATTTGTGACAGACTAATGGAAATTAGAGATTAATTTTGAAGCATACTCATTTGCCTCAGTGAATATGAACTTGGATTAAACAGTTCAAGAGTATCTCATTAGATTTAAAATGTGTTTTTCAATTAACAAAATGTGTTTATAATGTAGGATGTGTCTAGTGAAAAGTCCATCCAATGAGCTGCTGGCCATCTTGAGAGAGTCTTTTATTTCTGATTTACTAAATAGAAGTCTATTTTTTCACTGGATGTTTGTTACCCTTTACTACCTCTTTCTCCAAACTGATAACTCTACCTCTGAAATGGTTTCCCACTGTGTTAATATGTGCTATTATCTTTATCTTTGAATTAATAAAAACAAATAATTAAAAATTAAATAATACATTTGGAAAGTCTATGCCACGCATGGAAAAATGCAACCTACCAGGCGATTCACTAAAGCAGACAAGCAGAAAGCATTTGAGTGCGAGGAGGAATTCAAGTGCTGTTCTCCAAAGTGTTGCAACATTTGTGTACACATCACAACCTTGAAATCTGTAATGCCTTATTTTGGGAATGGTATAGAGGCTAAAAAAGTAGCAGATGTTTTGGACAGTGCAGAGACAATAATGCTCTTCACAATAGTATGTACCAATGCTATCACAGCAAGGCACCTGACCCAGATAGTGAGAACACATGACTGCCATAAAACATTCTTCGTGGCATAAAGCGTTTGTGTGGATCACTGCAGGGCAGATCCTCTCTGCAGTCATGATTCCCTCTTCCTCTTTTATAGGTGTCCCCACATTTTCTTGAGCACTTTGACTACGCCACCTCTTTTTTTTCTTTCAGACGATGGGTACAAAATGAAAGCATGTTGTCACTGCCTGGATTTTCACAATAAGTTGGTCCTGGGAGGCAGGATGTGAAAGACAGTGGTCCCGTTCTTGGGGCTATCAAAGGAGTTTCTGAAATGAGATATCCATGTGTCATTGTTCCCACAATGGAAATAGCCATAGAATATTTCACTACAAAGGGAGGACAAGACCATCTGTTCTCCTTTGAATATGGTAGTAAATTCCTGTCAGTACTTGCACCTCCCAGTTTTTCTTCTGAAATCTTAAATTCTCCTGTGGATTTGTCACTAACCCTGCTGAGAACCTCATTCACAGTGGGCAGAATACCAGAACTGGTCTGTCATAGTTGTATTATGTGGTCATTGTTTTTATTTTACTAAATCAAGTTCTGTTTTCTACTAAGTTATAAAAGATCATGCTTATTATCTTGTTAGTATTTGATCAGCTTTATGACTACATGACACATGGTGTATCTACTGACCATCCTTAAATCCAAGACATAAACTTCATTACATGGTACTGCCATGGTCTCTGCAAGAAAGCCATGCATTGGAAGAAGGCAGAAATTTCACCATAAAGCTTGCCATTTAAATGGTCTGTCTGAAAGAAACTGAGTTTTGTCTGAAATCAGTACCCTATCAAGATGAAAGATTATTTTCTGTCTCATTTTAAAAAGTTTCTGTGATTCAAGCTGCTGAATTTCAGACCTTCTAGAGACCTTAAAATTGTTCATCTGTTCCACATACTTCTACATGAATCATAGTGCTTGTTAGTTAAGGTAGTTTTCAAACAATGATATATGGGATTACCATGAATTCAAATACAAGAAATTGAGTAGACACTTCTCTGCAGTTAAATTACCATTCTATAGTTTTATTCTGCAAGTTAGGTTAGTCCAAAACCACAGAACTCCTTAGGAATACTTCCTGTAACTGAAGTTTTAAATGTTTGCTTGCATGAGATAAAACTTCAATTTGGGTTTAAATCAACATTTTAACAAGACAATCTCATGTTCTATAAATTTATTTGGTTAATATTCATTGAATTTCAGAAATCATGGTTATTTGCCTGTTAAATTCCTACTGTTTCTGAGAAAAATAATTTATCTGAGTACATGATTTCAGCATCATACACTAAAATTAGTATGTAATGACCAAATCCTATTGATATAACTCAAGGTAAACCATTAGCCTAAGATCATAAGATCATAGAATCACTTAGATTGGAAAAGACTTCCAAGGTCATTGAGTCCAACAGTTGACTGAACACCACTATCAACTAAGCCATAATTTAATTGATGTCATGTCCAGTCATTTTTTGAACACCTCCAGGAATGGTGACTCCACCACCTCCCTGGGCAGCCTCTTCCAATGCTTGACAACCCTTACGGTGAAGAAATTCTTTCTGATGTCCAACCTGAACCTCCTCTGGCACAGCTTTGTCCTCTTGTCCTGTTGCAAGTTCCCTGGTAGAAGAGGCCAACCTCCACCTTGCTATCACCTCCTTCCAGGTAGTTGTTGAGAGAGATAGGGGCTCCCCTGAGCCACCCTTTTCTCCAGGTTAAACAATCCCAGCTCCCTCAGTTCCTCCTCATCAGACTTGTGCTTCAGACCCTTCACCAGCTCTGCTGCCCTTCTCCAGACATGCTCCAGCACCTCAATGTCTTTCTTGTAGCGAGGGGCCCAGAACTGAACACAGGATCTGAGCTGTGGCCTCACCAGTGCTGAGTACATGAGGACAGTCACTTCCCTGCTCCTGCTGGCCACACTATTCCTGATACAGGCCAGGATGTCACTGTCCTTCTTGGCCACCTGGGCTCACTGCTGGCTCATGTTCAGCTGATGCTGACCAGCACTCCCAGGTTCTTTTCCACTGGGCTGCTTTCCAGCCACTCTGTCCCCAGCCTGTAGTGCTGCATGGAAAAGCCTGGAAAATGATGCACTTGTCCAAACCACAGACTGCCAGCTTTTCCTCATCCACTATGAGAGGCACCCTGTCATAGAAGGAGATCAGGTTGGTCAAGCAGGACCTGCCTTTCCTAAACCCATTCTGGCTGGGCCTGATCCCCTGGTCCCTGATCCCTGCAGTCCTGCATGTGCTGGTGATCACGTTCAAGATGATCTGTTCCATGATCTTTCCTCGTACCAAGGTCAGGCTGCCAGGCCTTTAGTTCTCCAGATGCTCATTCTGGCACTTCTTGTAGATTGGTGTCATACTGGTTAACCTCCAGTCCTCTGGGACCTCCCTGTTTAATCAGGAATGATGATAAATGATGGAAAGTGACTTGGCAAACTCCTCCACCAGCTCTCTCAGAACCCTCAGTTGGATCCCATCCAGCTCTACTGACCTGTGAGTATCTAAATGGCTCAGCAGGTCACTACTGCCTCTTGGATTGCAGGGGGGTCTGTTCTGCTCCCCGTCACAGTCTACAAGCTCAGATTCTGGTTGATCTCAGAATAGCAGGGCTTCCTGTTGATGACTGAGGCAAAGAAAGCATTAAGTACCTCTACCTTTTCCTCATCCCCGGTTACAGTGTTTCCCTCCACATACAATAAAGCATGGAGAATTTTCTTTCTATCATTTTGTCACTAATGTATTTATAAAAACACTTTTTACTGACTTTCACAACAGTGGCCAGATTGAGTTCTAGCTGAGCTTTCACCTTCTAATTTTCACTCTACATGACCTGGCAATATCCTTGAACTTCTGCTGAGTTGCCTATAAGAAGAATAAGAGGATAAGAATGAGATACATTCCACCAGTGTGGGACAATTTTTTTCTTCAGGGTAAGACCAGAACTAATCCACAAAGGCAGACATATGTTTTAGAGAACAAGGATGTCATTTGGAAAAACAAGCGTGGAGTCATCTGGACAGATAAAAAGTTTATTCAACTATAGGCCATCACATTCTACCAGATCAGCGAGCTACTTATTCCTTCTTCAATTCTCTTTACTGCAGGAGTAAAGGTCCATAGTCCTGCTTTTCCTTCTTTGCTTATAGTACTTACTGCTAATCTGGATGCTGTTACTACAGCCAACCATTTAATTATTTGCCAACCTGTTTAAGTTCAATTCCTGATCTTTTTAGTTATTTGTTAATTACATGAATCAATTAAATCACAGAGCATGAGGTAGATAGGTAGGTAGGTAGGTAGGTAGGTAGATAGATAGATAGATAGATAGATAGATAGATAGATAGATAGATA
>JAWWEE010000105.1:97469043-97521999 GCA_035221455.1 Xenops minutus
TAGGTAGGTAGGTAGGTAGATAGATAGATAGATAGATAGATAGATAGATAGATAGATAGATAGATAGATAGATAGATGGATGTAGACAGATAGCTCCCACTCCAAAACCAAAAAATATGCTGTAAAAAGATTGCAATAATATCTGAACTGTTCCTTACTATAGAAGTATGTAACCACCATATGTAAATATAATTTTTCACTTATTATTTATAATTTAATTTAAGACAGCTACATATACCAGCTAGGTCAAACTTCAAGTCTACACATTAAACATAAAAATTGGTCCTGAAAGCCATTTAGCATTGTATTTTGTATTTGACAAAAAAATCCCCAATACTTAGTGTTGAGAGAAGCCTGCAAAAGAAAAGGCAAAAGAAATTCCCACCATAGTTCCTTTGTGATTCAGGGGTCCATGTTGGAAATCTTTTATGTCCTAGGCCTTAATATATCTTTATTCCCTAAAATTGTCAAGACATTCCTATGAACTCATATGAAATTTTTTACTATATGTACAAACTGTTTCATGATATAAATATGTGTTGTCTAAATAGCTGTCCTTTTTTGTTTGTTTTCAACTTACCTGAACCCATGGATACAGTGAATGATCATTACTTATTCACCCTCTTCATCCCATTTCTGGTTTGAGAGACCTCTGCAATGTCTTTATCTAAAGAGAATAATAGGAAAAAAAAGTAGTTTCTAATAAAATTAAATTAATTCTAGAAAAAACTAAGTGCTTAAAGTAACTAGAAGTCATGGTATCAATGAAAGCTGCAGGGATCTCTCTTAATGAAGTACTTTTCGTTCACGTTTTCTTTCCTTTTTTTTTTTTTTTTTAACTTGTGACATTTTGCTGATCTTATTAAAATGAGCCTTATTTCTGTTGTTTGTGTTGTTAAGCAGGAACTTCAGCAAAATTGCTTCTGTTGAAGTATTGTGCAGTTATATGGCCTTTTTGCTTCTTCTCTTGCAAGTGTGTTCTGGCTTTAAAAGCCAGAAGAAATCACAAACTAATTTCTCTGTTATAGTTTAGACATCCATATTAACAGAGTGTCCTTCATGCCTTACTAGAGTCCAGGATTGCCAGTAAATGCTACAAAATAGTGTAATCTGCTATCAAAAATATCTCCTGCAGCTGCACAGATATATGTTGAAGGTCTCTCATTCTAATGCAATGCTTGAAAGAACTGATGATGCCTTGGAGAGTCTGGTAGGGCTGCAGGCTGTTACAGTGCAAATGTAAGTTGTTCTGAGGTTATAGAATTGTGTCTGTTTCCTGTATCAAACATCAGTTGCAATTGCATAATATTTTAACTGTGGGCTAATTTTTCTGAATACCATAGCAGGTCTGCAGAAATTCATACGTGTGAGTAATCTGAAATTATATTGCTTTGGGGTACTTCCTTGAACAGAATTTTCTTATCATTAACTCAAAGATTTATTTTATAGGTCTTTAACTTTTAATAACACAGATACAGTACTGCTCTTCATGTGCAGATTTACATTTTAGGAATATAACAAATTGAATGGGTCACTTAATTTAAAGCTTAATAGCATTCATATGGTTAACTGTTAAGGTTCACTGCTGCTTTTCTCAAAAGAGATGTTTAGCATAAGGACTGTTTTATACTGGTCATACTCCATGGCTAGACTGTCATTGATCTGTGCAGTTTCATTGCTGGGTGAAGAGGTCTGACACCCTTTTTGCAGAAAGAATGGCTTAAAACAAGCAGCTCACAGACAATCTGGGACAAAGGGGGTACATTCAGCAAGATATTCATCAAAATTTTCTGTACTGATGCATAGGTAATATATGAACCTTCGATTAAGAAAATAAAGGCTGTTTCCAAGCCACTAAATTTTACTTTCTTAATTGTCTTTCAGCAGGTTTCAGTAACTGGCTTCTGAATGAGTTCTAGTAAGAACAGGAATACAAATGTGTCTGTGTCAGTCCAGTGTAATTAAGCTTTCCCACATTTTAACTAAAAGTATATTTGTGACTCAGTGAGGAGTTAAGCATTCACATTCTTAACATCAGAAAAACACAAAATAAATGTTGCCATTCAGGTTTCTTCATCAAAGACCAATTTACTGCATGTAACCATTTAAAGCCCATTGTTGACAAATATTTCAGCCGCAACCAACAAGTAAAGGTTGAGATCCTTATTTAAACATACAGTAGGTATACTCTTTTTGAACCAAATGGTGAAGTTTTGATTTTTGACTGTGAAACTGCAAAGAAAATCAAACCTGTTTTTCACTTTCAGAGAGCCTTTTATCTCTCAGAAATTAAACCTGTGGTACTTGTGAAGTATATGAAAAAATATAGATGAGAGCTTGTTATTCTATTAGGTGTTTGGAATAGAATAGAACTGATTTTCTCAATGCTTTGCTGTCTGGGGAGAAGTGAATCTACTTTATGCTTTCTTATGTAGGGAAACATAATCTTAAAAGATTTACAATTTGGAATGTGCTTAAAGAGGTATCACAAATTTGATTTGTGTCTGCAATCTTAAATCCCCCAGCAAAGGAACATAAACCTACTTTTCCAATAGAGGTCTGTTTCCTTTTGCTCTGTTACTTTCTTCTCAACCACGTCCACTCATCTTTGCAGTGAACAGGTTATGGATGGTATTCCTGAACTGCTGTAAGAACAACCTGGAGTTTCTCCTCCAGTCAGTTCACATGCTCTTAGGTTTTCTTTCACCACCACATACCACAGCCCCAGGATGCTCCCTGCTATCCAACTCCTACTTATCACTTATGGCAGAGATCAAAACACTGATCTTTGGCTCCACCTTGTGATCTCCCTGTCGAGACCAGCAAAGATTAAATTATTAAATAAATCCTGATTCCAGATCAGATTTTGATCTCTCTGCCTGTATAGGAAATAGAAGAAAGCACAGCTAGTTAGATTCTATAGGTCAAACTACTGCCTTTAGAAGAAGAAATAGGGTTGAAAAGTGTAACTAAAGAAAAAGAGCGAGGCTCAGAAGTGTGAAATAAATTGCCCCAGAGAAAGAAGCAAAATAAAGTGCTGGAAGGAAGTTGACAGGCAACCTGGGGGTTATCATCTGAATCTAAAATGGTCATTTTGGTAAAGCACCAATGACAGAATGCATAGAATAGGATACAAAACCGCTTTCATTTTCAAATACATTGACAAAAAGCACTAGTGAAAAATATACTCAGAAATTATTTTACTGGGTAACATGACTATATCTATATATCTATATTTATATTTAATATGAGCATTTTTCTTCTCATATTCAGATATATAACTCAGATATATAAGAACTGAATATATAGGTAGCTCCTGGTTCCTAGCAGGAAAAAATAAACAAGTCAAGTATTAACGTCAGTTTCTGCTTTGTGGGAACATACTGTGGCCAAAAAGATTTTGAAATCATTTGCACTGTTAAAGCTTGAGAGAGTACCAGTGCATAAAGCTGATAGCATGAGCTGAGCCCCTGGAAAGTACTTGGCTTTCATATTTCAGAACAGTTACTGCCATTGATAAAGTACAGAACTGGTGAAGATAATCTCCTCAGCAGACAAAAGGTCAGACAATAAAACTTTTGCTTGCCATTTCCTAGAAGAAATTAATCATATTAATTCATAAAATGTAAAAGGAAGGGGTGTTTTCACGTTGAGTTTCTATGGGCAATATTGTTTCCCTGAATTTTCAGACTTGATTTATTATTTTTGTTTTTAATTATTTTTTAATGTTGATAGAATATAGAGCTAAAAATATTTTAAATCTTTCAATCTCCAGTCAACATACTGCAAGTGAGAAATGTTTCCTCTTGGATAGTTTATGTATTTTCACTGCTGTAATAACTGCCAAAGACCCAGTGCACTGAAATGGAGAATGCAGCTCACCTGAGCCATGGGAGCATATCTGTTGTGCTGCTTTGATACCAAAATTATATATGAGTAGAAACACAGAGGGATCTGATTGATGTTATTATTAATTTGGACATTTCATGATCTTATGTGCAATGACTAATTTGTAATCAAATCATGTGAATGGTGGTAAAATATTGATGAATTTCTAATATGTAGGTTAAGTGCTGCTGGTACTGTGAGAACATATTATGTTATAAAATAAAGTGATGTGTCTCCTTGTGCTAGAAGCTTCTCAAAATATAAAAGAAAAGTAATAAACAAGGAAGGGAAAAAGCGAAGGTGAATTACTTTGAATTTCGAAAACATAGTCAATTGTGGCTACAAATCTTATTTTAAAATAAAATTTGCCTTATGCAGACAATTATAACATGGCTTATAATTAGAAGATGAAGCTATATATTTTGTCAACAATTATCTCTTCTTTCTTGTAGATGAAAGTTTTCATTATTTTGGGATTTTCAGCAGGTATAGCCTTCACAGCTGTTTTCTTTTCTTTCCTTCAGATAGGCAAAGATACCATCTTTGGTAAGTAACAGTAAAAAGACCTGTTCTTTTCTTTTGTTGACTGTTGAAAATACACAGGCACAGCAGACAGTATAGCAAAGGCAGTATAGCTTAAACTCTTTGTATGTGCGAAACACACTCTCTGGCTTCTGTGAGAATTATTTCATGGGAGTTTTAAAATGCAGCTTCATAAGCTCACAGAGTAAAATCTTGTATGTGCAATGTATCTCAATCACTTATTTGGCTAGGAGTGCTTTTACTTCCTAAGTGATGTTCATATGTCAGACGACATGTTTACAAGCACAATTGATATATTTCTTTCCCCATTTGCTAATCATTATCTTTGGTCATCCTGGGCTAGAGGCCTGTAGGAAGTCCCACCTGGCATGCTCCTCCTGGCCCACAAGGCTGCATGGCTCCTGTGGGTCTGTTTGCTGCTGGCACCCTGCGGATTTCAGAGCATCTCAGACTGTGGTAGTCCCTATGCTCAAATAATATAATCTTATAATTTTTAACATCAGAGCTGCTTTATTTACATCTGCTCAATCTAAATCAATTAGATTTAGTAAACTAGAAATGTAGGCAGATACTAGATTGAATTTTAAAATAAATCTTCAGAGGCTGATTTTACATGAAATTAGGGCAGAGATAGTAAAAAAAAGCGTATTTACAAACCTTACATTCTCATAAATCCCTTTAAGTAAAGGATTTCTTCCTAACATCTAATCTAAACCTGCCCTCAGTCACTTTATAATCATTGCCTCTTGTCCTGTCTCTATCTGCCCATATAAGAAGTCCCTCTCCCTTCTCTTTATATGCCCCCTTAAGGTACTGGAAGGCCCCGATACATGTGAAAATACAGGGACTGTAAAAAAATAGAATAGAAGAACTATATACAATTCCTTTTAGAGTAAGTGTCCTCTGGTATGATGAGAACAGTATAAAATAATTTTTATTACTGCAAGAGCCACATTTATGAATACACTATATTGGTACCAAAATCTTATTTCTCAGTAGAAAACAGAGACAATGGCATTCAAAAATAGCAAGTAGATCTTCTCTTTTAGATCAGAGTCTGAATCAATACCACATAGAGCTTTAAGCATACGATATATCTCAAAGGTAAACTCCTTAAAAGTAAGTAAAAAACATGACATATTTAATTCTAAAATAATTACTTGTTGTATGGCCCATCAGACTGGTTTTATAACATAGACTCAAAAACATTTTCAGATATAGCTGGAATCTGAATGATAATATCAAATGAATCATCTGAATATTTTTTCATGCATAGGTGAAAAAGAGAAATAACTATTGCTATACTTAGATGATGAAATCTCTAGAAGAGTGGAGTATAATTTTCCCTAGCAAAGATTACTCCTCATCACAAATTGTATTCTCTTGAGCTGAGTGCCCTATTCAAAAAATAGATCACAGAAATAGTACAGTATGGACTACAGATAAAATGTGTTCCCCTAAAATTACACTATACATGATGAGCAAATGTACATAAATTATTATTATCATTTATTACTCTTTTTCTAAGAAAAAATGGGCCATCCTACAAAATACAGATGAAAATTAAACCACCAGACTTTAAACATGACTGACTATTTTAATATAAAGCTACATCTACAAAAGAGAAATAAGCCAAGTTTCATGACAGCAGTGTACAAAATAGCATAACTGAAGTATTATCTTTCCATTAAACATAGGTGAAGAAATGAGAATAGGACTTTCATGCATTGGTCTAGTTCCAGTAGGTCTTAAAGTTAGTTAATTATTCTTGAATATAGATTTGAATTCTTCATGTGTCTAAGACTAGCCCACATTACCTGTGAGGGAGACTCAGATTTGTCCAATCAATCCAAGGAGAGATTAATGAAAAATACGTATGAAGCCTAATGAGAATAATTGCATATGAAGAACACATGTTTCAGTCATACCTTTTATGTTTGGTATGATGTAACATGTCCATAACTGGATTTTTACTTAAAGAAACAGGAAGGAAATCTAACCCTTCAAGTCTTATAAATTATGCAAGAATTTATTTACTACTCCTGCCTTACCTTTCAGAAAGGTCAGAAGCCACAACATTCATTTCAGGAACACTTAAATAAGGAAATGGTTTTAAGCAGAAAAATTGCACCTTAATATTAGAAAGCTTTATATTTCCTAATTGTAAATATTTTGATAAATATGGCATTGATTAATACATTCATCTTTCTTTTAATTTTATTCCCTGTTGAGAAGAAATTGAAGATAACTGCATTACTAAGGCTATCCAGAAGGGCTCTAGCCTGGTGGATTATGCTGCACGTTATGAAATGAAAAGGTAAAAAAAGTGAATAATCTATTCCACAAAGAACTTCCACAAACAGAAAAGTTTGATATCATCTTTCTGCTTCTTTGAGAAAACATAATCACAGATTCACCGCACCCATTACCTTTGAACAACCTCATCTAGTGGGAGCTGTCCCTCCGCATGGCAGGGGGTTTCAAACTAGATGATCTTTAAGGTGATTCCTATAACCTTGTGCATTATCATCATATAAGCTGCTCTCTTAAAATGTGGAAAAAAACCCAAAAACATGAAAATAAATAGGAATGTGTTTCTGATCTAAATAGCACACCACACTTCATTAACATGTGACTCATAAAAATAATATAATTTTATAGATATTATACATTTTTAAACATAGATTTTGGTTTTTCCAGTGCAGAGTGGGATGGAAACAGCTCCTATGACACCACTCTCCAAACCCTATTGCCTGTTACAGTGAATTTCCCCTTCCATTTAAAACAGATGTAATGAAATTATATGGGAAAGGAAATAAAACATTTATCTTGAACTTTGTGTAGGTAACAACTTAAGAAAAGCTCCTTTGTGCTGAGTTATGCATTGAGAGTGATGTCTTTCAATCACTTTCTGCATAGCTCTTACGAGATTTCTGTGTTACACAGAATTAATTTCTCTCCAGAATCTGGAATACATCAGCTAATCGGTACAGGGTTCAATTATCACAGTTCTACTTAGATTTTCCTAAAGGACTTATCTATGTGATTTGAAAATGAGTCACTTTTGCAAAGCTCAATGAGATATAACTGTTTATAAGGACAGAAACTGTCAAGAACTGTGGCTGCTCTGCATGTAGAGACTGAGGTCACTTTTGCAGTGTTTGTACATCTGTGACAATCCTGAGGCATTTAAATTTAAAAACACAAGTCTTCACTTCTCAGAGTCCTGACTGTCTCATGTACTAAATGGAGATACTGATGTTTCTCTCACAGAATAATGTGGCAATTATTTGGTCAATATTTTACAGATGGTAAATGCTAAAAGATGCTAAAGATAAATGCTTAATGATGATTGTTTCTATTAGGAATTGAAATTTTATTAGGAATAAACCTGAGACAACTTACCCCAGATGAATCACCAGACTCTTCAGCTTCCTTTGAAATACTGTGTATGTGGATATATAGACTCTAAAGAGCATTGGTCCTTAGTAGTCCTGTTATTGGATTTCCTTTAAAAGCGTTTATAAGAATTGCAGATTTACAGTAGAGTGAGTTCGGAAAGGATCTCTGGAGGTCCAAATTCCCTGCTCAAGCAGGGCTGCCTAGAGCCAGTTGTGCAGGACCATATCCACACAGCTTCTAAGTATCTCCAAGGAGAGACTCCACAATCTTTCTGGGCAACCTGTGCCAGTGCTGAGTCTCCCTCCCTATTAAAAAGTGTTTCCTGATGTTTTGACACTGCCTTCTGTATTTCACTTTGTACCCATTGACTCTGGTCCTGTAACTGGGCACTGCTGAAAGACCTGGCTTCATCCTCTCTTCACATACCTAAGGCATTAAGACAAGCTAGAAATCTCTAAACAAAGTATTTTATGACTGTGTTAATATAAGACATAAAGAAATCTCAGACACAAAATAGTCAAAGCTGAAAGTATGGCTCATAATCTGGAGAATTTTTTTAGGGCTTGGTGGGTTTGGGTTGTTTTATAAATTATGATCTGTAATGGGACTCAGTAACTGAGAGTCTAACAAGCATAAAGAAGCTTCTGCCCAAACACTGTGGTCCACACTAGGACTTGTATCCTTAAACATGTATGAAATACACTTCATGACTGATTTCATGTTCCTAATAATGATACTATCATGGGTCTTTCTACTAGCTTTAGGAGGCTATTTCTGCATTGCTAAATACTGAGGCAGTTTGCAACTTACATTGTGTTCATTTTTATGAGTGTGGGTAAGAACTAGAAGGGACTAACACGCATACACTGAGTAAGGACAGGGTATAGAATGGGCAGGAAATGTGGCAAACTAATAACTCCTGTGATTACAGGACTTGGAAGATTAAAGAAAGAAAATACCTCATAATTTGACACCCTTAAAGGTGATGGTGGTTCAGCTGTGGGGTTAGGTTTTGGGTTTATATTAGGGTGTGGGTTACTTTTCATTTTTACCTCCTAAATAATATGCTTATTTATGTAGACATGTTTCTCTGTTTGGCAAGTTTTTTTAAATGATGGACTGATATTATCTCCATGCAGATATTTAAGTATAAAACTTGAGTTCTTGCATTTAGTTACCTCAGGTTTTTAATTGGGACGCAGTTCTATACTTTTAATACTCCAGATTGTCCTCCAAATTCCTTAGTATCTATTAAAGACCTGACAAACATGGTGCTGAAGTACAACATAGTTCTTTTTCATAGTTGCTCTGCTCATCAAAGAAAAGGACTAGTTTCTCTGTAAGGAATAAATAATCATGCTAAGTTTCTTTTAGATCAAGTAAGGATAGATTAAACATTTAGAAAAGCCTTTGTTTTTTATTTTCTTACTTAATGCCTTTTATGCAAGCATGTTTCAATTTTTTTAAAAAAGAAATGTAACAGTTTGCTTTACCCAAGTCAAAACTGGGGGTTTTTTCCATTTTAAAATTGTCTTGTACTTTAAGCAAACCTCAGTGAACATGACAGCACAACATTTTCGTGAAAATTGCATATCCAAATAAATCTGTGTTGCAAAGAATTCTCAAAGCTTCTCTGCCAATAAAGGGGCAGTGGCAAGACAGCCCATGCTTACTTAGGAAAAAAAATAAAATCTTGCAACGAACCATAGAACAGTTGAGAGAGATCTGGAGACCACCTAGGCCAGTGCTGTGGTCATAAGAGGATCAGCTAGAGCAGGTTACTCAGCACACTCTCCATCTTGGCTTTGAATGCCTTCAGTGATGGAGACTCCACCACCGCTCTGGGCAACCTGTTACAGTGTCTGACTGCCCTCACAGGAAAATGAGTTTTGATATGTTTATGTGGTAACTTTATGTTACAGAAGTTATTTCATCAAATCTGAACTCCTTAAAGTTAGAGCTAAGGCCAGACTGTAAACTAAAATATACAGCCATATAACTGTCTAATTAAGCCCTGCTAAAGTAAACTCCATATATAACTGGTCAGAGCCAGGCAGGTGCTTGGACAGTCTCTGATGAGACATGTCTCTATCATAAACTGCAGATAACACCTAAACAGCTGTAGGCTGGTTGCTTGACTTCCAGGTGCTAAAGCATTTGCAAATCCACCTTCAGTGATTGAGATGGTTTTTGGTATTAAATGTTACATGAAAGCAAAGCCTACTCAAAACAATAAATAGGGAGCCTCTATTGTTACTATCCTGTGCAAGGTCTTCCCAGACAATTAGTGCTGCAAGCTCTGTTCATCCCAACAGTTTCTATCTCATCCTACAGGCTTCTCACAAACTTAATCCTTGTTAAGTTGTGTGTGTCCAATGGAAGGACACTTTCCCTTTCAGAATTTTCCTTGCTGAACAAGATCACAAAGTAGTCTTTCTCTTTGCTTTCCCAGTGTACCCTTCAATCAAAATATACTTTAACTTGCAATATATCCAACAGAGACAAATAAAGCTATGAAAGGTCTTAAAAAGTTATACATTGCAAAACTTTCTGTATTTTATCTCAATTATAGAAAGATCCAAGGAAGTGGAAGAGCAACCCCTACCTTGTTGCTGGCTTTCTCAAAATTTCCTGAACAAGAGAGTCAAGATATTTCCCAAGCAGCTGAACGAATGGAAATGTCAATTCAGGTGCTGAAACAAGAAGTTTGCCAGAAGCACAAACGTTCATTGCGTCCAACTGGTAAATACAGTATATTGACATTGGCAAGCCCCCTGTTGGTTTCTTGAATGCTGTCTTTTAGGTTAAAGTTAGGTTAACTACCTTTGTCAGGAGCACATACCCTGTTGTCACCCTGGGGCCAGGAAGCACTTTCTTTTGTTCTTAGAAGCACCTCACATAGTCACTGGTTTACATTTTATTTTGCTGGAGTGTACAGTGTTCCTATAGTTGAGGAGAGCAGCACCACATTATGGGCATCCTGTGAACTCATGTCTGTATATTTGTATTGCCTATAAATCATCTTGCATGTCCTCAGTTTTGCAAGCGTCTTGTTTACAGTGAAATCTTCCCCAGTACTTTGGGTTTAGTATTTGACCTTCTATCACTCCATGGCCTTGGTGTTTTCAAACACACTTCCTCTCAACATTGATTGCCGTATGCATATCTGTCTTTTAAGAAAATATGCTCTTATTTCCAAAACTAATTTTATAATGCATTGCTGTTACACATTTATTTCCACTTTAGCTGGGTTTTTTATTTTAGATGGGGGAAAAAAAGAGAGATAGTCCAGAAAGTTCAGTGCTGTATGATTGTCTAAGAAAAGCAAAATTCTTGCTATTAACTAGAGATGAATTTCAAGATGTCTGTTTGGTGTCTGTGATGCCTTAATTAAAAAATTCTGAAATATTGATTTTTTTTTTCCATATTTTAATTCTGTCACATGAAATGTTCTGTTGTAGTATTATAGCATGTTATTTTTTTTTCCAAGATAAGGCAGCATTAGAGTTCCCTAGACAAACATAAAGCTCCACAATTATTTTATTATTTTTTTATTATTTATTAATTTATTTTATTAGTTTATATTAGTTTATTAGTTTATTTCCATGCAGAAACATCTGGTTTGCTAAATTAATGGGACATTTTTAGAAATAAAAATGTATCTATATCAATATGAGTATGCATGTGCATGTATTTGTACACACACAGACACAGACATACAATTATTCCTGTGCTGTGCAATTTCAAAAAAAATTACATTTCTAAACTGCAGAAGTGCACAAAACACTTGTTAATTTTCAAAGCTGGAAAGTGTTAATGGAACACAAATAGACATTGTACAGTCTATGGGCCAAAACAAAATAGTTTTAATTGAATTAAAGAAATAAATTTACTTTTAAGAAAACATGTTAGTCAATACCTAGGCAATCCAGATAAAGGGGAGCTGAGCTCTGAGTATAATTTTGAACCTGATCTAACATGGAAGTGCAGCTTTATCCACAAATTTTGAATGAGTGACTAGTACATAATGACGAGTTTATGTAGCCAGTTTAACAACCTTTTTTCCCTCTGTTCTCACCCCTACCTTGTACAGGTTCTAACTGCTCAGAGAACATTTTTAAAGCTCATTTGGCTGTTGAAACTGGTTCTTTTGTTTTGTTTTGGTTTTCTTTTGTGGTATAATTTTTTTTTGTTTGATAAATGAACTAAGCAGCTTAGTTCAGAGTTGAATAGACAGAACAAGTAAGTCTGAGTAACATGCAATAGCTGATGGGTAGACAAGGGCAAAAGTTATATATTATCTTTACCATCTTCTTTCAACATGTCATGATTACAGCCAGTTTGGATGTCAAGTGTTCTATGAGTTTCGGAAGAATATTCACAGAATCATAGAATGGTTAGCGTTGGAAATGCCCTTAAAGACCACCCTTTTCCAATCCCTCTGCCATGGTCAGAGAGACCTTCCAGTAGACCAGTTTGCTTCTGTTTCATGTGTATATCCACCTTCAACTGGCCATACACATGTTTAAATACATGGGGTGAGAGAGGGTGCCAGTTCTCTGGAGCTTACACAACAGTGTGACTTGGTCCCTCATCATCAGATGCTCACTGGGAGACCCATCTTGGATTGTATTACAAATATATTAATGACATGCTGTCTACTGGTACAGGAGTACCTGATTTTACCTAGCTTCCAAATTCCAGCTTACAACTGTGTTCCTCTTCCACTCAATACTGAATTCTAGTCAGCTATAGTATCTTTAAATTTCTGCATCTTTCTGGTTCCACACTTTTTGTCCTTGTTATACACTTATCCTTTGAACGGCATTTTTTACACCTTTGTTGTAAGCACAGGGACCAACCAAGTGAAGGACTGCAATACAGGGAAAGAAGGAAGCAGAAAGCAAGTCAAAGGAAGAGAGAAAAAGGCAGGTCAACCTCAGTTCTCAGCTATTGCTAGACTACATTCTTCTCATTCTCTATGCATCAGTTAATAAAACAAGCTCTTCCTCTAAGTACCTGAGGCAGCCTCTTGCAACACTTCTCACTAAGTGCTCTTTCCCAGAAAATAGAGAAAGAATGCTGTAGTTGCAGCTGACAATAATGCCCTTTCTGCTGTAGCAGCTATATCCGATAGAGCAAATTGCTTCTCTGGGTTCTTCCTTTCAGATCTTTTATCAGCTGATCTGCTCACTAGGATTGCTAATATTTCTGGATGTCTGCCTTATATGTTGCCTCCAAAATGTCCAAACAATTGCTTAGCTAATAAATATCGACTCATCACTGGTGCCTGCAATAACAGGTATGTATGATAAGAATTGTGCCCTGAAAAATCCTTCTTTCTTCTTTAAACTCAAGAAGCTGTGTTTATTTTTTCCTAAAAAATTGATGGAGAGGAAGTGGCCTAAATCAGTTAACTTTGGCATCAACATGTCTGTAAGAGAGGTGCCTCTTAAAGTTCCCAAAGGAAGAACTCATCATTTAAACTTTAGTAAAATGATGAGTTCTAGTTGTTGTAGACAGGCTCTCCCTCTGATGGCTTCTAAGACTATGTGAGGAACTTTACATTGAGGGAGGATTGATTCAGTAGATGCCTTTTTCTATATTAATGAAGCAAACTTAATTCTAATGAAGTATTTCTTTTTGATTAGATTTGATAAAATTATATTAAACAGGAAAATATAGTTACTTCATAAACAGGACTAGGAAAATCAAGCAGATTCCCATTTTTATTATTTTTCCCCAACCCAAACAGAAGCAAGCATACATCTGAAAATTCTGTGTGATATATTTAATTTTATATATCAGTTTATATAAACATATATTTAAAGGCTATCTGAATGACTAATTTTCCTACTATATCTACTTGTTGCCTAATCTATTTGGCAATTGTTTCCTGCAAAACCCAACATAATAGTTGTAACTGTCTTTTCGGAATCCTCATATACAATGAAGGTGTAAAACAGAATGAGACCCCTTTTAAGGATGAGGGTTAGCAATATTTATATTCATCCGTCTTTGGATACATAGGCTTGAGGTCATAAACTGAAAGGCAGGCTGTAATGTTATAAGGGCTACAGAGGTAAAAGTGGAAGGCCATTAGTATTGTACAGGTTACGGTGCTCTGCAATGTGGTGAATGCAGAGCAGTAAAATTCTGTAGTTTTGTTGTTCACTCTGTTTTTAAGACATGGATCTGTTTTGCTACATCACAAGTCATTTGCAAGGAACATGCCTGATAGACTCTGCTGAAAGGACACAACCTCCTATACATCAATTTTATAAATCCAACTATGTGGATACCCATAATTTCCCCCAGGCACTTTCAGAGTTGCTTGGAATCTGAACTAGTAGCTAGTATAATATTTGCACTGACAGCTCCATCAGGATTTGAATACATTGGCCAAGATTTATGCAGCTGAACATAGGCACATGGCTGAAGCTCTTAATTTGCAGGCATGGCTGTGTGGTATTTCTCTCTGGAGATGTAGAGAAGCACACTGCTGTAGGTAAGGTAAAAGACCTTTTTCTCTTCTGTGACTGATTGTACTAGCATGTGTATAGGCACTTCAGTCTAGTTGCTAGAACTGGGTAAGGTAAATCATCCACTGAATCTGGTTAGTCTATAGTCACTGTGTTCTATATTGTATATTTTTATGCTTGTACCACATTAGAGTCTAAACCTACCACTTGTATTTGGTGATATTTTAGACTCTTAGCTCTAAACATCTGAAAAAGGTGTAAGGCAGCAAAAGAAAAACAAACAAACAAAAACAAATAAAAAACAAAAACAAAGACTTGAAACCAGTCGGTCAGATCTTAACTTAGTCTAAAACTTTGTGAGCCCCTTGAAATACCTCAATCTCTAATGAAATACATCAGCTTAAAAAGCCCATTACACTATAATATCAGTAACATATTCTTTGACGTAAGACAGTTTTAAAGATTTCATACATGAAATGAAGTGTCAGTCTGTTCTTTTTTTTTGCTTTACAACTTTACAGATGCCACTTTCAAGCAGAAAGTGTGTCAGGAAATATGTTGCATTCGTACTTTAGTCATCTAGTAGGAATGTGATGCTGTGCTGTAGTTCATTAAATACTGCATTCATAGGTGAAATTTAAAACCAACATTCACACTAAAAGTGTTTGCTTACAAGAAAAACCTACTTCAGTCTTTCTAGAACTGAGCAAGGAAATGCTTTACAGATGTTTTTCTAAATCAGTTCACGTTTGGGACAAATTTAATCAATTTCAAAAGATTTATTCCACAGCACTGAGATTGCTTTGTTTTAGTGTGCACTTCCTAGAACAAAGGCATAGCAGAATAGCATAAACATGGCCTTCCATGGAGAATATCAGCATGACATCAGACATTCCAGCAGTGTCATTATCCACATTTACTAGTAACAGATATCAGTAGATTTTGCTTTTCTTTCTGCCTGAAGGCATATGTGTGGACAAAATGAAAAATAAAATTACCTTTTTTTCATTTAAAAATTAAGACTAAGGAGCAGAAGAAAAATCCAAAGAGCTATTTTTCCCATTTTTTATAGTAACTAAAAAGCATTGATCTGTGTATGTTTTTAGTGTCTGTTGCAATGAGAGGGATTCAAGGGTGAAGAAATTACAAGTACTAAAGGAATGAAATCTTACAGTGCAATTAGCCTCAACTAATCTTAGCTTTCAGAGGTAATTATACATCTACTACAAGGCTGTATCTTTGGCTGTTCCTGGCAATGAGAACAGCCAATGGAATGACAGGATGGAACCTAGGAATTGTCTGTCCTTCCAGCTTGATGAACACGTTCTTAGATGACTAGCTTTTTGTACACCTAGTATTTGGGCATCTAGAAGGAATTTTATCTGCAGCATTTCTATTTCATTGCTGCATCATTAACCATTCCATCAGGTAAGGAAGGACCTGATGCTCAGTCTGAAGGTCTAGTCCTATCAAAATTAGGAGTATGAGCATGCCTCACCTAGTAGAAAGAAGAGCAGTCTTGTCTCAATCCATTGATTATAAGAAGGAATTAGAGGTGTTTCCTTTAGGCTAGTGACTTCAATACAAAATAAGTGCTCAGTTTAGTGGCAGGCTTATTTTCCAGAAGTGTTCCATGTTTGCCAGAAGTTATGTCCATCATACCTCAGTGCAATGTAAAACATTATAAAATCCAATTATTAAGTTACCATATGGCATTCATTCTTACTACCTGAAACTAGACAGGACATTAAAATAACATTCAAAAGACATAAATCTAGATAGTAAACTGGAGCTTAAAACTCTAGGTTACTTCTAAGGCAGCCCAAAGTCCAAATTTTAAAGTAAAATTTCAGTACTTCACAAGTAAATGAGAAGTCTTGCTTCCTGTAAACAAAATACATAGTAATCAAATTTGACTGTTCTATAAAGCTGTATAGTAGCAAAATGTCATTATTTCAGCTTCCTTTTTAACTCAGGCAAGATTCCAAGACATTAACATGTTTAATGCAATAATAAAAAGGCATGTGAGAAGGGTTTTACTAAAGCAGCATTCCAGTTATCTGCTAAAATATAAAAACAATCAAGAGAAAAATCACTGGTTAAGCAGCTACATTAACATTTCATTATTTTTAATTGACTGAAATAGCACTACACTATGTGCAGTATTTTATACAATTTCAATAAAGACAAATCAACTGTAACTAATTTGAATGCTTTATTAAAGCATACTTCAACCTTCAAGTGTGAATTATTGTAGATAATTAAGTGTATTGCTGTCCCATATAGCTTAGCAAATTGAGCCTCTTCAGTATGCCGGAGATCAATGGGGTATTAATAAAATAATTGTTTCCTCTTTAGCATCCTGATAGACATATAAATGTATGTTTTAGCACTGTGTATCTCTACTAACTGCCCAAGAATATTTTGGCTTAATTTACAATTTTGGTCAACTGAGTGCATTGAAAAAAATATATTTTTAAGGTTGATATATATTTAACAATTGCAAAAAATACTGAACAGAACATGTTAAAAAATAACAAAACAAAATGAAATCTTAAAATATTGTCTTAGAAAAAATGTATTGAAACATTCATGATAGAGGGAAAATTAATTGGCTAAAACCCAATACTCTTTGACTACACCAATGAATAGAAGTCACCAGGAATCATTTCCTGGCCCTCAAATTAAGTATGACCTAACTCTTCCTATCCTCTTGCTTTTACACTTTTGTCTACAATTTTTTACTCCCGTTTTCTCTTCCAAGTAGGCTGGCTGCAGGATGACAAACTTGCATGCAGTAATGCCAAGGTGTGCCCAGACAGGTGACTTTCAGAGAAATGCTAGTTGTCATGGGCCAAAATTACACTGCAGTTCATGCTAGGAGCTTAAAGGTATAGTTAAATGCTTACCAGTGCTTTGGCTTGTGCACAGGCTTGCATACAAAACTGTACCCAAGAAATTAGTATAAATACAACCAGAGGGAGAACTGACACTGAATTCAGCCATTGCTTCCCTTTCCTCAGTACTTTCTCCTTGAGTTTTGCAAAACGATTACTTTTGTATGACTTGTGTACTAGGGCTTTTTTATTGTTTCCTACATTCCTAGCTAATGCCCTAAACAAGCATCTTTATTACAGTGCTAGCAAAGGCACTTAAGAGCATATCTGACTTTATGGGGAATGAGGACACTATCAGGAAATGGCCTTCATGGCAAGTATTTCAAAGATGTCAAAAGGTAACCAACTTAGGTTATAAACATAAGTAAAACAATAATAACTCATTAGAAATTTAAGTTTTCTTTATTTTCCTTTTGAGTCAAACTGATGTTGGCATACATGAAGACCAGTATTTGATGTCTCTTCAAAGATTGCTACACGAACATATTGCACTTGCATATTGCTCTGTGGCTGATGATTCTTTTATATTATTTTACACTCATGTTTTATATTCAGAATATAAATATTATATAAATGTATAATACATATATTTAGAATATATTCAGAGGTTCAGGATTTTTCATTGGCTTTTTTCTGCTGTTGGGTTTTTTTGTTTGTTTTGGTTTTTTGTTTGCTTGCTTTGTTTTATTTTGCTTTTCTTTTCATAGGGACCATCCTAGATGGGGAGCATCCAACACAGCTTTGGCCAGATGGCTTCCACCAGCCTATGAAGATGGGTTCAGCCAACCTCGAGGATGGAATCCCAGATTCCAACACAATGGATTCCAGCTACCCTTGGTTAGAAAGTGTATCACGAGAACCCTTGAAACACTTACACCAGGCTATAGACATATGAAGTATCTGTGTAAAATACTTTAAAAGTATCTGTGAAGCTCAGTTAAGGAGGCACTGGCTTTGCTGAAGCCTAAGTTCAGCCAGCCACATGGTGAGAGGTCCTCTGCCCTGTTTGGGTAAACCTATGGGACAGTGCAGCGGGGCACTGACTGCCTTGAGCAGCTCTGTACTCCAAAAAGTACTGTGGTGCAGAGAGATAAGGCATGAGCCATCTGTGCACCAGACACCAGGCAGCCAGCAGACACTGGGTCATGATGGCTCAGGCAGAGAAAAGGTGGTGCAAGGTGGACCCAGTCATGACCCTTCCATGATGAAAAGGCCATTACAGAGAAGAGGTCTTCACAAGGATGAATGCTGCCATGGCAAGAGGCAATGGTCACAACTTGGTTCAGAGAAAATTCTGTCTTGATGCAAGAATATACATTTTTTTGTGAGAACAATTAAATGCTGGAATAGGCTTTTGTTGAAATAGGAATCAAAGGCTGAACATCCATCATGGGAAATCCCCAAGATCTCACTTAATGGGTCTCTCAATAACGTAATCCTTGCTTTCAATATAAAGTAGGACATTATGGTCTCCAGATTTTCCTTCTTTCCTTTCCTCCTAGACTTTTCAGTGATTTGTTTCAATAATGGTGCTTTTTTTTCAGTGAAGGGGAGGGGGAAAACAAGATTGGGTATTCATGAAATATATGCAAGGCACACAGATATGGTATCATTCATATAGATGTGTTCATGTATGCTATTTCTCATAGACTATCAAGCCCTAACTGAACCAGTATCACTGTCAAATCATAACTTCATTTTTCAGCTAGCCCAAGTTACTGAGCTTAGAAAGTATTGCAATATTCCTGGGTTTTAGCAGCTTATATAATTAAAAAATAGCAGACCCACTACAGAGGGAAGTTTGAACAAAAAATATTGGCACAGAAGAATAGGTGAAAAATTCCCCAGTGCAGTGTGCAATGATTTGGCCTGGATTTGCAAGTACTGGTTTGTTATCATTTCTTTGAAATCTGACTTTTGATGGATTCAAAGTCTTGTTATTTTAACCACTGTATGTTTAATAAGGATAAGCAAGAGAATTTAGTGTTAATGTCACCTGCAACTCATGTTATTAATTAAATAGCATTGTCTCTAAGCTGCACAATTTACCACTCAAAGATGAAAATCTGACATTTACACAGATAAATTTCTGGTAAGCTACCTTTTTTCTAGGTTCATTAGGATACATGTTTGTAAGGTAAAACACACTAAAACAAGATTATATAACAGTACCAAATTCGATCTGATCATAAGCAAGGTTCTCCGCTTTGTTTTGGAGTAATATAGAATAAAATTAATGTCATAAATGCTTTTTCTCATTTACATAATTGTCTTTTTTTGGTACTTTTATCTATCTACCTTTATCCTTTTAAAACAGCTTGAAAATAATGCAAAGGTGATAGATAAATGTGAGGATTACTAAAAAGCAATACTAGAACACAGTGTAGCTATGCAAGTTAACAGTGATAAGAAAATCTTACTAACTGCAAGAAAAAAGGTTTGTGCTTTGTAGCCACCAAAGCTATTAAAATACTGATCTAAATGCTTGAATTACTCATGAGCTCTGTGTATCTTGCTCTTGACTATTTCAATATAAATCCTCATGTTTCTAACAAGTCCCATGTTGCCTGTTGTCCTTACCAATTCTATTTTACTGCACCTGCCTTATACGTTCATTATACAGCCCTTATATTTATTACAGACTTTGTGACACTGTTTTATATGCTGCCCTTTCAGTTGCTTGACTTCTAAGGCAGCTGCTGTATGCCAGGGAATATTGTGCAGCACAAGGGAGGAATCTGTGAATAATGATACCCTTATCCTCACAAATTCAGTTCTGATTTTGTTCTGATGGGTTTGCTTGGTTATTAGCATAGGCTGGATATATAGCATAGATATCTCCATGTGTTTCTCCTCAGAGCATCTGTGTCTCTGTGCACCTAGCACCAAAGTGCCTCAGAGATATGTTTTGGCTTCTCCCTGCCTGGGAAAAGGAAGCAAATCTTTCAGCTATTGTGTGTTTGCAACCTAGCTTGTCTCCTGAGCTGCATAAGCTCCTCCATTTGTGTACAGAGTATCCCAGAGCCCCTGTGTCTTGACAATGATTTGAGGTTGCCCAGAAAATCCAGTTGTTAAAAGAAGAAAAATCAGAATAAACAGAAAGAAAACTTTTAGACAGTCCAAAAGAAACTTGTGGTTTTCAAAATTCTTTGGAAAGGAACAGAACAAAGTTCCACTGCTCATTGGCAAACATAGAAAAACTCGGCTGAAACATCTTTGAACCTGCTTGTGGCACCTGGATCTCAGCTCCTGAACAAAAAAAAGTCAGTCAGAGGTTGGGATTTTGTTTTTGGTTGGTTATTTGTTTTCTTTTGTTTTAGGCAACCCATTAGAAGTACATAAAATGGGGGAGAGGGAGAGAGAGCCTTAATCACTGTTCCCCCTACATTTTAGTGTTTTACCGTTTTGTGAAAACTGCTTGGCACTCAAGGTAAATTAGTTCTCTTCCCAGGTTCGTGAAGTGACAAGAAAGATTATTCACGCATCTAATGAGGCTGTTACTGAAGACAACCTGTATTCTGATATTATTATGGTGTGGGGACAGTACATAGACCATGACATTGCATTCACACCCCAGAGCACAAGTAGAACTGCCTTCCTAAATGGGATGGAGTGCCAGATGACATGTGAAAAACAAAATCCATGTTTTCCAATAAAGGTAAGATTCTAAATTGATTTCTTGAAGAGAAATTCTAGACTCTAAACAGGTGAGTAAAGTAAAACACATTAGTGATAAATGTATACTGAAATAATTAAAAAGCTAATTGATAGATCATCAAGAAATATTAGAGCAGTTATAGAAAAATTGAAACCCAGTGCAACTATTAAATTAAACAGGTAGATATTTAAATTTTTTAGAGATAATAAATTATAGTTAATGTACTTAATACAAACATCAAGATTTTATCTCGGGTTTATGTTGCAGAGAACCCTTACTAGTCCTTACCAGTGTTACTGTTCTCATGCTTCAATGTTTTGAGTTCCATTGGGAAAAATAGGAAAGCAGTAATTTAAATTTTCACCTAGATAAAGTGAAAGAACCTTAACTTTACTCATTGAAAGCAAAGATACTTCATGCAGCTAATGTGAACTTTTGAAGAGAGCTATCTCTTCAATGTATATATAAAAGGATCTTCAGGGAGATGCTGAAACTTACATACATTACGTCTTTCCTTTGAGCAGGTGGAAAATATGAATTCAAAGTTTGTTAAAGGGCCAGAAGAAACATAAATGGATATAAATATAAGATTTTGTATTATTGATGGATTAATTTGAAAGTATATTCACTCTTTCACTCAAAAAAAATGGAGTAGCAAAGTAAAATCATGTTTTTGATTCTCAAAGAACATCCTTTCCAACTCATGCTACAGGAGAACCCTATGCCCATTATAGCCCCTGGACTGATGCCCTCATATCTATGCAGGGCAACCTAAATAACTTTCTTCAGTGCTGGAACTTATTACTGTCCAGCTTCTCTATATACTGAAGCCAATGTAGGGAATAAGTTTCATCAGAATAGAAAACCCTTTTCTCCTCAACAAACTGTACTTGATAAACATGTCACAGTCATCTTTTGCTTTATGTTTCTCATTGCTCTTTCATAAACATAAAGGAAAGTATTTGGCTAACTGTACTGAGAACCAAATTGGGTTCTGCATTAAAAGGTGGCTTATCTTCCATTTGATGAGAGAATTTAAAATACAAGGAAGGTTAAGTGAAACTAATGACTACCTAGAATTTTACCCCAAGCAGGTAAATCTAGTCTCTCTCGCCCTGGAGATATGGACTTTTGAAATTATTTCTTCTGTTTGTGTTGTTAAGTAACAGCATTAGAAATATTCCCATTCCCAAACTCTTACAAGAAGAGGCTAGGACAGACATCCAGTCCCAGTCCAGTAGTGCTTTGCATTATGTGATGGAGGATCCCTCTGAACCATATTACAAAATATATTAACTCCCATTTTTAAAAAGTCTACTTTTATAAAGTAGATATAAAACTGCAAAAGTCTTCAAAAGCTTATGTTTTTTGTTTATAGCATATGAGTTGAAATAGCATGATTAGTATTGATTTTTAAGTGCAAAACCTCCATATTTTTTTATTACTGAATGGAATTTTTTGCATGGAGAAGAGACTCATACTGTTTCCCATATCTTGAATTGAATGTGGATCACAGAAACCATGGAAACCTAATCACTGAACCCTGACTAATTCAAGCCTAGAAATCCCATCTGCTTAAAAAAAGAGACAGGGGATCTTTAAAAAAGGACTCCAAGCCTAACATTTTTCTTGTGATAGAGGCATTTGCAGCACAGAAAGAAAGAAGCTGCACAGATTCTCATGGCATAGACTCACAACTGCATCCTTCAGTGCTCTAAATAAGGCACAGATTTTGGATTTTTGTTCTGGAGCTGTGAAGAGGTTCATCACAGAGGAGTTTTCATAGATGATCTTGAAGAGAAATTATGTGAACAGGTAGTTAATCTAGCATTAGATGCTGTTCCAGCTCAGCTGTGTAGCTTAGCAGAGGGATGGGTCAAGGCATGCTGATGGCTACCTTTGATGTAGCCATGAGTGGCCATGGCAGGGGATATACAAAGAAATTCAGTCATAACCCTGTAATATTAGTTAAGTTTCTCCACTTGTGAATTTGTTGCATGATTACAGTCCCTTGAATTTTTCAGCTCCATTTTATTAATAATCTGTTTTTCACAGCTTTGATGGACAGATACATATATGGTTATTCTTTTATTATAGGTCCAGTATTTTGTTACTGTTTTTCTCAAAGTCAAAGAATAGATTCTGTATTAAAAAAAAAAAAAAAAAAATAATAAAATGGAGGGAGGGGTTAATAGTGTGACCTGAAGAACTGATATTTGAATACTGAAGCAAAATGCTAGTTCCCTCTAGAACTAATCTTCTTCCAGAAATTTTAATTAAATTAATCTCTACCTATTAAATATTTGGAAAACCACCACAGTTAGCATTATAAATTCATTTTGTATATGAAGAAACTGTGGCTGGTTTCCAAAGACAGTGAAATTAATAGCATATTATACAACAATGTAAACATAGGGGCTGGGATTTGCACTCTTCTGTGTTCCTACAACAGCAGCACCCAAGGGAGAATCCACCCACAGAAAAGAACAATGCAGCCTGCAGCTGCACATGCTCTCTGGGGATTTCAGCAGGGAGAGGAGGCTCCTGACTGCACAGGTTAAGGAACCTGTCTGGAAAATGTTCTGACTCACTGTGATTCAATGAAGGACTGAAGGCTGCTCTAGTGCATTAATATGAATAACGTGTAGGTAAATGATTCATAGGTTAGCAGGAACCATTGTGATATTCTGTTCTGTCATTGTTGTAATGAAAGCTATAGAATTTCTCCCATTAATTCTCACATGAAGCCTGTGGCTTCTGGTAGAACCTCAACATTGTTCTTCTGTTACTCCTCAGGATCCCATAATAAGAAAAAATCAAAAAACAAACAAACAAAAACAACAAACCACAAACAAAACAAACAACCAAAAAAAATCCCGCAAAAACAAAACATCAAAACAGGAAAACCCACTAGCTTTAGTATATACTTCTTTTGCAGCAGCCTGACACATAGAACAGGGTTGTGGAGTTAACCTGTCATTCCTCAGCTGATTATTAGAGGTTAGAGCTGAGACATAATGAGGCATTAGAAAAACTTTCACAGAAGAGCCAGTGACATCAGTGGTGAATTCAGAATTAATTACATTGCTGCCAATAAGTTAGACATGGCACATACACAAAGTATGATACAATCCAGAAAAGCTTTCGGTTACTTCAGATACAGCCAAGTGGAAAAGAGACAGTCACAGAAAATTGAGGTGACTTGCAAAAGGTGACATGTAACATGACAAGTTACTGTCTCAGCTACAAATAGATCAGACGGTGTGTACTCAACAACCAGCAAAGTGAGCCCTGTCTTTTTCTTCTGTGTTTCAGAAGCAGCAGCTCACTTTCAGATGGGGTCATGGACTCTTCTCCAAGTTTCATGACCATAAATAAGCATTTATGTTTTCCTCTTTTTGAAACTGTCATAGACCATAAGCTAGGTTCTCTTTTAAGTCTACAGAAAAAGTTCTTTTACAAGGTCATTGCCCACAGAATAAATTAACAATAAGAAAGATTTTTTTCTCACTGAAATAACAGTTTAGATACTGCAGTACACTTAAACAATTAGTGCCTTTCATTTTCCTACACATAAAAGAATTTCACCATAACCAGGTTTGACCATGCATATATAATAATTGTTTAAATCAACACAGGAAAATTATTGTGACCAAAGAGGGTTTTGTTGTGAGTTTTTTCCCTCTAGAACTATGCAAGTCAAAGAAAGAAAAATAGAATCATAGGAATATTATACATTAGCTTTGGAAAAAAAATATGATTTTGAATAATAACATATATATCTCATTTATACATTCAGCTGCTGGCTGCAAACTACTTATGACATGAAAAGGGAAAGAATGGCATTATGCAGCTGTGCCAGTCCCTGAATGTTCATTACTAGTGTTTTTGTCTGGGGACCAGAACGGTTTGAATTGAAATTGCAGAGGCACTTAACTAAAGATTATTCAGTATGAACTCCATTCATTGTTGATGGGTTCTGTTGTGAGCCTTGATGTTTAACAATGTGAAGGCATCTCCTACATTCTTTTCCCAATAAACCCTGAATTCTTCCAAGTTTTCCTGATAACTAGAAGTAGGAGACACTCAAACACATACAATGCCGTGGCTGTCAAGTTCAGGTATTTGTAGTATGTGATGAACTCCCTGCTTACATTATCAGCTGAATGGGAAAAGAAGACAAACTAGTAGCAAGAGACTTAATAACAGAGACAAAGACTAAATAGAAAACACAAGGCAGAGATTGATTTCAGAAATCAGTGGAAAAAAGAAAATTATTTCCTTCAAACATAACCCACTTTGATTTGCTAAAATCTAGGCAATGAAGTAAAAATGGTAGAATTTCTATACCAAATAAAATTGGAAAACAAGTTGAACCCTTCCTTAACGTAAATTCTTTATTGGTATCAATCCCTACTTGCATGAGTTCTCAGTAGTATGACAATTTTGCCTGGTATAATAAATGAGGTAACAATGTTATTATATTAAGCTAATTAGTTTCATTCCAAAATTGCTTTCTTACTGTTAACCCCAATTTAATGACTGCTCTATCTTCATAGAGAGATCTCTATATTATTAGAAGAATGAAGAAGAAATTACATCACTATGTACAAGATACGTAGTTTTCACTGTCTTCTGCCAAAGAGTTGTGAAAAAATAAATGCAATCAGAGAGAATACAAATAAGGGTTAGCTCACGTGTCTGTCCAAAACATTTATTTTCTCTTTGTCAAATTTTTGAACATTATTCTTTTCTGGGATGATTGAGCAGCTTTAGTTAGTGTTATCTGTATCTACTTCCTGTTGATTAATTAATAAGAAAACACTAGATTCATGTTCCCTGAAACTCATACTCCATGATTATTATAACATTTTAATTGACGTTAATCTTTTTTAAACCCTTGGAACCTGTTATGGGTCACTGTTGGTGTGCAATGCAGTACTGCTAGAATTTGGAAATGATGTGCTTTTCAGAAAGTTTATAGAGACAAATCTGCACTAGACAATACAGACAGATTTTAGTAACTTTGCAATACGGCAGCTTTTGTTTTAGTGTTGAACTCTGTCCTTCAAAATAAACTTGATGGTCTGAGTTTTCCTCTTGGATATCCCACAATGTGAATGTGGGACTTTCTCCCTCTTCTTTTCTCTCCTTCTCCAGCATTGCTGCTACCCTCCCCACAAAAGTTAAGTTATTCATATGCCATTATCAGTGCACCTCTGTGACAAAGCTAGCTGTCTGGTTTAGGCTGTGTTCTCCTAATATTCTTACCAGTGCTCCAAGATCTCATTTGATAACTCCCACATCGTTGTCTCAGGCCCTTTGCCTATATTTGAAAAAGCTCACCAAATGACAAGCTAGTTCAGACTATATTCATACTGACTACCACACACGCTGGATCATTGTTTGACCTCGGTGTCTCAGCTCGTGGGGATCAAAACAATAAAGGACTAGGCAGTCTTTCATTTAGCAAAGTCTATATGCAGTCTTTGCTTTTTATAAAGATGGTCAGAATTTAATACATGTAAGACAGCTGTCACTGTAAAATAATATGGGAGAAAAATTGCAGGGGGACTGGCAGAAAGCAGAATGAATATTTACATCTGCATTTTTTTAGTTAGGAAACTGGATTAGAATGTAGTATTGAACCAAAGCTTTTACAGTGTGCTGCTGCAGACATTGAAACTCATCATTATGTTTTTGCATATACATGTAAACCTGTTGTTTGGCTTGCTGTTCAGTAGAACAAAATTTGACCAAACCGTCATGTCTTCACTTTGATACATTTTATGACAAATTTTGATTAGGAAGCCAGACTGATTTAGGTGTAGATGTATTACATCAGTAGCTTATGTCAGAGTAAAAATTTGGAGATTTATCTCTATCTTTTCTTTAAAAAGGTTCATCTTTTTGCTCAAATCTGAAGGAAAATGATCTCTATGGATTTAGAATATGTCAGCCCATTAGATGAGATTTGAAGAACAGAAAACAGAGAGGGGATGCAAATACTTAGACAAGCCTTAATTCAGCATCCACAGCTGTTTTCCTCACCTCAGAAAATGGCCTTTTTTCATGCAGGTCACCACCAATGATACATTATCCACAGGGATGGACTGCCTGCCCTTCTACCGCTCATCTCCTGCATGTGGCACTGGTGATCACAGTATTCTCTTTGGAAATGTATCAGTGCTAAATCCAAGAGAACAGATCAATGGCTTAACTTCTTTCCTTGATGCTTCTACAGTCTACGGCAGTACCTCTGCTGTTGAAAACAAACTGAGGAATTTAACAAGCAAAGAAGGTCTTCTTAGAGTAAACGTTAAGTATTACGATAACCATCGGGAATACCTGCCTTTTACAGACCGGATCCCATCACCATGTGCACAGGACTCCAAAGCAAGGGAAGGGGAGAGGATAGAATGCTTTCTGGCTGGGGACAGCCGATCCAGTGAGGTCACATCTCTGACTGCTATGCACACACTGTGGCTGAGGGAGCACAACCGCCTGGCCCGAGCCCTCAAACGCATCAACAGCCACTGGAGCGCGGAGATGGTCTACCAAGAAGCACGAAAAATTGTTGGTGCTCTGCATCAGGTTGGCTGCTTGTTTGTTTATCTACACATTTAAGTGAATATCTTAGAGCAGAACTGATCCCAGAACTTCAAATATGTTTCTGTGAGTGGCTTTTGAGTATGCATTACCTTTTCTTTCCCACCTATTTCTGGGCTTCAAATTTGGAGTGTTTAAAGTTTTTGTTTTCCGCTTTTCCTGAATGCAGACTCCTGGTGCTCAGTTGGACACCTCAATGCTCTGATTTTCTTGGCAGTTTCTACTTAGCTACATATTTGTGGGGGCTTCTTCAATGTCTATTTTGTCTATTGAAGAAGACTTTTAAAATGCATTTTTTCATAAAGGAAATTATTTAAAAGCAATGTCTCTGTATTTACAGAGAGTTCAAAATGCTTACTTTCTCACAAGTAAATAATAAATAATAATAAATAATAACTTCCCTCTGTAAAAATGCCTGTGAAGTTTTCAATGAAGTATTAATGCACAAATTTCAAGGGCTACTGTTGACATGAGATAGCAGAGGAAATAAATGTGGGAAAATACAGAAGTCTATAAGAATATTTATGCTAGACATGTTTTCTGATTCTTACAAGTATATATATATTTTTTTTTGTATCAAAGGAAACCTATTTTAAGATAAATTGGGGAAGGATGGAATAAAATTTCACTTTTCTGATAAAACACTTTTGTTCTGCCACAACTTTTAGATAGTGGGATATGGAATATGGAGCATTTATGGAATATTTAAGAAACTACCTGCATTTTCTGATGTGTTGTTACTTGTGGTTAAAGTCAGACAGCTTCAGAGAAGTGATATACTTCATTTAATTGTAATTAGTCCTTTCGAAATGTTTGACTTCTTGTTCACTTTAACTTGTCAGCTCCTCTGATGTAAATATTCCATTTGCATTAAAATAATGGCATTGACAAGTCAAAATAGTTAAGATTTGTCAGAAGTGCAAATCCAAAAGCAGGCCTCTGTGCATTCATACATATCTCATTTACAGCCACAAACATTGCAGCATGAAAGAAAACACTTTGTGCAAGGCAAGTTACACTGCATGGATCAGGGCTGCTCATTATCTCTGCCAGTATCACAGACTAATGAGATTTGCCTATGGCTCATTAGAAATGTGTTTGAGTTATATCTAGCTGGTTTAGAGACATTCATTCAAGAGAGATAATTGGAGTATCTCTATTAATGTGGTGTGCTAACCAGCACACTAATGACAGCTCTGGTTGAATTTACCTTGAGATTCCCACTCTCGAATTTTGTTTCAGTTGCTATACATTTCTAAAATTCTCTTTTTTTGGAATGAATACTTTCAGGCATTATTTTTGTCTGTGGGTGTATAATTATAGAGAATTGAATAAAAAGCCTTCTTTTCTTTCTAGAATGAAAATATCTCTCTTTAGACCACACTTTTTCTGCTGGATTTTTTTTAAACATAAATATATTTAGTGACAAGCATTTGATAACAGAAGCTTGACAACAGAAGCTTACCAAACATAATTGCCTGTTGCTATCCTGGACAAAACAGATTTTTTTGGCTGTATTGCAGGCAGTTTCACTGATGAGGAGTAGTTTATACAAGCCACAATAGTGATCAACTTTCCCTTTTATTTTATGGGAATGTCATGTGCTTAACTTTATAAAATATTAACACTGCAGTATACAATGGTAAATATACATACTCTGATTTACCTCATGTTTTGTGGAAAAAAATATTTTTAATTACTGTTTAATAACTGAAGAAAAAAATGCTGTTATGCAACTGCTATAGACATAATATTTCTATTTCACACATATGTAGTTTGCAGAGTAAAATTGCACACACCTGTACTGTTCCTTCTGGAGAGAGTTTCTCTTGATGTGCCATTTGGACTGTGAAAACCTGATGATATGGCACTAGTCAGATGAAGCAGGAGTTTTACAGATCAATCTGAATCAAATTCTCTTTGATTTATTACAGTATGAGAGAACCGTCTCTGAATTAATGGTGTTACTGCAATGTGATCCCAATTGTAGTTGACAACTGCCTTTAGTTTTCAGTATATATATAGATGATCTTTCACTTCCTTCTACATCTTCTTGTGTTCTATGAGCATCTTACATGATCCAAGGCATGGGTTGTGAGTGTCTTCTGAGGCTGACATACATTCAACTACTTGGATGAAACTTGTTTGTGAAATTAGATGATTAGATAGCTCCTCTCAGAGGTTAAACTATATGAAATCATAAAGGTTAAATAGTACATATTATAAAATATTATGTTGTGCACAATTTCATAACTCATGTTTATAAGGAGTATAGTTTACACTATTAACAAAACTATAATAATGTGTTCATTTTTTTATTAAAAATCGAACTGTCCTACAATCACCTTTTACCTAAAAGCATAGGACATCACCGTCTTCATCATCTCTAAATCCTTTAATATTTACAGTGAGAACTTCAAGCTAACCATGCAAACTAACCATGCATAACATTTTAATGAACAAAAGATCATTGCTATGTTTGATTGTTCTCTATTAGTTCTGGAATCTTTTCCAAGGGCAGAAGCTTCATTTAATTGGCTCTTCACTGTCTCAGCGAGATACCATTCCTTTGCAGTTACACTGGCCAATGACAATGGAAAGATGTACTTTTAACCTTACTTATTCTTACAGTGGTTCACATTCTTTTATATTCTCTTTTCCAGCCTTTTTTTTTCATTTTCCATTTCTAGCCATTGTGGCCCATTCACATCTACTTTGGGAAACACTGCAGAGGTGTTTACAAGGAAAACCTGCTGACTCTTAAGAAAAGTGATAAGGATTTATTTATCTTTTGCACCTAATTTGTAATAACTTTTAACATGAACAAAAAGGTCTCAAAAATAATCTGAAATTATGTAATCTATTTCCAAATATTTAATGTGTGGCTGACTTCTGTTGGAGGTTGTTCAGCCTGGAGGCAGAGGCAGCCAGGATACTCACTGAGTTTGTAAGGACACTTGGAAATCCCTGTCGTAATTCTGCCTTCTAAATGAGAAGACTGTTGCCATTAACACTAACAGCCTGTTTGACTTGCAGTATTATTGTGTTTACAGGTCAAGATTCGGTTCTTTTTCTATAAACAGTACACATGGGATTCATGGTATGATGTAAAATCTATACCAAGCCTTTTCTGACACTCTTGTAAGACATTCAGATGCTGTTTCTGTCTGGATACTTACCAAAAGATTGGCTGAATTGCTAAGAAATTAACAATTTATTTTCTCTGATATGACTAAATGAATAACAATTAAAAACTCTTAGTCTCTCTGTTACTATCTGGCCATATAGATTACATAAATCATTTAAACACTAAGCATATGGGCCTCTCTTTAAAACACAGTGCCTCTTTGTCATAATATTTCACTGAATTTTAGTGTTGAAACAGTAACAACTGTGAGACAGCAGAAATATTGACATTATTGATTAAATTCTTTTTCTTCATGAGGCTTCTGTAGAGCTTTAATTGATGCTATGAGGTGATGAATGTGTCCTAAGAGGAATTTGGATTACAACTAATCTCATAAATGTCACAAGGAGTTGAGATCACCCATTACTTTGCAGGTTCAGACTCATTATATCCATATACATTCCTTATGCTGCTGCAAATACCTGAAAGTTAACTTACTATTTATAAATACACTCAAAGTAAGTAAAAGGTGATGAAGTTCATTATACTAGTTTACAATTTCTTTTCCATATGGTCACTTTCTATCTCTGATTTTATTGACATATTTTGAGAAAATTGTGTTTCTTTGTTTCCAAGGGAGAATGTCATTTGTTGAAGGAACACTCTACTGAAAGTACTGTGCTTATTTAAGCCACATATGAAAGGAAATAAACCTTTTATATCAGAGACAGGATTGCATTCAAAAGAATTTTAACAAAAATAATTTTGATGTTTGTCAGATGTTCATACCTTCTTTAAAACATATATGCGTCAGTTATGAGAACTTGTAGTGAGCCTCTCCTTGACTTCACAGAGACAAATTTGGGCAAGGTACATTCAGAGACCACACAAATACTGGATGCTATTTTAGATGTGGTTCTTTAAAAGGCTCCAGTAGTAGTATCGTATTCTGATGTATTAGTAACAACTTACACTGTATTGTCTAAAACTCATCTCTATTTGATGTAGCCTCATTTAGCCATTGAAAGTTTACATCAAACAGGTGCGTCTCTTAGCTCAGGGAAGGCCCTTTTTACCCTTAGCCTTTTAATTTTCATATCTTGAAATGGCAGCCCTTCTTTCCCTATCAAGGAAACTAGAAATGAAGATGTTGCCTCTGGAGCAAATGAAAAGTCTGATTTGCCCCTTCCTTCAGGGAGTCTGGCCTTTATGAGCAGCTTAGCTTTGGGATTTACAATGAGCCAAAACATTAGTCATACCAGGATGTTTGTATCCATGACTAACCTAGTCCTATTTACTGTCTTTGATTGTAAAAACTATACATCTAAAATTAGAACTACTGTCTTACAAAACCTTTGCAAATGTAGCAGAAGATTAACTTCTCGAATGACAGTGTCAGTATTATTTTCTTGTAATAATTTTATTTGTTTCATATACTGCATTAATTGAAGTGTAAAAGGGATTCTAACATATTGTCATTTAAATATTTTGTTCATTGCACAACCTAACCTGAAAATGTAAACCTCTGCCTTCTGAGAAAAGTGAGCAAATTCTGGAAAGGCTTTCTTGTCTCTTCACTGTGCTAAAATAATGATACAAGATTTTTATAAGGTCATTTTATGCCAGCTAGCTTTTCAATATGCACTATATCAAATTCAAAGTACGTTTGTCTGTATATTTATTGCACATTATAGTGAATCTATAAGGTATTTTACTGAGTTCATTATGCTTCATATTTATCCCATTTTGCTTTATTGAGTTAGGCATAATCTTTAACCTATAATGTGCTCTCATTTTATTTGGTACATTAGAACATTTTCCCCTCTTTCCTTTTGTCATGATTACTCATATGCTTTTTCAGACCACTGTAATACTATTACATTATAAAAGCATTAGACAGAAGTTGTTTATATTCTTTTCACTTCTGAAGTGAAGACTATAAATTGGCTTGAGTTTAGTGCAAAATGGCTACAAAGGGATTCTGAGCACCAGTATATTAAAGCCTGGTCATTTCAAATAATAAGTAAAGAGGATTTGTGTCACTGATTAATGTCTGAAAATAGAATCTGTTCACATTAGCAAAAGTTCTTGAAACATTTTATTTCACTTCATGCTTTCATTGCCATTTTTAAGGGCATTATAATTTACACCATCACAATCAAGGTTTTTAATCTCAGCACACGTACTGTGAGCTGGATTACCCTCATGGATTGTAAGTGAGCAACACTGGTAATCTCTGCTCAGGGGTCTTCAGTCTCATGTTTACAGTAGGAGCTAACAGGGTCCTGACTGTTGCAGTGTTCTGACTTCTGCCACAGATTCTCCCCAGTCATTTGTCTCCTTACTGCAAGAATAAGACTGAAATTGTTTACCAGACAATACTGCTCTTAGTCATGCTAAATGCTTGGGCATGGATGAGTGAAGAAAAACGTATTTAGCACCTGAGAGTTAGTACTATTCATCCACAGAAATGTTGAAAGGTGTTTCTTTTTCTTTTCTTTCAGATTATTACTTTAAGAGATTACATTCCCAAAATCATTGGTCCAGATGCTTTTAATCTGTATATTGGCCTTTATACAGGTTATGATCCCACAATGAATCCTACAGTTTCTAATGTATTTTCAACAGCTGCTTTTCGTTTTGGTCATGCAACAATCCAACCAATAGTAAGGCGATTGAATGCACAGTATTTAGATGATCCTGAACTCCCAAATCTTGATTTGCATGAAGTTTTCTTTAGTCCTTGGAGGCTCATTAAAGAAGGTATGGTTTTATTTTAACTCGTTCTGTTTTCTGGGGTGGTTTTTTATTATTATTTTTTCTCCCCACAGTATTGTAACTTTTTTCAAAGTTCCTTATCTTGAATTAGGAATAGGAACATTTATTTAATTTAATAATTTAAGTTGTTGAATGGATTCCAGGGTACTAACTCAAACTCAGACAATTATTCTGAATTAAATAGTGGACTGAATCAGAAAAATATTGCTTTCCGGTTTGAATCAGTCTAGTAGATTGACAATAAAAGGATGATTGAGGATGATGTTTCATATCTTTGGGGGGGGGGGGGATGAATTTATTAACAGGTTGAAAATTCTTTTCTGAAGAAGATGGAGCTTTTTCATAGCACTACTACTTCTATTTTAAAGGATATTTTTGCATATGTTTGAATGTAAAAACCTGTGTGAACGATGTTTTAAAAACAGAAACATACATGCATTCACATTTTTTAAGAAAGTTATAATGGTTAATGTATATGCTGTAACACTACTATTTTTGTGTTTAAAGGAGGCTTGGATCCTTTACTAAGAGGTCTTCTAGCACATTCAGCAAAACTGCAGGTGCAAGATCAACTGCTGAATGAAGAGTTAACAGAAAAACTCTTTGTATTGTCCAGCAATGGTTCACTTGATTTAGCATCTTTAAATTTACAGCGTGGCCGTGATCATGGACTCCCAGGTCTACTGATTTTTCTTGAATTTTCTTCAAACTGGTAGCTGCAGTATTACTGCTTCTATTTGAGATGTAATCATAAGCTTTTAAATAATAACGTTGCTAATTGAAAAAGTAATTTCAGTCTTTTAACAATGGAGTCAGCTATTATTTTTATCTTTGATGGAGAGAAAATATTCCACATCTTTTGAAATTAAGACAATCTGATAAATCCAGAAACTAGAAGAACAGTACTAGTGAGTGGATCTAGGGTGCTCAGTGAAGACAGCTGAAGGTAGTTCTTGCTGGAACGAACTCCGGAGAAGAGGGGTTTCTGCCTGCAGCAGCTACTTCCCATAAGCAGGCTGTCCCCAGCCTGTGGCATATGTCAACTTAGGCAAAACCTTATTGCCTCTACCAACTATAGGACGTGTTGACAGTTGTCTCCAGGAGTGGTGTAGGTGGTTTAGTTAGGTACACACTATTTATTCCAGTCGGCCCAGGGTAAGATTGAACTAACTGTCAATGAGTGATTACCCCTCAGGCCATGAATATATCTGCTTAGAGGAAAACTGAGCTCAGTTCAATTTGATTTCCCCAGCTGTTAAAATATGCAGTAGGTGCACAGTTCAGTGAAAGAAACTCTTACAAGCATGCCACAGCTTCTGAGAGCACAGAAGCTGGTCAGCAATATGAAGCTCAAACGCAGCCTTGGCTGCAGTGACCATGAAAACATGGAATTCAAAATCATTAGGACAGTGAGGAGAATGCACAGAAACTTTGCTACCCTGGACTTCAGGAAAGCAGACATTGGCTTCTTGAAGGATCTGCTTGGTAGAGTACCATGGGATAAAGCTTTGGAGGGAAAAGTGGACCAAGGAAGCTGATTAATATGTAAGATCACCTCCTCCAAGCTCAGGAGTGGTGCATCCCAACAAAGAGGAAGTCAGACAAAAATGCCAGGAGGCCTGCATAGATCAACAAGAAGATCCTGGAATTAGATGATCTTTAAGGTCCCTGCCAACTCAAACCACCTTATGATTTTATGAATGTAAAAGAAATCTATTTTCCAGAAGTCTGGACATGAGTCCAAGAACAATCTCCTTAGTAAAGTACTTCAGTTACTAACTTAATTTGGATTGCTTCTTGACCACTCATCATCTGGCTCCTGTATTCCTAGTCTAGAAATGTGAAGACATAGTATATGCTGCTATTATCTCTTATCATGCTTTCATTACTTAAATATGAGAGAATGAAAATGATGTAGCAATTGCATATCCCGTAGTTTCAGGTTCTGACATAATTTCTCTGATCAATTTAACCAATAGGCCTCTTTTCATACATAACTATCTACAACTATGATTAGGGTTGTCAAAATCCAGTGCCTAAAAATTAATTAATTTCATATATCATATCATGCTTAACCAAAAAAACCTAATATTCCTTTTAACATCATATTTACAGGTTATAATGAATGGCGAGAATTCTGTGGTTTACCAAAACTGGAAACTCACGCTGACCTGAATACAGTAATAACCAATCACAACATCACTGAAAAAATCATGGAATTGTACCAAACTCCTAGCAATATTGATGTTTGGCTGGGCGGTCTGGTAGAAGACTTTATTCCAGGTGCTAGAACTGGCCCCCTGTTTGCGTGTATAATTGGAAAGCAAATGAAAGCCCTGAGGGATGGTGACCGGTGAGTTTATTCACATGGTGGAATCCTGTAAAAAAGCAGTAGTAATGGAGATTTTACACAAACTTAAATATGCTTTAAACAATTCATTCTCTGTGCCTTCCATGTTCATGTCTTAGCTTCTTCAGTTTTTTTGGGTGTCCTGATTATTCTTTTTTGGTCCGTATGTAGTCTCAATTCTAGATGACATGGAGTTTGTTTCTGTGGTATTGAGATGTCCAGCTTTGCACTCCTGATGAAAATGAAAGGTGCCACCAGAAGTTAATTGTGGCAGAGACACTAACTTCTGTGAGGACAGATATAGTGTTATGCAGGCTTTTTCCCCCTGAGGGCTGCACTAGACTCAGGAACTGAAAGAACCTCAGCATTTTTCTTTGACCACTGCACCAAAGTCAGAAGGGATGGGCAAAAAGCTGTAATTCAGGCTTTGTAATTCAGGCTTTGTAGAGGGGTTGATTAAAACACAACATACCTGTCTTTATGTGAATTGGATTTACAGACTGCTCACAGGTTTGCCTCATTGGACGCAGCATAGGATGTCACTTCACCCAACTCCTCACAATTGCCATCAGGATGTTGTTCCGGGACAATCCTTCACACCTGGAAGGCAGGCAAAATGCAGCTTCAGGTCACAATGGGGTGCAAGAAGTAGGTTATGTCTTGCTTCTGCTCCTGAAGCAGTTACAAAACCAACCCTTTTTTCACTTCTCTCATTGCTTGTGGAACTAATCTGGAATCTCATCAGAAAGCTAATTTTAAACTGTTCACACCATGCTAGCAGTGGTTTTTTAAGTACATGTGATCCTTACGCTCACCTTTAAGTTCCTCTTATAAGTCACTGTTATGGAAAGAAACCATTATGGAAATGAGCATCCAAGGTAGAATTTAAATCTGAACTTTAAAAAATGTCAATTAATTAGCTCACAGGAAAAAGCAATGTTAATCATGAAGGTGGTATCTTATTAGCATAAACTGTAGAGACAACAAACACTTCACTCAGCTGAGTTAAAAACGTGGTTGAAAGTCCTCTGAATTGTACAGGCATACTTAACCCTGTCTGGAGTGGGAATATCTATGGAGGTCCTTCCAGCCTTGTTTCTATAATTCAGTGCCTTACAATGTTACTTATTATTCAGTGTCTTATAATACTACTATCATTAATTAAACATAAGCATAATTTAATATGTTAACTCCCAATTGAGAAAAACAGAGTTCTAGTAATTAGAGAATTCCCCAAGTTTCTACCACAAAGTTTGTGGCAGCTAACTTAAATATGAGATAGTATTCTGTCATTAATACAAAAGGAACCATCCAAGAGAAATTAAAAGTATGTAACAAAATGTTGTCACACAGTAAGTATAAGAATGGAAAAGCCTTACATGCATTGCAAGGCCTGGTCAGCTAGAGTATTGCGTGTTATCTGTATCTGCGCCAGTGACACTACATACTTAGTAGATAGCCTCACAGGTCACTGAGTAGGGATTTAAAAATATCTCTTCTAACCTGCTCTTTAAGATCAGAAATCAGGACTAAGTGGAGTAAGCAAGACTGAAGTAAGTCTGACTGAATTCCATTCTGATAACTCTAAAATCTTTTGTCAGTAATTTGGCAAAATGTGAAAGGATTTCTTTTTCCTATATACTAAATCCAGGCACTGTCTTAACCTTAGCCACATCATCTGAAACAAGTTGTTTCTGATTCATCAGCCTTCTTTTTTTTATTTCTTCCTCCTCTGAATCTTTTTTGTGATCTCAGAATTTGAAATATTTGGGAAAAAATTCTGAAGTTTTGCTCTTTGCACAGGGGTTTGGTCACCAGACACAGATTGAATGAAGTATCCTTTGTTAGAGTAAACACCTATCTGCCAAGTGGATTAAAAAATCATTTTCTGCTAAAGCTTTCTCAGCAGTTTAGATAAAACTGAATTTTGTGATGAAAGCAGAATAAGTTTTAATATACATGAAAGGGGAAATGACAAGTGTAGGAGAGCTGAGTGGAGAAAAGTTTTTGATGGCTTGGTTATATGAAGGGGCCTGTGAATGGTCAGTGAAGTTTCAGGATGCTCTGAGAAATCTGGGAAGAGTGTGCAGCTGAGGTGTAGGAGGAAGGCTGCTTTATTTTTTTTTCTTCCTCCAGCCTTTTCACCTCTCCTGCATTTCTTGTCACAGGTTAGGACATTAGCTCCACTCCTGGTCCTGTAGATTGCCTCCTCCTTCAATACAGGCAATATTATTACAAATCCTTCCTAGCATTTGGGAAAATCCAAATGGACCTGAGTACCAGACAGAACTGTCTTCACAGTTTCGCAGTACTTAACACTGTCTAATGTACTAATACAGATGTTCTATCAAACTCTCCAGAAGTATTTTTGCCCTTAATGAAATGTCTTTATGTACAAAATGTTTATATTTCCTCTTTTCTGCAATGTTTTCTTTCCTTTTATCTTTAAAAATATGTATATGTGTGTATCAATGCATATATATTGTATCTAATGTATATAATTTAATAGATACATCTTTGAAGCACCAACTGGTTATTCTGTTTGGCACCACAACCCTGATCTGACAAGAAAAAGCAGCTCCTGTCTGTTCCAGACAGTCCTCTTATATTATCTTTTGTATCATCAAAAACATAATTACTCTATTATGTTTTTCTACTATAATTAATCTGAATATTTATGGGTTTCTTAGAAAATTAAGTACCCCATATTAACCGGAAGAGCATCCAACAATACCTGTTTTCATAGCAACCATTCAGTACTACAAGCAGAAATCTATTAGGGCTACTCCTGCAATTCTCCTTTAATTTATGCTCAAAATGATTTATGACTGAATGAGTACTGCTGTGTGTAGGAGTAAGCATGCAGTTCAGAAAAATTTGTTTCAAGTTTCTGTCTCAGGATTGTAACCTTTTTTGTGGCCTTGTTCCATCAAAGAAAAGCAATTCTGCAAATATGAATAATTAATAGTTTTAACCATCTGTCTTTAACACACTACCTGAGTTGACCAGTACATGAGACTCACACTAACCTTTTCATGGCTGATTCTATATGGCCATGATGTTTACTTTTATTCATATATATATCCATCTACTTTTTGCTGTAATTCTTATTTTTGGCCTTTTACACAAGGTATTGTGAAAGTAAGAATAACCAGCTCTTTGTATTTGATTGTCTCCAAAAAATTTCTATCAATCTTTCCAGATTTTGGTGGGAAAATGATAATGTTTTCACAGAAGCTCAAAAGCATGAACTCAGAAAACACTCATTGTCCCGCGTGATTTGTGACAACACAGGAATTACTGAAGTGCCGGCAGATGCCTTTCAACTTGGAAAGTTTCCACAGGATTTTAGGCATTGTACCAATATACCTGGGATGAATTTAGAAGCCTGGCAAGATTTTTATCAGGAAGGTAATCTAGTAGTTACCTTTTTTTTTTTTTTTTTTTTTTTTTTTTTTTTTTTTTTTTTTTTTTTGGTGGGAGGGGAGAGTAAGCAGCAGTTAGAGCACTGATCTTGGTCGTGGCAGATCGTGAATTCCTAGTCTGATGCAAATCTTTAGTATTTCTATCACTTAGAAATGGGATCATAGAATCATAGAACACTTTGCATTGTAAGGGATCTTTAAAAGTCATCTAGTCCAACACCCCTGCAATGACCAAGGACATATTCAACTAGATCAGATTGCTCAGAGCCCCGTGCAATCTGAACTCAGATGTTTTTTTTCTAGGAATGGGGTATCCACTACATCTCTGGGTAACCTGTGCCAGTGTTTCAGCATTCTCATTGTAAAAAACTTGTTCATTACATAGAATCTAAATCAACCCTGGTTTAGTTTAAAAACATTACACCTTGTCCTATTGCAATGGCTCCTGCTAAAACGTTTGTTCCAATCATTCTTACAAGCCCCTGAAGTACTGAAAGGCTTCAATAAGGTCTCCCTGGAGCCTTCTCTCCTCCAGGCTGAGCAACCCCACCTCTCTCAGCCTGTCCTCACAGGAGAGGTGCTCCAGCCATCTTATAATATTCATGGCCCTACTCTGGATTTGCTCCAATGGGTCCACACATCCTTCTTAGGTTGGGGACCTCAGAACTGGATGCAGCTCTACAGGTGCAGTCTCATCAGAGTAGAGCAGAGCAGAGGGGGAGAATCACCTCCCTCAACCCGTTGATTATGCCTCCTTTGATGCAGCCCAGGATACAGGATTCTGGCTGCAAGTGCACATTGCCAATCTTTCTCTCCTTCTTTCTCAAACTCCTCTGTAAAAAAGGATACAGTGTACCAGCTTTATCCTGACAATTTGAATGGCTGGTGAGATAATCAGACATTATGACAGTTAAGGCAGAAGTTCTTAGAGAGAAAATATTAACTAAGAGCTCTACAGAATACATGGTAATGTCAATTTTACAAGGATTATAAGTGAAACCTGTAATATTCTTTTCCAGAAATAACAATTAAAATCTTTGTCATCTTAATATATGTAATTTCACTGAAGTTAATCTATAACCGTAATGGTAAATAATGTCCATTTGCAAGGGTAAGGTGATAATTTTTAAAAAGCTTGTAATATAGTCTTTTTATTTGTAGAGGAACCATGTGGAACACCAAAGAGTGTGGAAAATGGTGATTTTGTATACTGCTCAGAATTTGGAAAATCTATAGTGACTTATACATGTCACTATGGATTTCAATTACAAGGGGAAGAGCAATTAACCTGCACAAGTAAAGGATGGAATTTTGAGGTTCCCATTTGCACAGGTATTATTATTACCGTTATTATTATTATTTATGTATTTTCTAAAAGATAAAGTCCAGCACAGCTCATCAGAAGTGAACTCACTTCTATGTTTTCTTGTAATCAACTTTCTGGGGTTGTAGGTACAATATGATAATGTGAAACTATCCTAGCTCCAGAATTGCTGTCTTGATTTCTAACCATCCTGATTCAACAATCAAGTTCATGGTAGGAAAATAGCACTAAAAATTGCTTAACTAAGCAAAAATAGAATCTATTAACAGGCAGTTGGGAAAAAGAAAAAAAGCAGTAAATCAGAATTACACATTGCTTCCTCATACATTCAACATAACATCATGACAGGCAGTTGTCTTTTTCCTAGCATTGTTTTACTGGAAGATCTGGATACAAATTGAGTTCTGCAGCACCAGGTCTTGTGTCATACTAATAATTTAAGTAAAAGTGGGAAAAAAATACTTTGAAGTGACTAAGTGAAATTAAGCAAATTAATCACTATAGATCCAACTTCCATCTCCCAAATAGTTATGAAAAGATTTGCCAGAAGTTAATTACTTCTGCAGGTACAAAAGTAGAGCAGGTGAGAAATCTGTAAAAAGATATTTTATTTCAACATTTTCTGCACATTTTCAAGGGAATACTTTTCTGTTACTTTAATCATTATTTTACCTTCTGTTTTCTTTTTGCCTTATTTTTACTGTTGAATAGAATAGGGCAGAAAGAAAGAGAAAGTGGCAAATATTCCAAGACTGACTCTTCACACTATGAAGGATGAATTCTGTCTGTTCCTGTTTCAAATGTGTGTGCATATAATGGAGTGTGTGTGTGTATATATACTCTCAAATATATGTATACATATATATATACACATACTCAAACTGCTCTGCTTTATAAGAACATAAGAGAAAACTAAATCTGAAAAGGCCATATTTAGGAATATATTCTGGATAGTGGTAAATCAATTTGAATGCAAGTGCTGCAGCTGATCTGCAATAAAGTCTGCTTATCAGTATTTCTCTGAAAGCAGAATAGAAAGCTATTCATTCTAATTGTATACCTGGTATGGAAAAAATCAAATGAAATTTACAGCTCTTTCCTTTATTCAAATCCTATTTATCCACTGAATTCCACCCACATAAATACCATATAAAGAAATAAAGCTGCTAAATGAATTATAATAAAACCCTTTCAATAGATTAATGTTCTGGCAGTGAACTGAATAAATGAGTTAAATGAGTGAATCATTCCTTGTCCTAGTTTCTTTTAATATGTTCAGTAATGTAAACAAAAGACTGTATAACTGCTATAGGAAAACAAGCTGCTGCATATATTAAATAAGTGATGCTGTTATTAAAGGAAAACCATCCAAACCCACTTATGCAGATGCTACTTGAGTTTTACAGTAGAAAGCACTTTGTTCCACGCATGTCTGTGCAATGTGTTCCCATTCTTTTAAATGTTCAGCAAATTAGGAGTAAATCAAGCAATATAATGAGAAGGATAGAGCTTAGCATTTCTGCAGATGGTCTCAAAATTATATGCTGCTCTGGAAAAGACAGAGTGGCTTGCTGGCAAAAACATAGGATTCTGAGAGCTGTTAATTCCTGCTTACTAACTTGGACTATGACAGAAAACATTTCTATTGACTCAGGAAGTCGTTTAGTGCTAAAATGTGCTATGTTCCCTTATATTAAGTGCTATCGCACTCCTGATAGATAACTGTTTACTTTAGTAAGTCACTGCTCCCTGACTAGCAGGGTAGGCTGGTAAGATCTGACATAAATTATTTAGTGGTGGAGAAAAGAGGTAGCTAGTTAACGGATAGCATGACTACGAATTTACAGAGACTGAAACAACATATTTGAATTAAAGCACAGGCAAAGGCTGTATAGGTTTTCTTTCCCAGATGATGATGAAGCCAATGGTCATTAACCCAAACTGTAATTTTGAAGGGAGTCATACTTACTCAGAAATCTTCATGCTGGAAACAGTTCTTTTGCTGCCTCAAACTGGTGTTATAATAGTTATTGTTTCTTAAGGGTTCTGAAGTTTAAGATTATTCCTTGTATGACTACTATTTTCACTGTGTCAGTTGATAGCTAGCTTTGGACACAGCTCCTGTTTTGTACTAAAATTTGAGAAAATCATGTTTGAGCCTATTTCCTATCATAGAATTTCCTTGTTAAAGTCAGTAAATCGTTCCTACAGGGTCAGTTTCTAATACCGATTGAAAATAACTACTTAGCTTGAAGTAGCAGATCAAACATTGTGGTAGAAAAGGAAAGGAATATAATCAAAAAGAGGAGGTACTGAATACTCAGCTAGCTGCCCACATATGGGCTTCCCAGGACCATTAGTGAGAGACATTAAACAAGCTGTCAAATAAACAGGACCAATGGGAAACCAACTGAAACAATACTGGACATCTATTTTTAGTTAACTGAATTCAGTCATGCAAGTTAATATTAAACAGAAAAAAAAGAAAGGTGCAGAAATATGGAGAAGACCCCCTTTTTTCCTTCACTGAGTCCTTTCTTCCTGCACAGCATACTGTCTCACATTTCATCATATAATCAGAATGTGAGAAACATCTTGATTGGCATCAAGAATGATATGTTTATGTACACTTTCCAATGGATAATTGTTCATCTGTGCATCAATCTACCAGCATATTGCCATTTCACAGAATTTATATAGCATTTAGAAACAACATTTGCAGTGATATCATAAATTAGTGCTATAAATTTTGTCACCAAAGCCAACCTGAAAACTTACCTCCTCAAAATAATTTCTAAAAGCATATAGAACTTTGCCAGAATTATTTTTTCATTATCTCTATAGAGCACAGTATGAAAAAAGTTTATAGAAAAACCTAAAGTCTTAGAACACAAACCTATGCAAGAAGAGCTCTCAGGTTTAGGGTTTGCATTTTTAAAAATTCAACTAAATGCCATTTTTAGTTTTTGTGGATTATCAAAGCAACATTTTCTTATTTCATCATTTCCATCTTAAAAACAAACAAACAAAAAAAAAAAAAAAACCAAAACCAAAAAAAAAAAAAAATCCCACCATACTTTGTGCTCTTTGTGCTTTAGACAGTATCAACAAGGATTTTTGTCAGTATCTATGTCTCCTTGACAGTGTACAATACCTTTCATTCATGAATCCTTATGAAAACTGTTTATGAGAAGTTAGCAATCCCTCTGTAATCTTTAATTATTATTGATCTGTGTGTATTCATTTTGCAGATATCAATGAATGTGAAAATGGCATTAATCCACCATGCCCTCCTTCTGCTTCTTGCATTAACACTAAAGGCAGCTACAACTGTCTCCATAGTGATCCTTACCAGCTGGCAGAAGATAGAAGGACATGCAATGGTAATGCTTGTGAGCCTACTGTCCATTAAAACTTTCTCTGCTCTGTTTTACAATTCTGTAAAAAAAATCATAAAACTGAGATTTATCAAAGAGTTGTTAACATATGTGAAAAACCCTTACACAACTATGGGCATAAATTTACAGTCAGATTCTGTAAATTAAGGTATTGGATACATAATACAGACACAGAAATAACCTTTTTATTTTCAATTCCTACTCTAGAAAAACTCCTAAGTATTTCCTGACAGTGATGTCTTAACCCTTTCAGAGCTAGCAGAAGTTATGCATTTTCTTGAGGTTTTTCAGCTTTTCAGCATGCTCATCTGAGTCATTCAGTTTCATCTGAATCAGAAAATAGAAAAAAAACCCCACACCTTTTTATTTTTAAGGTGTTTCTTATTTTTATTATTTACAGTTTAGCCATGGTCATATTTATTTACCCCTGTAAATCCAGAGACAAAATTTTGCTTTTAGATTAATTTGAGAGGTTAGTTCACTGGTATTGATTGCACTGACATGAATATGATCCAGCTCCAAATATAAGGCAAATTGTATATTTCAAGGCAGAAACAGAAAAAAAAAGTTAATGTTAAAAGAAAGTTACAGTCAATGCTGCTGTGCCAAGTGATCATTATCTCAGATGAAGTCAAATGTGTTTTTCAGAGCTTCATTTGCTTTCTGTCAGATTAGTAAAAAATAGAAAAAGATGGGTGCAGGTACAGCAACCCAGGCCATTGCTGTATGTCTACCATGTAAGGTTAGCAGCTTCCTTTAGCCCTCAGTTACTGGAGAAGTTTTTCATGTCCATGGACCTATCTTTGCATGCTATGCTAAGACTTGGCTTGTTGGCCGTCTAGAGTCAGTCACAACAGTCCCTGTGATGTGACACACATTGCTTCCTCTTACAGTTTGAAGCTATGGAAGAAAACATCAATTGACAAACGACTGGCAAAAGCTGCCAAATGGTTACCTGGGTCTCCCTTGCATTCTTTTATAGAAACAATGAGACTTGCTTCACAGCATCTCTGCCATAACTGCATTTTAAACTGATTGGTCAATTTGAAATTGTGCTATTAATCAGCTGACAATTCTTTACACCACTGCAAAATGTCAGGCATTACATATTGGTTATAATTTCTATTGTCAAACTTACAAAAACATTGAAAATCTTTAAAAAGGTATCACCCCCCTTCTTAGACTCAATGATAAAGTTATAACTGTTCCTCATTGCTTCTTTATCTCTTCACTGGGAGCGTCTAGCTCAGTACCATGAGTAAGATGCAACATTTGAAGATGAAACCTTCTAAAAAAAGTCATGTGTGAAGCTTATGTGATGAAGAAGTAACACAAATTTCAGTGTCATCATTACATGAACTGTAATCCAAATAGACATTTCTGGGGGACAACCAGAGGGAATTAGAAGTCTATGTGCAGTTATGAGGCTATGACCTCATGTGGGTCCCAGAAACATGAAGTGATCAACCATGTACTTTTTGTAAGACAACAGAAATGCATGGGAGCTCTCCCTGAGGATGGGTTAAGAGTCAGTGGAGAATTTACGGGTCAAGATTAGCAGGAAGAGCAATATGGCTGCTGTCATAGTGGGTATGTGCTATAGAATTCCTGATCAGGAAGAGAGTAGATGGGGTTCTCTTCAAACAACTGGAAGAACCCTCATGTTCACAGACCCTGGTCCTCATGGGGAAATTTACCCACACTTGGAAGGACAATACAGCAAGACACATGAAATCTAGGGGATTTCTGGAGAGCACTGACAGCTTCCTGGCAGGAATTGATCAAGTAGATATCAATGAAATGTGCTCTATGGAATCTGGTATTTAAAAATGGCATCACAGAGTTGCTGTGGTTGGAAGGGATCTCTGGAGTTCATCTTGCCCAGTCCTTCTGTTCAAACAGGACCACCAGTTGTCCAAGATTGTGTCCAGACAGCTTTTGAATGTCTCCAATGGTGGAGACTCCACAACCTCTCTGGACAAACTGTACCAGTGCTGTCACCCTCTCCGTAACACAGTGTTTCCTGATGACACCTACTGTATACCAGTTTGTGCCCATTGCCTCTTGTTCTGTCACTGGGCACCACTGGAAAGGGCCTGGCTCCATCCTCTTTGCACTCTTCCTTCAGATTTTTATACAAATTCATAACTTCCCACATGAGTCTTCTCAAGGCCAAACAGTCCCAGAGCTCTAGGCTTGTTTCCTCACAGGAGAGATGTTCTAGATTCTGATTGTCTTTATGTCCCTTCTCTGGACACTCTCCACTATGTCCATATCTCTGCTGCACCAAGGAGCCCAGATTTCACACAGAATTCCAGATGATACATCACCAGTTCTGAGTAGAGGGGAAGGATCATCTCTCTTAACCTGATGGCAATATTTTGTTTAATGTATGCTAAGATACCAAGCAAGGGTACATTGCTGGCTCATGTTCAAATTGGTGTCAAAGGACCCACAGGTTCTTTTCTGCCAAGCTGCTTTCCAGTAAGTCATTTACTAGTGTGTACTAGTGCCTGGGGTTATTCCCTCCCAGATGTAGGAGTTTGCATTTCCCCTGTTGGACTTTGAGGTGCCAGTCAGCCCATTTATCTAGCCTATTGAGGTTCCTGGGCAACCTGCTGTTGATGATCCTGCTTAAACAGGGAGATTTGACTAGCTGATCTCAAAAGGTCCCTTCCAACCTCAAAGACTTTTTGATTCTGTGATTAGATGTGGAGAAAAGGAACAAGATTTTAACAGTTTTTTATAAATTCTCTGTAAACTGTAGTTCTTAAAATGTTAGTGTGCGTCTCTCACTGTCATTTTGCATCCTTTTTGCATTGAGAAAGTAGTCAATTAGCTACTTGACAGTAGATTGCTCCCAAAAATATTTGTCATGACAAGTGCAAGGAAAATGTTATGGTCAACTTTGTTCTAGTTTGTTTAATTTCTATATTAAAACAAACAAAAAAAAAAAAAAGAAAAATTTGCATAAAACAACTTGTCTGTGTTTTTACTTCAGCTCATATAATAAGCTTTTATCAAGGTCACTGAGTGGCTTGGCTGGTTGGTCGATTGTTGCTGCATTTTTAAGGACATCATTCATAAGGCCTAGCTAATTTCACCATACAGTTAGAGTGATGTTTTAGATTTGGTAAAAAAATACAGTGCAACACTTTTCTAAACCAACATATTGATAATAATAGATGAGCATCTAAAGTGTGGTGGTAATAAGAATTGGGAATCTGCAGCGTAGAGCAACTTAAAGTTATGAGAGCACTTCACATTATTATAATAATTTCAATCTTCAAAATTAAAATGCTCTTAAAATTTTGAAGAGCTGTAGTAATGCTAACTATTCAATACTGCAAATCTATAAAATCTTCAATCCTGCTTTTATTGATAGAATCCATCAGTGGTCTCAAGACTTTCTTTACAATGGTTGGATAATGTTTTTGGCTCAGATGGAAACTTGCGTAGGGTAATTTTATCCAGGACATGTATTTATTGAATTGCCTCAAATCAAAGTTGCTCATCCCTTACTGCTCTGACCCTTGGTCTGGGAAATTTTTTGGAAGCAAAGAAAAACCCAAACAAAACCAAGCAAACAAACAAAAAAACTGTAAAAGTCTCAGTTTTCCATCTATGCATACTCTAGCCACAAGAAAAAGACAGTCACATTTTACATATCTTCACTGTTGACCCACAGTGAAGATATTTAAAATATGTGTATTTTGCCTCCCAAATAATGTTGGCTAAAGTAACCATTTATGAAAACTTAGTCAAAGGGCAGAAATGTTTTAGGTTGAAGTATGTCATATGCATAATTATGTGTTCTTACCCTCACAACAATCAACAGAAATAAGACTGATTTTTTCAAATAAATCCTAAATTATTTGGTATGCTCTCAAATTAAAATGGAATCTCAATGTATTTAGTCACACTTTTTTAAAAATATGACAAATATAGAATATGTCAAAAACTTGAAAAAGCTGCATTAAAAATATTTTCAACAAGTAAACTAGTGTGTGTATGTGATTAATGGATGAGGATTATCTAAAGTACTCATGGGAAATTTCTAATTCAATGAGTAATACAGTTTGGACTTTACATTTTAAAATAGATTATAAATTCATGAAAAAATCTATCAAGTGTTTTAACCTTTTGAAACTTTAATGGGACCTTTCAGTGCCACTGCAATAAGAATACATTATGCATTAAAGGGATAAGAGCCTATTGTGTGAGTACCCTCAGTCTTCCTCATTTCTATATCGTAGGCAAAAAATCAACAATATTGGACTCTTACCTGGAAGATTTAATTCTATCATTAAAGGTGTCGCAATGCAGTCTAAAGGAACTAGCATGAACAGGTGAATAGTTTTAAAATAAAGGAAGTCTCATCTTCATTTCTCTAGTCTTTATTAGCAGGTTTTTACCTCCAACATGCAGCAAATGTGATTTCCAACTGGGAAAGAACCCATTCATTTTCCCATTCTGTTTCTGACAGTGCTGACTATCACCTGTCTCTTTCAGCAGAAATATTGTTGTATATCCTGCCCCCCTCTTACTTTTTAAGGATATGAAGTCTAAGTCACTTGAGAACTGGGCATAAATCTTTTCCACAACCAGTTTAACCTGTTTGTAAAGGGTGTATGAAAAAAAATCTCCAATTAACTTAATCAGAGGATAACTCCCCCTAAATAATTGTTCTTAACTGTTGGTCCCAAAGACCAGGTAACTTAATAGAAGTTAAGAAGAGCCAGAAGTGACATTTCAGGTTTATCTGTAATATTCTATTAATAGTTCTCAGAAAAAACCCAAACAAACTGAAGATTAAGAAGTACTTCCCTCTGCTACTGAAATAAGATCTAATTGCCAAGAAATGAGGATGTTGTGTTGCATAAAATATTTTCTGTATAAATCAGAATTAAAATGAGACATTTTGATTCATTTATTTAAAAATGAAGAGTGATGGTGATATCCTGTAGTCTGCTGTTCTAGGTATGGACTTTATGGTTTGTTGTGTTCTATTCTGGAAAAGGTGCTCAGAAACACTTTAATTTCCATCATTTTAGAAATCATCATGATGGGGTTTTTTACAATATTGAGTTTGAAAGTACTACGCCAGTCTTTAGTTTAATCAATATTTTTTTTTAATTTATCTAAATATACAAACATTTCTTCCATGTAGAATTTCTGCCCTTGTGGGGTTTTTTGTTTTGTTTTTTTCTCTCTGCATAATCAACCAGTAGAAAACATAAAGTTCACAATTTTTGACCTTTTGACACATTTCCTTTTTTTTTTGGAATATGATGATTCGATTATCTAAAACTTTGCATTTGCTTATTGTAGAATGCAGCAGAGAACCTTTAACATATTTTCAATTTTTCTTGAACATACTGAATTACACTGAAATGGCATTGAAAATATATGGTGAAATTATTGTGTTCAAGGAAGGGAAATGGTTTCCTTTGATAAGTGTTTTTAAATTAGATTCTGTCTTTTGTTGCTTCATTAACATGTCTAACAGAGCAATGATTACAGAATATAGATTTGAGGTTTAGCAGGCTAGATTTTAGGTATCCCTCTCAGACCACATTTCCCCAGTTGCTTTCTGACCCATTGCAATCTAAAAGCATGAAGTGTTTGAAGGCTACACGTAAGATCATGTCACTTGACACTAGAGGGATAGATTATTTTGGAGATCCTCAGCAGGAGGAAGCAATAAGATGTAGTTTCAATGAAAGCTTTAATTTTTTACAGAATATTATGATTAGCATAGTATAAAAATTTATGGTCAGGGTAGCACAGGATTTTTCTAAGCAGAATCAGTGTAGCACAGTTTTATAACTAGCATAACACAGAATTTTTAGTACAGCTTGGTTTGTGGTTCCTAATCACGTGAACCCTCTGCACACAGAGTCAAACCTTAATACTTGGTTTACCATAACAATATAACAATCATAATCTAGACTCAAAAAAACCAGTAAAATAATATGAGTCAGTCACTCAAGACTTGGAGAAAACAGATGATGGTGAAGGCATCCATGGTCACTGACAGATCATAAGTTTTGCCCTCTAGCAGCAGTTCCAGTGTAAGCCCCACTTAGGAGTTGTAAATGCTCATAAAGATAATGAACCATTGCTGTTACAATTCCTATTCTGTGACAAGGTCATCACAGCCTCGTTGGCCAAGTGCCTGAGACCTTCAAGGCTGGTAAAGCAGGGAAGATGTAGTGATAGGACAAGGGGAATGGCTGTAAATGGAAAGAAGATAGGTTTAGATCAGCTATTACAAAGAAATTCTTTACTGTAAGGATGGTGAGGAGCTAGAAGAGGTTGTCCAGAGAAGTTGTGGATCCCCCATCCCTGGAAGTGTTCAAGGCCAGGCTGCATGGCGGTCACAGCCCTGCCATCTCCTGGATTCCTGGTAGGTGGATCTAGAGGTGATAACTACAATTTTCTCTTCTTCTGTCTCTTAGTTTACTTCTTCTCCTAATCTGCTTTCTTGATATTTGGGTAACTTAAAGCCCCATGGCTTGAATTTTGCTAAGTTATATGCATAAGCTTTGTGTAATGCTTTATTTTGGTCGAATGTTGTCCTTTAAACTTTTGCCAAGTTCCCTTATTTTCTAAAGTTTCCAGGAAAAGTGTATTATTTGGCCTCCTGAAAAAAAGTGTGCAGCATCTTCTCCCATGTGCCCTCCCAAGGTGTAAAAGAACTGAAAGCCGTTCTAATAAATTCAGCAGATGAATTTTTAGAGCTTTGGATATTTTTAAAGTAAAACCCCTTCCATGAGCTCATAGCTCGGAACCTGGGGTCTTACAGATGGGGCTCTGAGAAACCTGGTCTAGTGGAAAGTGCCCCTACCCACAACAGAGGGGTTGGAGCTAGATGGTCCTTAAGGTCCCTGCCAACCCAAACCATCCCATGATTCTAGGATTCTAGGGAATTTGAGAGGGAGAGGGAGAGGGAGAAGAAACCTGTCTGGTTCACAGGACCTTCAGGGTCTGATGGGGAGAAGGGGCTGATACATGACCAGCTCAGTTACAGGGAATGGCCATTTACTTTATAAAATGGTGTTATTTATGCTAATTATATTACCAGGGATCAGGATCAGGGAGTGTAAATCGGGGGGCAAGTCATGGTGCAGGGCGTGCAAATCACAGATCAGGAGCAATAAGCATTTGTAGCATTGATTCATCTCTTATGAGGTAGCAGCTATCTGTACAACTCTAGACAACACTAGCTAATTATTTTTTCAAAGATATTTTCAAATTTTTATGTATTTTCCCAATGTGAACTGTAAACTCTGATTTTCAAAGCCAATAGCCATAGTCAGGGAAGATGAAAGTATGTCAGATTTTAACTTTTATGAAAGTGTTAGTATTTAACATAGTTCAACTGAATATACAGCTTTGAAACATCAGTTCCTTTTTTCAGTATGTAGTTCTCTTTGTTTATTATTAGAAAAATGTATCTTTTAAGGTGCATTTTACCTCAGCACAAAAGAATTTAGCTTCAACCTTCCCCATAGTCATTCAATACAAAATATTGCCATTAACCTAATTTTAATTAACTTTAATTTTTGTCCTGACTTTTATGACAGTGACAGATTGCAACCTTTGGATAAATGTTCTTGCCTTTTTGCATGCTTTTACTGCCATGTCAAAGGAACATAAATCCTGACAATGTCACTTAAACTTTGATTGAATTATATATAATATTGGACCACCTTTCTTTGGTGTGCTGCAGAATGCAGAATGCTGTAAGTAGTGACTCATCCCAGCAGGTGCTTTAGTCTGCAAAGATTTTTGGTACTCTCAGCACTGCACCCTGCAGGGTTAAAAAAACCATCTGATTTAAGAGAACAAAACCCAAGACTTTTGACACTTTTGTCAAAACATCATGAAAAATACAACCTTTATTTTGAGAAAATTTTGCAGTGGGAGTCCTATATTCTAAGCTACTCAGTTATTTAAAAAACTGATCTTTTGATATTATCAGTTTTGTATTTTCAGGTGGATGGATTCATTTCCTTGTAAAGATTTCACTAAGAAACTGACATAAATAGTGAGATATATTCAGGGATGAGTAAGTTTAGTTGATTGAAGCAAAAGAGTTCAGCACTTCAAACTAAGTGTGTACTAAACTCAAAACACACTTTTATTCCACTAATGACTGAGGTGTGTAAGCAAAACTAAATACTTAAACTAAAGAATAGGAGAAGGTTTTTAGCAGTATTGTTTTGCAGCTAAAATATTCCTATCTGACATGTTCCCTTCTACTGGATTGTTTAAATGAAAAACATTAAAACTGTATTAGGAATTCTGTGAGTATTCATGGCAATTGCTTTTGGCATTTCATCATGCATAAGAAGAGTTTTGTACATTTATAATAAATTTAGAGCATCGACAATTGCAAAGCTAAGTTACCAGTGTCATCCATTCTTTAAATCTGTATGACTTTTCTTGAAAAGCTAAGAAGGAATTAACATTCTCATTTTACTATTATTCTTCCCATCCTGTCTCACAAGTTGCAAATTAATTTGGTGTACCTCTCCTCAGAAGTCTGTCAGTCACATGATTATACCCTTTGGATACTGAAATTCAAGATAAACAATCAGACTTCCCAGTTTGGAAGGTCATTTTTATTTTGCATGGTGCTGCACGGCACTGGAAGCATACACATCTGCCAAGCTGATGGATGCCTGCCCGCTCCCAAAACAGCAAACCAATTTGAGTAGGATACAGATGGCAGCTGAAGATGCATTGCAGACCCATCGCTGAAGGGGCACAGATTCCACCCTCCAGGAAAGTATTGTCACTCTATCACTGCATGCCAGTTTGTACTTGATCATACTCCTGTTTGCATCAGAAAGACAGAACAGTAGAGTGAAAAGGTAAAAGGTACTATGGTGTAGGAGGGGAGTCCAGCGAATACCAGGATTTTCACGAGTGAATCGAGGTGTCAGCAAAATGAGAAGAACACCTGCCAGATCTGGGGACTGCTACTTGAAATATTGGACTGTTTCCCATGTTTTAAAATGTTTTAATAGTTAGATATTTAATGTATTAGATAGATAATTATTACGT
>JAWWEE010000105.1:97531351-97564797 GCA_035221455.1 Xenops minutus
CCCTCCCTTCAGATACTTTTACACATTGATGAGGTGCCTCTCGGTTGTCTCTTCTCGAGGCTGAACAGGCCCAACTCCCTCAGCCTTTCCTTGTAAGAGACATGCTCCAGACCCTTAATCCCTAATTTCACATTTACTTTCAAATGAAAATTATCTCCAATGTAGCCAGCTTTTTGAAATTATCAGGCCAAGAACTTCTCTGAGTAATTTTCTTGTGAACTTTTGACTGAAGGAGGCCCATTCTTCTTTACCTTTTCCTCTTAATGTTAGGCTTCTGAAAAAAAAAAAAAGCTTTTGCTGCATGGTAGTGTAGATAGTGCAATATCTGATAATCATATTGTTGGAGGCAACAGCTGCCCCTAAGACTGGACTGCAGCCTGTTTTAGCAGGCTCTTCCACATTTTTATATACTCTAGTCCAACCCTTTTAACCACTAGTCCTCAGTGCAAGATATGGTGGTTCTTAAGCTAAGAAAGCAGTATGGCAAAAGGAGAAATGAGGCAAGAGATACAGGAAAAGAGAGACACTGACTGTATGAGCCACATTACCTTAGACTTGACATTCTGATAAAATGCTGTTTAAATTGTTATCATCAACTTATACTTGTTGTCCAGGTAATTTTTCCCCTCTTTATTTTCTATGAATTGCCAGTCACTGCTCTTAAATTATTAGGATAATAGCTCAGGGAAAAGTTCTGCCCTTAATCTTCTGAGTGATCCTGGGAGAATCAGTTGCAGGAGAATGACCCATTCTGCCTTGACAGACCAGGGAACAAGAAGCAAAGTCTAACTGCGTGTCTATGTGTGATTTTGAAAAAGATGCTCATGCATGTGCCTCCTCTGGCTCCAATGTTTCACATGTGGACAGAACAGGTTTAAAGCAGTGATATGATGGCCTAAAAGCAGACTGTCTAAACAGTAGTTTGGTAGTATGACTGATAAGCAGTGAGAAGCTAACTCTGATACAATGACATCCTGAATAAAATTATGAAATGACACAAGACTGACAAGCTGAGTCATATGGCTGGGCAATGCAAGGGAACCCAGTCTGAAAAAGGTGCAGGATTGAAAGAAGAAACTGTAGTAGTGAGCTGAGGTCAGCCTGTCAGTGCTTTCACTGAAGAGTGCAGGATTTGGTCTTGCCTTTGGTGCCTGGAAAGTCAGCTGTCCCTGGAGCACCCTCTCTGCCAGGATAGGCAGGCTGGGGGCCAAGAGGAGGGACGAACCCTGGAAGCACCTGCCAGGCACTTTTACCTAAGCCTCTAATTTAAAAGCTGAGAGGTCAGCTGTGTTTTCTGCCCTCAGCTTTTTGTTTTCCAAGCCTAGTTGCTGTCTCCCACAGCTCCCTTCTTCCCCGCAGTATTTTACAGGACAGAGCAGAGCAGCAAACCTAAAATATGCCACTTCCAGTCAGACACTGAAATAGCAGTGAGCTACATTATCAGAAAGTTCATTAAGATGAAAATTTCGTAGCAGAAATTGTTGGTTCTGATATATCCTTGAAGTTGTTTGAGAAAACTCTTTGGCATTGATGAAGTGTTTGCGTCAATGAAAAAAAAAATCATGTTGAATACAGGCTAGTCACAAGCTATTTCTAAGAAAGAATTGATTTTTCTTTCTGTACCTGAATTTACAGTCATATTTCTGTTAATTGTCTTTGATCTATGTACAATAGCCAAACACGTCAAGAATAATAACATATTTTAAAAAACCTGACCCAACAACAACAGAAATAGCCATTACTTTAAGTGACTACTGAAACAGACAGAAAATTCCCAAAATTTCCTAGGGAATAGTTTTTCCAGTTCTGTAACTGCTGTAGTATCATTGTTATACCAGTGAGTACGTCTGCATTAGCTTTACTCTAATTTTTTTCCTGTAGATATTTACAGTCGCTTGACCATTCCAATACCCTTCTAAAAGTTCAATATATTGATATAAGCAAATAGTTCCATTTGTCTCAATAATCAAATCTAAATAAGGAAATAGATCAAGCTATGAATGGGCTCTTAGACAATTGTTTTGAACACCAAATTCTTGGCTTTTGATGCTTTTAAAACCCCACTGAGTACATTTATGCATTATTAGAGTTTTAAATGTTTGTACACTTCTGACTTGTTCTTTAAATTTCTTATACTTCTACTCAGCCTAAAGATTTTTACTTTTCCAACAGATTTTGTCTGTTAAAACTGAATTTGAGTTCCACTCATAACCTTGAGTAAAAGGAAGTCCTTGGAATATTCTGTCTTCTGAACGGCGAGCGAGATCCATAGTTAAGGTAGGTCAACCTAGCTTCACTGTCCTCAGTGCCAAAGTACTGCATTTGGGTATCTGACCTTTTGATGGTCACCTATTCAATGCAACCAATAAATCAAGTTTAAATGTAATAGCCAGCAGATCAAATATGGTCCTGAGAAATACAGCTTTGTCATTCTTCCCCTAGGTTCAGATAAAGTCACGCTGTTTTCATTCGTATGCTTTCCTACAACTGCTAGCAAAAGCAAAGAATATCTTCTACTACAGAAGGACATTTGAATACAAATTAGCATCATTAACATAAAAGAATTATGTAGTATTTTTAGCAGATCATTAATTAAGACAAAAAATTAATCGCACAGATAAAAGCTAGTTAATTTAAATAGTTCCTACCTCTGATGAAGTACCTTATATAGTTTATAATATAGGATTGATCTGTTCTCTATATTTTTAGCCATAATAGAAGTATGACTGTTGTAATTAAACTGGAGGATAGGCAATTAACCTAAATATATCTGTCCAGAATAGCACTGCATTAGGATTTTAATGCAAAAGTGAAATTCTGTTGAATTTTCCCAGTTTGAATTTTCATTCATTAATTCCACTATTGTTTATATATTACTGTGGATTTTCTCTACTGTGTATTTGTATGATGTGTATTATTATCTGAATTGTCTTTCAAACAGTAGTGCTTGATTTAAGAGGGCTCCTAGACTCATAACTCACAATATGAAAAAAAATACAAGTCTTTTGAAAAGTGTGACTAATGAGGTTCAATACAGGTGAACTTCAACAGTAAATATGAAAATCCCATCTTTTCAAGGACGGAGATTCACCAACTCATACATCATTTTTATTTTTAATGGATTAGAAGGAGCAGAGACAAGTCCTCAACAATTGTTTAGGCAACTTTGAAGAGCTGAGGAAGCCTGAATGAATCAGCGAGCACTGCAGAGGATTTCAAATTAAATGCAAGTACGGAGTATTCAGATGCTTATTTCTGTAGAATAAAAATTATGTGAGGCAATTAATAATTGATTCAGTAATACAATTTAAATTTTGATTTTTAAAACTTATTTTCTCCACAGATGGAGCTTAAATCTCACCAAAATATACCATTTCAAAACTTGCATGCCAAAGTCCTTAGGATAGAGCCATGTTGAAATAGTTTGCTTTAAAATACATATTCACATTTTATATAAAATAGCACATAACTAAACTTTGATTTTAAAAATTATTTGGGGAAAACACTAAATGCACTAACTCAAAATAACATCATAAATCCGACAACTTGACAAGCTCTCATTCTGGTGACTATTAACTTCATATGCAAGAGAAAGGGGAAAACAAAACCAGTTTTCCTCAATTTGTTTTCAAAGATTGAAGTTCGGAGAAAAGCCAATGGGATTGTTTTGCTGTATTTCATGCTTTTCTACTTAAACAAGCAAATTTAAATGATAAAAAAAAAAAGAGGGAATGCAAGATATTACAAGTACTAAATTCCTAGCCAGCCTAAAATGGGTTATGTACCTATCAGAAGAGGAAAATCTGATATATATTTAAACCATTTCTGTCTTTAGGGTGTTCATCCTCCCATAAACTCTACAGACCAGCAGTGTAATATAGGCTTGGATTCAAACATCTCTAAAGTGAAGGCAATTTGAAGTAGGAGTCTAAGACCGAGTACACAATATCAGACAGTCCCCCTCCCACCCTCCCCCTGCTGCCCCCCGCTTCCTTCCCCCTGCTTCTTTCTTTTAGAGAGATATAGTGAAATTTTAGCTGTAATGGCAATGGTTTGAAGGAAGGAATTGTCTGCACTGGCTTCAGGGACCTTCTTTCAACTCCACTTGACAGATGCAGTTGTATTTTTGGGCAGAACTCATCAGCAGAGCATCTTGATTGCATGCAGTAACATTTCCCCTAAAAGCTTGTTCAGTTAGAGTGGCTCCCATGATGTGCAATGCCATCCATGGTATATCCACTTAGTTTTCAAATGTAAGAGAATTTGCAATAACATTTGCATTAATTTGCATTGCAATGTTGACATGAAAAATCCTGGAACTATTTGTAAAACAACAGATATATTTGTCCATTTGCCCTTTTATGACTAAGAAGGCCCATAGAGGGACTATGATGACTGACAGCTTCCAATAGTTACTTAGAAATATTAAGATGCTTGGTTTAGGCCAATTTATGGCCTTCTGCAGTCAATCAAAACTTCCATGAAACCATCTGAACCAGTGAAGAGGTTTGTTTTGCTCCCACTTGCCTCAAAACCCACAACTTCCAGTTGTGTCTTTGCACTTAACACAGACTGTTCTCAGCAAGAGGAGCATTGCTCCTTGCTTGTCAGATGCTCTCTGATGGGCACATTAAACATCAATTCTGTGGCTACAACCTGAGCAGTAAAAGATGTATCACTAGATACATCTGGAACACCACCAGATGGGCGAGAAACTGTCCAGGCTGTTGTAGTCAATGCACTGTGGTCAATGCGATGTGCTCCACCTAAACTCCTGAAGAAGGTAAAGTGCCTTTGGACACTATCTGATATACTAAACTGCTCTGTATAATATCTTTATTAGTGAAGATGAGGAGGAGGAGGCAGAATAAACCCTCATGATGTTTGTGAGCAGTGAGCTTAGCCTGAACTAGCAGCAAGCACCAGCACCAGCCAACAGCATCCTCGGCTGTGCTAATAAGGAAGGGATAGTTCTCTTTCACTCAGCGCTTATCAGCTTCTGGTGTATTCTGTACAGGAGAGTTCCACTGAAGGAAACCAACATGCTTAGGGGGCAGGACCACTTGCCCTGAGTGAAGAGGCTAAGGGAGCTGGGCTTGTGTAGCCTGGAGCAGAGGGGGCCTTGGAGGAACGTCACAGCAGCCTTGCAACACCTACATGGAAGGCACAGAGAAGATGGAGCCAGGCTCTCTACTGTGGTCCATGGTGAGTGGAAAAACATGTTGGTATGCAGAACTGAAACAGGTTACCCAGAGAGATTCCATAATCCCCTTTCTTGCAGGTTTTATAGAACTTCCTGGCAAAAGACCTCAGAAACCTAGTCTGAACTTGGTGTAGAGTTTAGAGCAGAAGATTGCAGTAGTCAGTGTGAGTTCTTTTCCAGCCTGAATAATTTTATGACACTCTGATGTTACAGAGCTGGATAAAATATTACAGTGGTAGGTAGGTTTTGCTTTGAAAATTAAGCAGAAATGGTCTACAGCTTAACATCTTTGACTCAACATATTTCCAACAATGCTAGCACTTTTTCTTCCATGAATTACTTTTCTTCCTTTCCCACTTCATGTGCTTTTTGTTTAGGTCAAACAATCCTCCTCTGCTTTTTACTCCAATATTGCTACAACTTGTGACAATATATACCATTCTCCCTCCCTTCACTCTGTCTCAGGTACTCCTCCTTTTCTCCTCTCTTTTTTATCTTCAGCATTTTCAACTGCTGTGATGTGATCAAGCTCATTCATAAAAACACCTGGACTTTAAATCACTGTCTATCTCTCATTGTTCAGGGCATGTGTTAGAAATCACTGGAAGTAGTTGAAAGCCTCCTCATCCTTTCTACTTTTTAGCTTGTCTTTAGCTTTCACGTTTCCTCACAGACCATCTCACAACTGTGCTTCTAAGATGAAGGAACAGTTGTTGTCTCTGTGCCAAGGAGAATGGTATAAAATGATGGGGGTCGTTGCTTTTCTTGACTATTTAAGCAAATATAATCATTTATGAAAACATTTGCAAATGTCTTCCATGCAAGCCACCCCAGGATTGTGCCCAAATCAATGGTAATTGCATGCAATATACTATCAACAAGGTAATCATACAAAGAGGTTTCTTATACATTACAAAACTTGATGCTGATACTGAAGATTTACTACACAATGAAAACAACTCACATAACTGAGACAAGCAGTTGTAGTACTCATATGTAATGCTGCCTGAAAATTTTGATAGAGCTGGCTGATCACAGATGCATCTCTTGAGAATCCCTCTTTATTCCTGATCCCTAATACTGTTGCCTGAATCAGGCAGAACAGCCATCATTGCAAAAGCTCTGCAGCAAACAGAAAGCACATCTACGTAGCTAAATAGAGCACAATACAGGGATTCCCAGGATATTTGATTAGAAATTCACACAGCATAGTCAGAATCAATATAGACAAATTATTATGGAGCCCCATACACACCAATTAATCTGCCAGAAGTCACAAACTAGTGATTTCTCACTCAGGCTGACTTTGGTCAGGAAGTTTGGTTTCCAACACTGGGCCCTGCTCCAGTGAACCGTGGCTATAAGCCAGACCAGTCTAAATCTGTATGTCTCTCCTAATTAAATATGTGCAGACAAGGCCAAGGATGGTTCATGACAGAAACCTGTTTTATGTGGCTCATGGCAATCCAGACTTAATTTCTGCCAAGAAAATGCTTTGCAAATATCAATGATACACTATGTTGACTTAATAAATAAATATTAAAACACCTTTACACTATCAGTGTAAGACCTTCTGTTTGTAGTGCCCATATCATACAGTGAAGTGGAAACTGTGATCACTTAAGCTATCTTTTAGAAAACTATGATGGATTTATTATGAAAAGGATTATTAGAATCAACAGGCCAGCCTGCATTATGTATTCAGGAGGACATCTCAGTCATCTCATTCTCACTAAGAACAAGAGCAGAATTTCCAGTGGCTGAGAAGTTTTTAAAAATTAAATTTACTCTTTTGTTTATCAGTATACCAGGGATATATGCACTGCAATGTTGATATTGTCAAAGCGAGAGGGGCTGGTAAGGAAGTAGGGACAGGAGGTAGTTGTGAACTTCAGATGGATTTCATCATGGACAGTGTGGGACATTCTGATTCATATACAAATGCAGAAGGAGGAGAAGGTATTGCTCACACAGGAAATAGAAAAAATGAGTGGAACTGACTCAGCCCAGGTCAGGAATGCAATGTCAAAGTGATTTCTGACTCTTCCCCTTGTTTTTATCTCTAAGAAAACTTCACAGTACTGGATAGTCTAATTCTTGATAACTAGTTTCCTGCTTCTGTGGGAATTTTATATCCTCTTACCCTGAAGAGCTGCAGCAGGAAGGTAGAGGAAATCAGAACAAAATAAATAAAAAAAAAGAATAGAATTGCTACATAAAACGAGTAGAAAAAGAACAACAAAACAATTTAGTAAGACTGCAAATTCAAGTAGGGATGACAGTTTGAAGATCACCCATGACTTTTGTCCCTTGTGTTTATGCTTTGCTTTCTTAGCTGTATGGTTGTATATTATCCTTTTTTTCCCATGCAAACCAGCACAGTATAGCTATGTTCTTCAGTGTTTACTTGTCTTGTTCAATATGTGGTCCCCTGCCATACTGAGTACAAACCTTTTAAATTCAGCTCTCAATCAGAATGATTCATTTATTTGTAGATTTAATGCTAAGATCTTAATCTCAGAAGTCAGTCTTGGAGCGAACTTGGAAGAAATCACACTGAGTACTGGAAATTGTGCTCAGAGCCCCAGCATTATACAGGAGAATTTTAAGTGATAAGGTCAAAACCCCACATGAATGATTGTAGGGAAACATCAACCCCAAGCCCAGGCCTTATTTGCTAATACAGACATAGCCTTCATACAAAGTTAAAATGTCTATTTATACTTACCCGTCTTGTGTGCAGCAGTCCTGGAACTTCATCTGCTTGTTAGCTTCCTACAGGTTTGACAGTGTTTGTTCTGTTGCAGATAATATATCTGATCTTGTGTCATTCTTAATTTGACATCATCTGCACATTTCCTGAATGTGTAGTTTGTGTGATCTATGTTGCTGATAATGAAGAATGTCAGCCCTGCTATTGCCTGTTGCCTTTGGGGTAATGTGAATTAGATGTCAATTTTCAATCTTGTAGTAAGCTCACCAAGCCTAGAAGCTTACAGGTATATCTGCAACATCCTATGCAATTTTTGGCAAAAAATAACACCAAAGCTGACTCCTCTGTGATACATCCAGAAGTGCTAGTCCCTGTCTCTATGTTGTTTTGTGTAGAACTACCAACTCCTTTGGAGTTACACTGGGTTTAATATTTTCTCTCCCTGTATATTGTAGGTGAATTTTTCACTTCAGAGTGATAAATGGAGCACATTAGATGTTCCCTGTTATCTTAAAATGCCTTAAAGTAAATCCATTGTAGCACAATACACTGGTGTTCTGCCTTACAATGCAGAAACAGGGCACTGTTCAGCCATCCCTTTGAAAACACAGTGTGAATTTGAAGACAGAAAGTACTGAAGGCACAGGTGGGAAAACCTTAGTGCTACTACTTTAAACATGTTTTTGATATCCATTGGCAGTGACACAACTCAAATATTTTGTCAATCTTTATGACTAAATCCTTGCTATATCCTTAGTCTAGGTAGCATTAATTTATTTTTTTTTCTGCTTTATGCATACTTTTGTGTTTGCAAAAGCCTTAGGAAAAGTACTTTACTTTACATTTACTCTGGTCTTTTGTGATTTGTTTTGTGTGGTTTTTTTTTGTTGTTTTTTTTTTTTTTTTTTTGTTTTTTTGCTTTTTGTTTGTTTTTTTTTTCTAATTGCTGCATTCAACAAAGTTATATATATTTTTAAATTTTACAGATTTGTTGACTGTCTTCTACAGTTATTAAATACAAAGACATTTCAAATATGATTTTTTTTTTCTCATGCCCTCTTTTAAATGAGTAAGTAATGCAAAAAAGTACATATTCTATTGGTGCCTGGAAATCCAAAGAGAAGCTCAGAAAGGAGAAGTAGCAAAAGCAGACAAGGCAAGGCTTTCAACAGTGTTTCTCACAACATCCGCATAGGCAAGTTCAGGAAGCATGAACTGCATGAGTGGGCAGAGAGTTTGATTGAGAACTGGCTGAAAAGCAGATCCTGGAGGGTTGTCATCAGTGACAAAGGCTGTAGTTGGGGGCCTGCCGCTAGGGCTGCCCCCCAAGGTTCAATAATGGATGCAGTATCGTTTAACTTATTCATCAATGACTTGGATGAAGGGGCAAAAGCCTCCTCAGCAAGTTTGCTGATGACAAGAAACTGTGAGGACTGGCTGAAACCGCTGTGCAGCCCTTTAGAAGGACTTTGACAAGCTGGAGAGATGGGGAGAGAACAACCATTTGAAATTCAGCAAGAGCAAATGCAGGGTCCAGAGGAAAAATTCCAGGCACCAGTACCAGAGCTGATCTGCTGGAAAGATGCACTGAAGAGAAGGACCTGGGGGCCTGCTGGACAAAAAACTGAGTGTGAGCCAGCTGCCTGCCTTTGTGGCCAAGAAGGCTGATCATATCTTGGTGTGCATTGGGAAGAATATTGCCAGAAAGTTGAGGGAGATGATCCTGCCTGTCTACTCAGCCCTAGTGAGGCCACATCTGGAGTGGTGTGTCCAGTTCTGGACTCCTCAGTACAAGAGAGACATGGAGCTCCTGGTCAGGTCCAGCAGAGGGCAACAAAGATTATTAAGGAACTGGAGCATCACTTACGAGGAAGGGCTGAGAGAGTTGGGCCTGTTCAGCCTCGAGAAGAGACAACCGAGAGGCACCTCATCAATGTGTAAAAGTATCTGAAGGGAGGGTGTCAAGAGGATGGATCCAGGGTCTTCTTGGTGTTGCCAAGGAATGGCACAAGAGGCAACAGGCAGAAACTGATGCACAGGAAGTTCCACCTGAATATGAGGAAGAACTTTGTTACTGTGTGGGTGACCATGCACTGGAATACACTGCCCAGAGAGGTTGTGTAGTGTCTCTCACTGGAGATATCCAAGAACCCTCTGGACACAATCCTGTGCAATGTGCTTTAGGATGACCCTGCCTGAGCAGGGAGGTTGGAGCAGGCGATCCACTGTGGTGCCTTCCAACCTGACCAAGTCTGTGATTCTGTGAAATGAAAAGTCAGACTGTGGTTTGTGGTGTGTTTGAAGAACCACCCTCCGCACACAAGTTCCTGGCCAGGCTAGTGAGCTCTTTGCCCCATGCACTTTGAAGCTGCCTTCTGAAAGTTCTTGTCTTCCACCAAACAGACACCTGCCAAGCACAGGTCTGGAACACGGAGCTGCAGAGGCCATGGAATAGAAGGCCACCCAAAGCCTCAGTGTGAACAGGCAGCTGTGACTTCCTTCGCTGCCAAAACACCAGTTGCCTGTAAGAAAGAAAAGCTCTTACACAGTGACATGTGGAAAGGATATCTGGATTCATGCACAGAGGTCTGGGTGAGAACAGAACTTTCTGAGTTTTTCTCAGTCCTAGTATTCCTCTGAAGTAAACACATAGTATTTTGCATCAAAGGAGCACACAAAATTCGCGCAGAACTTACATTATCATTTGCTTATAGCAGTATGTTCTGGTTCTGAACAAGACCCAGAAAAAAATTCAAAGAGTGGTCTTTGTTTATTCCATGTTCTGTTATTTTGATTTCATTTTCTCAACTGAGCAATATCAGCTGCTTTTGACAAGGAAAATTAATTTATTTGTTTGCTTAATTTTCATTGCTGCCTTTACCCTACAATTATCGTGTTCAGTGGACTTGATCCTACATTAGTGTATCTTTACACAGCTCCACTTATTTTCAAGAAAAGCAGTTTTTCATGTTCATGTGATAAATATTTGTATATAAGGCAGAAACATGAGGTTTTACTAGCACTCTCAGCAGAAATACCGAGCAGTGGATTGGCACATAAATCTCGTTCTGCTCATTCTGCATTTTTGCATGGTGATGCATCACCTCTGGAAACTGGAGGAGCTTACTGCCAAGGGCCAGCAGCTTCCATGAGGAGACTGGGTGGCCTGTGGTAGCTGGAGAACTAGCTGCAGGGTTCATAAAAGGGCTTGTGTCCCAGGCCATTTGTGGTAGTCATTTTGGCTACTGACACTGTATGTGGGGAGCCTCTCTCACGCTTTAAAGATAAATAGGATGGCTTCTGCTGTGGTCAGGAGAGGGAGCAGGAGGTGACTAACTGGCAACATGTGTCCAGGATGGTGCTTACCAGACCATTTGGGTTACTAGTGAGGCAAAAGAGTGGAGCCAGGTGGAGGCTGTGGGGGTTGTTCTGAAGTGCACTATAAGTGTCAGCATTTGCCAGCTGAAAAGGAACAAGAAAAAACATTTTAACTTCAAAACAGGTAGCACAGACAATATGCAATAAAACCAGGAACTCCTCAAGCACTGTGACATGAGGGAGCTGATGCCACCAGGGAACAGGCAGGGAAGGAACAGCACCTGCCCTCCTCTGCACTGATCATTCTCCTGAGGTTCCCCCAGTTTGCATCATGACAGGGTGTCTTTTGAGGCTTCTCTGTAATAAGAATTGCCTGTGGCATGTACATTGAACTTGATTGATACCATTACTCTGCATTTGCCCTGCACAGAGAAAATTAGTTCACCTTGGTTCCCAAAGAAGAAAGGAATCGGTGTAAAACAAAGGAAAAAAGAGATTTAAACTTCTCAGAAAATATATCCCAGAGCTCTTTCTAAACTTTAATATGGCCTACCATGTTATAGATTCATAGAATCATTCATTTGAAGACCTCTGAGATCTTCGAGTCCAATTGTTAACCCAGTACTGAACTATTTCCCTAAGTGCCACATCTACATGCCTTTTTATTACCTCCAGGGATGATGACTCAAATACTTCCCTAAGCAAACTATTCCAGTGCTTGACAAACCTTTTGGTGTACAATTTTATTTATTTTTTTTTTTATCAATATGGTAAAACACACAAGAATATTAGGATTACAGAAAATAATTCAATATATTTTTCATAATTTCTTTTTTTATTTTTAACAATTATTTGCCCACAGAAAACCACACATAAATTGCAATATGTTTACATGACCCGTCACAACAATTTGTGGATCAATCCTGTGCACACAGTAACTTGTATATCGCCCATAGAGAGGTAATTGAAAATCAGCAGCCAGAAAGAAATGCATTTTTTGTGCTACAGTGCCATCTACAGTAAGGACTGAGATATCACGTGTACTGACGTTTCTATTTTATCCGATGCTAAATTTCACAGCGGACTTAAATTTACGTTTGTCTGTGGATTTGTCATGTTATTCCCAATCTGCAACACCGAAACTACTCATTTTCTGATTAATGGATAATAACCTTTGCATCCTCATCTGTTCTTGTTCTTCGTCTGCCTCACTTTTTAAATATTTTTTCGGCTAACTGGTATACTTTTTAATTTTATTATACTGTAATCTGCAAAAACTCTCTATAGTTCTATGAAACAGGAAGTATTTAGATTATATCAGATGTCACAAATAAGACAACAATCTGCAACTAAAATCCTGAGTTATGTCACGTTATGTTTCAAGCCCAGATCTCTCCGCTTCCTTCTTTTGTTGAGACAGATAGGTATTTGCTGCCAGTAAAATCATCTGTCCCACTGTACCAGTATCTTGGTCTACTGCTCATCCAAGTATATGTTATCTCCCAAGTTCTCACTCAAAGTAATTGATCAGCTTCATATGAGCACTTTTGCTTGTTCGTTGTTCTGATAAGGAGAACAGAAAAAATAATGTTTTTCTTCTATACTGTTCCAGTTTCTGGATATATCTTATCTCTAGAGGGCACTATCATACAAAAATATCTTTCAGACTTGTTGACCATATTTATCCCTCCTCCCCTCAAATGCTTGTATTTATACAGCATCACTGCATACCTCATTGTATACATTTAAATTTAGGATTTTCTCTAATTCTGCTGGACTTGTTGGTAATATACCTAAAGTATAACAAATAATTTTCCTAAATGTTGGAATTTTTTTTGTTACTGTCCTATACCAATTTGCACTTTGGGATCTAGAGAATTTGCTTTTCCCTCCAAAATGCTCCAAACTTCAAAATCTTATGAGGTGACCAAAAGAAATTTATTCTAAACCTACAATTCTGCTTATCATCTAAGTGCTAGAAAAACTAACACTTGCATAGATCAGACCAGACATTGAAGGGCATGACATAAAGAAAAATTATTGCAGGTGAAAAAAAAAGAATGTAGGACAAGTAGGGCCTGGAGGTATGAAGAATTCCAGGGCAGAACTTTATAAAAGTTCTCCCTAGTGTCCCACAGTAAAACACCTGCACCAAATTCTGAACATTTCCAGCAAATTATTATTATGATGACAATTCAGCATAGGTTTAGGTTATTCACCTCATACTTTCTTCTGTGATGGCACAGAGTTTGAGCTAAGAAACAGGTGGAATTAGAATAACAATCTTATTTAATTTGAGAGGAGCTTTATGTATGGAAAGGCTCTGTTGTCAATTGGAACTACAGCTCCTCACAAGCAGGCTTCACAGTTAATAACTTTATCTCCTGAGTGTCAGAAGAGTATTGGCAGAGCATACAAGAAGCTGTAAGAGCTGTATCAGTGGCCTAATGAGGATTCATAAGTAGAATAATTCCTGAAGGTATGTGTAATGTTACATGCATCTGAAATGATAAAGTGGTTGCTCCACAATTTGCCCTTTTTTAGCAAAAACGGGACTCATGAATTGAGAAGCCAGCTAACACTTGCTGTAAACTGGGCAGGGCAACAGAGAGAGCAAAAAATTCCCAGATTGCCTATAATTTATGGCTTCAAGTGACTGGATGTGACATTTACTACACTTTTTCTATTTTTTTAACAAGTGCTGAGTCAGCTTCAATACTTTTCTTGATAATAAAGTCTTCCCAAGAGTGCTATTTCATCTTTATATCTCTTCCAGATCACTCTTGAAGAGTGTGAGGATTTCATTATATGTTACCTAGTCACTTAAAGACATACGGTTTGAGACAATTAAAAAGTGTTAGACTGTCTGGTCTGATTTCCCATGCCTGACACACTTTTCATTTTTGTACAGTAACCTTTGCATTAGATCTTATGATTTATGACAAACCCCATAATTTATGCTTAAAAAAAGTTAAACTGATATTTCTGATCTTTTCATAGCTGAATATTATATAAGAAAACAGTGAGGACCCTAGTCATGACTGAATAAAGCCCCTTGTCTGTCCTAACCTCAGTCATATTGCCCTTTCTATGCTCTAGCCTTGCACTGTGTTCTTACATATTGTTCCTCTGGTTCTCTCCCTGTCTGAAAATGGGGATGAAAAGTCACTTTAGCTTTAATTACATTTGATATCTCATTTATAACATAATTGTGCCCCTTTGACCTGGGGACTAGTCATGATTCTATGATAGTGGGAGCAGAAGCATCCATGACTTTGTGGGTAGTCAGCTCCAGCTTTTCATCATGCTGTGTCTTGTTTGGTTGCAAATTCTCTGGCTCCAGGTTTCACTTGCTACTTTTTGTTGCCTTTCTCTGTTGCATGTTCCCCCACATGTTTATATCAAAGTTCTGTTAAAAAAAAAGTCATGCTTTGGACTTTTTTTTTAGTTAAATAAACTGGATATTTTAATACGAAGTATTTCCTTCAGCCCTCAGTTTACTTTTTGTGACTCATTTTGCACCTCTCAAACTTCTTCAAAGTTTTTTTTTAAGTAATGGATGTTCCTAGTATAGATAGCAATTTCACTTCTGCTACTGACTGTTCTTTTATTGCACTTTTACTCATCACACCAGCTATTTTTGAAATAGTAGTATCTTGAAAGTTTCTGTTGAATTACATCTCTCCAAGACATCTCTAAGTTATTGTTTTCCAGAACAGAACACTTTCTTCATTAGGAACAGACTGCATGTTGCTAGTTTTTAACTTTAAAATCATACAATATTTTTTTTTTAAAAAAAACCCAATTAATTACACAGAATTTAATTCTAATACACCATTCCTTCTGTTCCACCAGCTATAAACAGTCTGGGCTCACAATACCTCCAGAGAGACATGAGACTTGTGGCTTGTATTGAATCTGGAACTCAGGGGAAACTGGTTGCTGAAAGTCATAACCATCAGTTCTCTTTCAATACGTTCTGGATCCTGGTCCTGTCCCAGATGATTTCATGCCATTCAAGGCCAGGTTGGATGGGGCTTTGAGCAGCCTGGTCTAGTGGATGGTGTCCCTGCCCATAGCAAGGGTGTTGGAGCTAGCTGGTCTTTAAGGCCCCTTCCAATCCAAACCATTCTGTGATTCTATTCTGTGATTCTAAAGGCACCTATATAACTGAATTGAACAAAGAATATATCATCATTGTCTATCAAGACAGTTATAATTAATAACTGTCTCACCCTAACTCATAATAGCTTATCTTCATAATAAAGTATAATAATATTATTCATAATAAAGTATTATTTTGGTATATGTGAAGATACATCATAGTATTTCTGACATAATATTTTATCTGATTAAGCTCTATTTTCACAAAAACACCTCCATGTCTCCTGCATGGACCCTAACTTCTGCTGAGTATCAGAGTTGGATAGACCGCTAAGCTTTGTGTGACTTCCATACTTAAGGTCAGATAGAGGAGGGCTCACTTTACTTTGCAAGATGTGTATTGCGTTCCCAGTACAATGTTTATACCTCATTGTATTCTGAAATTGTTTAGGTTTAGCTGGTAGTCCATGGACATTTTTATGTCTTTGTTTATAATGTTAATGACCTATATACTCTGAGAAATCATTTTGCCATGTAGGTACTTACAGACTTTGATTCAATTCCATCCTAGACTTAGACTAGCAATGAATATCAGCAGTTTCAGCATTGCTGTACATTGCAAGTTCATGTCCATTTTGGTTTTGCCACAATCAGGTTAATTCTCTTTCTGAGTCAGTGATATCCAGAACATATTCCCCAATGTGTAAGTAGCATCGTTAGTGTCTAGATCATAGTCCCAAATTCACTGCATTAAAATACTTATTATACAAATAAGCTCAGCTGACTGCCCAAAGAAGTTTTGGATTTTTTCTGGAAAAATCTATTTCCTTTACTATTATTTTTAACTCTGGCTTTTTTTAAAATATTATATACAACTATGTCAGCATGGTTTTATATTGCAAACAGTTTTCTTCAGGATAATAAGAGACCAATTCTTCATGAATCCAAATTGAAATGTATGTGCTTGATAATGATTAATGAGTAGCTTATCTTTTAAGAATTTATAGGATAATTATCTTAGGTAGGATTGAAATTATAGTGTTAAACTTTGTATCAAAATACTAGGAATACTACCTCAACTGACTTCTGCTAGTTTAAACATATTTCTTCAAATCCTTTGTAAGTCAAATCTGTAATCATACAATGAAGATTTGATTTAGCTGGGATGATCTATTAGCTATAAAAAAAGTGTTGGGTGGTATTAATTAGGTGACAATCATTTAATCCTTTCTGAAGCATCATGCATGAACAATTTCATGAGAACTGCATAAATATAGATGAAGAATCTAGGAAGTGGAGTTTGCGTTAAGATCTGGAAGCTGTTTTAATGAATATTTTTTACTGGTCTAATTTCATAAAAAGGCAATGTAAACAGCAAGGCATGATTTGGAAGGATATGGTTTAGAGGAACTGTAGATGACTGGCAGTGTAGAGTGGGATTATCCAATCTGCTGAAGTCAACATGAATTTCAGTTTTGCAAGGAGACTCCATTTTCATTCCTGGAAATCTCAGAGCAAAATATTTGCTCAGTACTTGTCTGGGCTTTCTAGACATCTCTCAGCACAGCAAAAGCTCTGGACCTAATGTCTGTAGATCAGATATGCTCACTGTGAAACTTCAGACAATCATCACTGGATAAAATGTCCAGTCTTATAGATCTGATCCTGATCTACAGAACATGGTGCACATTAAAATGTAGATCTGATCCTGATCTACTGAACATGGTGCACATTAAAATGTCGGGACATATTGAAAATACTGCAGATTAAAAAACTGGTGCAGTATGCATGTAGAGTGTGTAAAGTCTTATGCTTTTTGGACATGTTTGACTCTTTGATGTTTTATACATATCATACCCACACCTACTTCTAGGCAGAAAATTTAAGCAGAACTTTGAACTTCTTGCAGTCAGCCATGTGATTTTAGTATTCCTTTGTGGGCAGGAATTGGATAAAAACATTACCAGAACATTTTGCTTGCAAATTGCCAGGAGGTAGTTGCAGTACAATACAATACATTCCAGTGATCCTGGACAAAAGAACAGACTTGGAAGTCATGACCTGTCAATTCAAGAGATCAGCCCTGAAGTATTAATTTGCATCAGCAAATTACCAGGGTCCCCATCCTCAGTGGACAGAAAGGTCACATTTTCATTTTAACAGACGACAGATGCTAATGGAATATTGATACAAAGGTAGAAAGCATACCACCGAGTCAATGTGACTGAGACACTTAATTTTGGTGCAAATGGACCTGAATATAGGATGCACAGCACCAGCGGGGAAGCACTCTTCTGAAGGAACATGCTTAAATTCCTTCTGCAGTCAATATAGAAATAGCTATAGCTTCAAAGGCTTCTGTAAAATAACTCTAAGTGCTTAAACCTCCTATTGTCCTAATTGAAAATGCCTACAACCACTGGCAACCCAAACTGATGGTCTCTTTTAAAGGATGTAGCAAAGTGGTCAGCACAGGACTGCTGTGGGTGGATCTCTTTTCTTGCGGGGTCTCAGCCCACTCTTCCAGGGATATACCCTAACTGTCAGCTTTTGGGGTTGTTTTCTCTCTTTTTATAGTTGTGGAGTGAAGGAGTGCAGGAGTGAAAAGTGATGAGAAATGGAACCAGGCAAGATGGAGCCCAACTCTTACCTGCAGGGGAAAGATTTGGACATTTTGTCCCTGCTCTGTTAGACTAACAGAGGTCTCTCATACCAGAACGGAAAGAAAAATTGTATTTGTGGGTGAGAAAAGAAATATTTTCAATTATTGATGTTGAACAAGTAGCATATCAATGCTGACATTGGCCCACAATGTATGAGACATTTGTGTCCTCTGAAGATAAGGCCACTGAAATCCAGGTAGCAGAGAAAGGCAGTGCTGCAGTGTTTAAAGGCACCTGTCAGACAAACTGTGAAAGTTATTCCATTATTTTTATTCAATGTCTTTAAGAAAGCTGAATGACTTTAATGAGAAAATGAGATATTTTTCAACTACTTTATACTGCTGTTAGCAAGATCTTCAGGGATTAGTCCTGAGTTTGAGTTACATGAAGAAGTTCTATAAAGAATGCATATGAAAACTTGAGCAACTTTAGGATTTACTTACTGCTCATAACATGATGTTTCAAGGAGGTGATATTTCATTGCTTGCTGCCATAGCACAAGGTTTTGTGCTCAATCACCCGACAGGTGTAAATTCAGCATCATTCCTGGTAAGTACAGAGAGTTCGTAAAACCCTCAGGTCACAGCCACCCTGTTCTTCTCTGCATCTTTTGGTTCACATAATTTCCATGTTTTGCACTTCTGATTCTATTTCTGTATGAAACAGTGAGAAAAACAAGCTTGTGACATAAGTATGAGGTCTTCAATGAGAACAAATCCCTAGGGAGCCTTCAGTGATGCCACACAGAGGATAAATAAAAGCATAGTCTTGGAAAAACACTTCAATACAACCAGCTTATTATTGATGCTTTGTAGATCTAAGTCACTGCCTGGTTTATTCCACCTACACAGAAAAGGCCTTCAGCCTAAAATATTTTATATAATGCTGGTTTGTTAAAAAACATATCCAGTTACATTCTTAAAGCAGTGATGTTACAGTTGATGTCTGGCTGAACTAAACAAAACGTCAAGCAGATTATAAGTCCTTTGGCTGAACTTTTCCATCAGAAAATGCTGATTCACTCAAATTGAAACTTCGCAAAGGAATGTGCAGCTCTAGTGGGATGTTCTCCTCATGGGGAAACTGATATCCAGCACAGCACTTCAGTGCTGACAAACTCGATCTTCAAACTTCATCTGGGACACTCAGTGTATCTCTGGGTACAGAGGGTAAAAGGCATGTATTCATAGAGCATTGCAAGGAAAATTGCTCCATTATCATGGATTAAATCTAGTCAGGACCAAAGCACTTTCTTGTTCTGTTGATGTTACAGAAATTACTGGCAATTGATAATTTGAGAGCATTATCAGCAATGCAACAAATAAACCACAATACTGAACACATACAAAGTCTAAATAAATACCTGTTTCTGAACACTATTCCATAAAAAATTCCAAAATGTTCTAACCCTATCCCAACACACCCACACAGGGTGATGTGCCCACTTGTGCCCTCTTTGTGGCACTGTGAAGTATCCTGACACTGAGAGTTCCCCCCTTTGCAAGCTCTAAGTTTTCATCTCCTACTGGAGCTGTGGGTGCCCCAGCTCTGCATGTGCCTCTGCAGCTCCCCACAGCCTGCTGGGACTGGAACTGATGTAAAATATCCCTCAAAGTCCCACAAGCATACCAAGGTGTGAGTTCCCATGTGTGTTGCTCTCCTCAGGTGGGGCACAGACAGCTTGTGGTGGCCTGTGTGAAGGTTGTGATGCTGCAGGGCAGCTCCTGGTGGTTCCACACTAGGCTTTGCTTCGTAAGCTTTTCTTACCTCAGTCTCCTGGGTAAAAAAATAGTTAAAGGAGTCTTTTAAACTTTTTCTTAAGCTGACCCTTTTTATGTTTGAAAAGTCCCTAGACCAATGCCTGGTTGCTTTTTAATCTGGCTGGTGGTCGTCTTTCTCCCAGCAGTACCAGTCTGTTCAAGCACTTGGGCTTGTTGGCTTTTGGATGTTTGGGGCTTTTTGAGTTTTATTGTTGTTGTTGCGGTGGTGGTGGTGGTTTGTTTTTTGGTTGGGGGGGAGGGGTTTTTTTGTTTTGTTGGTTGGTTGGTTGGTTGGTTGGATGGGTAGGGTTGGGGTTTCTTTGGGTGGGAATTATCTTTTTTTTTTAGTCATTCACCACTTAATGATTTAATCTGTTTGGATCTTTTAAGATATTGAATGGAACAGTTGCAAGTGGTAATCAAAAGTGTGGAAAGGGATTTGAAACCAGGTATTTAATTTATATACTCCTGAAATGAGATACCTCAACAAAACCTATTATCAAAGACATCTCAGAAGGGAAGAGAGATAAAGGGTGATGGATTGAAGATCTGATGGGTTCCTAATACAAGCTCATAGCCAAGACAGAGCCAGACTCACCTCAGAGCTACTCAACAAAGGGTCGAGAAGCAATAGTTGTAAATTTCATCGGGGAAACGTCAAGTTTTTATTTACACATAGAAGTTCTCCATGAGAGCAGTTAAGCACAATTTGCTAGAGGGACTGTGGTATCTCTATCACTGGAGATTTTCAGAAATTGACAGGACAATCTGGAGAACAAACATCCTACCTAAGGACCTCCAGGCACCTCTCCTGAGAGACTGTTCTATCGTTCAGTCTGCTCAGCAAAAGTTGTTTGCTACTCCCTTTTGTCAGATGATAGATACCATCGGTGGTTGCTTTGTTGTTTGCCGAACTCTATGCTTACTGTGTGGCAAGTGGTGCACAAAGATCACACATAATAGACTGCTTTTCCCAGGTTTTAGTCAGCTCTTTCTCTCAGCTCTGAATCACAACATAGGTGAAGCACGAACTAAAAAGGCCTCTTTGTACATTAGCATGCCAGGGAAACTTTGCAATGTCAAATGTAGACTCAAATTATGAGTATGTTCTGAAGTTTAGGTTTTACAAATTACTCTTCTTCACTGTGGATCTGAAGCTGAAAGGATTTTTTTAAAGAATTCTGTGTGAAATTTAGGCTTGAAACTTATTAGTTGGGGGAAAAAAAATCTGACAATCATGTTCAGGCTTTCAGAACGTCTGCACAGCAAGAAAAGAAATAAGATAAAAGTATCTGTTGCCTAAGCAGCAAACTGTCTTGAGAAAATGCATTTATAGGAACCAGAGGATACCTGAGCATTTAAATGTCATTGACAATGACCAAAATCGTCAGCAGAAAAACTAGGAACCTTTCTCTGTAAAATCCCCTTCTCATAGGAATTCAGCTTATTTTCTTGCTTTGTTTGCAATTTGTGCTGTAAAAGGTCCCAGTTCAACAGAAAAAAAGCTCAAAAGAGAATTAGCCATGACTTTTCTGCCAGGTTTTTGGCTAGAGAGTAGTAGAAATTGCAGAGGAAACATCCTCAAGTTAATGTAAATCTAGAGCCTTTCCCTGATTTCTTGGCAACTGCCCTACTACTGTGTGAAGTAAGCCTCTTATATCCTTCTACATTAAGTGCCTGCTCTCTTAAGAGCCTTAAACCATCTGGGACTTTCAAGCAGTGCAGAGGTGGTTTTCTATCTAAGGATCTCTGAAATCACAGTCTAGACACCTCTATGGTCAGGTAGGAAGCCTAGGACCAGGTTAAGTTGCCTGAATCAGTTTATGAAAGCCAGCAGTTGGCTTTTTAAACACCAAAGGATCCAAGTTAAATGTGTCAAGTGGGGCCGTGTGAATGACAACTTTCTCTTTTCTTTGAGCAGTGTAAGGTTTCTGCAATGTTTTGTGCTGGTGCAGGACAAGAAAAATAATTTATTTTACCTACAGAAAGTTATAGTGTCTTTTTTAAAAGTCCAAATTTAGTTCCGCTAATGTGTTTTGAATATATTTCACCCTGATAGCATTCTGTTACACATGGACTCCTTTGTTGCCACATGGTTACCCGGATGGAGGAAAAAATATCACTTTTAGGAGTAAAACAGAATTTTCTTGTTCAACAGTACAAAACCCCTTCAGTGATACATACTTTAGAAGGTGTTTCATACTTTCCAATAAAGAAAGTTTCCTGTTACTTTTTTAAGACCTGGAATACTTCAGTGGTGCTATAGTAATGGATAAGAAAATAAATTTTCACTTTTCTCTGTAAAATAGTCTCTGTGAAAATAAACATGAAAACTTTTGTATTGGCTGTTACTAACACTGAAAATTATCCCAAAGTATTAGGAAATTCTAGAGTTAAGTTTCCAACACTCCTGCTAAATCTTTAGTATCATATTTATACTACAGTCTTTAAAAACATAAGCATATACTATTTTTTCCACAGGATACTACGTCATTCAGTGCACAGGACAGACTATTACGCCTGTAGTGAATGAAACTATTGTCTGTACAAACCCTGCCTTATGTTTGATAGAGTTTGGAACTCATTTAGAAAACAAAACAAAAAAAAAAAGGGGGGGGGACTTTAGGAGGAGAAAGGATGGTCTTGTTCATCAGGGGATGGAGTATAGGCCGGGCATATTTCAGCCTCTGCCAGATGTCCAGTTTCTCAGAAGAGTGTAATTTCAATGTTTTCTGTGAAAATGAGAGTTGGAGAAAGCAGAATCAAAGGAAACGCTGTGCAAATTGGTATTTAAATATATTTAGCCATAAGTTTTTTATATATAAATGCATTATTTTATAATACATTTATAAACACATTAAAAAACATAAATTTTAAATCTATTATTAAATAAAGATCATAAGTCATATGTTTGTAATTAGCTGTACAAATTGTGCAAAATTTACAGAACTGTCATGTTAAGCCCAAAGTGGAAGATAAATCTATCCTTTCCAATACCTTGTTATTTTTAATGTAAATTACCTTCTATTGGAATATTTTTTTTCATTTTTAATTTCAGCAACATTAGCTATGCATTGGTTTTGCCTATTAAGTGCATAGGAATATTTTTACATTCTGGGACATATTTCTTCCCCACAGGGTGGCAGTATTACTATTCTAGATAGTATCTTCAGAATGAACCGAATTTTATTTCTAAAAGGAATAAAATGGCATGTTACTTCATGCAATAAGTAGTACAATTTAAGCTCATGTATGTCTAGTTAAAAGGTTAAAAGACTCCACCCTTTCCAACTATTAAGATTAAAATGTCTTTTTGTAAAGATCTTTACTTAAACTTGCCTGGAGAGTAATTTTGTCTCAAGAACCCAAGAACTGAAGAATCAGTTTGTCTGTGTGGTTTAGAGGTGTAGGATCATTTCAGACAGACAGAGAATAACATATTTCTGAGTGTGGTCAGCAGCTCATACTGGGGCTCTGCAGAGCTGGTGAGCAGCAACCCTAAGGGTGTGGCAGAGAGGGTTGGTTAAACTGAGCTGTAGAACACCAAATCTCTTTCTTCTGTGTAATTGATTAAAATCCCACATTCATCACTGAAGATGCAAAAATGCTAAATACCTAGATAAATTAACAATTAAATTAGTTTCAAAGGGATATCTCCAATTTCTTCCTTGCTGCAAGGACCTTGAAGTACTACCTGGTTCACCATTTTATGGAAAGGAGAGCCGTGATGCATTTATCTAGTATCCCATTCTATCCCCTCTTGAAAACCTTCAGTGGTGGGGACTCTACCACATCCCTAGGGAGGTTGTTTCAGCACTCAAAGCACTGTTCCTAATATAAATAAGTCCTTATTAAGGGAAAAGTATTATATAGATATAAAGATTGACAGTTTTAGATCTCTATTTCTTGAAATAATTAAACATTCTAAAACCTGCTAGACCTGCTAAAAATTCTTTGAAATATTTGATTGTTCTGAAGTATCACATTTCTTCTTTAATCAGAGCAATATCGAAAGTAAGAGTATGCATCAGATTTTAAGATTTTCACTTCAGTGAAAATATGGGCATAAACAGTTAGACTATCTATAGTAAAATTCCTTTTAAGATCTTCAACATAGCCCAAACCAGTTTTAATAAACAGTAACTAGGTGCAACTTCATGTGAAACAAACTTTTGAAAAACCAAGGGTAAATCAGTCAAGATCTGTGTTCAAAAACACACACATAATTCACACTGGGGAAATTATGTTCTTAATTACACTTTTACAACCTGCTTCTTTGGCCACTGGCACATATAATAGCAGAATTTAACATTCACATAAATGGAATCAGACTTTGGCACTGAGTGCTTCCTTCAGGAAGCTTGGTGGTCTGGGAACATTACTGATGGGTATGCAATTATGTGAGAGAAATCCATTTAAACTCAGCTTGGACAACGTATTTTTACTCCAAGCTATGAAATGCACTGATCGTATTAGTTATTTCTAAGACAAAATTTTCTAGTGTGAGGACTGGCCTGCTCTGAATAGCATTGCTTCAGAAAACAATCTACAAATGTAGAAAATCAACAGAAAAATCAGCAATAATTTGACTGCCGGCAGCTAATAGGAGACTCCTGCCAAAACTGAGGGTTCTGCTTTAATCTAAGAAGTGATAAATGGAGACATTCTTTGCAAATGGGATGCTTTATATTAAAATCCTTAGCAACCAAATTGCTTTTCCTTTTCCCTTGAACCATATTAAGGAAAAGTTAGATGAGAAAATAATTACATGCTAATAGTATGTTTTATTGAAGCTCCTTGAGATCACTGCATAATTACTTTTTAAAGCACTTTTTCTGCAGATTTTTTTTTTTTTTCATTTTTTGAATATACAATCTGGTTAAGAGATTTTATTTCGTAAATTGCCTGGGGTCAGGGGTGGGGTGTGTGTTTATTGAATGAATAAGAAATTTCCTATTGGAAAAACAAGTGAATTAACTTTGCCATGCAACATTGCTCCGTTCTAGTACAATCAACGTGTGATCATATTCACAGGTGAAAGAAAAGTAAATGGGAAAAGTAATTTGTCTAAATAGTAGCTAAACCAGCTATTTTTATGACCTTTGGTTTTGTGTTTGGAAGATCAAAGTAGGTACAGTAAGTTGTACTGATTACTTTGGCCTCTGAATCTGTGAATCATATGATTGATCTTTTCCTGTTTGATTTTTTTATATAATAACATATGAAAGGGGGTTACTCACATTGCCTGACACATGCTCATGCCAAGTGCACTTTCACGTTAAGATGATGATAACATGTAAATATCAGCTTCACAGATTCTGTCAGCTGCCTGAGGATTTTCTCTGATTTGGCCTTAAGTAGTATGAAGAGTTGCACACCAAGAACTACTTGTATAACTTATTTTTTGTTCCATACATGCAATATTGGATATCATGGTGCAGGAATTCACATGAAGGAGGTCAGGACTCTTCCCCTTTCATGAGGATTTTGAACCATTAACTACTGAGTCAGACTATGCCTTTCTGGCTGTTTCTTGTAATTTTCTACATCTGGCTACCTCGACTGAAGCAATGACATCATCCTACTTCAATCTCCCATCTGAGATGCTCTTTAACAAGGAAAGAATTTAAGGCTTATATCCCTCCTTTAGCTTAGGCAGTAAATAAAGCTAAGTGGCCCTAATGTTATCTTTTCCCAAGTGTTTTAGTGGACAAGATAGTTATACAAAAGATGAGCATTTTACTCTACCTATATAATCCACTTCCAAGGTCTTCCTCTAAAAGCATTATACTTCTACTGACAAGCAAGCATAAGCACAGAACTTATAATCACTTGGATCTGGTGCTAGTCCCTAAACATACTAATGCCTGGAGTTTTCACAGAACCGGCTGCAATTTTTGACATCAGTGTTTGAGCATCATGAGAATCTGATTCATAACATGACCTATAAAAGGGTCTTAATTATTCTTAGATAATAATGTAACTCTAAAACATATTTTCATTAGTCAATATGCCTGCCTGGAGCCTTAACTCTGCACTTAAACTCGAGGGAGTAGAAAAATTTCTCTCATAATCCATCTTTGGCAATTTCTACTGGCTAGCCTTCTCCTCTCAGTACACAGAGGTTTGGGACTACCACTTGGAAATATACAACCCTTCCCATGCCCTGAGGAGGGTAACTCTTAATTCTGGATTGAATTCCAGGGAAAACTCCTTAAAAATACAGCTGCTACACTGCCTATTTTCAAAAATCTCCTTTTGGCTCTAACCTGGCTTCCCATTGAAGAACTCTACTGTCTAAGAAGCCCATGAAATTGAGCATTTCATTTTGCTGAAAATGCAGGGCCCAGAATGAGGGTGAAAAAATACTTAAGCCTGAATATACTGTGCACATTTTTATGCTTCTTCTTCCAACTGGAGATTAATTAAATTAATACAAATTTTTTGCTATAAAACATAACACTGGGAACTAAACCAGATAATTGCATGTAGATAGCTGAAGTCAAGCCTGTTTAAAGATTGCCTAAACTTCATGAGCCTTTCAATATTTACCCAGGCCACTTTGAGGTTTTATGCTGAAATTATGTTTAACTTGAGGTTTTGACATGAGACCAAGGGAAATTCTTTTTCAATTTTTAGTTTTACTCAAAGTAAAAAAAAATAAAAAAAAAAAAAAAATGGAGAGGGGGGCGCACACTGTATTCTTATTTGCTGTAAACCAGCATCTCTACGCTACTTTCAATAAGGCTGCGTAAGCTTAAAACAACTGAAGAGCTAATCCCAGTGAAGTAAAGCCATGTGGTGAACTGAACCAAAGAAAATGTTCAAATGAGTAAGGCCAGCTGTATAGCACAGGCAGACTCTGCAGCTGGGCACTGTGCCAGGTTCCCCCATTAATTGCCTCCCTATGCTTCACTGAAGGAAGTTTGAAGCCAGTCCAAATCTCCTAAGCTCCCCAGCACCACTGCTCTGTTTCTACTCCAGCTGAGACTTCCAGACACTGCTCTCACTGGCAACAAAAATGGGAAGAAGTTTTCTAAACAGTACTGTGCGTGAGCTGCACAAATGGGGCTTAGTCATGAGTAACTCTAGTTTCTGGACCAGCAATGTTGTAGAGGCAGGCGATGAGGATCCAAATAGAGGAAATTATGTGGGAGGAGAGACTGGTACTGGGAAAACAAAGGGGGGAAAGCAGATGGGAAAATTAAAGCCTGTCTGAAGTTGTTGCAAAGGAAGGGGGAAGAGGCAGCTCTGAAAGCATAAACACTTCTGAAAACGTCTGAGTGGAAGAACAGGACAGGAAAGGAAAGTACCAAAAGGAAATGTAGGGGATAAAGCTTGTGAGTGGGGAGATGTTTGCAAGGCAGATCTGTGTCTGGAAAGGAAACTGAGTAGGGCAGTGTGGTAAAGAATAACAGAGCTCTTTTAGGACAAACAGACAAGGAATGTTGAATGGACCAGGGGAGTGCAGTGGGACTCAGCAAGAGACACAGTGGTTGGGGACACTGGAGCTGAGAGCTGGAGTGGGAAGAAACTAGATTGAATAAAAGGCTCAGGCAGAAAAATACGGATTGACTGAACAAAAATCTGAAAACAGGATGTATGAGGGGAACACCTGACCAAGCAGCTGGGAGAACAGAGGGGCTTGACACAAACGTGATGGTAGAGACATCAGCAAGGTTTCCCCTTGGGAAAAGAGATGGCCTGATATGTCAGCATCCAGTAAAGCACAGTCTCCCTTAAAACTGCAACATAGATCATCATTTCTGAGCATCAGTGTTTCCAGTGGGAGCACATAACTGTGAAAAACAGAGTTAATTTTATGCTGGAATGATCAAACCCAGCATGTATTGACACAGTTCTGCCCAGCAGCTATCTGTGCTGTCCAGTGTTAGAGTCCTGATACTTCACACCTTCCAAAATAGCACTGCTGAAGCCTATTGGGAAGCAGCCTCAATTCCCTCTCACAGTTATTGCAGAGATTAGAGCAAATTACTACTGCAATCCATTAATCTCTGAGTTGAAACGAAGCTTGAAGAGGAAATGAGATCAGAGGGAAAGATGCTGTAGAACTGATGAATGAACATGCACAGGCTGGAAGGGCTCTTTGTAAAGATTAATTTCCTTCTTTCTTTACTCAAAGAGAAAAAAAAAAAACAAACCAAAACAAAACAGAAAAGGTGCTTCAGGTCTTTGGAAAAAAGTTTGCAAAAAGAATTCCAGTTTTGCTATCAGTAGGTCTTCTGCCTTACGTCTTTCAGAACAGAAAAGTCATACAATGAATAAGACAGGGATTCAGGGAAATGCCAATTCCTGAAAAGATGCAGTGCTATACAGCCCATAAGCTGTAACCAAGTCCATTTTCTGTGCTGTCTATCAAGTCTGTCAGTCAGGGCATGAAGTTCAAATTTCTCTTTCACTGGTGCCCGTTTTGGAGGACAGAAAAAGACTATTTCCTGCTGTCTTCTCACCTCATCTGTGCTCTCTATGGAAAGTGTCTAACTTCTATCAAAATTCTCAAATTGGAGGGGCTGACACCTTTAGCTAGCACCCTCTCTGCTTCCAGTAATTATGACACTAGTTCTGTTACTGAATCATGTATACAAAACATATGATAAATACACAGAAAATAATTTACTAAATGCTTTACCAAGTGTTATATACAATCAATAGCTAGTAAGACAGAGTTTCTTTTTCCTTTCTTAGTCTTGAGGGTATGTATGAACCCTCAGCCCCCTCAAGTAGGGCCATAGGAGCCCACAGAACATCCCTGAGGAAGTGGCAACTAGTGACTGAGAGAGTACAGCATGAGCTGAGTTGACTCCCTCCCTCTCCTCCCAGCCAAGTCCAAGTCGTGTTCCAAGTACTCATGTTATAACTCTGTGTAAGTGGGAAGTCCTCAGCTGGTGAGGTAGTAGTCAGTTTTAGTTCTTCCTACAATGCCAAAGGAGAATCTTGAAGCAGAATGGAGTTTCACATTTTCCCCAAGATATCCCCTGGCATAGCAAACTGCAGACTTTATTCCTTTGACTTCTATTGTGATTAGGTCAGACTTTGTGCCAAACACTGCTGTCAGTTGCAGTGATTCTATTTTATTTCAATGGTACAGTAGTGTAAGTGCTATGATACTGTATTTATAATGGCTTAAATTCCCACTTCTGTACCATTTTATGCAACTATGTTCTGCCTTAGTTCCTCTTAATCGGGCCTTTCCTTAGCTTATTTTTGTCTGACAATAGCAAGGATGGCTTAGTGTCATCCATAGTCTCCAGCTTTTATAGTGTTTAGGTTGTTTTGGTGAACTACTCTCCCACTTCCTAATCTCCTGTTAAAAAGTTGGGATGTGGTGGGGGAGAGGAACGAGTAGGGGGACCCACTACATGACACAGGGATTTTCCTTCTTTCAAGCTATTATATTTAGCAAAGTCCATGTTCTTTATCCCAGAACAAAAAAGGAGAAATTACATGAAGAGGTTTGAAAAGAATGTGAATGGCATGTATTGGATTTATTGCCACTTCATAAATTCCCACAAAGGTTTTTCTTGCTTTGTTTTCCATTGCCAGCAATGAAACAGTTCACAGTACTCTACAAACACAGACCCAGCTTTTTGTTTGAGACAGTTGGAGAGGAGGGGGGAAGAGACGGGAAAGGCTCATGAGAAACATGAATGAGTATGTTTTGCTGACTCTTCTGACTGCAGGGCCTGACAAAGTGCCTATAAACGCATTTCTCATGATGTTAATAGCTAAGCAGGACTTTTGTTGTATGATAAGTGGGATTTTGAGCTTGTCAAACCTAGACAAGTGGGAGTAAATCGTAATTAACCTCTCAAAAGAATACAGCTTATTAAACAGTTGGTCTGTATTATAAAACATAACTTTGACATGTGTATCATAAATGGTGCATTTGCTTTACTGATTGTGTTTTTGTTTTCTGATATTTTGCTATAGGCAGTCTCCTAGTCTATCTAATCCATATCACAATTATCAGTCACAAATAATATTTTTTATTATTTACCACTGTCCATTCATGGTAGATTGCACAAATGGACTTATTCATCATGTAAGGTAATACATTCACAAATAATGTGAAAAAAGAGAAAACGTATGTGAATGTTTGTCACAAAATGTATCTGAAAGGAGTGAAATTTCCTTTTATTATCTTTCACGTGCCTCTAGGGACATCTATTCCCTGAAAACCTGTTTTAGACAAAAATTTGAAAGAATTTTTATAGTAAACTCTCAGAAAATATTTTAGTGGACATAAGCATAAATCAGTTTCCTTTTCACTTAAAAAAAATAAAATATTATGCAGAGAGGTGAAAAACATGTTAATAAAACTATATCAACATGTCAAAATTTCTGGAAACACAGAATTTCAATCTCATGGAATGATATCTTGCAATAATAGGAGTTTTGTTTAGCCACTGAATTTTTTAAAATAGCATGAGTCACAAAGTTCAGACTCTGGATCTTGTGGTGTCCCTAGTTAGTTTTCAATTTCCTTCAGAAAATGCCATGAAGTTTCACTCAGTTCAGGTGCTCTTTGTGATTTTTTGTGCTATTTCTACTAGCACCAAGTATTTTACAGGTTTGCTTTTTTTGGTAGTACTTAGCTAAATTAACTGTGATATTTTAATTACAAGAAATTAATTTACTATTTTATAAGAAGGAGAAGATGCTACCTGTAATGCATCCCAGTCATACCAATATCGTTTGAAAATTACTCAGTGAAATCATGGTGCATTTTCTGTTGGAACTGTTGATAATTTCTAAACTGAGTTTCAGTTCCATATTTGTATGAGATCTGAGAGATGTTTCTTTGCTGTTTTTAATGGAAGAAAATTACAGAAACATACTAATGCAATCCAATATTTGTAGTTTGAAACCAGATGATCTTCAAAAATGGATGAGATTTCAGTTCAAACTCAGGTCTATAATATGCCCCCTGTAGTTATACTCTGGAATTCACATAGTATTTTCCCTACAAAAGAGCCACAAAAAAGCATTATGCATTTGCTCAGTTACATTTTCCATGTGTTTCAGTGGATATTTCTCTATTCACTCCTACCATGCCCTTCATCATATTTCATCTTCCATACCTGCATGACATGTGTAATTATGCTCTTATGCATACATGCAATAGAATATTTCCTGCAGAGACACGTTTTATAAATAGTTTCCTTCACACTTCAAAACTACAGATTCTAGTAAAGCACCACTTCCTCTAGAACTTCAAAGGTCACTTCTATTAATCTAATGAGTAAAGCTGCTTCCTAGTCATCTTCATCTATTTCCTCATCTTCATTACCTCTGCAAACAATCTCTTTACATGTTTATATGTATATTTATACATACATATTCCTTCACCTAAAGGTCTCAGCCCTTAATTTTTTTCATTCAATATGAGACTCTCATTTTGGGGGACACCAAATTGCAAAGTACAAACCTCAGGAGGCAATCACCATCTAGACTACTGCTCATGACTTGGTATATCCCTGTCTTTGAGGTAATACCTTACTGCAAATGACAGCAATTTCTTCAAGTGTTCATGGCCTCCATCATGCCTTCTCTTCTTCATAAAACAGAGTCCTCCATATGACATTTTAGACTAGTAAGGAAACAATTTCCTGCTTTTTATTTTTCTTTTTTTTTTTACTCTAGCCAAAGAAAAGACTGTACAGAGAGTCACAAATCTGCCCCATAGAAGCAATAATAAGAGTGGTGCCCGGCCAGATGTGCAGAGGTAAGGTAAACAGTGAGGGTAGTGAAGTTACTGGAAAAAGTCAAGTGGAAAAAGTAGAAGACTGAAAAGAGGAATGGATAAGAACTTGAGAGGTTATGTATTGTCAGAGCATTAATTAGAACTTCACTGCCCTTAAGCTCTTAAGATCAGCATCCTCACCCTGGGGTAGCTTCTGCTGCTGCTTACTCCTTCTGCTGGCTCTGGCAGCCAGCAGACTGGCAGCAGGGTGTGAGAGGGGGAGCATGAGGTACAGCTGCTAAAAACAAAAGCAAAATGTGTTCTTCTTGCAGTGCGGTTAAATATATTCAGCTTATATTTAAATTGTGCTTCTAGAGGCTTCAATTACATGAATAGCAGCAGAATGACAGTCTGAAAACAAACATGAAGAAAGATTTTGGGAAATGCTGAAATAGGAAAAGAACTGGATGAAAAGGTTTTGTACTAGTTTTGGCTAGGATAGAGTTAACTTTCTTCCTAGTAGCTTGTTTGGTGCTATGTTTTGGGTTTGTGCTGAAAACAGTGTTAAGGGATTTTTTTAGCTATTGCTGAGCAGCACTTGTGCAATGTCAAGGTCTTTTCTGCTCCTCATCCCTTCTCATCAGTGTGGAGGCTGGGGGTGCAAGAAGAAGTTGGGTGGTGGGACATGGACTGGACAGCTGGCCCTGTCACAACCAAACTCTGAGGCAGGGCAACTACCTTCTTTACTAAGGATCCTTTGGAGTGGATTAAAAGGAAATTAGACTAGAGAACCAATTATAACAATGATAATAGGATAATAGTCTTTATTTTTTTTAACAACTGTAGAATAGTAACTGAAAAAACATAACTGGAAAAACTGCAACTGGGAAAATACCTGTTCTGCAATTTAAGATTACCTTAAGAGAGGAAAGATAGAAAGAGAAAGAAAAGGTGATAAAGAAGAAATTAGATCAAGACATACAGTACAGAAGAGGCAGAGGGGTGGCACTGTATGTAATAGAAGGTTTAGAATGTATGGAGCTCGCAGTTGGCACTGTTGAGAGCCTCTGGGTGAGAATCAAGGGGCAAACAAACAATGCAGAAGTTATCATGGGACTCTGATACAGACCTCCTGGCCAGGACAATGACGATGGTAAATTATTCCGGGAGGAACTAGGGGGACACTTCCAAATCAACTGTCCTTATTCTTATGGGGGACTTCAACTTGCCAGAATTTACCTGGAAACATTACACAGCTGGTACAACCCCGGCCAGAGGATTCCTAAAAAACCTGGATGACACCTTTATGGAAAAGGTCCTAAGGGAGCCAACTCGGAAAGTTGCCCTCCTTGATCTACTGCTTGTCAACAGAGTGGACCTCATGAGTGAAGTGGACATTGGTGTGGCCATCTTGGCCACAGTGACCATGAAGTGATTGAGTTTAAAATCTCTGTTGACAGGAGGAATAGCGCCAGCAAAACCTCAACTCTGGAAATGAGGAGAGCAAACTTCAGGCTGCTCAGTAAGTATGGTCTCTTGGGAAAAAGTTTTTGCAGATGCTGAAGTACATTAGTGCTGGTGACTTTTTAAAACAGGCACGGGAGAAGCGATTCCCAAATGTCAGAAGTCAACTAAGCGAGGCAGAAGGCCAGCTTGGCTGAGTAGGGGTCTTCTTTTGGAAATAAGGCAAAAAAGGAAGGTGTAAGCCCAGTGAAAGCAAGGTCAAGTGACATGGGAAGAATACAGAGATGCTGCTTGCTGCTCTATGGAAAAAATTCGTGTGGCCAAAGCTCAGCTGGAGCTGAAGGTGACCAGAAATGTGGGGGGCAATAAAAAGAGTTTTTTCAAATATATTGATGTCAGTAGGCAGTATAGAAATGTCATTGGCTCGTTAAAGGGTGAGCATAGTCACCTCCCAAATAGGGACAGAGGCAAGGCAGAGTTGTTTAACTCTTTCTTTGCCTCTGTCTTCAACACAGAT